>CM076689.1:28574496-29174496 GCA_038501925.1 Xenopus petersii
TATTAAAGGAGAAGGAAAGCTACAGAGGCATTTTATTGCAATAGTGCAAGCTAGAATGCTATATATATTTATTTATTTTTTTTTACCATAAGTAAAAAGCTCTAGAAGGTTTCTGTTTCTTTAGAATAGCAGCTGCCATATTAGCTTGGAGTGACATTGCTTCCTGCCTGAGTCTCTCCCTGCTCACTCATAGCTCTGGGCTCAGATTACAGCAGAGAAGGGGGGTAGGAAGAGGAGCAAACTGAGCATGCTCATGCCCGGGGCAAGGAGGTTTAAGCTGAAAACAGGAAGTCTGATACAGAAGCCCATGAGTACACAATAGAAGGAAAGAAATGCAGTGTTTCTTTTGACAGAAGACTCAGAGCAGCATTACTTTGAGGGTTTACTGGTGTATTTAGGTGGACTGTTCTGATAGGGCTTACTTACCTCTAACCTTTCCTTAAACTTAAATTCACATGAATTCGACCTTTGCTAAATCTGCCCACTAATGTATATATCTGTGCAAATATGAACATTGCTGCACTAAATGTCTGTTTTTTTTTTTTTTTTTTTAAACCATATTAATACAGGAAATAAAATATCCAGAGTATCTTGATCTTCGTCCGTACACTTCTGACCCCAATGGAGAACCAATTATTTACGCCCTGTATGCTGTCCTCATACATACTGGTTTTAGCTGCCACGGTGGCCACTATTACTGCTACGTAAAGGTAAGCCATTATTGTCTCTGCAGATCCCCCTATGGTTTGTGCAAACTCAATGAGCGTAAGGCTAAATCAAATGAATAGAAGTAATTGTGTTGTCTCTAGAGAATAGTGCGATCATCCTATTAGCGTCACAGCACCTGGAACAAGCATAACTGTATAGAATTAAAGTCAGGGCTACACTGTAGCTCCTTGATGCCATGCAGTGTGGCTACTTACTGATAGTAACCCCTTCTTAAGTGTGCCCAGCTCTACTACTCAAACACTAGTCAGTACTGAGGAATATATGGCACCCGTTTCATATCTTTGGCAGTTTTACTAGTAGTATCTTAATGTATTTCCTCTGCTTTGTTTCAGGCATGTAATGAAAAGTGGTACCTTATGAACGATTCCACTGTTTCCACCACAGACATCCAAACAGTTCTTAACCAGCAGGCTTATCTTCTGTTCTACGTCAGGTACCTTTTGCACTCTCTTGTCTCTGTGTTCAATGGAAGAAACTGTAGAAATTATTTAGATTTTTTTTTTTTTTTTGGTTTCTTTTGAAGATCTCGGACCTCTCAGAGTGCAGCAGCTTCTTACTCCCTGCACTCAGCCAGTCCTAGCTCCCCACAACCAAGCAGCAACCAACGGGCAGGCAGCGCCAAATCTGTATTGGTTGGACCTCCTCGCAAAATAAAGGTGAGCATTCCTGTGTTTTTTTTCTAGCAAAATGCAACCCGTCACACATTGTTTAGTTACGATAGCTCTGCAGCCGTCCATACCTTTTTTCATTTATTGTCACATGTTAGACATTACACAGGTAAATACTACTTACTCGCCTGAAACATAGTAACATAGTAAGTTAGGTTGAAAAAAGATTTTTTTTTCAACCTCTTTACTTTTTTTAACCTGCCTATCAAAAAAAAAATTCCTTCCTGACTCCAAAATGCCAATCGGACCAGTCTCTGGATCAACTTGTACTGTGAGCTATTTCCCATAACCCTGTATTCCCTCACTTGCTAAAAAGCCATCCAACCCCTTCTTAAAGCTATCTAATGTATCAGCCTGTACAACTGATTCAGGGAGAGAATTCCACATCTTCACAGCTCTCACTGTAAAAAACCTCTGAATATTTAGACAGAACCTCTTTTCTTCTAATCGGAATCAGATGATGTTGCTAAACTATATTCTAGTACATTATAGGCCTAGGTAAGCCTGTGGCGAGTGCCCCTTTTCCATCACCAAATTTAATATTTTCTGTTGGTGCAGTTGCATGGGTGATCATATAACAAGTATGAGTAAGGATCCTACTCATCAGGATGTTGTTTCTTTTTTACTTCTACTCCTTTCAGAATTCAAAACACATGAATGGCAAGAAGTTGCCTAAAAACCAGATGAACAATTCTGTAGTGAATACTAACAACATGAACCATAAAAGGCCACCTCTTGGTAACACTGTTGTGAATCGGCAGACTCTAATCAATATTCCCAACAACAAGAAACAAAAGATTACAATCAGCATCAATAAATGCCATCAGAAAGGACTCTCCCTACCCACTGTACATAAGACTGAGAGCTTACACAAGCCCACCCCTTCATCCACCATTACTAAGCACTCTAATAAGCCTACCTCAAACACTTCTGTGCCGCTAGTAAGGAAACACTCGCCAAGCAAGCTGTATTCAGGACCAGTAGTCAATGGCACTTGCAAGGCCAGGTCCAGTTTGCTGGTACCTTATGGTGCAGATTCTTCAGAAAACTCAGAAGAGAAGTATAAGGGATTGGACAACAGCAACTGGAATGGAAAATCAATCAATGGGAAGATGTCCAAAAATGGACTGAGCTTGCATAAGGACAAATCTCCTCCTTGTAACTCATTCAAAACTAGTTCTGAAAAGGAAGAGCAACTTATCCATTTGGTTTCTAGGAATAGTATTATCAGCTCTGACACAAACGATAATGTAAATGTGCCTGAAGTCAGTCATTCTCATAAAGTGGGAAATCCTGCAGAATCCAGTTCTCTGAGAAAAACAGAAGCTTTAACCCAAGATGTGAGTGTTTCTTTTGGGTCATACTATTGTATTGTCTACACCGTTGTACAATATGTTCAGTTTGAACTGAATTTTTTTTTATTTTTATTTTTACTCTAGGTTGACACTATTTTACCTCTAAACAAGGAGAAGAAACCCTTAATTATATGCAGCAATGCATCTGAGGATCGATCTGTACAAAATAAGTAAGTTACATGTTTGAGGTATATTTTGGAGTTGGCAGTTTCACAGCAGAGTCTGACAGTTTAAAAGGCCACTATTACTGATGTTTACGTATGATTATTAACCCTTTAGTTGCCATAACCCTTCTGCTGGCTCAGCTTTCAGTTTCAGCCTGTAAAGGTAACCATACATAATAAGATCAGCTCATTTGGCAACCTCTCAGACCTTTCCCTGATATAACCACCAAAGGTGGGCTAATCCGATCATTTGGCCCTAGGGGAATAAGCTCTATTGCTGCAGTCATCAAGCTGACAGGAAAATCAAACCTGCCTGATTGACATATGGCTGATTTTTGGCCAGATATTAGTCTGAGAGGTCTTTCAGAGGGCCCCATACATGGCAGATATGTTGGTGAATTATTATAAAGCACACAAATTGGCAGCTTAAATCTTCCCTTATATAGCCACATTGGGGCTCATTTATAAACACTGGGCAAATTTGCACATGGCAACCAATCTGATGTTTGCTTTCATTGTTTTCCTTGCAGCTGGCTAAAAAAAAAAATCTATTCTCTGATTGGTTGCTATGGGTTACTGCCCAGGTGCAAATTCGCCCAGTGTTTCTAAATGAGCCCCATTGAGTCTCCATGAATTGTCTGACTACAATCTTCGTTTTCACTACCATAGCTCTCCTGTAAAGGCACAGCCAGCAAGGTATTTGGCTGACAAAGTACATGGTCCGTTGCAAACACCAACCATTTGCTTGGAAGCCTGTACACAGCTATTCATCAGCTTATGCCGGAATGGGTAATTCTACTGTGAGCCTCTTACTGCAATAATTAAGTTTGTGTTATAATTCTAAAAGGAGATGCAGCAGTGGCTCCTAGTTCTGAACTTGGATGGGTCTTATTGGTGGAAAAAATTCTTCAACCCAGCAACTCATGGCTACAATTGGTACCAAATACTGCATCCCTTTTATCGTAAATTAGGTTGGAAAAAAAGACACATCCATCAAGTGCAATCCTTTAAAGGAGAAGGAAAGCTACGGAGGCATTTTATTGCCAATAGATTAGCTGCAATAGTGCAAGCTAGAATGCTATATTTATTCTGTAGAATGTTTTACCATACCTGAGTAAAAAGCTCTAGAAACTCTCTGTTTGTTTAGGATAGGAGCTGCAGTATTAGGCAGGAAGTGATCTCACACCACATTGAGTCTCTCCCTGCTCTGGGCTCAGATTACAGTAGAGAAGGGAGGGGTGGGGGGAGAGGAGCAAACTGAGCATGCTCTTGCCCAGGGCAATGAGTTTTAAGCTGAAGGCAGGAAGTCTGATACAGAAGCCCATGAGTACACAATAGAAGGAAAGAAACGCAGTGTTTCTTTTGACAGGGGACTCAGAGCAACATTACTTTGGGGGTTTACTGGTATATTTAGATGGACCTTTCTGATAAGGCTTACTTAGTTTTAACATTTCCTTCTCCTTTAAGTCTATATATAACCTGCCTAACCGCTAGTTTACAGTATGTGTATCAGTTACACGCCTGGTACTGTAATTACTACAGTTATTTAAAAGGGACAGTAACACATTTTTAGTATGAATTCAAAGATCAGGGCTTTATACCCATTGATTTAAATTATTCATTCATTGAATTATTCATTATCTAACTAAATACAGAATTGAAATGACTCTCCCTTTCTTCATTTTTGAGAAGTAGGAAGTAACAAGAATTGCCTGTCCAGAGTACTGGTACTGAGCTGCTCCTTATCTCAAAGCCTGTAGCTTAAGGAAGGGAAAGATGTGTTTATACAGAGATCACAGTCAAACCCTTGTAGCAGGATATTCTGTTCCAATGCAAAGAGGTGTGAATTCAGGGATAAACAAAGTCGTTAGTGCTTTATGATAGCAATTCGTTAAGCAGAATCCATTCACTTTGTAAAGTTTAAGTTCTAAGGTGTATTTTTTTTTGTTTCAGTACACCATATTCATCCAATGAAACAAGTAGTTCGCATAACACTCCTCTATTGAGAAATAGGATGGACCAGCCTTCTAAACAACTTGTTGAAAATGCCAAATCTGAGGAAGTCCAAAGTACTAGTGTGGATTCGACAGATTTTGGGCAGCAGGAGAATGGCACAGCAGACACTCACACTTCATCAGACGTTGGCACGTTTAAAAACACGCTTGTGAACTCCTCGTCCGAAGGCGGCCATGACATGGAAACATTTGACGTGCCATCTATGAATAAATGTGACAATGGTCTACCTGCTTTATTTACAGCTTCTGATACAAACCAATCTATTTTTGTGGCTGAACCTGATAATAAAAATGTGAATAAATTGTTCGTCCAGCCTCATGAAAACTCTGACACTGAAAAGAAAGTACTGATGGAAAATGGGGTAGAAAAGTGCCACCCTGTGTTTGCCGACACCAAGAAAGTGAACAGGGATTACTTCCGCAATGAGCGATGCCGCTCAGACAGCAGCGAACGAGCTCAAGAGAAACATACAACCATTAAACACGAGAAACGGTCACACAGCAGAGAGAGAACTAAATGTGATCGCTATAGGCCATCTCACTGTAATGAATACAGGCACAGGGATCACTATAGAAGGAATAGCCCCTACAACAAACACAGCCATCACAGGGGCAGGTCGAGAAGTAGGGGCAGATATGAGACTTCTAAAAATTTCTATTACAGTTCCAAAAGGGATCGTTCACGCAGCAGAGAAAGGAACTACCGGGATAAAAGCAGACGATATGATAGCTACAGGCACTATAATGACTATCATACGTCACATGGTTATCGGGACAGGGAATATCAAGACAGAAGGTCTTCATATGAGGAAATAGACTATCACCGTAAATACTATAACTCTTACCGAAGCAGCTGGTCTTATTACCCCAGAGACAAAGAACGGGAATATTTCAATAGCCCCAAACACACTACCTCTTATTCATCCTCGCTTCCAAAGCACTCGGAAAAGTATCATCATGAAAAATACAACGGTGACCTGGATTACCACCGAGCTGATAAACATGGAAAGGTAAGAAAAAGCAAATGCGGGTACTCTGGAGACAGCGGCCGCGAGAGCGAAACCAATCGCAAGCAGAATGGCGATATGAGAAAACATAGATGGAGCAGGTCATCTGAAAGCAGCGACTATGAAGTGAATGTGAAACGGAAAAAGATCGGTACAGATGGAACAGCAACTAAAGACGGTTCCAAGGTGAGAAGGATTTACCCTTTGTATTGCACTTTTACTAAGTTGTAGTTTTCCTAACTGTGTCTGCAAATTGAGGGTACATAGGAAACTATGGAATTAAAAAAAGAAGCTGGAGACAGAAAAGTCCAAAAACTCAGCCAACATGCTCTCATAGGGCTGCTGTAATAGTCGACCTCCAATATGGGCCTTCAAACATGTCTCTGTACCAACTGATTCTCTCCTGTTGATTCTTGCAGTTTCTCTCGATAGATATATCAAATACATTTCGGCTGTAACAGCCTTTCTCAAAGTGTTAGCTGTTAACCTATGTATTTTTTTCCCCTCTCAACAGGTTCACGGAAAACCAGTCTTCACTTATTCCGAAAAAAGACCCCTCAAAATGACCGTTTTTCAAAACTCGTAACATTCTGTTTCTCAAGCTGCATAAAAAGGGGGGGGGGCCATATAGACACGAAATATTGTCCGTAATGGCACAGGCAGGGACACTGGCAGCATACAGAAGTATTTTGGTTTCACTCAATACATTATCTCTGCCCATTCCCAAAAATCAGGGCCCATCCCTGCATGAGCTGTCCCAGCTGGCTTTATAGAGTATAGTGTGGGCTGCATTTTTCTTTTAATATATTTTTTTTAGTGTAATTTATAGGAATAATGTTACAAAACGAGTTCTACAAACAGAAGACCACTGTTGGAATGAAGAATTATTACAAACCATTCTGGAGGTTTGTTTGTTTTTTTGGGTTTTTTTAGCCCCATACTATTTTAAGTCTGGCAGCAGCCTTACAGATTGGGTCACGGCCACTATTTAGGAACGAGATATATAATATTTATTCAATGCTTTATTTTCCTAGAATGTATCGTCTGTATAATCTGTGACACCCTCTACTCTTGAAAATACCTTAATGTTATAAAATATCATATTAGCCAATCATGCAACAATATCATCTTGGTGCTTCCAAAGGAGCAATGCTATCCATGCTTCAACCCCCAACATCCCACAGCAAGTATTAGGAGGTGCTCTGCAACTGTGCAATGTCAACTCAATGATTTCTGGAAGTTGTAGTTTAACTGCCCATTAGAGGAAACCACAAGTTCTGGTTTAAGGCTCATCCATGCAATGGGACGTGCTCTCTGGTGCCTGAAACAACTTTGTGTGTGTGTGTGTGTGTGTATATAAAAACTGTACAATACATATAAGTTGTGGCGTGTGGGCAGCTTGTATTTTATTCTAATTGTGCAGCCATTACGAGAGTCGTATGGAATTTGTAAAAAGTACACTCACTAACGGCGCTTGTTCTTTACATGACTCCAATTTTTTAGGACACTTCACTTTTCTTGCGTCCTGGTAACTTCTTTCCATTTCCATCGGGCCGGACTACTACTGGCAGGTCCAGACTGAGAATTAAAATTAGGCCCTGGCATTTCAGATGCTCGATAAAGGGAAGGAGCCCTGAAACGTTGCACTTCCACAGTAAACCGTTTTTGCAGGGGCTTGCACTCCTTGTGTGCCAGTCGATTTCTTTTCTAAGGTACACAGAGGCCCAAACAGCCCACTAAATACTGACTTTCTATGGAACCTTATAGCAGCCCTTCTGGCATTTGCCAGAACCCACAGATTGCCAGTCCGGGCCTGACTATTGGGAAGTCCAAAATGGGCTCAGTCTTCCTCTCAAAGCCTTTTGCCCTCCCCATGTTTGACCTTTGACACGACTTTCAGCCTCTTGCTCATCATTCAAGTCGTACAGATGTTCCAGGTGAGCAATATACAGCTGCCCTATGTTTTCTGCCCACTATCACATGCCATGAAGAGAAGGAATTGTTCTTGTTTTGAACACTTTTTGTTTGCCCTAAAGACTTGAGTAAGACCAACTAAACTCCCATTCCATATTATTGCAAAAGAAAACAAAATTCTTGGTGCTTTTTTGTCTAGATACTGTTTATCATGAGATTTTTTTGTATCTTATTGTAAACCCTTCCCTTGTGAAAACTGCAGAAAAAAATGGAGGATGGAGAGAAAACCCCAGTAATACATTCTCTCAAATGCTGCTTTCTTAAGACTCAGGATTATATGTATTGCACAGCTCCGTGTGATGTCTCGTACCGAGGAAACGCAAAAACGTGCAACTCAAGTCAATAAAAGATGGGAATTTCGTTACTCCATGTTTACACATTGACTTGATCTACTACAACTTTGCTTACGACTCTCAAGGGTTTTTTCCTGTTTTGGGAGAAAAAAAAAAAAAAAGGAAACTGAATCTCACCTTTACCAAAGCAGATGTTCCGTTTCCAGTAACATCATGATCTTTAGCGGGAGGGGATAGGTTTTATTGCAGAAATGGTTTACAAAACTTTACGTTGGCCGTTGGCCGTCGCAGTCCTTCAAAATGGTTTTTGATTCTTTTGTTTTAAGCCTCTGGTATAAAAGTCCAACTGTTCATACTGTGATTTTATTCAAGCTGAAAAAAAGTTTATAATCTTTACCGTTCCTGCATCAGGAGGTCGGTAAAGCTGGATTTGGTATAGTTAATATCGGCATAATCTCTGGTTTATGCGTCTATTGAAAGTGTCAAGATTCAGATGTTTTTAAAAAAAAAAAAAAAAACTATGAAAAATGTGAAGGAGATTGTTCTTCCTCCTACTGATGTAGCATGTCAGATTTAGAATATAAACACATTGTAAAACAAATCTTGGGGTTGTGTGTTTTTTTTAAGGCTTTTATTTGTTTATTAAATAAGAAGGTTGCAAATTAGGATTCGGTTCGGCCGGGCAGAAGGATTTGTCCGAATCTGAATCTTGCTGAAAATGGCCAAATCCCGAACTGAATCTTGGATTCTGTGCATCCCTAACTTTTTGCCGCGTTTCTCTGCATAAATGACATCCGTGGGTGAAAAAATTGTCACACAACAAAAAAAAAACTTGATGCTCCGCATCACGCGACAAAACAATTTGATGCCCATAGACTTCAATGCATTTTGGCAAATTTTCACCATTTTGCTAATTTTTGCCAAAACAAAATGGGTTAGATTCGCCCATTACTGGTTATGATGATCTCTTTAAAAACAGCCACCCCTTTATTGGAGCTCCCCATAAATCTGCTACAGTCCATGTTTCAAATTAGGGGTGGGTGTGTCCTAAGGTCCCTGCCAGAAGCACAGTAGGAGGGGAATAGCCAATCACAGCCCTGCAGTCACACAAGCAAAGAGATACTTCATTATCCTATTAGGTCAACTTAGCTGCTGATTGGTTCCTGTCCTACAGTGTAGTGTGCTGCTGGCTCCCCTGTACAGCCTGGGAAAGGAGGCAGCAGGAAGTGGAACAGATGGGGTTTTTGCAGAATTTATTAATAAATCAGCCCAAAACATTACTTTTTTCTATATGCACATACAGTATACTGCATATTTGTGTTCTTTGCCTATCTTCAACTACAACTGGATTCTGGATAAAATTGAAACCGTGCAAAACATCCTAAGATGTTACTTGTTACCCTAGTCCATGCTATTCCATATGTACAGGGCGACTAACCCCAAATACAAGAGAAGATAGCAGACAACTATTACACATGCAAATAAGACTTAACATGGAAAGTACAAGCACAATTTGAAATATGGACTGTAGCAGATTTATGGGGAGCTCCAATAAAGGGGTGGCTCTTGTGATTATTACATGGAAGAGAGGAAAGGCATTTTGGGGCCCACAACAGATTACAGCAGAGGGCCAAAGACTCATTGCAGGGCAGTAGAGTTATAAAAGGCAGACAAGATTGTGATAGGTTGGCTTGTAGTACTGGCATTGGATCTGTTATCCAGAAGGTCTCCCATAGACTAAATTTTTTCCAAATAATCCACATTTTTAAAAATGATTTCCCTGTTCTCTGTAATAATAAAACAGTAGCTTGTACTTAATCCAAACTAAGATATAATTAATCCTTATTTGACGCAAACCCAGCCTATTGGGTTTATTTAATGTTTTCATGATTTTCTAGTAGATTAAGGTATGAAGATCCAAATTACGGAAATATCCATTATTCGGAAAACCCCAGGTCCCAAGTATTCTGGATAATAGGTACAGTCAATCAGCGACTGAATTACTTTAATTCGTACAATTCCAATTCGGCCAAATACGGATCTAGTCGATCGTAAACCGACCTATTTGGCCATGAGAAAAAATTTGACTTTGTTTTGGTTGGTCTTTTTGAATTCGAATTTCGAAGTTTTTCAAATTCGAAATTCGACCCTTCATAAATATGCCCCTAAGTCTGCTAAAAAACATTTAAATATTAAATAAACACAATATAATTGCGTATTTGCATTAATTACAGATATGGGATCCGTTAACCTGGAAACCCGTTATCCAGAAAGCAGAAATGCCCATCTCCCATAGACTCGGTAGACTGCATTCTGCATAACAGTTCGAGTGAAGGAATAGAGGAAAAAAACCTTTGAATTTCGAAGTGTTTTTTTTGGCTACTTCGACCATCGAATGGGCTACTTCGACCTTCGACTACGACTTCGAAACGAACAATTCGAACTAAAAATCATTTGACTATTCGATAGTCGAAGTACTGTCTCTTTAAGAAAAAACTTCTACCCCCTAGTTCGCCACCTAAAAGCTACTGAAGTCCATGTTAGCCTATGGGGAAGGTCCCCATAGGCTTTCCAAGTTTTTTCTGATTGAAGGATAATCCTTCGATCGATGGATTGAAATCCTTTGAATCGTTCGACTTGAAGGATTTAATCGTACGATCGAACGATTATTCCTTCGATCGCTCGACCGAACAAATTGCGCAAAATCTTTCGACTTCGATATTCGAAGTCGAAGGATTTTAATTCGCCAGTCGAATATCGAGGGTTAATTAACCCTCGATATTCGACCCTTAATACATCTGCCCCTAAAGTCAATAAATTGGCTTTTGCTTTATGGATTTTCAAAGCATCTTCTAATTTCACTTTTTTGTACAAATTAGCTTCCGTTAATAAAGAAGATTTAATAAATGTTTTCTGCCAGCTTCTCTCTGAAAATGTCAACCAACGGATTCTACTATTTATAGACCAGCTACATCTAAATCGTAAGGGTGCTAAGTTATATGTTTGTAGTAGATTTAGGAGTCTGAGGCGCAAATTCACTAAGCGCCGAACGCTAGCGTCAATTCGCTAGCGTTTGGCATTTTCGGTACTACGCAAATTCACTAACGAACGCTGGCGTAAATTCGCTAGTGTTACTTAGCACCCTTACGCCAGGCGAATTTTCGCTAGGGACGTAACTACGCAAATTCACTAACTTGCGCATTGTTCTTAACGCTACCTTTTACGCCAGACTTCCGTCGCCACCTCAGACCAGGCGAAGCGCAATAGAGTAGATAGGGATTGCTTCAAAAAAAAGTCAAAATTTTTTCTAAGTCCCAAAAAACGCTGGCGTGTATTCTATATTATGGGTGATAGGCTGAAAAAGATCGAATTTTTTTTTGGGGCTCCCCTCCTTCCCCCCCCTACATTTCCTGACTCATGGCAACTTACCTAGACAGTGGGCACATGTGTAGGGCAAAATACATTTTTTATTTGATGTTTTGAAGGTTTTCTAGGTATTTGTAGTGCTAATACGTATTCCTCCATTGAAATTTGAATTTGGCGCTGTATGCAAATTAACCATCGCTAGCGAAACTTCGCTTCGCTTGGCGAATTAACGCTAGTGCAACTTCGCAAACTAACGCTACCCCTGTGCGCAACTTCGGATTTTAGTGAATTTGCGGAGCGCTGGCGAAAATACGCCTGGCGAAGCACGGCAAAGTTGCGCCTGGTGCAACTTCGCATCTTAGTGAATTTGCCCCCGAGTTTTAGAACATGTTTTAGAACATTTAGAACGCATTTCCGAACATATGAATGGAGTGTCGAGAGGTGACAGGAGCTCGGCCGTAGCCAAACACCTAATAGAACAACATGGAGGTAGAAAATGTATTTCCTTTCAAGTTTTAGATAGAGTGGTCTCAGGTATTAGGAAGGAGGACAAGAGCCTTTTTTGGCTCTTTATCATGGATACAGTGACACCTAGAGGCTGAAATAGAGAATGGGAGCTCAATTGCTTCATAGACTAAACATTTAAACTTCCCAGTGTATATCTAGTATAGGTAAATCTAAAAACAACTGGACTTGCTGAGTAATCAATGAAGACGTTTCACTACTCAAGCGTCTTCAGTTCAACTGACTGGTGTGTGTATATCAAATGGAACTCCAAGGTTACTTCTAATTAGGGGATGCACCGAATCCAGCAGATGAAAATTAGGGACGGGGAGGGAAATCGCGTGACTTTTTGTCAAAACAAGGAGGTAAAAAATGTTTTCCCCTTCTCGGGTTTGGTATTCGGCTGAATCTTTTGCTAAGGATTCGACTTAATCCAAAATAGTGGATGTTGGTGCATCCCTACTTCTAATTTGCTCATATTTTTCAACAAGGGGTGAGTCAATTTAGTGAGTCATGTGACAAAAATGACATCACTAAACTCTGTTTATAACTGATGACATCACGAAGAGTAATTTATCAGCATATCATTTACAGGATATTCATGCCATTTGTATATATGGGGAGATATAGTGGCCACATGAGGCCCAAATTCATATACAGTTTCAAAAAATATTGGTAAAACCTCTAAACATTTTTGGGGCCTGAAAAATTATTTGCTGTGGGACCCAGACACTAGGATAAAGTTTATCAGGAGCCAGATGAACCTGCCTATATGTTTTTGGAGTCTTGGAAGAAAGTAACACTTGTTACTACACATACTGTTAGACCCATAAATCTTTGGACAGAGACAACTTTTTTTTTCTAATTTTGGTTCTGTACATTACCACAATGAATTATAAATGAAACACCTCAGATGCAGTTGAACTGCAGACTTTCAGCTTTAATTCAGTGGGTTGAACAAAAAGATTGCATGAAAATGTGAGGAACTAAAGCCTTTTTAACACAATCGCTTCATTTCAAGGGCTCAAAAGTAATTGGACAAATTAAAAAACTGAAAATAAAATGTTCATTTCTAATACTTAGTTGAAAACCCTTTGCTGCAAATGACAGCCTGAAGTCTTGAACTCATGGACATCACCAGATTCTGGGTTTCCTCCTTTTTAATGCTCTGCCAGGCCTTTACTGCAGCGGCTTTCAGTTGCTCTTTGTTTGTTTGTGGGTCTTTCTGTGCGAAGTTTAGTCTTCAACAAGTAAAGGAAGCTCATTTGGGTTCAGATCAGGTGACTGACTTGGCCATTCAAGAATATTCCACTTCTTTGCTTTAATAAACTCCTGGGTTGCTTTGGCTCTATGTTTTGGGTCATTATGAAACGCCTCCCAATCAATTTGACTGCATTTAGCTGGATTTGAGCAGACAGTGTCTCTGAACAACTCAGAATTCATTCTTGTGCTTCTGTCCTGTGTCACATGATGGATAAACACTAGTGTCCCAGTGCCACTAGCCATGCACACCCAAGCCATCACATTCCCTGCGCCATGTTTTATAGAGATGTGGTATGCTTTGGATCATGAGCTGTTCCACACCTTCTCCATACTTTTTTCTTGTCGTCATTCTGGTACAGGTTGATCTTGGTTTCATCTGTCCAAAGAATGTTTTTCCAGAACTGTGCTGGCTTTTTTTTTTTTTCCAATCTAGCCTTTCTATTCATGATGCTTATGAGTGGCTTGCACATTGCTGTGCACCATCTGTTTTTACTTTCATGCAGTCTTCTCTTTATGGTAGACTTGGATATCGATACGCCTACCTCCTGGAGTGGTGTTCACTTGTTTGGCTGTTGTTAAGGGGTTTCTCTTCACCATGGAAATGATTCTGCGATCATCAACCACTATTGTCTTCTGTGGACGTTGAGGTCTTTTTGCGTTGCTGAGTTCAACAGTAGTTTCTTTCTTTCTCAGGATGTACCAAACTGTCGATTTTGCCACTCCTAATACTGTAGCAATGTCTCAGATGGTTTTTTTTTCTGTTTTTGCAGCTTAAGGATGGCTTGTTTCACCTGCATGGAGAGCTCCTTAGACCACATGTTGTCTGTTCGCAAAATCTTCCACATACAAGCACCCCCCCCCTCAAATCAACTCCAGGGCTTTTATCTGCTTCATTGATAATGACATAACAAAGGAATTGCCCACACCCGCCCATGAAATAGCCTTTGAGTCAATTGTCCAATTACTTTTGAGCCCCTGAAATGATGATGATTGTGTTAAAAAAAAGGCTTTAGTTCCTCACATTTTTATGCAACCGGCTGAATTAAAGCTGAAAGTCTGCAGTTCAACTGAATCTGAGTTGTTTCATTTAAAATTCATTGTGGTAATGTACAGAACCAAAAAAAAAAGTTCTCTGTCCAAAGATTGATGGGCCTAACAGTAGTTATGTTTATCTCCTGTCCTGAATACTGGATTGGTATTAAATGTAAATTCTTATCAACACAGGCATACGTGGCTAAAACACATGCAGATTTCAAAATGGTGTGTTGTTTGATGCGTTACTTACCCTTTACATACAGACTTAAAAGTGGAGGCTGAAGAAATTGAGGAAAAAGTATGCGCTTTAAGCCTTACATTTGATACAATTTTTATTGGCATGGTAAAAAAAGGATGTGCTTCAACATGGCAAACGAGACTATGAAAGAACATATATATATATTTCACAGTTGATTAAATATGACAAGCTTTATTGCCAGGATCAGTACTTTATTTATCAGAAAGGTCCATGTCGCTCCTTTCCCCCCGTTTAATTGATCACAGGGCTGGCGGGCGGCACAATGGCATTGGCAGCATTAAAGTTCTCCACCGCTGAAAAAGGTAGCACTGTTGGTTAAAAAGCACCCCCAACCCCCAACCCTCCTGGGTAAGATTTCCCACAAACACGCTCACACACACACCCACGCACATGTACATTTATGTGATCAAACCAAGTCCTGCGGGAAGTACATACAATTTTGGCCTATGAGGAAGTGGATTTGACTTGCTGAGAGAATGTTTCCTTGGTGCCCGAGTGCATTAACTGCTCTCAATGCTTCACAACTCTCTCACGTTCTTTCTACATTGGCCGAAGAACAAAGACGGCATCGTCCAATACGTAGTAGTCATTGTACATGTCCCCTTCACATAAATAAGGGAGTCGGGTGACGGCCTCCACTGCAAAGCCTGCTGAATGGAAGACATCGGCCAGGCTGTTCACCTGCTCCTCCCAAAATGTCCCGTTCACCTCCATCACTTCCGAAGGCTTCTCCCACTTGCCACCTGGGAAGGCAGATGGGAAATAAAAAGTATTATTTATATATATATATATATATATATATATATATATATATATATATATATATATATATCTTATATAGTGAATAAAGTATATTATAAGTTATAAGTCACAGAGGAGTTTCATGACCATATAAAAGTGCAAAGCCGAAGGACAAGTGTTTTTATACAGGTCATGGAACTCCGAGGTTACTTCTAATTTCCTCATATTTTACAACTGGGGGTACTTTATTTATTATAATACACACATTTCAGTGAGTCATGTGACAGAAATGACATCAGAACTCACCGTTTATAACTGATGACATCAGAACTCAATGTTTATAAGGATATTCATGGCTTTTGTGTATTATATAGAGATGTCTATTGGTAGCCAGGTCTCAAAAAACTGCAGTAAGTGGTGTCTGCTGGCCAAAATGATCCCAGTGCAACTGTCACCTCTTATTGTGTGTGCCATATAGGGCGATTTTCATTCTGTATTACAGGTATGGAACCAGAATGCTCAGCACCTGGGCTCTTCCGGATAACAGATCTTTCCGTAATTTGGATCTTCATACTTTACCTCTACTAAAAAAAAAATCATTTAAATATAAAGGGGCAGATTTATTAATGGTCGAATTGAAAATTAGAATTTTCGAGTTTTTTTTATGGTCAAAACTGTCAAATCCGACTAGGGAGTTAAGGTGGCCTTACGATATTCGGTGCGTGTATGATGGGTAACAAGACGACCGACATCGGCAGAAGACTTCAGATATCAGTCGTCTCGTCGATCGGGCTGGACGGAAAATTTAGAACATCAGCCATTGTTAGTGCTGAATCGTCAGATACAGATAGAATTCTATTGTTTCTAATTGTTACGTCTATGGCCACCTATATTCAAATTCGATTGGAGGTTTTCAAAAAAGTCTAATTCTATTTTCGAGATATATCATACTCTGGCCCTTTAAGAAGTCAAATTCGACTATTCGCCACCTAAAACCGGCCCAATTGCTGTTCAAGTTGGGAGACGTCCAGGGATCAATTTGTAGTTGTTTGCAGCCTTCCTGACTTTTGAGTTTGTTTCGGAGAAAAAAAATCAATTTGAGTATTCAAATTTCGACATTAGTTTTCGGGTTGATCCTATTCACCCTAATTTAAAAAATTTGATTTTTTTTTTTAATAATAAATTTCGATAGGCGTTTCGTTGCTATGAGCAAGTGCCCCAACAGGCACGAAACGTGCTAGAACTGATCATTTTTGCTCCTTCAGGATTCTTGTTTTTTCCATTGGACTTACTACACTTTGGTAGTGTTTAAATTGGCCTTCAGCACTATTCTTCGTTAATTAAAATACTCACAAGGGCTGAAGCTGCTGGGCTTCAATTGTAACAGTTCAGAAAATCAGCAATCTGGCCTACTGCCCTGCTAATATTTAAGTGTGGAAATTGTGGAGTCTTTCTGGAAGGAATAAATTGCGAAATGCAAACCACAGGTTCCTCTTGGGTACCAAGAAATTTCCGATACAGAAAGATTCATGAAAATGCCCAAACCAAATGTTTGTCTCGTTACTGGGCTTAAATGATTATTTCAAATGATCAGTCATTGGCTTTTATGGCATCTAAACAAACCATAAGAAGTCAGTGTTGGACTGGGGAGAGCTGTACCCGTTTTATCCCTGTAAGAAGTCAGAGTACATTGCAATTTACTAATGTACCATCATGTTGGTGATGGAGCAGATAAGAACTCGCGGCCTCCAGTCGTACAAGTGCCCCTGGATTCCCTGTTCCCACTGCATTTAAAGGGGTAGTTTACAATTAAAGGAACAGTAACACCAAAAAACATGTACAGTTACTCTGCATTAGTATAGCTAGTGTGTTTGCTTCTGAAACACTATTATAGTTTATATCAACAAGCTGCTGTGTAGCTATGGGGGCAGCCATTCAAAGCTGAGAAAAGGCACAGGATACACAGCAGATAACAGATAAGCTCTGTAGATACAATGGGATTCTTCTGCCCTTATCGGTTATCTACTGTGTATCCTGTGCATGAATGTCTGCCCCCATGGCTACACAGCAGCTTGTTTATATAAACTATAGTAGTGCTTATCTGTTATCTACTGTGTATCCTGTGCTTCAATTGCTGCCCCCATGGCTACACAGCAGCTTTTTTATATAAACTATAGCAGCGTTTCTAAAGCAAACACATAAATTCAATCCGTGCACAGCAACAGTACATTGTTTTGTCATTAATTAAAAATTCTTTAATTTGTTTGGTGTTACTGTTCCTTTAAATTAACTTTTAGTATGTTATTCCTAGTAACTGGTCATCATTATATAGTCTTTATAGTTTTTGAGTTACTGTATTTGCCTTCTTTCTAGCTTTTAAATGTTGGTCGCTGACCCGAGCAGCCAAACCCCATTGAGTGAGGCTTTCATTTTATTGTTACTTTTTTTTATTTATTTTTTTATTTATCAACCTATTCAGTCCCCTCCTATACTTATTCCAGTCTCTCCCACAAACCACCTCCTGGTTGCAAGGAAAAACAAGACCCTAGTAGCTAAATAGCTGCTGAAATACCAACCTGGAGAGCTGCTGACCAAAAAGCTAAATAATTGAAAAAATTGTTAAAAAAAATGAAGACCATCAACATCAACTTAAAGGAACAGTAACATCAAATTTTTTTCCCCAAAAATTCGTTAGTGCACAACGAAAAAATAACACCAACGCAAATTAAAATTTAAAATAGCAAAGCCTTTATTAAGAAATAACTTACAAAACTCCACCTGTCCTCTTCAGAAATGGCGAAAGGGCGACCATCCTTCCTGCAGCGCTCGATTTGTCCTCCCTGGCTAGCTCCAAAATTCTACTGACAGTGTGTGAAGCGAGTTGAAGCTGCGGATCAAGACCCTGCTGGACCGACACATGAAGACCTTGCTGCTGTACGAGTGCAAGAAACACCCACGGGAAACCAACTGGTGCAGGCAGCCAAAGATGCAGGCAGTTTCCTGGGAGCAAGCGGTTCTCCCTTCACAGGCAGCTGAGCGCCGAGTTGTCACCCGGCTGACTGAGAAGAGCACCTGGCAGAGAGACTTCAGGAAAAACTCAGGTTCCGGTTGAGAGAAGCAGTCCTGATTCCGGATCTCTGTCCCCATGCCCTCCCGGTTGCACATAGTTGATCCCAGTATCTCCACAGTGCAAAGCAAAGGACGGGGGGAGACTTACGGCCAGTCTGGAGCTGCCTCAGTTCAGCGAGTCGCCATCCAATTTTAGATGTGCGGGTGGTTCTGCAATAAATAAATAATCGGCTGTCTTGCGGTTTGCTTGTCCTTTATTTAGCGCCGCTTCCCACAAGTTCAGGAGGAATTAGCGAGCCGAGTGAGCACCTTGCGCTGATTCAATGTTGGGCAAACACGAAGTGTTGAGTAGAGGAGGGCAGCGCATCCATTACAGCCTGGCCGAACCGGTGCCGATTCACAGCAAGCTTCCCACAAGTTCATCCACGGCAGCTCCACTCTGTTCTGCACTAATCCCGTCACTGCACCTAATCAAATGCACTTCTTGTTTGCCCAACATCAGCGCAAGGTGCTCACTCGGCTCGCTAATTCCTCCTGAACTTGTGGGAAGCGGCGCTAAATAAAGGACAAGCAAACCGCAAGACAGCCGATTATTTATTTATTGCAGAACCACCCGCACATCTAAAATTGGATGGCGACTCGCTGCACTGAGGCAGCTCCAGACTGGCCGTAAGTCTCCCCCCGTCCTTTGCTTTGCACTGTGGAGATACTGGGATTTTGCTAAAGCATTTGATACAGTGCCACACAAAAGGTTACTGGTTAAATTAAGGAATGTTGGCCTGGAACATAGTATTTGTACCTGGATAGAGAACTGGCTAAAAGATAGACTACAAAGAGTGGTGGTAAATGGAACATTTTCTAATTGGACCAGTGTTGTTAGTGGAGTACCGCAGGGCTCTGTACTAGGTCCCTTGCTTTTCAACTTGTTTATTAATGACCTGGAGGTGGGCATTGAAAGTACTGTTTCTATTTTTGCAGATGATACTAAATTGTGCAGAACTATAGGTTCCATGCAGGATGCTGCCACTTTGCAGAGTGATTTGTCTAAACTGGAAAACTGGGCAGCAAACTGGAAAATGAGGTTCAATGTTGATAAATGCAGGTTATGCACTTTGGCAAAAATAATATAAATGCAAGTTATACACTAAATGGCAGTGTATTGGGAGTTTCCTTAAATGAGAAGGATCTAGGGGTCTTTGTAGATAACACGTTGTCTAATTCTGGGCAGTGTCATTCTGTGGCTACTAAAGCAAATAAAGTTCTGTCTTGCATAAAAAAGGGAATTAACTCAAGGGATGAAAACATAATTATGCCTCTTTATAGGTCCCTGGTGAGGCCTCATCTGGAGTATGCAGTGCAGTTTTGGACTCCAGTCCTTAAGAGGGATATAAATGAGCTGGAGAGAGTGCAGACACGTGCAACTAAATTGGTTAGAGGGAGGGAAGACTTAAATTATGAGGGTAGACTGTCAAGGTTGGGGTTGTTTTCTCTGGAAAAAAGGCGATTGCGAGGGGACATGATTACACTTTACAAGTACATTAGAGGACATTATAGACAAATAGCAGGGGACCTTTTTACCCATAAAGTGGATCACCGTACCAGAGGCCACCCCTTTAGACTAGAAGAAAAGAACTTTCATTTGAAGCAACATAGGGGGTTCTTCACAGTCAGGACAGTGAGGTTGTGGAATGCACTGCCGGGTGATGTTGTGATGGCTGATTCAGTTAATGCCTTTAAGAATGGCTTGGATGATTTTTTGGACAGACATAATATCAAAGGCTTTTGTGATACTAAACTCTATAGTTAGTATAGGTATGGGTATATAGAATTTAATTAAAAGTAGGGAGGGGTGTGTGTATGGATGCTGGGTTTTCATTTGGAGGGGTTGAATTTGATGGACTTTGTCTTTTTTCAACCCAATTTAACTATGTAACTATGTAACTATGTAACCGGGAGGGCATGGGGACAGAGATCCGGAATCAGGACTGCTTCTCTCAACCGGAACCTGAGTTTTTCCTGAAGTCTCTCTGCCAGGTGCTCTTCTCAGTCAGCCGGGTGACACCTCAGCGCTCAGCTGCCTGTGGAGGGAGAACCGCTTGCTCCCAGGAAACTGCCTGCATCTTTGGCTGCCTGCACCAGTTGGTTTCCCGTGGGTGTTTCTTGCACTCGTACAGCAGCAAGGTCTTCATGTGTCGGTCCAGCAGGGTCTTGATCCGCAGCTTCAACTCGCTTCACACACTGTCAGTAGAATTTTGGAGCTAGCCAGGGAGGACAAATCGAGCGCTGCAGGAAGGATGGTCGCCCTTTCTGAAGAGGACAGGAAGTAGAGTTTCTGTAAGTTATTTCTTAATAAAGGCTTTGCTATTTTAAATTTTAATTTGCGTTGGTGTTATTTTTTAGTTATGTACTAACGAATTTTTGAAAAAACATTTTTGATGTTACTGGTCCTTTAAGTATGAATTCCAACAGAAAGTTGGCAACCGAGCTCATAGAACCGATAAAAATTAAATCTGTTATATAATTAAATATAATATTATAAAATAAAACTATTGGCCTTTGAAATAAAAAGCTCATCGCCTTCCCCAGTGAGATGAAACCAGGAAGTTTCTCAAGCCGCTGACGGACTTTGCAATCAGAGAACTTATTTCCCTTTTCTCCCAACAGACTGAACTGTGCAATAGAAATGGCTCTGCAAGGCTTCCAGGTCTCCATTATGATTCTTCTCGCTTATTGCTTTTATTGTAAGTACTATATATATATATTTGTATCTATTTGTAGTTTCCTTTGTGCGCTGGTTTCATTATATGGCCCAAACACTGAGTGACTAAGCAAGTGAATGGAAGCTGACCGGGACAGAACTACTCCTGGTAAAGCAACAGTGGCAGTTGAGGGAACTACTTTTTTAGTTGAGTTCTAGTAAATGTACGTGAGAGGTAGGTCCATCAGGATCCAACCAAAGGACTAGCTCTGAATATTATAGATAGGGAACAATATGGATGTGCTGCTTGTGTGCAATCCATGAAACCCAGACTAAGAGAAAAAACTCGAATTGAGTTTAGAAAATTAGATTTTATTTAAATACGTTTCGTTTGGACGAATTTCGAGTTCATGGGGAGTTTATGGGAGTTTTAAAAAACTTCCATGAATTTGAAATTCGACCCTTGATAAATCTGCCCCGGAATGTATATATGCCAGTTGTGTGGGAGTTATTCCTAAATTTAAAGGAGAACTAAACCCCATTTCTAATATAAACCCTTACCCTCTGTAGTCCCCCCTCCCTGCTCCCCCCGCACAGGAATTAACATAGGTAAATACCCCTAAGCTAGTAATTACCCCTTGTTGCAGAGTCAGCGCAGCAGTGCTCACGGGGGCCATCTTTAGCCGCTTCGGTAATCTCAGTAAGAAAGCTCTGTATCGGCGCATGCGCAGTTGGAGCATTTTCCCGGAAGAAGACCCAAAGACTAACGAAGCGGCTAAAGACGACCCCTGTGAGCTCTGCTGCTCTGACTCTGCAACAAGGGGTAATTACCGACTATGGGGTATTTACCTGTGCTAACTCCTGTGCGTGGGGGGAGGGGAGACTACGGAGGGTAGGGGGTTTTATTAGAAAGGGGATTTAGTTCTCCTTTAAACCACAGTGTAAAACCCAGCAGCACTGTATAGGGTGCCTGCTGATAAAAGTTTGTTCCTGTGATTAGCCACATTATGTGGTCAGGCAAGGGTGTTCTCCTACACCCTCAATTTGAGTTTCCCCAGGGTTTAAAAGGAAGTCATATGTTGTCTCCATCATAAAGAATTTGTATAGAAATACCCAGAAGGGAAAGTTAGATGATGTAATACATTCCTGCGGGGAAGACCATAGAGATACGGGGGAGCGGGGACAAACCATTTAAAGTCAAAATTTTTATGATGTAGTTTTTATTTCTAAATTACACTTTTTACACTGCAAATAATTCACTCTATAATGTAAAATTGTATTCTATATTATATGCTTACTATACCCCCGGAACAATGTAGGTCTCTATAAAAAGACATTGCATAAAACAGTTCATATATAAAACCCTGCTTCGTGTAAATAAACCAGTTTGGTAAGATTCTTTAATATGCAACTTAATTTGATATAAACAAATCTGTTGCTTTAGTATTCATTTTGGGGGTATAGTTTACCTTTAATGTTTCCTTAAAGGGATACTGTCATGGGAAAATTGAAATCTGAAATATTGTCAGTTTCCCAAGAGCCCCCGGTCAAGTGATTTGTGCCTGCACTTTAGGATGGAATTACTTTCGGGCAGGCTGTTATTTCTCCTACATAAGGACTTGGCTTTTACTATTGAGTGCTGTTCTTAGATCTTACAGGGAGCTGTTATCTTTTGTTAGGGAGCTGCTATCTGGTTACCTTTCCATTGTTCTGTTGTTAAGCTGCTGGGGGGGGGTGATATCACTCCGACTTGCAGTACAGCAGTAAAGAGTGATTGAAGTGTATCAGAGCACAAGTCACATGAGTGGTGGCAGCTGGGAAATTGACAATATGTCTAGCCCCATGTCAGATTTCAAAATTGAATATAACAAAATCTGTTTACTCTTTTGAGAAATGGATTTCAGTGCAGAATTCTGCTGGAGCAGCACTATTAACTGAAACATGTTTTCCCATGACAGTATCCCTTTAAGTATATCGTTAGTTTGGTTCTTTCTGAATTTTTTTTTTTTTTTAATTCCTTGAAGTCACTTCCTTCATTTGTGGCCAGTGTCTCTGATATTATTTTACATCTAGTTCCTTTCATTTTAATTGTTATAACTGCTCCATGATACACTGCTAATGATTTCTCCTTTTTATGCTCAAGGATAAATCATGTATTATCTAACCCTGTACAGTCTATTTAACGCAGCCAGTCCAGTAAGTCTGATGACCCATTATAACGGTGTTCTGTGTTGCAGATGCTGTGCAAGGCTGCACCGTGACAGTGAAAGAAGCAAGTGCACAAATAGAGCACCAGATCTTGGAGAACATTTCCTTGCCGTGCCAAGTCACATACAGCAACTGCCAAACCCCACTGGAAACATATTGGTTTCGCTGCCTCACGTCTCATTGTGAGAAGATCTGTGATAAATCTTGTATAAATGAGCGGTTTAGATCAATGCGAAAAAAAGCATTGAAGGTGACGGGTACAATGGACACCTATCTGAAGATCACCAACTTGCATATTAGTGACAGTGCAATATACATCTGCGGAGCAGGAGACAGCAAATCCCCCGACATCAAATCAAAAGCCACGGGGCAAGGGACTACACTGGTAGTAAAAGGTTAGTCAGTGATGATAATACAGGTATAGGACCGGCTATCCAGAATGCTCAGGACCTGGGGTTTTCCGGATAATGGATCTTTCTGTAATTAGGTCTTCAGACCTTTAAGGTGGCCATAGATGTAACAATTACGATCTTTCTTGGAAAGTTCTTTCCAAGAAAGATCGTTCGTTTCAATACACACGTGTAGAGCTGAATCATCAGATATACAGATAGACGATTCAGCACTAACAATGGCAGATGTTTGGGTGACTTCAAAGGCAAACTATCAAAATTTTCCATTCAGCCCACTCGACGAGCCGACCGATATCCAAGGCTCTTTTCCCATACACGCACCGAATATCATACAAAAATTCGTTTGGTACGATATTATCTGTTTCTCTATGGCCACCTTAAGTCGACTAGAAAATCATGTACAGTCATATGAAAAAGTTCGGGAACCCCTCTCAGCCTGCATAATACTTTACTCCACTCAACAAAAAAAAGATAACAGTGGTATGTCTTTCATTTCTTAGGAACATCTAGGTACTGGGGTGTTTTCTGAACAAAGAATTTTACTCTAGCAGTATTCAGTTGTATGAAATTAAATCAAATGTGAAAAAATGACTGTCCAAAAATTTGGGTAATAATAATAATAATAATAATAATAATTGGTTGGATTAGCTCGTTAAGCCATGAACTTTATAGGCAGGTGTGTCCAATCATGAGAAAAGGTATTTAAGGGGGCCAATTGCAAGTTGAGCTTCTGTTTGACTCTCCTCTGAAGAGTGACAGCATGGGATCCTCAAAGCAACTCTCAAAACATCAGCATACAAAGATTGTTCAGTATCATGGTTTAGGGCAGGGATCCTCAACCTTTTGAACCTGTGAGCAACATTCAAAATTAAAAGGAGTTGGGGAACAGCACAAGCTTGAAAAATGTTCTTGGGGTGCCACATAAGTGCTGTGATTGGCCATTTAGTAGCCCTTATGTGGATTGTCAACCTAGATTGAGGCTCTGTTTGGCAACCAAAACTTGCCTCCAAGCCTGGAATTGAAAAATAAGCTCCTGCTTTGAGGCCACTGTGAGCAACATCCAAGGGGTTGGAGAGCAACATGTTACTCAAGAGCTATTGGATGGGGATCACTGGTTTAGGGGAAGGCTACAAAAAGCTATCTCAGAGGTTTAAACTGTCAGTTTCAACTGTAATGAATGTAATCAGGAAATGGAAGGCCACAGGCACAGTTACTGTAAAACCCAGGTCTGTCGAGTGTCAAGGGTCGGATGAATTCAACCCAGTATCAACAAATTCTTCAGGATAATGTTCAAGCATCGGTCACAATGTTGAAGTTAGGCAGGGGTTGGATATTCCAACAATACAATGACCGTAAACACACTTGGAAATCTACAAAGGCATTTATGCAGAGGGAGAAGTACAATATTCTGGAATGGCCGTCACAGTTTTCCTGACTTGAATATCATGGAAAATGATGATTTGAAGCAGACTGTCCATGCTCAGCAGCCATCAAATTTAACTGAACTGGAGAGATTTCGCACGGACGAATGATCAAAAATACCGCCATCCAGAATCCAGACACTCATCAAAGGCTATAGGAGGCGTCTAGAGGCTGTTACATTTGCAAAAAGCTCAACTAAGTATTGATGTAATATCTCTGTTGGGGGGCCCAAATTTATGCACCTGTCTAATTTTGTTATGATGCATATTGCACATTTTCTGTTTATCCAATAAACTTTATGTCACTGCTGAAATACTATTGTTAAGGCATGTTATATATTAAAAGGAAGTTGTTACTTTGAAAGCTCAGCCAAAGATAAACAAAACTCCAAAGAATTAAGAGGGGTTCCCAAACTTTTTCATATGATTGTAAACATTAAATGAACCCAATAGGCTGGTTTTTCTTCCAATAAGGATCCATTATATCTTAGTTTGGATCAAGTACAAGCTACTGTTTTGATTATTACAGAGAGAAAATAAATTTGGATTGTTTGGTTATAATGGAGTCTATGGGAGACAGCCTTTCCATAATTCGTAACTTTCTGGATAACAGGTTCTGGATATCAATACAGTTCGGCTCATTTGGAATCACGTGACCTTCTCAGGCAAACTTTAATATGCAAATCCAAGAGATCATACAGCACAAATATATTAATTTTTTGTTATTAGTGGTGTCTATGACGTTAGAATTTTTACTTACTAACCCAGCTTCAACTCAACATCTTTTTTTGAAGGTCAGCGTGTCGGTGACCCTAAATGTCTATGCATGTTCCATGCGGCAGTTAAACCTTAAAGCAGTGGTTCACCTTTAAGTATGTTATAGAAGCGGCAGCTCTAAGCAACTTTTCAATTGGTCTTCATTAATAATTTTTTTTTATAGTTTAATTATTGCCTTATTCTTCTTACTTTTTCCATCTAAAAAAAAAAAAAACAAATGTTCTGAAAGGCTACAAAGTTATTGTTATTGCAACATTTTATTACTTTCTATTCTGACCCTCCCATGTTTATAATCTTGTCTCTAATTAATTAGTGAGTGGTTGCTAGGCTAATTTTGACCCTAGCTACTAGATTACTGAAGTTGCAAACTTGGTGAACAACCCCTTTAAGGTTTTTAACTCTCATCCGAACCAAAAACCAGATTAAACCAGATTAAAATTCAAAGTTGTTGAGAATTCAAAATTTTTTCATCATTGTATAAAAAGACAGTTTTTGGGTGGGGACCAAATTAATTGTGGGAGAATGGACAGCTCCAGCAACTTCCTTGTTGAAATGGAGTGCTCAAACCTTGTGCACAATCCTTTTGGATCAGGTGGTCAGCAGTGGTTAGCCCAACCTGCCTCGGGTCAAGGGAATGCTATGCATTATCCAGTAACTGCAGCACTCTGATGATTATGGTGATTATTCAATGTTATAATTTTATTGGCTCATTAGCTTATGTAGACAAAAAATGGCAACGTTTCGGGCATCACAGGGCCCTTTATCAAGCCTCTTAGAATGTGTGATATACAGTACTTGCTTCCTCTGCTTTCTAACATCATGGTGTCTCCTTGTGTATTACAGGTGAAGCAAAAAGCATTGTCACAACGGGATGTGTTGTCCTGATTATCTTCTGTGTGCTCTTCTTTCTATACAGCATCGCTGTATTTTCTATTTATGCTTTCAGAGTAAGTCACTTTACTCTACAAGTAGACAGGGCCGCTCCTGCCATGAACACTAATGAAGAAAACTTGAAGGGATTAGGTCATAGGAAAAACATGTTGTTGTTTTTTTTCAAAATGCATCAGTTAATAGTGCTGCTCCAGCAGAATTCTGAACTGAAATCCATTTCTCAAACGCGCAAAGAGATATTTTTATATTCAATTTGAAATCTGACATGGGGCTAGACATATTGTCAGTTTCCCAGCTGCCCCCAGTCACGTGACTTGTGCTCAGATAAACATCAGTAACTCTTTACTGTTGTACTGCAAGTTGGAGTGATATCAACCACCACCCCCCCCAGCAGCCTAACAACAGAACATTGGGAAGGTAACGAGATAGCAGCTCCTTAACACAACAGCTGCCTGGTAGATCTAAGAACAGCACTCAATAGTAAAATCCAGGTCCCACTGAGACACATTCAGTTACATTGAGTAGAAGAAATAACAGTCTGCCAGAAAGCAGTTCCATCCTAAGAGGCTCTTTCTGAAAGCACATGACCAGGCAAAATGACCTGAGATGGCGCCTACACAACAATATTACAACTAAAAAAAAATACACTTGTTGGTTCAGGAATGACATTTTATATTGTACAGTGAATTATTTTCAGTGTATACAGTGTATTTTAGAAATAAAAAGGACATTATAAAAATCATGACAGAATCCTTTTAAAGGAGAAGGAAAGTAATTTCACACTTGGGGTGCCAAGTGTTAGGCACCCCAAGTGAATGTATTTACTGACCTGAAACCCCAGGTGCTTCTATCAGCAGAAAACTGCACCGGCCCGGGGTTATTTCAGTGAGCACCACCGAGCGATCCTCTTACGGCTTCTTTTTTCTCGCGGCTGCGCATGCACATTAGAGTGAAAAGCTGAACTTTAACTAAAAAGTTGGTTATTTCATTCTACTGCACATGCATCTGCCCTGGGAAATTTGAAGAAGAAAGAAGCCGGAAGAAGATCGATCCGTGGTGCTCGCTGGAATAACCCCTGATAGGAGCAGCTGCACGGGGGTTCAGGTAAGTAAATACATTCACTACCATTTGGCACCCCCAAGAGTGAAACAACTTTCCTTCTTCTTTAAGGATCTGACTTGCCCTTAGTCAGAATCAGAGCTGCCTATACTCATTTAGAATGTCATCCCTAAAGAATAAAATAATACAATACATGTATGGCCAATTGTATAGCATCCAATTGTTTGTCTCATCTGTCACCATAGAGTATTAGTTAGTATATGGGCACCTATAGAGTGATACAGCATTGTGTAAATCTATCTATTTCTGTCTATAATATATTGGAAATGAGCAGATCTGGAAACTAAGAAGTTACAGATCAGAATCCTTTTTTCAGACCAAAGAAAAACAAACAATTTATTTTGTCAATTCATGTGGAGGTGAAACCTTAGTGCTGACTGTGCATAAAGTGTTATAAAAGTATTGTGCCACAGAACGTTTTACAGGAAAGTGGAGGAGACAAAACACTGCAAAGTGTCAGTAGCAACTGCAGCAAGTATAAAACCAAAAAACAATAATCCTCCCAAAATCCCCTTGCAGACAGCGCCGGATTTCAATGAGGGGCGCCCCTAGGCCGTGCGGTCCGACCAGGCCCACCTCACTTCCCTTTCCCAGCGCACCGGCGAAAAAACGCCGGCGCAGCTGCTGTAATTGAACGGGGACGCACGCGTCCCCATAATGCGGCTGGGCGGCATGCCACCCCTATTTTTTACCCGCCCTAGGCCCGGGCCTATGCGGCCTTGCCGCAAATCCGGGCCTGCTTGCAGATAGTTGCACCCTGACTTAAGAAACTAATTTTAGTCATTCTCCCGATTTTGCCACTGCAACTTTTCCCAGAAAAGGTTGAGAAAATTAAAATGCCAAAGCCCAAAACTAATAAAAAACATCATCAGACCGATGCATAAATCTTCATCTTCACTCACAAAAAGTAGAAATGGGAGTGCAAAGCAAGTCATCCAAATGGAATTAAATGTGTTCCTGAATTTCTCTTTTTTTGCAGTCAAAACTGAAAATATTTAAGGAACCAAAAACAGAAGAGGCTGGAAATAACAATGTAAGTATCCTCGGTGTAAGTGCGGAGCGTATTGTCCCCAGAAACAAATGGGAGTTTCCATGTATGTACAGTTTTATATACCGACATCTCCATTCCCACAGAAAAGTTACCGACGGCAAAGGATTTTTCAAGCAATAGCACAGGAATATCATAAACGATACCCGAGAAAATCAATGAGCCCGGTGAGATATTTTTGGATATTTATGGTATATTTGTGGAATGGAAGGAGAAAATGATCCTTTATGGACTTCCCAACATTAGTTATTCTGGCAAAGGTAACCAATCAGAGGAGTAACTAGATGTTACTGGGCCCGACAGCAAATTAATTTTAGGGCCTCCAACATATCCAGAAATTGTCCTGTTTTACCAATATATGTTAAAATCGCTCATTATTTGGGCCTCTATACCTCCTGCAACCACAGTGTCTGCTTCCTCTGCAGTTACTCCCCTGCAATCAATGGTGCTGGTATTTTTACAGCACTGTATTTAGCTATAATAAATGTATGGTTTATTCAACTGCACTGCTAACGTTCAACCATTACCTCCTCCTTAATTTCTACCTACAGAACTAATATTAACTGAGCTATTTTCTGCCTTACAGAATTCTACAAGAGGTGATGATGCCATCTACCAAAATACACAGGGCCCCTAATTAAATTAACGCAAAACAGAGACATTTGTGAGCTCTCTCTTTTGAGACTATATTTTTAAAGGACTGGGCTGTATTATTAAAGCCTGAAAAACTTGTGAGGAAGATAAAGAAAGCCTAAAGATACATTGGATTTTGTGACATATACAATGCATAATATTATTTATGTATCATTCCCTATTATTTCTGTAAGTCGTTTTTTAAAACAGTACTTTTATTTGTTAAAGTTATGTTTTATGTAGTTAAATAATACATGTAAAAATGTTCTTTTATGGCAGTGTGCTTGCCTACAAGTTCTGTGTTTTGAAAAGGATTGTATAAACAAATTATCTAAAGCACGCTGGCATTCAGCAGCTTCAGCATCAATGTTCCTATTCCCTTCATTCAGTTAGTGGCAGGATAATGGGATTTGCTGCTCTGAATGCAAAACAGGAAGTAGTGTTCTGGATATTATGTTAGATATCCATTCACTCCAGCCTTTATACATATACTATTTTAGAAACATTTTTTATTTTGCACAGTCTATCTATTAACCTAGTTTTTAATTTTACACTGAACAATTCCTTTAAAAGAGAAGGAAAGGCATCCCGCACTTGGGGGTGCAGAAAACTGCACCGGCCCGGGGTTATACCAGTGAGCACCACGGAGCAATCCTCTTCCGTCTTGCTCTTTCTTTGTGTGGCAGCACATGCACAGTAGAGCGAAAAGCCAAACTGTAACTAAAAAGTTGGCTATTTTGTTCGACTGCGCATGCATTTGCCCGGGGAAATTTAAATGCAAGAAGAAGACGGAAGAGGATTGCTCCGTGGTGCTCACTGTTATAACCCCGGGCCGGTGCAGTTTTCTGCTCATAGGAGCACCAGTCCGGGGTTTCCCGTGAGTAAATCCATTCACTTGGGGGTGCCTAACATTTGGCACACCCAAGTGCAGGATGACTTTCCTTCTACTTTAGAGGGGTTGTTCACCCTTCAGTAAACTTTTAGTATGATGGAGAGTGATATTCTGGGACATATGCAATTGGTTTTCATTTATTATTTGTGGTTTTTTTTTAGTTATTTAGCTTTTTATTAAGCGGTTCTCCCATTTGAAATTGTAGCAGTCTGGTTGTTAGGGTCCCCATTACTAGGGATGCACCGAATCCACTATTTTGGATTCGGCCGAACCCCCGAATCCTTCGAGAAAGATTTGGTTGAATACCGAACCAATTCCTAATTTGCATATGCAAATTAGGGGTGGGGAGGTGGAAAACATTTTGTATATTCCTTTTTTGTGACAAAAAGTAATGTGATTTCCTTCCCACCCCTAATCTGCATATGCAAATTATGATTTGGATTCGGTTCGTCCGGGCAGAAGGATGCGGCCGAATCCGAACCCTGCTGAAAAAGGCCGAATCCTGGCCAAATCCCGAACTGAATCCTGGATTCGCTGCGTCCCTACACATTACCTGCCGTGCATTGACTGGAATATGAATAGGAAAGGACCTGAATAGAAAGACGAGTAATAAAAAGTAGTAATAAAAATACATTTGTAGCTTTACAGACCATGTTTTTTTAGATGGGGTCAGCTGGAAAGAGCCAGAAAAAAATATATAAAATAAATAATACAGATACATACATAAAAAATAGATCCAACAAAGTTTTACAACAGAACTCACCATTTTCTACGTAGGGGTGAAATGGCAATACTAGGGCCAGCACAACCCTCCCTCTAGTTGGCTCCAAGACACTTCTCATCTCTTTTAGTAGTGTAATCGGCTGATGGCACCGATCAAGGAGGTTTAAGCAGCTAATGACATCATACTGGAATCCTGTCCTTTGCCATTCATCAATATTAAGCACTCTAGAGATAACAGAAGAACACATTTATGTCAGGGATAAATAATAACATGAAAAAGCCTAGATCGCAGGGAAACATTCTTTATTTTTTATGTAAGTTTCTTTAACTTTATCTCAGACATAACTTTGAGTTTGTTTGAATAACATACTTTTGAGGGGGTTATTAATCAAAATCCGAAAAGTTTTCGCTAGTTTCTGAAAACTACTCCGACCAAATCCGCACTGACTTTTCCCCCTACAATTTTTTCTGACAATTTGTTGTGCAGGAAAAAAACGATAACATTTTGAAAAAATCCAAATCGTATAAATGTTTCAGATTTGATGCCTGAAAACCACGAAATCTTCGGATTATTGAACGAATCCCAATGCAGATCAGGATATCAACAGGACATCTGCCATTGACTTCTACATGAACTGGGCAGGTCTGAGTTGGAGTACTTTTTTATCCTGACTTTTAACACCTCAGACTTTAATAAATCCCTAAAGAAAAAAATGGTATTTTCACCTTTAAAAGACTGACCAGAAAAATTCGGAGCTTAATAAATAACCCAGAGTGTCTATATTTTTCAAACTAAGTATTATCAAGAGTAAAAATAAACTGACAGATTGATCACCTTGACTTAAGGTGGCCAGAACAACTTGTTTAGCAAGGTCACCAAATGAGCGGATCTTAACCCGATATGCCCACTAACGGCTGGATGATATCGGGTGAATCCGAATGTTCGGGCCTGGGGCAGAACAATCGGATTACAATGCTACAAATGGGCGCCGACGGGTCACAGGACCACATCAACTAGCCGATGTGATCCTGGATCATTAATAAAATCAAGCTTGACCAATCGATAACTGCCCGATTTTTGGCCTTTTTTTTCTGTTCCTTTAAACGTAAAGGAACAGTAACACCAAAAAATTAAAGTAAATCCAGGATTCTGCCTTTTTCACCAGGATTCGGATTCGGCCGAATCCTTCTGCCGGGCTGAAGAGAATCCTAATTTGCATAGGCAAATTAAGGGCGGGCTGGAAATTGCGTGACTTTTTGTCACAAAACAAGGAGATAAAAATTGTTATTTAATGTTTACATGATTTTCTAGTAGACAAGGTATGAAGATCTAAATTACGAAAACATCCATTATCCAGAAAGCCCCATGGCCCCAGCATTCTGGATAACAGGTCCCATACCTGTACTCTGAAAATAAAATGTTTTTATTAAAGAGTTTATTGCTTTCAGCAGACACTCCTAAACTTTCTCCTGCAACCAACATGAGCAGAGCTGGCAGCTGGGTTTCCTTCCTGAATTCAAGAAGACAAAAGCACAACTTCCAATGATGCTTACGCGAGTCATAGTGTGACGCTCCAAGTATCAGTCACCAGAAGGAAATTGGTTCCTGGAGATGGCATGCAATTTAAGGTAAAATAGGAATAAGTATTTGTAAATGTAACTCACCTGTATTTTTTCTTTTGTAGCTGCCATATCATAGTCTGAGACATTTCTGTAACATAGATCTCTTCAAAATGAGGGCTCATTACTTTAGTCACTTCTCCATCTCCAGCACCTAAATCCAACAAGCGATGTGATTTCCACTCTGGGCCAATTTTGAGAAGCCTTTGGAACTGTTCTGGTGAAAACACAAACATTGACCCTCTTCCAAGCAATCTGCAAAGAGAGGAGTAGGCTAGCTGTCTGTACCCAGGTTGTACGCAGTTTGACAAATTTTGAACATACTGCTTGACAGTGCCTGGCCAGCCCCCGCCCCCATGCAACCAACAGCTAAGGCCAGTATTAAAAAAGTGATCTGTTCAAGAGCTGCAGCTCCTCTTCACTCTGACAGACCTGATCAGCTTGAATGAACAAACCAATGGCATTTGACCATCCCCATGTATGACCAGTTGTACAATACCTGTACCTTTACCCATGGCCTATCAGTTGGGTACAACAAACCTTTGCTGGGCCTTGGATTCTGCTTAAAGGGATACTGTCATGAAAAAACATGTTTTTTTCAAAATGCATGTTAAAGGAGAAGGAAAGTTGTTTCACACTTGGGGGAGCCAAATGTTAGGCACTCCCAAGTGAATGTATTTACTTACCTGAAACCCAGGGCCGGTGCTCCTATCAGCAGAAAACTGCACCAGCCCGAGGTTATACCAGTGAGCACCACGGAATGGTCCTCTTCCGTCTTCCTCTTTTTGCAATTGTGAAATGACTTTCCTTCTCCTTTAATAGTGCTGTTCCAGCAGACTTCTCAACTGAAATCCATTTCTCAAAAGAGCAAACCGATTTTTTTATTTTTAATTTTGAAATCTGACATGGGGCTAGACTACGGTAAGTTTCTCAGCTGCCCCCAGTCTTGTGACTTGTGCTCTGATAAACTTCAGTTACTGCAAGCTGGAGTGATATCACCCTTCCCTTCATCCCAGCCCCCAGCAGCCTAACAACGGAACATTAACCAGATAGCAGCTCCCTAAAACAAGATAACAGCTGTAGATATAAGAAGTTCACAACACTCAATAGTAAAATCCAGGTCCCACTGCGACACATTTACATTGAGTAGGAGAAACAACAGCCTGCCAGAAAGCAGATGCATCCTAAAATGCTGGCTCTTTCTGAAAGCACATGACCAGGCAAAATGACCTGAGATGGCGCCTACACACCAATATTATTAAAACTAAAAAAAAAAAATACACTTGCTGGTTCAGGAATAAAATTTTATATTGTAGCGTGAATTATTTGCAGTGTAAACAATGTAATTTAGAAATAAAAACTACACCATAGAAATCATGAAAGAATTCCTTTAAGTTATTGAAATATCTTAGCCAACTACATATTCACCCCATTTTCAGCACATCTACCGAAGTCTGAGCTTCCAAGACTGTCTTAATTTTCAATATCAGGCAAATTATAAAGTTACTGTATCTTATGTTCATTTCAGTTTCAGTTATTTATGTGGTTATTTTGAAGTGACATTATACAGATAAACATTAAATTACAAGCTAGTGGTGACAGCTATGTAATGCAATTCTGACATAGTCAATCTCTACATTAAGCATACAATATTATCCTTTGAGTTACCTTTTTTAAAATTAATTTAATAATCAAACACTGGTTGTACAAAGTTAAGCCACCTCCCCAGAAAGACAATTGTTAGGTCATTTTACTGTTACAATGGGTAACCAAACAGGAAAGCAAATACATGGCGGCACTGGCTTTCTTTTACAAGAAGTGAAAAACTTACCCATTGATTGATGTTCTGGACATAAACATACTGAACACAGAGGACATGAAGGAATGATAAAGCTGAATGGAAAGCCAGCCAGATTTCTCAATACTTCTATTCAGGAATGTCTGGGTTCCATGGTCTAAGTAACTCTGGATAAAAATAGGCCGGAGGCAATCACTTAATTTTTCTGGGTCGCAGAAGTACCACTGAAAAAGAAACGAGAGTCAGTTTTCATAGCCAAACAAAGACTGCAGCCTAGTGCCTTGTAGCACGAAACAAGTAAGGCTTTTTTAAAGACACATGAACGATAATGTAGTTTTTACTCAAGTGGCCTGTAGGTTGGGATATTTCCCAACTGCTCTTGTTCACAAATGGATTAATCCACTACCTCTGGCTATAGGTTTGAAGATTGTTACCAAAAGCCATTTTTTTTTTTTTACAAATGAGTGTATAAATCCATGGAGGTTATTTCATATTCTACTATTGCATTTCAGCAATATCTGGTGAACATTTAGTTAGATAGTTGCTGTACTTTTTTCAGTTCAAGCTCCCTTTGCAGGGCACATCTTTGGTCAGGCCTGTTACATCAGACCTTGATTATGGATATAGAGAAATATAAGAGGGTCAGTCATTCAGTTCCAGTTCCAACAGTACCTAGGGCACCACTCCTCACCTTACGCCACCTTAATGCAGAGTTTTCAGGTGTATCTAGGAAAGTGTTATCCTCTCATCTTGCCTTAAAAGTAGTTTTTTAGTGTCAGTATCACTTTAAGGCTTAAAGTGATACTGATACTAAAAAACTACTTTTTAAAATACGAATGTACATTAAATGTTACCTAGGTGATGTTGATTGTTTTTTGCGGAGAGGTTTGTTTATGTAAGTAATTGTTAGTTGAAGTTTCTAAACCTGACTGTTTTGCCAACCCGACTGTCCCATCTCAGCCTGTCAGTTAGAGAATCGAATGCTAATGGACCTCTGCTGCACAAATATTGCAGCCACCTCCTACAGGAACATGGGGCATCAGACAGGTAATATAAAAGCATTGTGCAAATACTTAATGGCAAAGTTATAAGTAGTTTCAAAGGCAATATTATGATAGATGTAAAAAAAAGTTTAATTTCTGGTGTCAGTATCTCTTTAACTCACCTTTATGCTGACTGAGCCCCCTACAACTGTTGCAAGCCATGGGAAACACTGCCATAGGTTGCTGATCTCTAGTCTAGACAGAAGAGGAGGAGCTGATAACTGGGCCCCTGAATGGGGGGGCAATAACTGGGCCCCTGAGGGGGGAGCTGATAACTGGGCCCCTGAGGGGGGGAGCTGATAACTGGGCCCTTGAGGGAGGGAGCTGATAACTGGGCCCCTGAGGGGGGGGAGCCGATAACTGGGCCCCTGAGGGGGGGGAGCCGATAACTGGGCCCCTGAGGGGGGGAGCCGATAACTGGGCCCCTGAGTGGGGGAGCCGATAACTGGGCCCTTGAGTGGGGGGAGCCGATAACTGGGCCCTTGGGGGGGGGAGCCAATAACTGGGCCCTTGAGGGGGGGAGCTGAAAACTGGGCCCCAGAGGGGGAGCTGAAAACTGGGCCCCAGAGGGGGAGCTGAAAACTGGGCCCCAGAGGGGGAGCTGAAAACTGGGCCCCAGAGGGGGAGCTGAAAACTGGGCCCCAGAGGGGGAGCTGAAAACTGGGCCCCAGAGGGGGAGCTGAAAACTGGGCCCCAGAGGGGGAGCTGATAACTGGGCCCCAGAGGGGGAGCTGATAACTGGGCCCCAGAGGGGGAGCTGATAACTCTGCCCCTGATTAGGAGCTGATAACTGGGCCCCTGAGGGGGAGCTTATAACTGGGCCCCTGAGGGGGAGCTTATAACTGGGCCCCTGATTGGGAGTTAATAACTGGGCCCCAGAGGGGGATCTGATAACTGGGCCCCTGATTGGGAGCTAATAACTGGGCCCCTGATTGGGAGCTAATAACTGGGCCCCTGATTGGGAGCTGATAACTGGGCCCCTGATTGGGAGCTCATAACTGGGCCCATGAGGGGGAGATGATAACTGGGCCCCTGAGGGGGAGATGATAACTGGGCCCCTGATTGGGAGTTAATAATTGGGCCCCAGAGGGAGAGCTGATAACTGGGCCCCTGAGGGTGGCTGTGGGTGATTGGTTAGTGTACTAGGTGTGTCACTACTTTACTGCCCCCCTCCCCATTACACACCTGCTGGTTCCCATCCCAGTACGGGACCTGGCTGTGGCTCATCATATTCATATAAAGGGATCTGCTGAGATGACTCCTCAGGTACCGGCCGCTCCACATCTTCCTCAGCCCGGCCAGGCAGAGCAGGTAGCTAATTATCCAGCACACGAACAGTTTCATCTGAGCTGCGCCCGCTCACTTTTTCCGGGACCGGAGAAGGCCATGGCCCAGCGGGATGTACACATCAGCCTGAGGAGTGGAATACAAGCGAGGGGAGGAGAGAATGGAAAAATAAAGAAAGGAGCGGAACCTGTGCATAGGAAACAGTGTTTCCGTACGGACCTAATTTCTTTAGCGCTCACTGGACACATGAAAGCTTGGAGTAGCCGCTCTGGAACAGCCTTTTCTTCTCTATCATACTTAAGAAAGAGAGAGAGATGTTTGGCTGCGTATGTGTGTGGGGAGATTAAAGTCTCTTGTGCTTCTCATTGGTTCATAGACTAGCCCTGTGATTAGCCCGGGTTTGGGAAAGGATAAATATGTGCCCTTAGGTGTACAAAGTTCCCCAGGTGGGAAGTCTCAGGGTAGAGTGACACATATATATTCTTCATATACATATTCATTAATTATTGAGCTGGAAGAGTTAATTTGGAGTTAAGGGGGGCCTTTTTATCATTCTGTGTAAAACTTTGGAGAAAAATATCGCTGGTGACGTTGCCCATAGCAACCAATCAGATATTTGCTTTTGTTTTCTAACTTGTAGGTGACTTGAAATCTAATTGCTGATTGGTTGCTATGGGCAACATCACCAGCGATATTTTTCTCCAAACTTTTACACAGAATGATCTGTTGGCCCAGATGGGGTTTTGACCCGGACAGCCCCGTAATTTGAAGAGCTGGCACTGTCCTGGTCAAAACTGCCTGCCCGGTTTTCCATATTAGGGAAACTGGGCAGGATTCCCTATGATTGATATGGCGATCGGCCAATCTCCACATCACAGTCTGCCCCCTGCCCAGTCTCTACCGGGCTAAAAGGTAGCAACCCTAGATCCCCAGAGCTGTCAACTCCCCCAATTTTTTCATGTGTCAACAGATTTTAGCTCAGTCCCCCTTATCTCCCGTCACTCTGACTTCTGACTATTGCTACAGATTTCCAGGGATTTGCAGGCACAGAACATAGTGACGTCAGCGGAGCAAACTGCCAGGGCCGAAATTACATAGCAGTCGCCCCTAGGACCACTGCTGTACTTGGTCCCTGTCCCCTCCCCTTTATTCATGTAAATTTTCATCATTGGGACTGGAGCAATGGGGATTGGAGCTAGCGTTGCCACCCAGCTGGTATTTTACCGGCCTAGCCGGTAAAATACCTGCCAAGGCCGGGGCCGGTATTACAAATTTACTGGCAATGTAGCTGCCGGTAAATTTGTAATACCATTAAAAGGAGCCCTCGGCCTGCCCCCAATCCCCTGGAACTTACCTTTTCTTTTACTTCTTCTAGCGATGGTGGCGCGGCCCCGCCCTTTTGCCCCTTTGTGACCCTGCCCCTCAGCAGCCGGTAAGGTGGCAACCCTAATTGGAGCACAGGAAATTTTATAAATGATTGTGTCTCCAGCGCATCACCAGTGTTTTTGAACCAATGTGGGTGTGCTTGGGCAGCATGCCACCCTCTAAAATCCTGCCACCCTAGGCCCGGGCCTTGGTGGCCTTTCCACAAATCTGAGCCTGCAAACTGCACATGTAAATTCCACTGACGTCACGCCCGCTCATATCAAGACCTGGAAACATTTTCAGCATTTCTCCTAGCATGTCTTCAAGGAAAGTTGACAGCTCTGCCCTCCATGTAACCCCATCATTTGAAAAATGTATAGAGGGACAAAACCATCAGCTGCACATACAGTAGTACATCAAAACAGTTTTGGCCATGTCCATTTCTGCCCAAACCGCCTAATTACCATGGCAATTTGACAAAATTTGGCAGTTTATGAACGTTTGAACACATTTCTGAGAGTTTTAGGGCCATGTTTAATGTGTTATAACAGTTTTTCTAATGAAGCTGAAATTGCCATTTAAACTGTGTCTCAGTTCCCCTAAATAGTTACAATTGTTTCTTTGATTAAATTGTTACAAATGTATCAAAGTGCAGCTCAGTGTTCTTGGCTCTCTGCCAAAAAGTCTGTTATTTTAATTACATTTTAGAAACTTTATATCTTTTTCTGGTCAGTGCAGTAGATCAAAAATAAACTTGGGACATTTCAGTAAGAAACCCCAGGACTGTCCCGCAGACCGACCTATAAATACATTCATTGTATGCCGCTGTGGACTATTACACATTATTTAAATACATGTTAAAAATAATAATCAAGTCAAGGTGCTACTGAGATTACTCAGACTCTAATGTGAGTTATAATATCCATAAATGTAATAGAACAGGTGTATTATTTATGTTATACAGATAAAGAACAGATATAGAATTCACAATTTGTCAGAAACTTCTTCCAGTTAGGAACCAAGGGACTGATCGGCACTTGTAACCTCAATTTTACATACCCTGATTTTAAGTTTCCCCACATTTTACACTTTCTGTGGCCCCATCAATATATAATTTATAATACATTTCCCTGATTTTATATCATTTTTCTCTTGGTACGGTACCTGAAAAGTGAAATAGGGGTTCTACTGTATGTGATTTTGGACTAGATTTTTTTTCTGTGACCCTGTAGCATACCTACAAGCACATACCATAGAGGGACTGGGTGCTAGAGCACAATTGCACTCCCTTTACTAGAAAGAAAGAGATGAACAATATGATAAAAAGCAGAAATCTCACTCTTACACTGGTTTTTTTTATTTTTTGCCACCATTTGTAAAATATCACCAGAGACAAGGTTTTTTTTAATATTACCTCATGGCAGAAATGGCACTGGCTCTCACACTAGAATGCTGACTTCAAAATCTTTTAATTTTGGTTTAATTTCTTTTTAGAGTTTTTTTTGTGGGTGCAGAGTCAAAATGAAGCCTGCCAGCTGAGGTCTGTACAGTTAAGGGCAGAGACACACTTGGAGATTCAGGGAGAATAGTCGTCCGGCGACAAATCACCTCTTCTTCGGGCGACTAATCTCCCCAAACTGCCGGCTAGAATCTAGATTGCCAGCGGGATGGCACTCTGAGTGATTCGTTTACCAAAGACACCTATAGTTTCCTGGTGATGCAGCTTCAGGCAACTTCACAAAACAAAGCAATCCGAGTGCCTTCCTGCCGGTGATTTACATTCTAGCTGACGGGAAGGCAGTTCGGGGAGATTAGTCGCCCGAAGAAGAGGCGTTTTGTCGCCGTGCGACTAAATCTCCCCGAATCTCCACGTGTGTCTCTGCTCTAAGGCCCCTGTGAATTAAGTTTAAAAACTCGCTGGTCCAATTTGCAGAAAAAATAGCCTTTTGTTGATAAGCCATTCACCAGCCCTATGGGTCTCTCATAATGCAGAACCGCCAACAACTGCATGACTTTAGCTCAAGCATGAACGTGGGATAGATAAGAACAAATGTAAAGATGTGTATAAAGAAAAAAAAAACATAAATCCACATGGCTAACTGACAATTGTTTATACCAACACCAAAAACAGTATAAAAATATAATTTTTCTGAGATTACAGAAATAATATCCAAGACACAAATTTGAACTACAGATAATATCAAAGCGATACATAGAATTTTCAGCTTTATAAGACATTACCTTTGGTAGTGCTTAATTCTAACATATCATTTTCTACCCCACGTTTCTGTCAAGGACAAACAATGTCAGGCTGCCGCAGGTCTCAATACATTGCCTCTATATTGATATAACGATGAGCTCCTGCAGGGACCTGAACTTAAAGCATACTGTATATGGAATATAGTAAAGTGCAAAAATAAAATATATGGTATATGTATACCATACAAAAAAATAGACTTCATACAATGTTCTGGTAACATTAAATCTAATGTTTGGTATATCAACACAAAGCTGTAAAGCTGTGTCTTACCATTTGGTGTTTTTAATGTATGAATAGTAAGGTATCTATGTAGGTGTGGGATGGAGGCTATGGGGGTTATTTACTAAACTCTGAAAAGCAAAAATCACAAAAAATTCTTGATTTTTTTTCTCCTAAAATTGGACTTTAAAAAAAAATCACGGATTTTTTGGAATTTATTAAACCCAGAGGATGGAAAAAAGTTAGTATCTGAAAATCCGGCATCTCAGACCTGTCAAGGTTGCATATAGATCAATGTGATAAGTCCCAATGATTTTCTGATGTGTGCTGGGTTTCGTGCAATACCCCGAATCTTGAAAATCGGATGGAAAAATCCAAAAAAAATCGTGAAAATCAGATTTTTTTTTTCCCGCAAAGCAAATTTTCGGGAAAATGTAATAATAAATAGGAGTAAATAACCCGACCCGATTTGATCAGAGTTTGTAGCAGAAAATATTAAGATAAATTTGGACTTTGATAAATAACCCCCTATGTGTTAAACATTTTTCCTGTATTTTGTTCCTTATTTGTTAAAGCTTCTAACAAGTCCATAATCAGCAGGTGATTTAAAGGAGACATTACCCTAATTTTAGTAAGTAAAATCTAAAAAATATCTGGTGCCTGATTTACATTTTGGGCTATAGAGGAGGCAGACTACCTATATATATTAGCACATCTGTTTCTAATATATATATATATATATATATATATATATATATATATATATATATATATATATATATATATATATATATTTATGTATGTAACATGAACATAAATATTTTGAGGATATTGTTTATGCATTTTTTTACATAAGCCCAACAAATGAAATTGTATACAGTATTAAAAAAAAAAAGTTCTAAGCCTTCTAACAGTTTGCTGTTTACTACAAGCTCATATATTCTAATGCTCCACCTGGAATAAAAAAAGAATTTACTGTTATGATATACAGATACTGAGACTTCCATCCTACACAAAAAGAGTCGTCCATTGAAGACCTTGTGTTAGATTGAAAGGGGCAGCAAAAAAAGGCAAATCGACCTAGACATATCACCCTCCATATGTTAGAAATGAGACCTGGCAGTGATGCTTTTTTCCTTAGCCCTAATGAAAGATACATTCAAAACAGTAACCCAAAGGAATTATTTTTTTCCCTATTGTAACAGACTTTAAAACCCTTACATACCCAGATATATATATATAGTTTCTGCATTATTATGGGAAGGCCATCTTCCATAGACTATTTTAATCAAATAATTCATATTTGTAAAATGTATCTTTTTTCTCACTGTAATAATAAAACAGCACCTTGTACCAGATGCTAGTTGAGATATACATAATCCCTTTTAGCGGCAAAACAATCCTATCCTACAGATGTAAGGTCAGTTATTTTTCAGTTCACAATGTACAGTGATCCAAATCATCCCAGCATCTGGACATTCTGGATAACAGGTCCCATACCTATACATGTGTACAAGAGTTAAATGAGGATGTGAAATCAACCCCAGCAGGAAATCCCCAGCCTATTGTATGTAGCAGTAGGGCCACAATGTTTGAATCAGTTGTCTTTACAATTTATTTACCAACTGTTAGAGTCAGTGCTTTAAGGGTCAGGGCACACAGGCAAATTCGGGGAGATTAGTCGCCCAGCAACAAATCTCCTCTTCTTCGGGGCGACTAATCTCTCCGAACTGCCTTCCCGCCGGCTAAAATGAAAATCACCGGTGGGATGGCACTCTGATCAATTTGTTTTCCGAAGTCACCCTGAAATTGCCCCACGAGGAAACTTCAGGCGACTTCGGAAAATGAATAGCTGTGAGTGCCATCCTGCCGGCGACTTTCATTTTAGCCGGCGGGGAGGCAGTTCGGAGAGATTAGTCCCAAAGAAGAGAAGATTTGTTGCTGGGCGACTAATCTCCCCGAATTTGCCTGTGTGCCCTGACCCTTAAAGCACCAACATTTTGGGGTATATTTATCAAAGAGTGAAGTTAGAGATTACCACAGTCCTCTGGAGTGAAATTCCACCACTCTCCATTCATTTCTATGGGAAAGGCGTATTTCTCAAAGGATGAACTTTCACCCATTGATAAATACTCTTTTAAAAAAATCCCATAGAAATGAATGGAGAGTGGTGAAATTTCACTCCAGAGGACTGTGCCAATCTCTACTTTTACTCTTTGATAAATATACCCCTTTGTCTCTTGCAGTCAGGGGCATCATAAAGAAGCATAGGGCGTCACATTACTAAGCCAATCCCTCTCCCCCGGGAGCCCCAGTTATTAGCCCATTGGTAACCTGGGCCGAGAACCCAGCCAACAAGTAAAATGGGGTCCAAATAAAAAAAAAAAAAGTCACAGCCACACCCCTTATCTGCCCCGGTAATCCACCGTTATGCTAAAAAAAATCCACCAAATACCCACCTCACTTCAAGTGTTTACATTTTTTTCAGACAGAATTGTGTTGGATGTAGATTACAAAACTTATAATTTATGTCTCCAAAATGCAGTTAGTGCTGAATTTTGGAGACATAAAATATATGTTTTGTAATTTACAAAACATGTATTTCTTTATGCCTCCAAAATGCAATAATAGTCTTCAAGGGTCTTAATGGCTACGGCACACAGCACTTTTACTGCTATACCTGTGACATACAGCTGGCTTGTTCTCAGTAGTTGCCCTTTTGAGAGCACTAGGAAGAACCAGTAGTAGTACAGAACCCACATTTTCATGGGATAATCATTAAACCGGTGGCTGGTAATCCTGTCGTGAGAGACCAACTTGCAAAACTCACGGTTGATTTGATTAAGTGCAAAACAGTGTGCAATAGCCTTAAATGGCACCTTAAAGGTGAACCTAGTTTATAAACTGATCAGAGCATCCAGTAAAACCTTCAATATAAATTCTAGTGTAGAAATTTAAAAAAGTAAACCCAACAGATGATTTTCTTAGAGCTACCTAAGATATGTAAAGTACAGGCCACATACCAGGCCCGTGTTAAATAAGTCACTGTGATAAGGCACCAGTTCTCTGTCCTTCTTATCTACTTAAATAATCCTTTATGAGAATATCCAGGGAGTCCTTTAATATGCAGAAACCACATGGCTAGTCCGGATAGAATAAGGTGTCCAAAGGAAGATCTGAACTGCGGCAATACATAAAGGAATAATGCAGGCCAAGTTAAACATTGCATCATGGAGACCTAAAAACAAACTGAGGGGGAAAAAAGAATTTAATTAAATTGGTAAATAACTTCCTAATATAATAATATATGTATACCTCTCTATCAATATATATATATATATATATATATATATATATATATATATATGTTGTTATATATATATTTATATATTTTTTTTAATCTCTTTATACACTGAATGCCAATATCATGAAACTGTATATTAAATGTAAAATATCCGTGCTTTCACATTTTTGTTTCTCTATTAGAGACAAGCTCACTTCCATTACACTATATAAAACCCAAAGAGAAGGACAGGGAAATGCAGCACTTCCTCTAAATCTATTCTTAGAACAGCTGACTAAAGCATTTGCCTATCTCCCAGTGCCTTCTGAAGTCTGGTAATATTTATTGTGCTGTTCAAATTGAAAATAATGTCGTTTGACTGTAATGTACATAGTTTACCACATGGTGGAGACAAAACCATAAATTTATAGCAAATCAAAAGTTTACAGTTTGCTTGGACAGACATAATATCAAAGGCTATTGTGATACAAAATTCTATAGTTCGTATAGATATGGGTATATAGAATTTATGTGAAAGTAGGGAGGGGTGTGTGTATGGATTAGGGATGCACCGAATCCACTATTTGGGATCCGGACGAATCTCCGAATCCTTTGTGAAAGATTCCAAACCAAATCATAATTTGCATATGCAAATTAGGGGCAGGAAAGGAAAAAGTGGAAAATATTCTTCCTTTGTGACAAAAGCTCTACCCGCCCCTAATTTACATACGGTATGTAAAATCAGATTCGGTTCGGCTAGGCACAAGGATTCGGCCGAAATCCTGCTTAAAAAGGCCAAATCCTGGCCAAATCCCGAACCGAGTCCTGGATTCGGTGCATCCCTAGTATGGATGCTGGGTTTTCATTTGGAGGGGTTGAACTTGATGGACTTTGTCTTTTTTCAACCCAATTTAACTATGTAACCCTGGGCCTGGTACAAGTAGTATAAGTAGAAGCAGGGCCGATCGGCACTGAAACGGATCCACAGGACCAGAGAAAATTGCCTAAAAAATATTTTTATTTATACAAAGTTAAAATATGTATATAATCTCCATCCACCCTACGCGTTTCGCACCCGCTCGGGGTGGAGCTATATATAATTGGTGCATCATTTTTGAAGTCTAATGCACTTTAGAAATTAAAAAACATATATATATATATATATATATATATATATATATATATATAGTACGTTTAGTATCTGTCACTGCATCCTGGTCCAAGACCTTTCAACAAATAAACTGTCTGAAATGTAAATTGGTGGGATTTCTTAATTAGTTTATAAATCATGGAGACTATCTTCTTGTAAAGATCTTCTTCCAAGATGCGAACACAGTAGCAGTATAATGAAATGTGGGACCCTCTTATGCCTGCCTGCCCCACAACCAGCCTAACCCTGCCTCTAGTCTACTTATGACCTACCCACAGCTCACCCTTTTTTGTAATGTAATATATTGCCATTGGTCTGGAATATTGTAGAATAAACAAACACCTGTGGCATATGGATTTACATCTCCAAGGACCACCTTACCTGGGATCTGGTATAGCAGTCTTGCTGGTTAAATATTCGTATCCATATTTGTTTAGTACTGTAACAACCAACATAGGAGCAAGGGACTGAGCAGGCTTTGTGAAGAGAGCGTTTGTTCCAAACACCATAGAAGATAGTGGAGACCTGTAATGTTAACAGGACATACATTTTAGCCATAAACGCAGAAAACCAGTGGTACACAAAAATTAAAAAACGTGAAAAACTTCATCCAAACCTGAGTAAGAAATTTTCAAACTAAAAACTCCCCTAAACTCCCATAAATTCGAACAATCTACATTTATTTAAAAAAATGAAAAAAACAATCAAATTTTTTTTCAAACTCGGATTAATTAAATTGACCGAATCAAATTCGGTTCGAATATAAAAAACTCAAATGTCAGGAAGGCTGCAAACAAGTCTGAATTTTTTTAAAAAACTCGAATTGAATTTGAATAACTCCCTAGTCGATTTTGACAGTTTAGACCTGGGATCCCCAATCTTTTTCACCCGTGAGCCACAATCAAATGTAAGAAGGGTTGGGGAGCAACACAAGCATGAAAATAGTAACTGAGTATGTCAACGAAGGGCTGTGATTGGCTATTTGGTAGCCCCTATGTGAACTGGCAGCCTATAGAAAGCATATTTGGCTATACAACTGTTTTTAATGCAACCAAAAGTTTCCTCCAAGCCAGGAATTCAAAAATAAGCTCCTGCTTTGAAGTCACTGGGAGCAACATCCAAGGGGTTAGCGAGCAACATGTTGTTCACGAGCTACTGCTTTGGGATCACTGGTTTAGACCATAAAAAAAATACAGTATTTTGCAAAAGTGTAGCCTGCTGTAAAAAATAGGGATGTACGGAATCCACTATTTTGGATTCGGGCAAACCCCCGAATCCGAAGCCTAATTTGCATATGCAAATTAGGGGTGGGAAATAAAAAATAATTTTACTTCCTTGTTTTGTGACGTAAAGTCACAAGATTTCCCTCCCCACCTCTAATTTGCATATGCAAATTAGGATTTGGATTCGGTTCGGCTGGGCAGAAGGATTCGGCCGAATCCCGTACTGAATCCTGGATTCATCCTGGAATCTAGATTAGCCTTTGTTAGCAAATACACCACTGCTAGTAACAAGGTAAAGACAATTATTAATAAACACTGGCACCTTTTACAAAAGTGTGCACCACATGTCAAGGTATTTTCCGAGCCACCACTCATGGCCTATAAAAGAGGAAAGAATTTCCGTGATACCTTGATAAAAGCAGATGTGGGGACTTCAATAAAATCAGGACAAAGATTTTTGGGAGTCCCAAAAATGGGAACATTCCCATGTCTGAATTGTGCTAGCTGTAATAATATCACTAAAGGTCCTATTTTACACACCCACAGACTGGACGAAAGTTGGATATTAGAAAATATTATACATGTAACTCATCCTTTGTCGTTTATTTAATTAAATGTCCGTGTGGTCTGGCGTATGTAGGAGAGACCACACAAAAAGTTAAGGATCGAATTAAGCAACACAAATCAAATGTACGGTGTGGATATACAGATCTCCCAATACCAGCACATTTTGCTGCAGCCAGACATACAGTGAGCCAGCTTCGATATCAGGTAATAGATAGCGTAGAACCCTTGAGACGTGGAGGTGACCGGGTCCTACAGTTAAAAAAGCTAGAAATGAAGTGGATACAGAAATTAGGGACGTTGGACCCAGGTGGTTTAAATCGGGAATATACACCAATGCAATTTATCTAAGGAAATGAGGTTGACCTGAATTTGTGCTAAGTGTAACATTGTTTTGTACCTTTTTGTTTTTAGATCAATACAGCTCATGTTCTGGGAATGACTGTGTTTCAGAATACATAGATATTTGTGACCCAGTAATAGAGCAGATAAATTGTGAGTATTTTTAATATAAATTGAAGGATTGTTGCTATGTAAACTAGAACCTACCAACATGGAATTGTTTTTTTAAAAAAAAGACACTGGACACTTTGGATTCCTTTTTGGATTTTTATGAAAACACTTGAATATTTATTATGCAATTAATACTATTTATTATGTATTTATTCACCTCACAAAGGGTTAATATGATGATTGATGAGATGGGAGGAGTCAATGTGTTCCCCTCCCCCTATTGGGGTATATTAAGGAGTTTTTGTTACACTGATGTTAAGCTTGATAAAGAGCTGGTTAGGCTCGAAACGTTGCTTCACATGCACAAATAAATAAATTTTCATTTTATCGGAGTGCTGCTGGAATTTGTATTGGAATTGGAATTGGACCTGGGCAGACAGAGTCGCAGTCGGCACCCGACGCTACAAAAAGCGGTGAGATTGGTTGTGTAGCACTACTCTCTGTGTTTGTGAATCCTGGATTCGGTGCATCCCTAGTAAAAAATGGTGTAAAGTGGAAATGCTTTAAAGAAAAATGCTATGAATAGTGTATATAGGTTAATAAACCTTCAGTAAACAGAAGTAACATAAATGAAATCAATATTTGGTGTAACAACATTAAACAGCACCAATGTCTAAAAAAACGGTTTCTCCCTTCGCAGCTGCAGACTGACAGACACTCAGTATGTGGTGGTAGCCAGATTCTACGTCAAGCGCTGATGCATGTGCCCCGGCATGGCTTCCTGCATAAAAAATCTGGTGCAGAATGGGGCAGTGTTCAGCAGGAAGGGGAACATTTTTAACTTAAGCAATTGTTTCCCCAGGCTTCTGCCGGCTTGCAGTAAAGTGCAGTGGTGGTGGAAACAATTTACAGCAATTCTCTTAGGTACAGTTGCATGCAACTTTTTCTGTTTCTGGAAGTACTTGCATATTCAAAGCATCACTGATATCTTGTCACAGACTCCGTTTCTACAAGCAATCTCAGGTTTTCTCAGTGATGTTTAGATCAGAACTCTGTGGGGACCAAAACCTCTGTTGCATGATTGCTTGTCCTTCTTTTCAGATCAGTTCCCAAAGTTCTGGAGTCACTGTCATGCCACAGACTGAACAGATGCCTCCCTGATGGTCCTGCAATATGGATAATAATCTGCCTGCGATTCTCAGCATTGAGCCATCAATTTTGATCAAACCATCAAATCCATGACGTATCCCCAAATCTGAAAGGAACCTCCAACATACTGCAATGTTGCCTGCAGACATTCATCCATGTACCACTATCCCTCAGCAAACAAACTGCCTTCTGTTAGATTTCTATTTAATTTTATCCCATCAGGCACCTGCTGTCATTCTTCTGCACCTCAGTTCTTGTTTTCCTAGTCTGTTTCTGTGCGTAGAGGAGTCATTCTACATCGTTTCCACCTCAGAAGAACAGCATTCTGGTCAAACGTCTGCCTATTGTAAATAATTGTACCACAGTCCCAGTGGTTTTTTCACCCATTGGAGTCTATGGGGGAAATATACTAACCTGCGAAAATTCGCCAGCAACGGCTTCGCACCCATCATTACACTTCGGCAGGCGACAATTCTCAGACAACTCTAATTTACTAAAATGCAAAGTTGCGTCCAGGGCACAGAACAATAGCGAATTTTTGCTAGCGTTACTTCGGCAATCAAAGCAAAGATGCGCTAGCGTTCAATTATGCCTATCGAAACTTCGTTAGAGGTCTTCGCTCAGGCTAATTTGCATACTACAGGAAATTATAAAGGTAAATGGACGTATATGTTGAAGCAAATACATTACATTACACAAGTCCAGGGAACCTTAATAAAGAAAATAGAGTTGTTATAATGCCCTATACATGAGCCCACTGTATAGTTAATGTTCCATATGTTAGAAAATATATGGGGGAACCTGGTTACCCAAAAAGAAATTTTAAGGACTTTTGCAGGCTATCACGCTGAAAAAAGGAAAAGACACCGTTTTTGGGTACTTGGGGAGAAACTTTTTCCACTAATAATATGATGTAAGTAACAGAAGATTGAGGAAGATCTATGACTCCAATGCACTTCGCCTGGTCTGAGCTGGCAAAGGCAAGTCTGGCGAAAGAGGTAATTCATCTTGGTGAATTTGCGGTAGGGATTTACCGAACTCCCAAATCCTTCGCGAAAGATTTGGCCAATTACTAAACTGAATCTGAATGATAATTTGCATATGCAAATTAGGGGTGGGAAGGGGAAAACATTTTTTACTTCCTTGTTTTGTCACAAAAAGTCACGTGATTTCCCTCCCCACCCCAATTTGCATATGCAAATTAGGATTTGGATTAGGTTTGGCCGGGCAGAAGGATCCAAATCCTGCAGAAAAAGGCAGAATCCTGGCCAAATCCCGAACCGAATCCTGGATTCGGTGCATCCCTAATTTGCGGAGTAACGTCCATTCGCCGGAGCGAAAATTCGCCTGGCGATAGACAGACGCTAGTGCTCATTTGCACTCTCTTTCGCTAGCGAAGTTACGCCTGCACCCGTTAGTAAATCAACGAAGTCCCTAAAAATCGTTCCCATCGTTAGACACTTTGCCCTAAATCTATCCCTAAGAGCATCTTTTTCACTTCAAAACCTAATGAAAATTTTCATTCATCACTAGTTCTGAACTCATGTGGGTGGTGGACATCTTCCAATTTCTAAGGGAATCTCAATGTATTTCTCATCTGTTGCACTCAATTTCCATAGCCGACCACTGTCTTTCCAATCCTGAATCTTGCCAGTTTGTTTGTGCTTCTGCAGGAGAACCTGACCAGCACTTCTGAAATTACCTGCGCATAAGACTTTTTACTCTGCTTTGTAGATCTCAAGCACAAGCATTGTGAAAAGTGTTGACAAGCATGTATGTAATAGATATTCCAGGGTTTTATCAGTCACTTACTTGCGTTTGTATTTTTCCAAGTCAGCATCCACAATATCAGCAAGAGGAAGATTAAATAAACTAAAAGCGGCATGCACAAGAACCCTACAAACAGAAGAAAAAAAAACAGTTCACATAAAGTTAATCATTATAACCTACTATACATATTATGGCTCCAGCCCTTGCTAAATACAGAATTACACACTCCAAATCCAAAGGGGCCAGGCTGCCTAGAATATTTAACAATTCAGCTTTTTTTTTTTCCAATTCATCTTTGTTGTCGGGTAAAAGAAATAGGTAGTGTGAACTCTCTCTCACACACATAAAGAAATATGACTGAGGGTTAGAAGTAAGAGTAGAATGAGTGGCTTTTATCTCTTCAAAGAGGAAAGAACTGATTTCCATAGTGTTCATTTATATATGGAACAGTTAGGGATATGGGAAGAGGGGCATTTTGATCACAATAACTTGAGACAGCAATCGCTAATATCGCTAATCAATGGGATGCAGAGTATATGGCCCTGCATGGACAATTATAACCCAAATATGTAGATACACTCATACTTAAATGAAAAGTACCTATGCAGGTTAACTCGTTGTTCATCTTCAAACAACTAGTTGTTTTCAGAAATAACGACTTTTTCCAATCACTTTCTATTTTCTGTGTCTCCGTTTTTCTAATATTGAAGTGTAAAGTGTCATTTTTCACCTTCTAAAGCAGCTCTGGGAGGGGGGGTCGCCGACCCTGTAAACTGTTCTAAATTGAAACATTTAGTTGATACATTTCTTTCATTCAGTTTGTCCCTGCAGAGCAGAATCCATGAGTTTCATTACAGGCAGCTGTTACAATTGATACAATAGTTGCTAATACTCCAGAGATGCTGCTGAGAAATATATCAACTAAGGGGCAGATTTATCAAAGGTCAAGGTGAATTTTCGAATTAAAAAAATTAGAATTTTTCTAGCTATTTTTGTGTACCTTGACTAGGGAATAGTCCGAATTCGATTCAAATTTGAAAAAGATTTTGAAAATTCAAAATTTATCATGTACTGTCTCTTTAAAAATTCAACTTCCACCATTCGCCATCTAAAACCTGCCAAATTGCTGTTTTAGACTATGGGGGACCTCCTAAAACCTATTTGGAGTCAAATGGTGGACTTTAAAAAATCAAAGTTTTTTTGGGGAAAAACTGCAAATCGAATACGATCGAATGCTCTATTAATTAAATTTGTACGATTCGAATTCAGCCGAATACGGACCTATTCGATCAAAAACGCACTTATTCGTCCAAAAAAAGTCTTAATTTCGGTTGGTCTTTTTGAATTCGAATTTCAACATTTTTCAATTACAATCCTTGATAAAAATGCCCCTAAATGTAGCAAATTGTAACAGTTCAGAATCTGCACCTGAATTACTGAGCTGCCAGACTGAAACACCAGAGACACGAACATTCAACTTTGAATTTAGAGTTTAGAAAAACAGTAAAAAATAAATCATGGAAAGTAATTGAAAAAATTATACAAGATTAATCTATTGGATTTAACCATGTTAAAATAGTATTTTACACTGCAGGAACTACAATCACCCCCTGGATCCTCCTTGTTCTAATACATCAGGAAATCTTTTTTCTTTACTGTAAAGCACGTGATTCTAATCCTGAATGTAACTCCGCATTTGAATCGGAGGGCCATCAGCAGTCTATCCCAATCTGTCATTATACAACTCACACCGGTTTTCAAATAGCAACTAAAGAATATGTATAAGGGTCAGGGCACACGCTCAGATTTGGGGAGATTAGTCGTCCGATGACAAATCTCCTCTTCTTCGCGACTAATCTCCCTGAACTGCCTCCTGCCGGCTAGAATGTAAATCGCAGTTCAGGGAGAGCGCTCAGTTTTCCGAAATCGCCGAAGTTTCCCTATGGGATGACTTCAGAAAACAAAGCACTCTGAGTGCCGTCCTGCCGTCGATTTACATTCTAGCCGGTGGGAAGGCAGTTCGGGGAGATTAGCCACTTCGAAGACGAAGAGTTTTGTCGCCGGGCGACTAATCTCCCCCGAATCTGAACCCTTCGGATTCGGGCGAATCCTTCTGCCCGGCCGAACCGATATTTGCATATGCAAATTAGGGGTGCGGAGGGAAATCGTGTGACTTTGAGTCACAAAACAAGGAAGTAAAATAATTTTTTCCTTCCCACCCCTAATTTGCATATGCAAATTAGGGTTCGGATTCGGTTCGGTATTCGGTCAAATCTTTCACAAAGGATTTTGGGGTTCGGCCAAATCCAAAATAGTGGATTCGGTGCATCCCTAATTTATTCATACATATTTAGGGTGATTATACAGGGTCAGGTATGGCTGGCAATCTTTCAACACTAGCAGCCTGTAAGACGAGTTCTCCAGTTCTGTACCTCCCGGTGCGTCTCTCTCCATCTGCTGTTGTGCCGGCGTGCGCCTCCGGTGATCTCGTGCGCACTGCCCAGGCGCAAGAGATGCTGCCGTCGCTTTGCCATCACTTGACACTGAGCGTCGTGATGCTCACATTTTGACGCTGAGTGTCATGACATCATTTTTCGGCGCCAGATTGGAATTTTTGGCGCCAATTCCTGTTTAAAAGGGAATGTCTCCATTGTAACAGTGCCCAAGCTGGCTTCTGTTTACAGACCCTGCTGAAGGATTATATTCTATTGCAAATTCTGTTTTTTTGACTTCTTCCTGCTTTTTGACTTCGATTCCTGCCGCCTGCCTTGACCCTTTTGCCCGTTTGTGAGTACGTTTTTGCCTAATCCTTGCCGGTACCTCGTTACGGACTTGTTACCACCAAATACACAGATTCCTTGTTGGTTCCGCAGCAGAAAGGGCCCAGGGCCCCAAAAGAGGATTCCCTGGTGAGTCTGAGTGTACCTGCTGCTCAAGGTTCCTGATTGACGAGTACGTTACACGGCCTATTAGCACTACTATAAACAGTTAACAGGGATATCCAATTTGTTTACATTAGAAATGTAGCTAAAGTATCACTAATATATAATGTTAAATTAATAAGATGAGTGAAGTTGCTATAGACTTCTTTAGCTTCAGGTCCCTTCTTAACCCCTACTGTTCATAGAGAAATGTTTAAACTAGTTTAAACTAGCAACAAAATCAGACAGAAGCAATTAAAACTTGAGCAAGTTAAAATCTACTTACATGTTAGCTGTCAGAAACACAGCCAATATATAGTAGTGCTGAGGTCCTATTAAATACATCAAAACTGACATAATTCCTTCTATGTAGAAAATATACAGGATCACTTTGTAGTAGCCGATCCTGGACAGCAAATAGTGATTGGCTAGCACAAGCAGCTAAAAAAACAAAAAAGATCATATAAATGTCTTGAAAGATTTAAAGAAGTGCCTATACAAAAAGGTATTGCATAATACACAGGGATTTATTCTGAAAGGGCCCAATCACACACTTGTAATCCAATGATAACATCCATTTTAAGTGTTTAGGCTTCCAGCTGTGGAGCACTTTGGCTTTTTTAGTTTGGTCATTTTCAGTGAAACTGCCGGGTCGTTGGTCTGAGCAATTTGACTTCTGAAATTGTGGCACAACTGCTCTATGTTGACCGGCCATATAATATATAATAAAGCAAAAAAATCAGTGATCAGTTAGATCAGTGCTCTTCAACCATCCAAATTTACACCAAACCACTAAAACAAATCAGTGAATCAGCCTGCAGTTAAGTAAATACAGTATATGACCTATCTGATCACTACATGTTGGTCTGATATACAAAGGCTGGCCTGTTTGTTTCATCTGCTTTAGTACTTTAATGTAAGCCAGTGTTTCCCAGTTCCAGTCTGCTCTTTTGTGGAAAAAAATTGCTAAAAAAGTTTGGTTTCTATTTAATCACTTGTGTCACTTGAGCAGTGGAAAGCTTTCTGACTCCTATCAGCCCCCAACCCATCTTACTAGTTGCTATTTATGGATGTCGGGCAATTATAAAACAATATTTTCTAAGGTTTTAAAGGAAAACTATACCCTCAAAATGAATACTTAAGCGACAGATAGTTTATATCATATTAAGTGGCATATTGAAGAATCTTACCAAACTGGAATATAAATTTAAGTAAATATTGCCCTTTTACATCTCTTGCCTTGAACCCCCATTTCGTGATGGTCTGTGTGCTGCCTCAGAGATCACCTGACCAGAAATACTGCAGCTCTAATTGTAACAGGAAGAAGTGAGGAAGCAAAAGACACAACTCTGTCTGTTAATTGGCTCATGTGACATTAGAGGATCTCTTTTGTCTTTAATTTTCTTCCTTGGACATTTTAAATAATAAGTGGCCACTTCAAGCAATTTCACCAACATCTCTAATAAAGATTATATATATATATATATATATATATATATATATATATATATATATATATATATATATATATATATATATATATATATAAAACCTATATGTACCCACCCTAATCAAATTGGCCTAAACGTAAGTGTACTAACGAAGTTTAGCTAGGCAGAAATGAACATTAGCGAAAGTTCGTTATGAAATGCTCACGCTGACGAATTTTCCCGGTGAAGTTCAGCTGCCGAGACATAACTTCCCATTTGACTAATTAGCATATGGGCTGAGAATTAACGTCTAACTAAATGGTGTGAAGTGTGGCGAAGCCTTCCATGGTGAAAATTTGGCTTTTAGTGAATTTGCCCCTGTGTCACTTCAGAATTACAATGGGCCCTGAGTTATTATTTGAGAAGGTTATCTCACTGTTCTTATTCTATAGATCAGATTCATATAAAAATATTGGTAATTTTACCAATCAGAACAAGACTCACAACAACTGATTTGATCATTTAAAGACAAAGCTTTGTTGGAAGCTGACACAAAACCGAATGTAATATATGTGTCTCAACTTTTTATAGGTAACTTATTTATGAATTAGCTCACAAAAAATTAAAACATTTACTTACCGTATATACTCGAGTATAAGCCGAGTTTTTATACTCGGGTCAAGCGCAAAAACGGTCGCCGGCGTCTAAGAATAGTCTCCAAGAATGGTCGTCGGCATCCAAAAACGAGACGCCGGCACCTCCAATGGGAGCAGAAACCCTCAATTTTTTGATTGAAACTTACCAGAAGCTTCTGCATTTCTCATCCTCGGCTTATACTCGAGTCAATAAGCTTTCCCAGTTTTTGGAGGTAAAATTAGGTACCTTGGCTTATACTCGGGACGGCTTATACTCGAGTATATACGGTATACAGAATTAAAGAAATTTCCTGAGTACTCTGCAACTAGCAGATGGTGCTATTTGCAAAAAGCATTTCAGGAGGGGTTTGCTATTTTTTATAATGTCAAGCCCCATGGGAATTTGTTTGGACATACGAAAAAAAAAAAAACAAGTCTTTATTGAGAAATAACTTACAGATACTCCGCTTTCGAGCGCCGCACAATGGATCGTTGCCCTGTCGCCTTTTCTGAAGAGGAGCCCAAGCGGAGTATCGGTACGTTATTTCTTAGACTGCAAATTTAAAGTTAAATGTGTCTTGGTGTTTTTTTGTACAAACATATATTTTTTTTTTATGTTACTGTTTCTTTAACTTCTTCCTCAGGTGTCTAAGGTTGCCTTTATAAGGGACAAAATTGGAGGAATTGAGTTGTCCCTTTATTCAGAACTTATTCATCATCAGTGAGTGTCTATCAACACTAGTAACCCAAAATGAACTAAAAAGCTATGGCAAATATTTCTTATGAGCTTAACCAATGATGAACAGTTATTGTAAAGCTCACAAAAGGAATCTGTGCAACACACTTACCTGAGGGCAAATGAAGCCAGCTCCATACATGATGCTCCTTACATAAGATGGCAGTGCATCTTTAGGGATGAGATTGTCAGCGAAAATAATCATGAAGTTGCTGCAGAAAGTACTGTGAAAGACTTGAAAAAAATTCATAGAAACAAAAAGGATAAAGTTCTTTTGTGTGAGGATTTGCTTGGTAAGGGTCAAGACTGAGGCCCATGAAAGCTCAGACTCGGTTCGACTGCTATCAGAAGTTTTCGGCATCTGCTCGTACTGGCTTACTCCAAACACACCAGTGTAACACATGCATGCAGTGGATGCAACAGCTAGAAACAATGTAAAGACCTGAAAGCTTGTGAAATTTTCCATGTTGTCGGACACCAGCCCACAGATCAAGATGCTCGAAGAGCCTAACAATGAGGCCACCTGGTTATATTTTATAAGCTGGAGTCGGCTTTCATGTTTGCTGGACATTTCGGCAAAAAGGGCACACTGGGCTAGAAGAACAAACGTAAGCATGCCATCAAACACGCACAGGGCCACCATAAGATGAAGGCCGCTAAGCCAATCACCTTCAGAATAAACTTTCCACGGGAACCAAGGCAGCAGGAAGGCTAAGCCATACAACGGCGCTCCATACAGTATGGAATGACGACGTCGATTGCAGCACTGGACTTTGGAATTATCTTGTATATAACCAAACAGCGGGTCATTAATAGCATTCCAAATCATGAATACAACCTAGGAAATAGCAAGATGAAGATGTAAATAACTATGCTTTTGTCAGCAGCTGTCATTATACAATGGCATATATATATATATATATATATATATATATATATATATATATATATATATATATATATATATATATATATAAAGAATTAAGAAATCACTAGTGAAGGTGTACTCATGTGCAAAGTTAAATAAACCAGAACTGCCCAAACATGTTTGAAAGGAATCTGACCCAGCTTGCTGAACAACCTCACTGGCTATTATATGAAGAGAGAAGAACAACTTTACTTAGTTTTAGCCTAAATTGGTTTGTGGATAATATGCACTATACTTTTTTGCACGTTGTTAATTATCAGTTTTGAATTTGAACGCAAATACCAGGTAAATGCAGGTGCTGCCAACTTAATTAATTGTTGTGTTCAGCGTCTTTTCCTAGTCATTGTAATTGTGCTTTTATATGTTTACAATTTGAATGCTCACCAAGTTTAGGATGTGGTTCAGTTGCAATTGCCCGAAATCCGTCGCTTACTTTAACTTGATTACAATCTTGAAAATCAGAGTCACTCACCACTCTCTGTTGGAGGTCCGAATGCTGCGCCCCAAACTCATAGCTTGGGGAGAAAACTTCACTTCGACATTCCACTTTGGAAACGCACTCCAGGAACACCTCGGACGCGGTGTAAAGTCAAAAAAGAACCTGATGTGAAATAAAGGTTCTTTTCTGATCTTACACGGCGTCTGAGGGGTTCCTGGAGTGCCTTCCAAAGTGGAATGTCGAAATGAATTTGAAAGCATATCTAAACTAAAAGCAATTTTCATAACCGTCACATTTAGGGGCAGATTTATTAAAATTTGAATTTTCGGTCAAAACAAATTTCAATTGTGAATTATCCAAACTCGAATCGAATTTTAATTCAAATTTAGAGATTTATCAAACCTACAACCTGGGAATAATTAGAATTCGACACCTTAAACCTGCCGAGTTCATGTAGAAGTCAATGGGAGAGGTCCAGTGACCAATTTGAAGATGTTACTAGCCTTCCTAAGATTTGAGTTTTTTCCAGTTTAGTCAAATTCCATTCTAGTTTTCGGGTCAGTAATATTCGTTCGAGTTTTAGATATTCGATTTTTTTCTTACACCCCCAAATCTAATTTCGAGTATATTCGAATTTATTAGAGTTAAAAAAACTCATATGAATTCAAATTCTACCTTTGATAAATGGGCCTTCCCATATCTCCCCCAGAGAAAAATATTCTGAATGGTTCCACTATTATGAGAACAAATAGCATAGTGGAAAGCAGCTACTGCCCAGTGGATGATCAGGAACGCTTTTTTTTTTTACTTCAACCTATTGTAACATTTTCCGTCAAACAATTCTATTGGATTTTCTGATCACTGTATACTGAGTTTACAGAGTGAGGAAAAATAAGTCAGGTTACAACTGTCAAATAAAAGCAATGTTTAAACAAAGCCATGTGACAGTGTTTCTGAATAAAGTTGACTGCAAATTAAACAGGAGAAACTATACATAAACAATCCACCTCATCTTATACAAGACATTAAGGGAGTTATTTATCAAAATCCGAATAGTTCTCACTATTTTCTGAAAACTTCTCCGACCAAATCCGCCCTGACTTTTCCCCTCCTAATTATCAATACATTTTTCAGAAAATTTGTTGTGCAGGAAAAAAAACAATCGATAAAATCGTGAAAAAATATAAATCGTACTATTTTTTTTGATTTTGTTGCTAAAAACTGCGACTTTTTTGATTTGACGCCCAGAAACGACAAAATATTCGGATTACTGAACAAAACCCAGAGCAGATCAGGATATCAACAGGACATCTGCCATTAACTTCTACATGAACTCAGCAGGTCTGAGTTGGAGTACTTTTTTATTCGGACTTATCACCATTGGAGTTTAATATATCTGGAAAAATTTAAAAAAAATTTCTACAAAAAAATTGTGTTTTTGCCCTTTAAAAGTCCAACTAGAAAAAAAATCGGACTTTAATAAATAACCTCCTAAATAACCACACAATTTGTTTATTAAAACAAATGATCTGAACATTACATCTGTGTGTCTGTATCTGTTGTTGAAGGGAGGAAATGATCTTAATGGTAATTTACTAGGAATAAATAAAAATGCACCATGCAGTTAAAGGAGAATTCAACACCTAATAAAAAAAAAACCTCCCCCTACCCTGGGTAGACTCCCCTCTCTCCTCCCCCCAGCCTACCTGCCCCCCGGGCAAATGCCCCTCATTTTTTACTCACCACATTTTTTTTTACTCATTTTTTACCCGGAGTTCATGGGAGCCATCTTCTTTCTTCAATCTTTTTTGGAAGTTTTGGCGCATGCGCAGTTGAAGTAAATTTCCAGTCCTGAACCACGGCGCATGCCTTTTGTGACTTTCGTCGCATACGCAGTTGTTCGAGACTGGAAATTTACTCAAACTGCGCATGCGCCGAAAATGCCGTCAATACACAGAGATTACCAGAGAAGAATAAGATGGCTGCCGTGAACTCCGAGTCCAGAATCTGCACAGAGGGGTGAGCAAAAAATTAGGGGCATTTACCCTGGGGGGCAGGTAGGCTGGGCGGAGGAGGGAGGGGTTTTTTTTCATCACCGGTTGAATTCTCCTTTAAGCCACAAAAATAATAACTAAATTTAGATATATAGTTGGTTTTAACATTTGTTTTTTGGTCACAGAACTAATTCACTGACTTAATTTAGGCCATAGAAAGACCATACACACTGTAAACATCCTTCTTCTGATTTAAAATTTTGATAAGTACTTTGTTAAGTCTACAAATAAAAATATACATACATGTTTCATTATGAGTTTTACATAATATGACACTGCATCAAATTGTAATTGAAAATGCCTTATTATGGTTAAATAATGCTTTAATAAGAATGACTATACCTGTGCTTGATGAAACGCAGCTTCAGATATCTTGTAACGGTTAAGAAACAGCTTCACGTAGTAGAAGTAAAAAACAGCGTTCATCATCCCCGCACCAAGTGTGGTCATAGAATAAGCCACTGCAGACCTATTGATTCCAAAGGACAAGGCCATATTCTCTAGAAAAATGTAAGGAGAAGATGCCTTACTTGTCACAAAACTAATAATGTGGATTCATTACAAATTCTATGTTATTCTGGGTTCCGACTGCCACTACAAAAATCCTCATGTGCCATAAACCCAATGTTTGTGGGTGACTGAAACCTTTCTTTTCTAATATACCGAGCAATAAGCAAGTACTCAACGCAGCTCAAAAGCATACGTGAAGGTACCTTGAACAAGAAAATAACCTTCTTCTATCTTATAATAAAGTGGAGGAAGAAAATGAATTAGCATTCCAGTAAACATGTTAGCCCAGGGGTGTCCAAACTGCGGCCCGAGGGCCAAATGCGGCCCAGGATGCATATGAATGCGGCCCAACTTGGTTCCAGAGGAAACGTCATGTCGGAAAGGATATATGAGGAGGGGGGACTCTGCCCATTGCCCAGTTAGCAATAATAATATAATAATAAGTCTATTTGATATCCAAGTGTCCCATATTCCAGTGTATAGCTCCATCTGGTTATACAACTGGCATTGTAGTTCTTTTCTGTGTTTTTCCTTTACTTTTACAAATCCAACGTGTTTGTGTATTTCATATGTGGCCCCAGACAATTTTTCTTTTTCCAATGTGGCCCTGCGAGCCAAAAGTTTGGACACCCCTGTGTTAGCCAATAGCCATCATACAGCAGTTGTGTCTCAAACCAAGAAATAATGGAATACATAGCCTGGTTAGAAGTAGTGAATCTGCTGCTGCTTTTCCTCTGCCACCTTTGCTTTATCATCATTTTGAGGATTGCGGTACGGCTTCTGGCCCAAGGGTTATAATTACATGTCAAAGACGGCTCTCCATTTAGAAACCTCCTGCATTATCTTTATAGCTTGCCTCATCTCAGCATTTCACTGCATTGAGGTCAGGAGCAAGTCTGGGTCTCAAAAAGTTCTTAAAGTTATGAGCAGCAGCTATTTACTACCCCTGGTAAAATGTAATGTGAGGCAAGGTTGTAACCCTTTTAGCCAATTGCTTACAGTGCACTACAGTGTAATTCTTTGGTGCTCTGCTATCACAATTCTATAAGGAAAAGTACTGCTAAGAGTACTTTTAATGGATACTCTGTAGTTTTATTTCTATTTTATACCAAAATAGCACACTCGGAGGGACAGAGCAGCTTTAGAATCCTGGAACAGTGATGCGATACCTTTGAATGCATTTGGGTCCCAATTACATGTATTGGGTGCAAGCGTGGGGCTTTCTCCATAACTGCACATTTATTGTACAGAGAGCTGCAGAATATGTTGGCACTTTCTAAAATTGTGTTTCTAATAACACTTTAATGATAATAATGACAATTACAGCAGGGTGCTGCGCAGCCTTCCAGAGCTGAGCCCAGTGCCATCACTGGTTGGGGGGACCCTATGATGGAGGCTTCTGATTGGAAACAACTTCTTCACAGGATCCTCCAGACATGCTGTTATTAAAAAATATTTTTCTCAAAATCAATGCACAGTGAAAAAAACCATAGGAATCTGTTGGTCATCCTGATGCACATTCTGTATCTATGTAACAACTGGGCATTAAAGGAGAACTAAAGCCTAACTAAAGAAGTAACTAGAAATGTTGTACATTATGTTTTGTGCTTCTGTACCAGCCCAAGGCAACCACAGCCCTTTAGCAGTAAAGAACTGTGTCTCCAAAGATGCCCAAGTAGCTCCCCATCTTCTTTTCTGCTGATTCACTGCACATGCTCTGTGCTGCTGTCACTTACTGAGCTTAGGGACCCACTCACAATATACAGTACACATAGAATAGAAATGTCACAATATAAGCCTGATTAGTAATTAATACAGATAATAAATACATGGCAGCACAGAAACCAGTGCAACTAGCATCAGAATTTAATAATCAGTCCAGTAGCATCAGCTTATATTACAGATAAACCTATCTGTCTCTCTCTCTCTCTCTCTCTCTCTCTCTCTAATAATCTATCATTCTAGTGTGTATCTATCTGTCTAATAATCTATATTGCCTTCCTGTTTCTCTATTATCTGTATAAACTTGGTATAAGCTCTGAAGAGGAAGAATGAATACCAGTATGACGGAGCAGGCAAGTACCATCTAGCAGGGGGGTCTAATACAGGAATTTCCTCAATCCAGACGCGACCTCCTCAGCTTCCACAACTTGTTGCCCCTCGCAACCCGGATGCCGCCTAATCAGCTGCTAAACACGGAAGACGCTCGTAAGCTTTTGGGCGTGGCTTATCTCTTTCAACCAATAGCATGTTGGTCGTAACCCTTCTCCTGTTGCTGATTGGTTAAGAAAACAAGTATCAGTGTCTATTGGCCGTGGTGTCTGAATGTCCCGCTTTGAGTGTCAGAGATTCGAATTGCCACGTTGCGGAGCAAGCGTTTAGGACTTCGGCTGGTTCCGGAAAACTTCGGATGAGGAGGTGGGAGGGAGCGCTTTCAGTCTGGAGCAGCAGAAGCCGCTGTAGAGTCGCTTGGGAGCATCCCTCGTTGTCCCCTGGCAGAGCTTTCAGTAGCAGCGGACATGCTCACCGACAGCAACGTGGAGGAGTTCGACATCAAGGAGGATGAGCCCTGGTACGACCAGCAGGACTTGCAGCAAGGTGAGTGTATGGGAGGGATAAGGTTCCTTCTTCCCATGTGTCTCCCTAACCCGCCGCTCCTCCTATTGTGACTCCTGAATCCTCCCCTCCTCATACAGCAGCGAACTGATCACCCGCGTGTAACCGCTTTACAGCTCACACCAATCACATTTCTGTTCTGTATGTTAAATTAAAGTTGTGGCTGGTTAATTAGACACCCTGAAACACTACCCTTTCCCATGTGCAATGAAGGTAACAAACATATTTCTCTGTGATAATCAGACTAAGGGAAATGTAATAACATCCTGTAGACTTTACATTACAATGGATTTATTCTGTAACTTGTGTATAACAGGGGCCATACAGTATCTGTTCTATATTGTATATAACGGGCCTTACAGTATCTATTCTATAACTTGTGTATAACAGGGGCCATACAGTATCTGTTCTATAACTTGTGTAAAACACGGGCCAAACAGTATCTATTCTATAACTTGTGTATAACAGGAGCCATATAGTTCTATAACTTGTGTATAACAGGGGCCATACAGTATCTATTCTATAACTTGTGTATAACAGGGGCCATACAGTATCTATTCTAGAACTTGTGTATAACAGGGGCCATACAGTATCTGTTCTATAACTTGTATATAACAGGGGCCATACGGTATCTGTTCTATAACTTGTGTATAACAGGGGCCATACGGTATCTGTTCTATAACTTGTGTATAACAGGGGCCATACAGTATCTGTTCTATAACTTGTATATAACAGGGGCCATACAGTATCTGTTCTATATTGTATATAACGGGCCTTACAGTATCTATTCTATAACTTGTGTATAACAGGGGCCATACAGTATCTGTTCTATATTGTATATAACGGGCCTTACAGTATCTATTCTATAACTTGTGTATAACAGGGGCCATACAGTATCTGTTCTATAACTTGTGTATAACAGGGGCCAAACAGTATCTGTTCTATAACTAGTGTATAACAGGAGCCATATAGTTCTATAACTTGTGTATAACAGGGGCCATACGGTATCTATTCTAGAACTTGTGTATAACAGGGGCCATACAGTATCTGTTCTATAACTTGTGTATAACAGGGGCCATACAGTATCTGTTCTATAACTTGTATATAACAGGGGCCATACAGTATCTATTCTAGAACTTGTATATAACAGGGGCCATACAGTATCTATTCTAGAACTTGTGTATAACAGGGGCCATACAGTATCTATTCTAGAACTTGTGTATAACAGGGGCCATACAGTATCTATTCTAGAACTTGTGTATAACAGGGGCCATACAGTATCTATTCTAGAACTTGTGTATAACAGGGGCCATACAGTATCTATTTTATAACTTGTGTATAACAGGGGCCATACAATATCTATTCTAGAACTTGTGTATAACAGAAGTCATACAGTATCTATTCTGTAACTTGTGAACACAGAAGTCCTACAGTATCTATTCTTTTATGTGTGTATAACAGGGGCCATACAGAATATATTAACTTGTGTATAGCAGGGGCCACGCAATATTCTATTCTACAACTGAGTTCTCTCCAGTTCATGGGGTGCCCAGGGGGATTCATTTGGGAGTGGGAATTATCAGTACTGTAACTGCAAGTTATTGCTCCCCACAACATAATAATTTTAGTGCCTTCCTAAACTTCCAAAACTTTAAAAACAAGATCTGGATATGTGATGAGAGCAATGACTTTTATAGAGACATTATAATGGTCTATAACTGAAATGGAAATCTCATGGGCAATGATATCCTTTACATTGCCAGGATTATTTATATTGATGGGTTAAGAGTGACAATATTGAGCATAAAAAAGAACAAATTCATTTCTATAGTCTAAGCTACATTGGGACAGTGTTAAATTATAATATAGTAATATGGGACTTGCAGAATGTTATACAGCCACAACTAAATTGTATCAACTAACACTTTCTATCAAATTATATATAAGATATACTTAGGTGCATCTGTTATTGACATCTAGAGAAAAGGAAAATGGTCATGCAGCTTGCTGCCTTGGAATTCTATAGGAGCGACATTATGCCACTGAGGGGCAATCCATCACAAATAAGCCTTACATAATGCCTCCCTTATTTATTTCTGCACCAGCTAAACCCCTTGCAGTTGAATGACTCTGACGACAATGAGCTTATTGCTGTTTATTGTGACATCAGTAAGATGAAGCAGCTCAGAGAGAAAAGGAAGCCAGTGATCAGATCTTGCATTGTGTAACGCAACTGCTGTAGAGTAATGGATTTGAATGTGTGTGATGCAATCCCTTTATTCCCTGCCAGATTTCAGGAACCGCATTAAAGTGATTCGGTTATGATTTTTAATATGTAGTTTTTATTTCTAAATTACACTGTATACACTGCAAATAATTCACTCTACAATATAAAATGTCATTCCTGAACCAGCAAGGGTATTTTTTTAGTTGTAATATTGGTGTGTAGGCGCCATCTCAGGTCATTTTGCCTGGTCATGTGCTTTCAGAAAGAGCCAACACTTTAGGATGGAACTGCTTTCTGGCAAACTGTAGTTTCTTCTACTCAATGTAACTGAATGTGTCTCAGTGGGACATGGATTTTACTATTGATCTGGTTACCTTCCCATTGTTCTTTTGTTGGGCTGCTGGGGGTGGGGTGATATCACTCCAACTTGCAGTAAAGAGTGATTATCAGAGCACAAGTCACATGACTGGGGGCATCTGGGAAACTGACAATATGTCTAGACCCATGTCAGATTTCAAAATTAAATATAGAAAAATCTGTTTGCTCTTTTGAGAAACTGATTTTTAGTGCAGAATTCTGCTGGAGCAGCACTATTAACTGAGGTATATTGGGAAAACAAAATTTTTCCCCATGACCGTATCGCTTTAAACTCAGCAGTGCCCCCCTTTGCTTAAATGATCATTCCCCTTGTGCTGGAAATTAAACTCTGTTTTAGGTATTTTAATAAATATGACAATGCGAATGTTACACAATGAAACAGTGGCACCGAGAAAGACAAAATGTTTGATTTCAACTGGAGAGCAATTTATTAAATCGGGATGCACAGAAATCAACATCTTTTTGGCTGAATACAGAATCCTTCGCAAAACCTTTCACTGATTTACTTTATAATCGGAACTGCTATTTGTGTATTCCACTTTGATTTAAAGGGGACGTGTATGGACAACTTGGGCATTTATCTTCTAAGCACCTCCTTAGTTTTTATGATATTAGCAATTTTACATGGGCCCACTGCTGAAAGTTAACACATTTTGTTCACTAGGTTTTTATACAATGCTACGTAAAGGGGGATATAAAACCTACCCAAACAATATCATGTAAAATTGATGTAGTGATGCATTTTTCAATTTTCATTTATCTGTTTGTGATGTTAATCATTTTTGCTCTGCTAACATATTGGATTTGATACAAGAATGTTCCCTTGCTGTTCAACTAGGTGAGATGTCTGTAATTATTGCAAGAGGCATCTCTTGATGTTTCCATTGCTCAGTATCACACCTGCATCACTAATTTAAGCTCTTGCTATTCTGCCTGTCTGGCCAGCTGCATGGGCAGAATAACGGCAGGGGGGTGGGTTACTACTGTGACCAATTCATGATATTTGCAGGTAAAACTGGTACAGGTATGGGACCTGTTATGCAGAATGTTTGTTTTCCAGATAACAGATCTTTCTGTATTTTGGCTCTTCATACTTTAAATCTACTAAAAAGCACATAAATAATCCCAATAGGCTGGTTTTGCTTCCAATAAGGATTAACTATATCTTAGTTTGGATCTGTTTTATTATTACAGAGAAAAAATATTTTTTTTTTTTTATTTTGATTATTTAGATACAATCTCTCCAATAAGGATTAATTATATCTTATTTGGGATCAAGTACTTGTTACAGAGAAAAAGGGAAAAAATATTTCAGGATTATCGATTCAATACCTGTAATATTTTAAAAACTAAGTAAACATTTATAATTAATGTGAATGGGGAAAAAGCTCAGAGGAGTACTCTGGGCAGTTTTACATTATGCTGTTTAGGTGGGTATTTGTCCCCTTTAAGTGGATTGTATAAAAGTTCATAATCTTAATTAAAATATGTCACCTTTTATTTTCCAATGTGTTTACATCCTTTGACATTTTAAGGATTCATCCACATTTTGCAAAAGGTGCCAAACCCGGTACAATATCCTAGTTTAGAGGTGTCCCTATTTTGAAATAGTGTGCCTTCTTTATTTTTTCAGTGTGATTTTTAGACATCACCTTGGAATTCCATAGCTTTTATAACGGCACAAGGCCTTAGGCCTCAATCATGAAGTTAATGTCTATTACATACCTCCCAACTGTCCAGTCCCAATTTTGACAGCTTTGGATTGATTCTCTTTGATCTCCTGAATAGAACAGATACAAAGTTTGTAAACCTTAATTGGCTTTTGACAGAGCGCCCAGAGTACATGGCAGGTGCACTTAGATATTTTTGTAACAATTTAAGATAAGCAAAGAAACAATTGTAACAATTTAAGATAATCGGGTCTCTTGGGGAAACTGCAGCTGAAAGGGCAATTCATTAGCAAAACTGTAATAACACATAAAAACCACAGAAATGTGTTCAAATTTTCATAACCTGCCAAATTTTGTAAATTGAACATGGTAATTAGGGGGCGTGGCCACAAAAATGGGTCAAAAAATTTTCACCGCAAATCTTTTTGTCCCTCTCTCTATTTCCAAAATGTTGGGAGATATGGTCTAATATCCTGATATTTTACAAGAGGGGGTTACAATATTCTCTATATTAATGCAACTAATACAGCTGCATGTTATGCCTAATAATAATGTGATTATTGTATGTGAAACCTCCACTGTGTGAAGCTATTGCTGTTCTGAAACCTTAGCTGGAATCTGCTTCTCTTTCCCGGGAGTGTAATTGTATCAATGACGCTGCTTTGCCTGTGGGAGACTGGACTTGGCTGCCATTCAAGGAACAAGAGAATTCTGCTGATATTAAGTGTCTTGAGCTGCACCTGCAATCTAGGGAAGGCTCTTTGTTCCATACGGATGGATTATGTAATATAAATTATAATCTGCTTTATCTTTTTTGTGTTGGACTCTAAAGTGGACTCCTTCCACGCTGTACCTTGGCAGGCGCTGTGGGACAGAAAGGTTAATCTCGAGGTTATACATGAGTCAATATGTTCTGCTACAATCCCTTCTCTGCCAGAGGCACGCGGTGTACTATCTAATCCTTTGTACTGTGTAAGGCTTTCTGCTAATTAATAGTACCCCGGCAGGACTAGAAAAAAAACTGTAAAGTTTCAAAATTTTTAGGTTTATGGCATATACAGAGTTTTCTCTGCTGGTGGAAAAACACTGGTTTAGAAAACGCCAGGGGGCAGATTTACTAAGCTCGAGTGAATAGTTAGAATAAAAAAATATTTTGAAGTATTTTTTAGGGTACTTCGACCATCGAATTGGTCAAATTCAATCGAATCTAATGATATTCGACTATTCAATAATCGAAGTACTGTCTCTTTAAAAAAACTTTGACTTCATACTTCGCCAAATTGAAGCTACCAAAGACCAATGTTAGCCTATGGGGGACCTTCCCCAGCACTTTCCTAAGTTTTTTTTGGTCTAATAAAAATCCTTCGATCAATCACTCAAAATCGTTCGATTCAAACAATTTCATCGTTCGATCGAACGATTTTTGTTAGATCGAAGCTTTTGCGGTGAAATCCTTCGAATTCTATATTCAAATTTGAAGGATTTTACTTCGAGGATCGAATTCGAGGGTTTTTTTGACCCCTGATAAATCTGCCCCCAGGTATCTGTTATCCAGAATGGTCTGAATTGGAGGAAAACTCAATTTTTAAGAAATAATTTAACATTTTTAGAATATGATATCCTTTTTCGTTGTAATAATAAAAGAGTGCCTTATACGTGATCCTAACTGAGATATAATTAATTAACACAGTGGGTTCCACAGCCAAACACCAGAGCTGTCCAGGTTCTTCCTTATCACATCCCATTCTGACGATTGCCAATGGTTAAACATACAAAGAAATGAAAGCTGGACCCAAGCCGGTTACCTGCAGTTATCCTGCTTCTGTCCAGCTTCCTTTTCTTCATCCTTCTATGTTTAACTTTAAAGTGATATTGACACTAAAAAATTCAATATCTATCTACATGTTGATCTGATCGTCTTTGGCTGATAGTTCTGCTTTTGTAAGTAATTGTCACTTGAAGTTCCTAAACTGACTGACTGTTTTGCCAACCTGACTGTCTCTTCTTAACCTGTCAGTTAGAGATTCTGATGCTAACGGACTCCTGCTGCACAAATATGGCAGCCCCTCATACAGGAACATGGGGGTAAGAAAGGTAATGTAAAAGCATCAGGCAAATACTTTTTTGGCAAAATTATAAATAGCATTCAAAGATAATGTTATGATAGATAATAAAAAAGGTTATTTTCTGATGTCATTTTCTCTTTAAGATACAGTTAATCCTTATTGGAGGCAAAACAGTCCTGTTTGGTTTATTTAACGTTTAAATCATTTATTCGTAGACTTACGGTATGGAGATCCAAATTACAGAAATTTCCCTTATCCAGAAAACCCCAGGTCTCCAGCATTCTGGATAACAGGTCCCATACATGTACAAATGTGAAGGTACAGCAATGGAGACCATTTGAAATTGGTTTTCATTTTTTTGTATATGGGTTTTTTGAGTTATTTAGCTTTTTTTTTTTTTCCCAGCAGCTCTCCACTTTGCAGTTTCAGAAATCTGATTGCTAGGGACCAAATTACCCCAGTGACCATGCACTGATTTGAATAAGAGAATGGAATATGAAAAGGAGAGGCCTGCATAGAAAGATGAGTAATAAAAAGTAGCAATAACAATAACTTTGTAGCCTTACAGAGCATTTGCTTTTTAGATGGGGTCATCATTGACCCCGACTTGAAAGCTGGAAAGAGTCCAAAGAAGAAGGCAAATAAATCAACAGCTATAAAAAAAGAGAACATGAAGGTAAATGTGAAAGTTGCTTAGAATGATCCATTCTATAACATACTAAAATTAAACTTAAAGGTAAACTACCCTATTAACCATGCATTTGTATAGGTTCCTACCTGAAAAAATGGCATTTCTCATGATTTGGAACACCAGAAACTTGTAGTTTCATTGCATTGATAGGGTAACGTGTAGGGTAAGACAGTAAGCCACTTAACCATAATTCTTCATTCTTCACCATTTATTAAAATGGCACCAGCAAGTTATGCAATACTTTGCAATGATGGATTTATTCAACAACACGCGGCACCAAATGGTATTAGTCGATATCGAAGAGGAACTCGCTGTACACCTCCATCTAGGGTTGCCACCTGTCCGGTTTTTGGAAGGGCTGCCCGGGTCAAAAGTTCCTGTCCAGATTTCCAAATTAGGAAATCTGGACAGGACATTGGGACATTGAAGTGAATGACATGGTGATCGGGCAATCGCTAATTGCCACGTCATCAGTCCCGACCCTGATATCTCCTGCCCCCTGATGTCACTGGCCCGCCCCACTACGTCACCGGCCCGCCCCCTGCCTGTTTTTGCCAACCAAAAAAAAAAGGTGGCAACCCTACATACACCCTAGTTGTAAAAAAGGCTCATGCTGGAACCAGCTCAATTGTTGGGTTCCTGTGTGTTGTTTGCAATAGGGAATATAGAAGGTTTAGGACTTTACAAAAAAAAGAAATAACTGCATTCTAGGTAAAAAAAAATATGCCCATTGCTTTGAATTTCTGTTCTTTTCACAAATCAAATTTTTCTTTAAAAAAGTTTTTTTTTTTTTAATTTTTCTAAAACTCTAAAAAGTTGAGATTATTCAGTGTAAAAACCACAAAAGAACTCTAATACAAATATTCGCCAGGTTAAAGCAGTCAAAGTCCTATGGAAGTCAGTGGAGCTGTGCTGATCCTGTAAGACCTGAAATAAATTGCAGCTGGGAAAAGGTCCGGTGTGCCATTGACACTGCTCATTAGAGCTTCTAAAAGTTGCATATTTTCATTGGTACCTCGAAGAGACCGTAAATCATAGGGGCATAGTGGGTTCAGGTTTTTGGATGTTTCTTTTCCCTGTTGGTTGTCCAAAAACTTGAATTTGTTTTTGAGCATCGTTCAGCTTTTATTTATTTTTTTTCGTGCTTTTTATATTTGGATCTTTCAAGAAATGGCATTCATGGTTTAGAGAAAATATGTTTACCTATGGTTTCTAAAACCACTTAAATGAGAATGTTGATGAATGGGCCTCTTAAAGGAGAAGGAAAGGTAATTTTCAATACCTATTCATCATATCAACCCAATTTTCTATCCAGAACTTTGTCTTTGCTGATTGGACAAAATAGCATGACCTTGTTGTGTATGTAGCTGCTCCATGGCTAATTTTGCTACACATTTACTAAGTCTAATTTTTAAAATACAGTTATAGGATCTGTTATCCAGAAACCTGTTATTCAAAAGGCTTACAGAATGCCCATCTCCCATAGGCTTTATATTGGTTAAATAATTTAAAATTTTTTTTGTCCAGTTTTTTCAGTGCCTCCCTTTTGGCATGCTGGGGGTGTGTGTAGATTTTTAAAATGCCGGAAAAAAAGTTTACATATGGTTTGAGAAAGGACCATAAGGGAGCGGCCATGTCTACCCCTGCTTTTGTCACATCCAAGGGTTTACCGGCCATTATGGCACCATTGTTTAACCAGCACTGCATTGTCCTTTAGGGATTTGTGTTCTTCTACCAGAATGTTAGGATTTACCTGCTTAAAGACGATGTGGACATAAGGGCCCCAAATGGTAGGTTATAACCTGTCAGTAGATCTTCAGCTGGTTGCCTTATAAAAAAAAAAAAAAAAAAAGTATTAATCACAAATAACTATGAGATTATTCTCCTGGTGTGCTTTTCCTTTATTTGTTTTAATGAAAAAAAAAAGGAATCTGTGTTATTCATTAACTTTAAAAAGTAGTTCCTCATTACTGAATATAATCATGTTACAGTTTCCAGAGAAAGAACCTGGATTATTGCCCTTCACTGTTAGATGTTAGTGAGATAGGAAGGTAAAAAGTAGACCCCGACCCTAAATTCTAGTGCCCCTGTAGTACAGTGACTGACACAAGGTGAATAAAATATAAACTGGTAAACCAGGATCCTGTGCTCTGTCGGTTTGGTTGTTTCTTGCTCTAGGTGCACTTGCCTTTTTATATTTCATCCTACTTCCTTAGAGGATTTGGGATTCAGCGATGGTATGTCTGTGTAATGCTTTTAAATGCAGTTTGGTAAGATATAAATGCAGTCTGGTAAGATATAAATCATCCATGTGTATAGATACTCTTTAAGGGATGTCCAACCCATTTCCCTTCAGCACAAGTCAGTTCTTCCATCTGGATGTTGGATCACACACTTGGGATTGGGGTCAAAGCCAGCAAATGCACATAAGATCCGGCTCTTGCACCTTTGGTTTGACTGAAGTCTGTAGTGAGAACAAGCCCTTAAAGTTTGAGTTCTCTGTCTTCTAAAGTCAACTTCCTGTTTGGGGATGACCAAGCTCTCCCCATACTGAATAATGTTTGCAGGCCTTCAAGAGATCTAAATCAAACAAACTCCAAGAGAACAAAATGCAAGAGATTTAATAGAATGGAAAAACCCATAACTGTTCTTTGCTTTAGTATTTAGAAGTGAATTAAAAGGAAATTTACATTCTTTAATAATTGATCTGTTGGATTGTCAGCAATGTACAGTATTCTGCTCTTGAATTAAGGGGGGGGGGGAAATGCCCACAACATTCCTTAGTTTTGAGTGTCACAGCTGGAATTTAGTATTTGGTTTTTGCTAATACATACACATTTCTGCCTCCCTGTTATATATTTTAGGAAAAAGAATGGGTTTCTGACCAGTTATGACTAGTTTATATTTTTTCATTTTCTGATTTTCATTTGGTTTATATTAAAGGGTTACTGTCATGGGAAAAAAAATGTTTTTTTTAAAAACACATCAGTTAATAGTGCTGCTCCAGCAGAATTCGACATTGAAATCCATTTCTCAAAAGAGCAAACAGATTTTTTTATATTTAATTTTGAAATCTGACATGGGGCTAGACATATTGTCAGTTTCCCAGCTGCCTCCAGTCATGTGACTTGTGCTCTGATAAACTTCAGTCACTCTTTACTGCTGTACTGCAAGTTGGAGTGATATCACCCCCTCCCTTTCCCCCCAGCAAGCTAACAACAGAACAATGGGAAGGTAACCAGATAGCAGTTTCCTAACGCAAGTTAACAGCTGCCTGGTATATCTAAAGGTGGCCATAGATGTAACAATTATGATCTTTCTTGGAAAAGTTCTTTCCAAGAAAGATCGTTAGTTTCAATACACACATGTAGAGCTGAATCATCAGATATACAGATAGAAACAATAGAATTCTACCTGTATCTGACAATTCAGCACTAACAGTGCCCAATGTTTGTGTGCCTTCAAAGGCACCCGATCAAAATTTTATGTCCAGCCCGATCCACGAGCCGACTGATATCCAAGTTTTCTGCCGATATCGGATGGCTCTTTTCCCACCATACACGCACTGAATATCGTACGAAAATTAGTTTCGTACAATATCATCTGTGCGTCTATGGCCACCTTAAGAACAGCACTCCATAGTAAAATTCAGGTCCGAGTAGGAGAAACAACAGCCTGCCAGAAAGCCGTTCCATCCTAAAGTGTTGGCTCTTTCTGAAAGCACATGACCAAGCAAAATGACCTGAGCTGCACCTACACACCAATATTACAACTAAAAAAATACTCTTGCTGGTTCAGGAATGAAATTGTCTATTTTAGAGTCAATTATTTGCAGTGTAATTTAGAAATAAAAACTACATCATAAAAATCATGACAAAATTCCTTTAATATGTTCTACTACGGACTAAGGAATACATCGCCAAACGTCAAAATCCTTACCTTTGACTTTATAACGATAAAAATTAGGCTTTTATTAAAGGTTAACTAAAGCACAAAGAGGAAGAAATGTAGACTTTGCATTGTGCCTCTGCCCAGGGATGATGAGAATTTATTTGGCTGACTCTTTGCTATACACCATCAAATTGGGTTTTGGATTCAGATCTGTGAATACTGAAAATATTGATTCGGTGCATCCCTTCTTCAAGCCCCCAAGTTGGCCAGTTATCTTATTATCCAAGAGATTCAAGAGCTTATTTACTAATATAGGTGCTAAAGTAGCTTTGAATACACTACTACAAAAATAGAAAAAGAGATCTGATTGGTTGCTACGGGTAACTGCTGGTGCAGTTTAGCAAAATACAGTATTGAATATCTTATATTTTAAGATATACAGACCCATAAATCAAGCCTTTTATTTCATATGGATGCAAGCTTTTATTTATTTCCTTCTGTGTTTACAGACCTTACTGGGAAATATGCTGTGTTTGTAAGCAGAGTTTATTTTCCAATAATATCCCTATGGGGGAGTGATGTGTTGCCGTTCTTGCTGCATTTCTCTTCTGCTGCATTTCCTTCCCAAGTCCTGATTGTAAAAAAATAGGCCTTGACCCATTTTTCTGCGTTCCACATTTTATTCATCGTTTGTGAATTGTTTCCATATGTGCAGGTACATAATGAAAAAAAACAAGCCCCTTTATTATTCACAACGAAAGCTGAATGTAGAGCACAAGGCAAATACTCGAAGATAGGACGCTATACCCAATGGAACGCACATAGTCTTCCTTATCAAATTAGGTTTATTTTTCATATCAGTAGCTGCCATATTGTTTGCCTCTAGTGTACTTCGTCATGGATAGGGAAATATGAGTCAGTTTTACATATTTAGTCAAACAGCGTGTGACGACTCTATTTGTAAAAATAAAGAACCATTTCAAAAATAGTCAATAAAGCCTTAATGATGAAAAAAAAATAAAAAATGATTCCCTTGCAAAGAAACCCAGTCTGTGGGTTAGATATTCTCACAAATAAAGCATTAGGATGCAAAGGACCATCAAAATATTCAAAAAGTACTCCCTTACTCAGCACTTGCTCATAGGCTTGTACGAGTAAGTGTCCCATAAGGCACGAATGGGTTAGGCTGCTCTCCTTGCCCTGAAGAAATTTATTTTTAATCTTTAAATTATTCTCACTACTGTTTGAAGTTTTCAGTGGTCCTTTGCATCCAAGCTGCTTTATACTTTTTGGAAACCATCTATTTTCCTCTTCTTTGTTTTTTTACGCCAATTAGTTGCATGCAGTTTCCAAGAGGGAGACCATACAGCAGGCATTTGAGTGGACCTGTAGTCCTCATCAATGATGCACCAGCAGACTATAGCTAGGGCCATGCTCCTGTAATATTTACACCCCGAGGAATGTCTCCTTAAATGCAGCCAGTTCCTACTACTTAGAGAGCCACATACACAAGTCTGGATGTTCTAGGTAATGTGGCATTTTTTTTTCTATTTTTTTTTATCCAGCGAGATAAGACTTTTAGTCTGAAGGCTTGTAAGCCACACTGAAAGAAGTAATAATGAGCCACTCTTTGTACTCTTTTGTAAAACATATCCTTTATTTATATAGAGCCGTATGTGGAAGCTCGCTATACAACAGTGTCAGATATTCAGAGAAAATAGATTAAAACTTATATGTATCCGAGATTGAACTTCTGCTTGCTAGTAGATAGGGATGGGTTCTTAAAAATAAAAGACAAGTTATCCCTTCTGTTCTGTATTATGTTCAAGATTTAAAGAACAACCCTCTGCATTTCTAGATTTGCAGCTTGCTGCGGAACTGGGCAAGACATTACTGGATCGCAACACAGAACTAGAGGAATCCCTGCAGCAGATGTACAACACCAATCAAGAACAGCTCCAAGAAATCGAAGTAGGTTCTTAACTGCTTTATTATTTACAAGCACCAACATATTCTGCAGCATTGTACAATAAAGGGGTGTCTGCATCATACATACAAATACTGATCAATACAAGAAGAAAGGGCAATGCCACATGGGATGTTTTTGTTGCCTGCGGTAGATCCACGCAACCCACAAGCAACAAAATGTCCGTTGTTTCCTTCCCACCAACAGTAAATTGCAGTTGGAAATTGTGTGCCATTGACACTGCTCATTAGAGCTTCTAAAAGTTGCATATTTTCATTGGTACCTTGAAGAAACAGTAAATTATAGTGGATTTCAGTTTGCACAGAACATTCCTTTTCTGCATATTTGTGTTTTTGCATATTGGTGTGACCACTTCGCTATAGTGTGATACAGAACCACTTTTATGGCAGCGCTAAATGGCATTTGCAATGCAGACAAATGGAAAAGAGTGTGGATGAAAGGATGGCACTGGGGATTCTGGGAGTTCAATAACAAAACAAAGACTGCACATCGAATATCTCTTACTCTGGTTTCAATGTGTAAATGCAAATACATTGTGCTAAACAAGAAATGGTAAAAATTTCACATGCCTGTGCGATTTTAGACCTTCGGCTGGACTACACATTGCATGCATTCCATTTACATCCAGGCAAATGTATTGGTTTTAGGCCATATGTAACCATTACACAGTGTAATTTACTGGGGGCTGCTAATTTTTTAGGCACTCCCTGTGAATATAATATTTGCCCTTTAAGCGCCTCTTTGCTGAAATGCATTGGCCCAGAGAACTATTCCATTGAGCACCGCTCATTCATCTTCTGTCATGTCCCAGGGAACCCTTGGCCATTAGCATCATTTCCTTCGTCAGTTAAGTAAAAGTTCTGATTTTACACTACTTCTTACACTAGAACTGTGTGTGCCCATTAGCCTAATGAACAGGGAAATTGTCCTGGGCAGCCAGCAGATCCCTGCGAAATTATGATAGTGGTGTGGTGCTTTGTGAAATTGTACCAAGGTGGGAGCATTTTTCAGGAGCACTGGCCCTGGATCCAAGGATAGAGATTCTATTTACTAGGGGTGATAGAGAAAGTGACATTTACTGGGCCAATTTCTCGATGTCTTGAGACTTCTTTTATATACAGTAGCATGCTAAATGTATTGTGTTGTCTTCCAGCCTTTCCAGTGAATATTATATCAGAATGACAAAATATAAGTTATGGAGACATTGTAGTATTGGCTCCATACCAGTCAGTCCATTAACTGGTAACATCAAGAGTGGGCTAGCTAGCTGGCAGACAATATCAGTCTGTATGTGGCTGGCTTAGAAGAAAGGGATCATTGACAGTATACAAAATGGGGCCCCAATATGAGAAACAAAATGTTATTCACAGGGGTCAGGACTGTGAGCCTTTGGCTGTCACTGAAATCCCAGACACACATATATAGTTTGTAAAGTCTTTTGTAGCCTGCCCTAAAATCATCCTTACTCAGAGTATACGAATTACTGTTTATTTTTATGGATGGATAAAATGAATTGTAATGCACCATGCTTCTCTCTGTCTGATGCAGTATCCTGCAGGCGGTCATATTGAACTCCATCAGCATAATCCATACTTAAGGCCAACTCCACCTTGTGTATGTGCTCAAGATTGCAAAAGGAGCTACTTTAGCAGATGACTTATTCATTAACAGATATAGTTTGTCAACAAGCAAACTGCTGATATTATTAATCTACTAGCCACAAAATAGCTGATAATTACATCTTCTTTTGAACAAGATCTTTTGTAAGGGATATGCATCAGATGAGGACTTTTCCTTTCATTTTGCTACAAAGGAAATGCAGAAAGCTGATGTTTTGTAAGTGTAGCGGGTATTATCTTAATTATTCCCTCTATTTGTTAGATGTGGGGCTCTCATATAAAACATGTTGGTGTTCTATCCAAAAGAAGACCTACCAGTATGCTATGGGGTATATGAAGGAGCCCCAGGTACCATCAAACATTTACATTTGGGGTCAAGATATGATCTGGTGCCCTGATTTGTTTTCTCTGTCTAATAAAGGCTGATTTTGTTGCCTTCAGTACCTCACCAAGCAAGTGGAGCTACTGCGTCGGATGAATGAGCAACACGCTAAGGTGTATGAGCAACTGGATGTCACAGCCAGAGATCTGGAGAATGCTAATCAGAAGCTGGTCTTGGAGAGTCGAGCTTCACAGCAGAAAATAACAAGGTGAGAAACCGATGTACAGAGCTGTTTGGGTGGTTCCTAAAGGGGCAACTTTGTGTGGGGGCAGTCATAGGCTGGACCATTGCTAAAGTTCTCAGTTCGAAGTGGTGAATTTGGGAAGAGACTGTGGCTATAATAGAAACAACAGCAGAGATGTCCAGTCCGGACTGTTGGATATAGGGCAGAGCAGAACCTGTGGCCAATTGTCTGTTACTGGACTACAGATTCCAGCAGCCACAGACACAGTGACACTGAAATATACAGGCTGGTCCCAGCCATCACTAGCTTGTTATTAGGTACAACCTGCTGTACTACTTCTGTGTAAGTGATTTATTTGTAACTGCATGGAACAATCCACACCGTCTCTAGACAAGCTCTCTTTGGTGCCATTCCTAGACTTTAACAAGTGTAATAAAACTAGTTCTAGTAGTTGTAGAAAGCTACTAATAATGGCATTATATGAACAGAGCACACATGGCATGACTGAGGAAGGTTCCAGGAGACCTCTGTTTGAATCATCAGGTTACAATTCAGTCCAAGAAGTTATCTGTGGTGAACTTTCCATTTAAAGTATCCTGATTAGGACTTGGCCGTAACCGGTGGGTTTTCTCTGTTCAGTTTGACGGAAACGATCGAAAACCTGCAGCTCCATCTAGAGGAACTCCAGAGACAGGTGGAGGATCTGAAGAAACCAGGCAGTGTCTGTCGCAGCCGCGAGAGGTCTGACCAATCAAGATCAAGCCAGAGCTTCTCCTGCCTGAAGGAGCTGTATGACCTTCGCAAGTAAGTCACTAATTATTTATCAGCCTTGTTCGTTAACGGCTGTCTTCTTTTATGTGCTGCACCGTGTTTTATGACCATGAATCCCCCTGTCTACTAAAGGAATACATTTATTTTTGGATGCCTTACTGAGCATTTTGATAAAGTGGCATTCCTGTTCTTTACTCAAACCTTTGAAATGCAAGTCCCTGCCATGTTTTTCAGACTTTTGTATTCAACCCAACACCATTAAGATGGGATTATTTGTTGAGTACACCCTTTTGTTCTAGGTTACAGATATATGAAAACATTGTTGCAGAAGCCATTCAGCCAAATACCTAAAACAAAAAACACAGGTATAGGATCTATTAACCAGAATGCTTGTCACCTGGGGTTTTCTGGATGAGTGATCTTTCCATCATTTGGATCTCTATACTTTATTACTACTAAAAATAATTTAAATATTTAATTAACCCAACAGGATAAGTTTGCTTCCAATAAGGATTAATTGTATCTTTAGATGTGATTGAGTAAAAGATACAGTTGTGTTCAGAATAAAAGCAGTACGTTTACATAAAGCTCAAAATCAGATGCGAAGAAAAGGGTTTCAAAAAATATCAGTGTCTGCATTCTCCTTTAGAAACTCAAACATTCACTGTATAAACTGAAAAATTTGTTCAAGATTTTCCTTTCCTTTGAATCACTGAACTAATATTTAGTTGTATAATCAGTGTTTCTGAGAACTGCTGCACATCTGAGTTGCATGGAGTCCACCAACCTCCACAAAATCTTCAGACCTTTTTTTTTCCAACAATGGGACTTTGGGGGGCTTCTTGCCAATAGTTTGGCTTCACATAGGCCTCTTCTAATTGTAACAGTATCACAGGTAACTTTACACCTTCCGTCATCTTTGATCACTGGCTGAGTCTTTGCCATTTTGGCTTCTATCCATTTGAATGGTAGTTTTCCTTTTTCTGGTTGTCATTTTAAAGGATTTGGGATTAATTTTGCTATACTTTTCTGTACTTCTTTATACGTTTTCCACTCTCTCCAATCAACTTCTTGATCTTCTGAACAATGTTTAGAATGAGCCATTTTATTTAGATTTTCAGAGAGAAATGCACTATAACAAGCATGCACAACATATGATCCTTTCTTAAATAAGGACACGTTAGTTCACAGAATGAATAACGTCACTAATTGAACTACACATAGAACAAGTTATTATTATTTTGAACACTGCTATTATTTGGAACAAGCCTCAATTAATGATTCAATGACACATAATAAGCAGCATGTCATGACTGTTGGGTCTGTTTCTATTACTCTACTACACCTACTAGTAAATTATTTGCCATGTAGAAATATAATTTCTGCCAAAAACAGCAATTGATCAGGTTAGTGATGTCGGACTGCTATTATTCTAAACACAATTGTATTGACTTATTGTTACAGAGAAAAAAAGGAATCCATTTTTTTTTTATTATTTTGAGTAAAATGGGTCTATGGGAGATGGCCTTCCCTTAATGCAGAGCTTTCCAGATCTCCCATACCTGTAAAGGTTCAGCCCAAATATCACTCTAATTGACCTAGGCTAATTGCCTAGGATTCAAGGAGTATCTAGCAGACCAAACAAATCTCACCCTTACTGAACTTTAGCCTCACCATACTCTGACAGATGGGAGTCCTAGGTAGACCCATTGGGACAAGACTGGATCACTGTGTCAACATCATCCTCACCTGACTGGATTTTCTAACATGTCTGATAGACTTGGTCTGGAGAGATTGAATTGAATGCTTAAATTGGTATGTGCAACTCTCTGTAGAGGGGCAAACCCAATGGCTTAGGATCAGTGTTATCAATGCTGTTCAGTGATTGGCATGAAAAGTTTTTGCTGAATCAAACAAGATTGCACAGCTTTCGAACTACATTTTAAGTATATTATAATAAAGATCTGCCCTAACAAGTCTTGATGCCTAGTTTACATGCTAATCACTGTTTATGGGCGGCTGTCTATAAAGGCAGAGACACATGCTCAGCTTCAGGAAAATTAGTCACCCAGTGACAAATCTCCTCTTCTTCGAGCGACTAAACTGCCACCCCTGCCTTCCCACCGGCTAGAATGTAAATTGACGGCAGGATGGCACTCACCAAGAAACTTCGGGCGACTGCGGAAAATGAATCGATCATAGTGCTATCTTGCTGGCGATTTAGATTCTAGCTGGCAGGAATGCAGGGGAAGGCAGTTTGGGGAGATTAGTCACCCCGAAGAAGAGTCGATTTATCTCCAGGCGACTAAATCTCCCCGAATCTGTGTGTGTCTCTCCCCTAAGGGTGTAAGCTAATATAAACCACATAGCTAAGTAGTTTCCCTCTGCTTTCCCCTGCAGGTATTTTGTTTATGACCATGTTTTTGCTGAAAAGATAGCATCTCTGCATTCTCAGCCAGGACCACTTGAGGACGAAAACTGTCATCTAAAAAAGGCCCTGTCTCTCCTGGAAAGCCAGCTGAACCTAGAACGCAAGAAGAGAGAGAGCCTAGAAGATGTATACAGTCAGGTAGTTAAAGAGAATTCTGAGCTGGAACAGATGCTCAGAGACAAGGATTTATTCCATGCCCGGGCTGAAGAACTAGAGGCCGAGGTGGCCGAAATGCGTCAGATATGTCGCTCAGACAGCATGTTTGCCAGCAGCGTGGAAAAGCTCATACCAGAGTCCATTCTTATCTCTTTCAAAGAGAAGGCAGACAGAGATGCTGATCAAGAAGTGATAGCACAATTGCTAGATGTAAATAAAAAGCCTTTAAAAAGAAGCACCAGTGAGTTGCTTCTTCCCAGGGCTGCTGCAGCTGAAACCATTCTAAACGGCCACGAAGAGACTTGTATTAGGAAGGCAGAAGTAATAAAGCAAAGGGGCATCTCTTTGCTCAATGAGGTTGACTCACAGTACAGTGCTCTGAAGGTTAAATATGAGGAACTGCTTCAGAAGTGCCAGCTGGATGATGATGATGATGGTTTCAGTAATCCAGGTGTCCAGACCACTAAGACTTCTTCACTAGAAGAGTCGCCACCAAATGATCTAGAACCTTCAAGCCCAAAGCCTGTGTCTCCTGAGTCTCCGCCAGAATACAAGGTTCTCTTCCAGGAGATATTTACCTGTATAAAGAAAACCAAAGAGGAAATCCATGAACAAAGAACTAAGTACAAATATCCCAATGCAGCAAGTAGTTAGTTCTACCGTTCATTTCCCAGTAGGTGTTTCCCATTCACTGTGCTCAGGCTCATAACTAAAATGAGACCATTGCCATTCCTATTCAGTTAATTGCACCCCTTTGCCATCTAGCTATACTTTCTTTTAGAAGTTATGCCACATGATTGAGCAAAGAATAGTTCACTTATCTCACTAGCTGGTTCCAGAAGGCAACATGAGTTCCACCAAAAAATAGAATTGTAGTTGATCTTGGAGAAGGAAGCCAGATTCCCCTCAAGCGCTACATACAATTTATAGGAAGAACTTTAGTATTATGCTAGGAAGATAATAGTTAATAGTTCCTTGTACTTGTGGTTCCCTATGCTGCACAACAAGCACATATTCTGTACTGTATTTATGCATGACTGCAATATAGGGGCTGCCCTGAGCTATGTTATACCTGTGTAAATCATATCTTTGTAGTATTACTATTATACATTTATATTATAGGAGCAAAGCTATGAATGAGTTTTGTTTATTCTGTGAATGACATTAAACAAGCATAGAGAAACTGCACTTGCTGCAAGTTTTCAAGGTCCCCTCCCTTACTTTAAGTACCGATATAATTAATCACTTAATGACTCAGGCCTCATACTCCCATGTGACTTTTGAATAAGTATTTATTATATGTTTCATATTATTATTATTTTTTATTATTTTGGAAAAAAAAAACTATAACAACATCAGTTATGGTCTCAGATTGAGATCAGTCAGTACATACAGTATATATATATATATTTTTCATCCATAATTGGGTTTTTTTGCTTTATTATTTTTTTTTTTTTTAAGGGGAGACAAAATCCCTTCCTTCAGGTGGAGGAATTGGTTTAGCCTAAAAATACACCAACATGTTAAGTGCTGCCTTTCTGAAGACCAATTAAAGGAGAATTCAACCCTTAACTAAAAAAAACCTACCTGTCTACCCTACGTAGACCCTGCCCCATCCCTCCTCTCCCCCAGCCTTGCTGCTAACCTGAGGAAATGCCCCTAACTTTTTACTTAACCCTTGGTGCAGATTCAGGGATCGCAGTTCACAGCAGCCATCTTCCGGGTCTTCGGCAATCTGAGATTGAGACCGGCGAAGCCGCGCAGGTGCAGTTGGAGCAATTTCCCAGTTCGCAACAACTGCACATGCGACGAAATAGACAGAAATTGCCAAAGCGCTGGAAGACACGAAGACCCGGACGATGGCTGCTGTGAACTGCGATCCCTGAATCTATACCGAGGGGTAAGTAAAAAGTTAGGGGCATTTGACCGGGGTAACACGTAGGATGGAGGGAGGGGGGTCTACGTAGGGTAGGGGTTTTTTTTCAGTTAAGGGTTGAATTCTCCTTTAAAATAAATATAATTTCATGAAGAAAATAACATAACAGTCACATGCTCAAGGTGAAACTGGATGTCCGACTATGTATGACATTCAAGGCACCCCAATTTTCAAATGTTATTCCTTATTTTGTCCTGGGTAGAGAATCTGACCAGGAAGTGAGGGGGTGCGCAGCTACAACTCTTCTGTCAGTCTCCCAGAAATGAGAGAAACCACAATTTCTTAAGTATTTAAACTTTTTGATACTATTTTGTATAATTACTCAAAAAAAAGAAGCTTTAGTTATTATTGTTATTTTTTGGGTATTTTTCTACTTCAGTGCAGATATGCTGTTTGGATTTTTCCCCCTAATATTAATTTGCTGATTAATGTCCTTTTATAAATAAAGACATAGAAAACCCACATCCCGCACGGCTAATTCGCATAGTTGCTAGAATAGGGCTAAAAATTGATCATTATGTACCGTACTATAAGTTACAACAGACAAGAACTGGCCACCAAAAGTCTTCTATGCACTTGGTCATTTAAAAAAAAAAAAAAACATTTCGAAGGACTGAAGTGCGTATGGGTGTTCTAAGTTTTAAAGTGGCATTATGGCAATTGCGTTGCAGCAACATTAATTGAAACTATTGCACTGAGAAAGCTACATTTATATGCCTCTCAATCAGAGTAGGTTATTTAAAATAGAGAAAGTGTTACTAACATGTTGTTAGTTGTATGTTGTTGTTGTAGTTGGTGGAACGGAAAAAAAATTCAGACAAAAAAAACGGATATCGATTGTCTGAAGAGAAATGTTTTGCTTTTCGAAGGTGTTAAGAAAAGGAAGTGTGAGGGAAAAGTATGTTTAAAGGGTATGTAAAGGCAAAAAAATAAAATCCTATTTTTTACCTTCTTTTATGAAAAAGAAACCTATCTCCAATATACTTTAATTAAAAAATGTGTACTGTTTTTATAAGAAACCTGACTGTATGCAGTGAAATTCTCCCTTCATTTTCTGCTGTGGATAGGAATTGTCAGACTGTCCCTAACTGCTGGGCAGGGAAACAATCATACTTATGAACAGCAGGGGGAGCCCCCCCCCCGTCTTACTTCCCAGCCATGCAGAACTCAAGCAGCTTTGTTTATGACGATCCCTAAGCAGCCCAGACCACACCACACTGAGCATGTGTGTCTTAAAGTGGACCTGTCATCCAGACACAAAAATCTGTTTAATAAAAGTCCTTTTCAAATTAAACATGAAATCCAATTTCTATTTTCTATTAAAGCATTCATAGCTGTTGTAAGCTCATTTAAAAATCACAGCTGTCAATCAAATATTGTCTGCCCCTCCTCTATAGAGGCGGGGCAGACAATTACTTTCACTTTCCATTCAGCACTTCCTAGATGTCACTGCTCTCCACACATTCCCCCCGTTCTCTTTACCGTTTAATTGTGTAGCCAGGACATGGGGATGGACATCAGGTCCCCCATTCTGGTGCACAAACAAGATTCTGAGATGATGCAAGGCTTTCCTTAATAACAGTGTCCACAAAATGGCTGCTGCGTGCTTGCTAGAATTATGAATTCCCAAACTGAAGGAAACAAGATTCAAATAATTTATATAGTGTAATTAAAGTTAATTTTGCTTGACTAATGTGATAAAATAGGATTTGGAATTTTTTTTTTGGGTGACGGGTCCCCTTTAAGGTGGCCATACACGGGCCGATAAAAGCTGCCGACAGACCGAGTCAGCAGCTTATTTGCCCGTGTATGGGGCCCCTCAACGGGCTTCGATCGGATGTGACTAAAAATCCCGTCGGATTGCGGCCGCATCTGTTCGGTGATCCGGTCCCGCGATCCGACCGCCCGTAAAGACACCGTTAGGATCCGATCGTTGGGCCCTAGGGCCCGCAATCGGATCAGCACCTCAAGGTGGGCATATCGGGAGAGATCCGCTCGTTTGGCGACATCGCCAAACGTACGGATCTCTCCGTGTATGGCCACCTTTAGTCTTGCGAAGACGTTTAACAAAGTTACAAGATGGTGACCCCCTGTAGCCAACTTTGAAAGCATAAATTATTTGTTTGATTAGGCTTGTGGTGCAGTAAGTTCATGTTTATATTAGTATACAAAATACGATTAGGGCAGGTTAGTCGCACAGCGACAAATCTCTTCTTCAGGGCGACTAATCTCCCCAAACTGCTTCCCGTTGGCTAGAATATAAATTGCCAGCGGGTTTGGCACTCGGAGCACTTTGTTTTCTGAAGTTGCCTCACAAGGAAAGTTCGGGCGACTTCGTGAAAGAAAGTGCTCAGAGTGCCATCCCGCCAGCGATTTATATTCTAGCCGACGGGTGTAAACTCGGCGAGATTAGTCGCCCCAAAGAAGTGGATATTTGTGGCCGGGTGACTAATCTCCCCAAATCTGAGCGTGTGCCCTGACCCTAAATAGATTGGACTGATAGTCTGAGCATGACAAACGAGAATTTAAAGATGAGAGCAGAGCTGTTTGTGTTCAGTGTTAATTGATTCTGACCCCTGAAATCTACACTATATATTCCAAGTCTGAGTACCCTTGGAATGGAGCTTCTACACCCCGGCTTGTCCACAGCAAAGATCTCCAGGTGTAACAATTAAATTGGTTAGGACATTAGCCAAATCCATGTCATTAGGGTAAGTTTAGGGCATTTGAGGGTGCATGGATTTGGACCAATAGCAACTGAAAGGCTGCAGCTTGGCCAGCACAAATTTAGCATTGCCATCTTGCTACACTTCTCCTACTTGCAATGGGCATGTACCCTTAAATATAGCTGTGATCAGTAGACGCTGCTGGGAAGTTTCACTGCTACTAACAAGGATGAAGAGCCCTGCCTTGCTCTTTGTTGCCCTCTGCAACCTTGTGCCTTTGTATTATGCTGCATGACTAGGTAGGATAACCCACTGAAAGCTGCACTTGCTGTATTACAATTATATAATGCATATTCCATAGCTCTGGCCTATTATTGTCCATCCACTCCATGATTCCATGGTGTTGACAGTAGTACGAAAATGGTTTAAAATTGCAACACACTCTCCCGCTTGCATCAGGGTGTGCGGTATAATCCTGCACCTCATTTCAGGCCCTGATAAAGGGGAACTCCAGCTCCCAAACCAAAATATGATAAAGAGGCCCACATAACACAGAAACCCCTAATATACCCATCACAGTTTGTCTATGCTGAAATCCAGCTGTTTAACCGTTCTTCTTTTTCTGCATCATTTGAAATTCTGGCAGGGAAGGAGGGACTAAACACTGATGTTACAAATTGTAATAACTCCACAGTTTACAGACAGCATGCAGGAACTACATAACTCACAATGCATTGCACTGGGATGTTCCTTTCCTTATTGAAATTGTGTGCAGGGAATTGTGGGGTTTGGAGAATGCAAGGACAGCTGGCTGTTGATACAAAGTAACAGTAGTCAGACAGCTCAGCAAAGTAGTCAGACAGATCAGAAGGAGAGCAGGGGGCTAAGCTTAGGAAACTGTTCCAAACCATTAAAAATCATGAAAAGTCTGCATATTTAATTGATGTATATTGCAAAGTTGCTTAAATTTGTTTACTTTTTTAAAAAAATGTAAGTTATGTTTTTGTGGAGTTCCCCTTTAATTTGGGTGAAGTAATGCCAAAGCAGGAGGTAAGGGCTCCCATGGTACAAGCTCATTTTATTCTAAAATGCTTTTGATATGCTAAAATCCCCCCCAGTGTGTTATATGCCATAATATAAGCAGTATTTTCCATACCTGAAGCTGATCTTCCAGTCTTTTTTCTTTATTTTTTACATAAGGCAGTGAGAATTATTGTAAACCAGACATGACAAACCGGCAGTTGTAAACCATAATTCCCAGCATGCCATGTACTGCTGTTCAACAACATCTAAAGGTATAAGGCTGCCCTTTAGTGATGCAGACCCTCCAAAATCTGTAAATGCAGGTGATGTTTTTCTGCATTGATTAATGTTAACATTGTGTTTGGTTCTGCGACATAATAATAAAGATATCTCCCCTTGGCTTCCAAATTGCTTGTGTCTCTGTTTTTATAACACGAAAAAGGGATAGAAGGATTGTTGCTGAACTACAGATCCCTTAATGCGCAGTGGTTAATATTTTGCCCATCACTGTGTATCAATTACATACACTCTGTGTCTCAATTGTGTGTTCCAAGGAGTTGCCGTAATGTCCCAACATTCCCTGCAGCGATATTGGGGGCCCTGCAAATAACCTGTAAGGTGAGCTAAAGTTAAAGAATAAAAGGGGGGGGGGGGTGTTCTCAAAGCAGTATAATAACTCATTGTGAATTGCTGGCAATCCCACAGGCTGCCTAATACATCTGCCTCTAAAAGCAGTGGCATAATAAAACATAGCAGACTTAAACTTAAAGGAGAACTGAAGCCTAACTAAAGAAGTAGGTAGAAATCTTGTACATTATGTTTCTGTTCCAGCCCAAGGCAACCACAGCCCTTTAGCAGTAAAGATCTGTGTCTCCAAAGATGCCCCAGTAGCTCCCCATCTTCTTTTCTGCGGATTCACTGCACATGCTCTGTGCTGCTGTCACTTACTGAGCTTAGGGACTGACTCAAAATATACAGTACACATAGAATAGAAATGTCACAATATAAGGCTGATTAGTAATTAATACAGATAATTACTACATGGCAGCACAGAAACCAGTGCAATTAGCATCAGAATTTAATAATCAGCCCTGTAGCATCATCTTATATTACAGACCAACCTCATTTTCTGCTGGATAATTAGTGACGACCCCTAAGCTTAGCTTCTCAACAGCTGCTCAGAGCCCGCTGAGCATGTCAGTTTCACAGACACTTTCCAAGATGGTGACCCCCTGTGACAAGTTTGAAGTCCTGGATCATTGCTGCTATTGACAAGCTAAAAATGTAGGCTGGTGCAATATGTTCAGTATATAAAACATGACATTTTTAACCCTATTCATTTTTAGGGTTTAGCTCTCCTTTAATGGTAGAGCAAGAGCAATTTTTACACATACCGGTATGTGTGTGATACATTAAATACACATACACCCAATGGAATGTTGTTTTTAATAAAATTGCTGCCGAGCTACCCACAGTATTGCCTGTCCTTACACACATAATCCATACAATTGTCACACTGCTTACATTAAAAGGACAGCCTAGTAGTATTTCTTGACATACTGCACTGGCCCCCCCATATTTTGCCATTTTCTCTTGTACGTAATTCGTTTATTTCAGTTTCTTACTGGAGTTTCCAAAAATATATATATTTAAAAGAAAAGATGTTAATTAGTCACCAGCCTTGGAAGGATTCACTTTCTCCAGGTCTCGCAGGCATATGTGTGTTGTGTGCCCATGAACCAGTGCTGTGTGATGGCGATCAGAATCCTGATTGGTTACTGGCCACTCTTGGGCACAGACTAATGTTCTCATAAGTTTTCGTCTCTTTTGTAGTTATCAGGACTGCACTGTTCCTTTAAGATGCCACATTCCTCCATAATGTACACAACAATCCTTGGGAAAACAGAAGTTTCAATTTACAAAGATGCAAGCATTATGGAACAGAAAAATACAAATATATAGTTTAATGATCGAAACTTAAAAAATGAGCCTTTTGAACAGTTTCACAATTTACATTCATTTTCTATTAGGGCCCTTACTCACAGGCGTTTGAAGCTGCGCTCCTAAATACGCAAATTCACTAAGATTTTACTGAACGTTACCTCTTGCGCCAGACTTGCCTTCGCCACCACAGACCAGGCCAAGTGCAATAGAGTAGATAGGACTTCCTCAAAAAATTGTTGAACATTTTTAAATCCCAAAAAACGCTGGCGACTTTTCCGTTTTTCAGCGTGATAGGCTGCGAAAGAGCGTAGATGTTTTTTAGGGTACCCGGCTTTCCTCCTACATTTCCTAACATATGGCACATAAACGATACACTGGGCTCATATGTAGGGCAATATAACAACTCTATTTTATTAAGGTTCCCTGGACTTGTGTAGTGTAATGTATTTGCTGCAATATATACGTCCATTCAACTTTAACTTCCTGCCGTATGCAAATTCGCCAACGCTAGCAAAACTTCGCCATCATTTGGCGCCCTGGACGCAACTTCACATTTTAGTGAATTAATGTTGTCCTGGCGAATTTTCGCCTAGCAAAGTGTTGCGATGTGAGCGAAGCCATCGCTGGCGAATTTCCGCAAGTTAGTGAATTTGCCCCCAAGTATTTTAGATTGGATATTAGAAGCCGGGAGGAGTTCCACGCCCATACAAAAGCACAAGCCTGATATGCTATATGAAGCCTTTTATATAAGTCATGTCACATGATTTCTAATATCCGTATATTTTCCAACATGGGATATATATTTAAAAAACAACTGCAGAGAGTTAAGTGCAAATCTGCGAGTAGCAGTGCCAGTAGTAACAACTAACTTTGTCCTTGCATGGAAGAAGCTGTAACAGTATACAGCAAGATGGCACATTTATACCACTGTTGCCCAAACTGTAGCCATTCGGCCAGCTTTGCATTGAATATTATATAACCCCATTAATGTTCAAGGGCTATACGCTGAACATAGTACATTACACACACTACTTCTGCCTCTGTGGACGAGGTATCAACAACAGGAGCTTTACTGTTTTATTAATAGCCTTCCTCTGTGTTACAAGTAAGGCTAAATCTCTGAAGTGAGGAAATGAGCTAATCTTCCTATCACATAAGCAGATCTGCTGCAACACAATCCTCCCTGCCTTGGACAGGAACAAAGTCTGATTCTATGATGAACTTGCTCCAAGACCCTGTGAGCAACTTAACCCCATCACTGCTTTGGTCAGCACAGACTAGTGAAAGGTGGCCATACACAGACAGATTAAACCTACTGCTACTGGTCCTTTAGACCGTTATCTGCCCATGTTTGGGGGCTTCCATCCAGTCTGATCGATATCAGTCCAAAATTGCCCTGATATCGATTGGGCGGGTTTGATTTTCCTGCGATCGAGGACTGCATTGGCTAGTTGATGCGGTCCTATGACCCGTCGGCCATTGGCTCCCATTTCCTTCGTTATAATCCGATATAACCCTGCCTTTGGTGGGCAGATCATGTTAAAGGAATTGTTCAGTATAAAAATAAAACTGGGTAAATAGATAGGCTGTGCAAAATAAAAAAAATTTCCAATATAGTTAGTTGGCCAAAAATGTAATGTATAAAGGCTGGAGCGACTGGATGTCTAACATAATAGCCAGAACACTACTTCCTGCTTTGCAGCTCTCTTGGTTTCCAATGACCAGGCAGTAACCAATCAGTAACTTGAAGGGGGGCCAAATGGGTCATAACTGTTGCTTTTGAATCTGAGCTGAATGCGGAGTATCAATTGTAAACTCACAGAATAGTTATGCCCCATGTGCCCCCCCTTAAAGTCACTGACTAACTAGTTAGAGAGCAGAAAAGCAGGAAGTAGTGTTCTGTTATTTTATGTTAGACATCCAGTCACTCCAGCCTTTATACATTTTTGGCTAACTATATTAGAAACATTTTTTATTTTGACACAGCCTATCTATTTACCCAGTTTTTATTTTTACACTGAACTGTGCCTTTAAGATCCACCCATTTGACAACCTTGCTGAACAAGTGGATCTTATTGTGTATGGCCACCTTAAAGGCTAGGTTGCCAAACATCTTAACCCGATATGCCCACCAAAGGCAGGGCGATATCAGGCTAATCCGATCTTTTGGCCCTAGCTGATGTGGTCCCCGATCACAGGAAAAATCAAACCTGCCCAATCAATATCTAAAAGGATGGATATCGGCAGCTTTAATCTGCCCTTTAGTGTGATTTCACATTGTCAGTATATGCAGCATGCTGCAAAATCATTGCATGATCAGAGGCAAGGCATACTGTCCTTTTAAATTATATTTTATAGTATCTTTTTATTTTACTCATTTAAAAATATAACTATGTATTGAAGAGTAAAGGAGCTTGTGCTCTGTGACATCAGCACCCTACAATTCAGATGTAGCAGATTTAGGAGCCTGATAATAGAAAGGCCAGAGCTCAATAAAGAATAGGAATGTGTTCCTTTGTGTAGAATTCATTATTCCTCTTAAAAATGGTAAGTCCTTTCTAATGGATATTTAATCCTGGTCATTAAAAGTCCCTTTTGGTCTTTAGCCATTTAATTAGTTTAGCACAAAAGAACAAGACACCCAATACACGGACAATTCCTTTAAAGGGGTTGTTCACCTTTAGTTAACGTTTAGTATGATTGTAGAAAGTGATGTTCTGAGACAATTTGCAATTACTCTACAGTCTCAGCAGTCTGGTTGCTAGGGTCCAAATTACCCAAGCAACCATGCATTGATTTGACTAAGAGAGTGGAATATGAATAGGAGAGGCCTGAATAGAAAGATGAGTAATAAAAAATACCAACAACAATAACTTTGCAGCCTTAAAGAGCATTTGTTTTTAGATGGGGTCAGTGACCCCCTATTTGAAAAGCTGAGTCAGAAGAGGAAGGCAAAAAAAAACAAAAATAAACTATAAAAAATAAATAATGAAAACCAAAATTTGCTTGGAGTGGGCCGTTCTATAACTAATAAAAATACTTTAATAAGTGCTCTGCATTGTTCTCTTCAAGGAAAAGGGTTTCTATCCAGGAACTGCACACGCTATGAAGGCATTCTGTAGCACATTTTCTGAAACTGTTGGTGAGACAAGACAAGAAAATAACTCTTCCCTGGTTCATGCCATTTGACCAATGGGTACAGTTTTACCGGATTATCCCTGGAAACACAGCTAAAAAAAATAGCTTTTTACTGAATAATAATAAGAGCTATATACACTACAGCTTGCACTGCTTTCTATCTCCTTTGGATCTGAATGACTAATCAGCAATGCATCTGATAGGTGTCCAATTTAAAAGGGATGATCTTGCAACTCTGCTTATTTGCATTCTTTCTTTCATCCACATGTACATTGCATAGCTACATTAAAAGTACAGTCTTCACTATTTTTTTTCCTCCTAACCACCACTCCTTAGATCAGGGGTCAGCAACCTTTACTATCAAAAGAGCCATTTTGCCCCCTCTTCCACTAAAGAAAAATAGTCTGGAGCCGCAAATTATAACAGCTTATAAACTTTTAAAGGTTTTTAACCTTTTTTTAATTTTAACTGTTACAACAACAGAATACAACAAACAGAAGTGCAGTGTGTATGTGTAGGCCTACATTGAAATAAATGAAACACTGAATAGCCCTATTAAATGCTGGTGTTCTCATCTGTTTAATGTGACTTCTGTTTCTGAAGCTCCAGGCTGATTTTCCCTATGTCGGGGCTGTAAGATTTGACTTTGATCTTCACACAGGACTGTAGGCTCTCATTTCTTAAGTGGGAGTGATGTTTGGATTTTATGAAGTTCATGTTCGAGAAAACTTGCTCGCATATGTTGATCTAAAGATGGACAGGACTCCAAATGTATACTTTTTCATGTTCATAAACATGTCGGGAATGGCACTCCAATGGAGTTTTTCAAAAACAAGTTTGTCGGGTTTGGGGAGGTTTTCAATATCATTCTACTTGTGCTCTTTAACGAAAGTTCCCCTTATGTTGAGTGATTTCTTTGAGATCCGCTGTCAGGCTTTTGAACTTGGACACCCATAACCATAAGTCTTTATCCGCTATGTCGGCCAGTTCAAGTTCAAGATTGCACTGACTTATCCTTGTGAATGCAGATATGTTCAACAGGGACAGGGACCAAGGAAGTGCATTGTAAGTAGCACTTCCATTATACTCAAATATACTTTAATTTAGCCTTTAGAGTGATTCCACAACCATGAATTTTTCAATATAGAGGACAACCATGTTAGGTGCAGCACGTGGTCAGGGAGACAGACATTTAGCTAGACAGCTGTTATATTTCTAAATGAGCTAATGTTGCTGACGCAATATGTTAGCGCTATATAAATACATGTTAATAATAATAAAACCTTCATGGCTTTCATCCAACAACTAAAACTGCACTGTATTTGTATAACATTGTATGGGCTCGTTTCAGATGGTCAGGTAGTAAAGTATATATCACCCGTCGGATATATGTAAGCAATAAAAGAATTTTGAGTGATTATAAACTGGAGTGCGTGTCGTTTCTACAAATATATATATAGATATAGTAGGTAAGGACCAGCACAAGAAGAATCAACTGCCACCTACTGGTCAGCCAGTATACAACCATATCCTGTTTTGTGTAGTGTAGTAAAAGGCACAAACTAGGCTATTTGTTATGTTATTGTACCAATACACAAGACAAATTGTGGAGTGCTCAGAGAAAGTCATCATTTTAGTTCAAACATTCTACAATAAATTAAAGGGAACATTGTTTGCCACAAATAATATTTTTCCTCACCACCTCCATTTTTCTTGATCTGGAACTCAAACACACATACACTAGCAGCCAATAAGCAGGAGGCGATTCTGCAATCAGCATGGTGCTCCCCTAGTATCCTTCATAAGAACAGACGGTTGCCCCTAACTGTTCACAGAGGGTAAATAAATGATCAAGCAAAGCTGCTCAGTTCACTCTTTTGAAGCAACGTTCCCATTTTATTTGTACATAAACTCCTCTAGGCATATATTCGGAACATACCATTTCTTATTAGGATCTTTATCTGGCCTGCCAAAGGTAAAGTTTGTAGCTGAGCCATGGAGAGCACGTTGCTTGGTGCTACAGGCTTCTCCCTTGATAATAAAAAACAGAAGATAGAGAGATCAGTATTGATAGTAGCTTAAAAGTCTCAGTAAATAAAATGACATGTTCTTTAGAGTGATATTTCTTTCTTTCTGTTGAAATCTATAGTCAAATGTGAAACGTTACAGCTGTACTAGAAATAAAAATGCATGAACAGTAAACTGGAAATGTATTTGTGCTGTCAAATGATCATTTACCCTTAGTTTACAAGAAGGCTGGAGATATATAAAGATATATAGAGATATACAAAACACGGCCGTTACCAGCTAAAGTGTTCCAATAGAACAGGAATTCAATTTAGACTGGGACCTACCATTCCCTGCTTATGAGTTTAGGCCCACAGTGAGCAAAGGAAAATAATCCATTTGCTGAATGATGTGCAAATAATGAAGAGTCTTGTGCCTATAAATTCATTGGGATGGGGGGGGGGGAGGAAACACCTACTTTTCTTCTTCAACATTTGGAGGCATAAGCATGGATAGATACTCCCTGTGAAAGAAAAAAACATGATGTTATAAACTACATAAAACATTATACATACACATATATACCTTTACACAATGTTTATCTTAAAGGGCATGTAAAGGCAAACAAATAAAATCTCATTTTAACTTTCTTTAATGAAAAAGAAACCTATCTCCAATATACTTTAATTAAAAAATGTGTACCGTTTTTATAAGAAACCTGACTGTATGCAGTGAAATTCTCCCTTCATTTACTGCTATGGATAGGAATTGTCAGACGGTCCCTAAATGCTCTGCAGGGAAACAATCCTACTTATGAACAGCAGGGGGAGCTCCCCCCTTACTTCCCAGCCATGCAGAACTCAATCAACTTAGTTTGTTTCCCTGTAGAGCAGTCGGCGACTGTATAGAGATTTGTACTGGATTTTATTTTTGCTTTTACATCCCCTTTACTGTTTCCAACTCCAGCTGCAGGGACAAAGATCATAGAGAGAGATTTGAACAGATAAACTGGGATTCTATTTGGAGGATTATTTTGCTGCAGCCACTGGTTCTGCAGAGTTGGAAAAGTTTGTTTTAAACAATACAAAAACTATAAAATCCACATTAGATTATATGACAACACAGGACCCAGTGCAGTTTGCCATTTCTGATTATTAATCAGTCTTGCTGTATTGGCTTCTGGCAGAAATTATTTTACTTGTGCTGTTTTGATAATTTATGATGATCCCTAAGCAGCCCAGACCACACTGAGCATGTGCACAGTCTTGGTCTTGCAAAGATGTTTAACAAAGTTTCAATATGGTGACCCCCTGTGGCCAACTTTGAAAGTATAAATCATTTGTTTGATTAGGCTTGTGGTGCAGTAAGTTCATGTTCATGTTTAGTATACAAAATACAACATTTATAGCCTTATACTATTTTAGACTTTACTTCCCCTTTATAAGTGAACTAGTCAGTATAGCCAACTAGCCCTCAGTTATTATACAATTTTATTAGCCTTAACAATATCTGAATCTGTCACACAATGAAAGGAGCTCGAAAATTCTATTGCTGTGTATTTACACAATGCGATCTGTAGGTACTATCAAAAAATATCATTTGTTTCAAATAAATGAGTAGTTTTTAACTTTCCTTTATTATATTGATAATATGTCTTCTCTCTCACACTTTCCCTTTTATGTGCCTTTTGCAGAAATGTATTGCAAAGATGGCTGTCCAGTATCAGGTGGAAAAGCTTGAATGTAGATTTCTAATACTTAAGTGGAAAGTTTCATTTTTCTTTCTCATCATATGAAAAATGATACATAAGTTGTTACATTTCTTAGAAAATAATATTCTATGGGCGCCTTGACCACATATGTTTTTTTTAACTTGCATGGGTTGGGGGTTCCCTGGCCACCAATGTTTTTTTTTTAAATTTACTATTGGGCCACCAATTATATTTTTAACTTGTAAGGAGGGGGCCTGGCCACCAATTATTCAAAAATGTTCTAAGGGGGGGGCTGACCACCAATGTTTTTTTTTACTTGTAGGGGGACCCTGGTCATCAAGGGGTTCTCTAACTTGTACAGTTGGCTACCAATGAAGTTTTTTAACTTTTATGGGAGGGCCCTGACCACCACATTTTTAAAAAAAATATTGCGCAGGCCCCATGATTTCTGGCACTGGCCCTCGCCACTTTTCAAAACGCATCCATTAATAGTGCTGCTCCAGCAGAATTCCGCAGTTTCTCAAAAGAGCAAACAGATTTTTTTATATTTAATTTTAAAATCTGACATGGGGCTAGAAATATTGTCAGTTTCCCAGCTGCCCCCAGGCATGTGACTTGTGCTCTGATAAACCAGTTGATCTTTACTGCTGCACTGCAAGCAGCCCGACAACAGAACAATGGGAAGGCAACCAGATAGCAGCTCCCTAACACAAGATAACAGCTGCCTGGTAGATCTAAGAACAGCACTCAATAGTAAAATCCAGGTCCCACTGAGACACATTCAGTTACATTGAGTAGGAGAAACAACAGCCTGCCAGAAAGCAGTTCCATCCTAAAGTGCTGGCTCTTTCTGAAAGCACATGACCAGGCAAAATGACCTGAGATGCACCTACACACCAATATTACAACTAAAAAAAACATACACTTGTTGGTTCAGGAATTAAATTTTTTATTGTAGAGTGAATTATTTGCAGTGTAAACAGTGTAATTTAGAAATAAAAATGACATTTTAAAAAAAGGGGGGTTGTCAGGGGTGATTCGGGCCCCTAAGCTGCCCCCCCCCACCGCTCTAAACATCTACCGTTGGAGTGGTGCTGCATCTCTAGTTCAGAGAGTGCAATTTCACTCTCATGCAGTAGAAGAACAAATTTCTGCCCAAAATTCGTCTTCTTGCTGCCCCTTGTGGGGAAATGCTGCTTCGAAGCATGGGTTGGGCGGTCTTGGGCCGACCTCGCTCAACCCAATGGCAGATCCGGGTTGAGCTCTTCTGCTTGCTCTCCCTGCCTGCGACCTTACACTGCCGGCTTCTGGTTTCATAGATTCGTGCCTGCTCTCCCCGCCCCTTTTGTGACGTCATCAGCGGCGGGGTTCTTTAAAAGGAAGAGGAAAAACGGGTGCGGATGGAGGGAGGTTGGGTGCAGGTTAGGGAAAACTCGACCCACACATCACTACTCTGAAATCCTACATATTTATAATGATTGCTTTTTATTACTCATCTTTATATTCAGGGTCTCTCCTAATTATATTGCAATTTATATATATATATATATATATATATATATATATATATATATAGGCTTGAGCACACACTTAAATAAACTTATACCTGGGTGCAAAAAAGAGATAAGGTCCCAGACGTGGACCGAAACGTCGATTAAATAAAGTAAGCAAATTTTAAAGAAAAATCCTGGTGTGCATCAGCATTCTATATATATTTATATATATCAGTGCATGGTTGCTAGGGTAATTTGGACTCTAGCAACCAGATTGCTAAAATTGCAAACTGGAGAGCAACTGAATAAAAAGCTAAATAGCTCAAAAACACATAAAAACCCATTGCAAACTGTCACTCCCTATATAATACTAAAAGCTAATCTAACGGTGAACAACCCCTTTCATAAATTCACATGTCAGTACAGGTATGCGACCTGTTTTCCAGAATGCTCAGGACCTGGGGTTTTCAGGATAATGGGTCTTTCCATAATTTGGATCTCCATACCTTAAGCCTATTGGAAAATCATTTAAACATTAAATAAACCCAATAGGCTTGTTTTGGTCCAATAAGAATTAAATTATATTTTAGTTTGATTTAAGTTCAAGGTACTGTTTTATTATTATAGAGAAAAAGGAAATAATGTCATGGAACATTCTGTAATTTATAGATTTCTGGATAACAGGTTTCCAGATACCCGATTCCATAACTGTATATATTTTCCTTGAAAGTTTCTTTTGCTTCAACTGGCTGTGGTGTTTCTCCCCTCAGTTTTTCTAACCTGTATGGTCAATTCCTGTACCTCGTCCTTGGTACCGGCATTCAATTGAAAATGTAGTTGGTGGAACAGACCAAGGTGGACGCAGAGCTTTGCTGCAAAAAATCCTTTATTCACACAACATGTTTCGAGCTCGAAACATGTTGTGTGAATAAAGGATTTTTTGCAGCAAAGCTCTGCGTCCACCTTGGTCTGTTCCACCAACTACATTTTCAATTGTATATATTTTCCTGTTGAGCAATGAAAACCGTAGCAAAGTCAAGCCATGATATAACCGATAGGTGGCAGAAAATACAGAAAGTCAGACCCAATATAACACAGGATGAACTGTTTTATTTTTGAAAATCAGTTTAAACAGGGAACAGTTAATAAAAGATACATTTGCACATAAAAGTCATTTGCTCATCCTTTCAACCAAGCTGCTCTGTATTTTTTTTAAATACATTTTATTTTTTAAAGAAGAAAAAAGACGAAATACAGACAATTCCTTTCTCTCGATTCCATAGGTAAAATTAAAAAAAAAAAAAAACGACTAATAAAAGGTTGTTCTTTTTTTAAGAATTTTCTGGACACAAGCATCTCTAGCATAATCCCTAAAGGATTTCACATAAACCATTGCATATATTTCTGTAAACATAAACCAATTTGTATAACCCTATACAAAACTATGGTGCGTCACATTTTAGATTCATTCAAATTTTGCAGGAACCACAAAAGTTTTTAGGATTGATAAAACAATCAGGATATAAAATGCACAAACTGTTGTTTTTTTTTTTAATGTATTATTTTTGGGTGCTCACACCCAAATTAATTACAGTAGCTGCCCTCAATACGTGAGCTCTACTTATATATATATCACTGGGCATCCTCATGCACTTGGGGCTAAACCATGAATTTCCAGTCTGCATCCCTGCCACTACTGATGTACAGCAGCCCCTGCCATTCAACAGCAACCAAAAGGATCACACTGCATTTAACACTAATATATTGTCTCATGCATCTTGTGGCATGACCCTCATGCGGGGAATTTGCCAATGCTGATCTAGCCAACGATGCCTAGATTAACATGCACTTAAAGTAGAAGGAAAGGCTAAAATTAAGAAAGCTTCATCAGAAAGGTCTATATAAATACACCAGTAAACCCTTAAAGTAATGCTGCTCTGAGTCCTCCGTCAAAAGAAACACTGCATTTATTTCCTTCTATTGTGTACACATGGGCTTCTGTATCCGACTTCCTGTTTTCAGCTTAAACCTCCAGGGCTAGGGCTTGAGCATGCTCAGTTTGCTCCTCTCCCTCCTTCCCTTTTCCCCTCTCTGCTGTAATCTGAGCCCAGAGCTATGAGTGAGCAGGGAGAGCATCAGGCAGCAAGTGATGTCCCAGTAAGCGAATATGGCAGCTGCTATTCTAAACAAACAGAGAGCTTCTGGAGCTGGTTACTCATGTATGGTAAAGCACTCTGCAGAATAAATATAGTGTTATAGCTTGCAGTATTGCGGCTAATCTATTGGCAATAAACTACTGCAGTAGCTTTCCTTTTCCTTTAAATGAAAAACTCACTGCCAGACACTGCCCTGGCATTTTCTCTATGCCTTTTAATGGCACGTACCATAAAGATAATGCTACTATCACACCTGTCATTTACACACACAGTGGATTTTGGCCCTAAAAAGCATAATTCTGTATTATGAGGCCAAATGTTATGTCTACACATGTTGTTAAATCACAGGTGGTATTGGCATATATCTGCAGCAGAGCTTTATTTGACATCAGCTGAAGTAACAATTGCCTAGAGCCCAGTTTATTAAGCTTGTGTTCCCAGACACAAAGTTATGGACTCAGAACACCCTGAAGCCTTTGCAGTTGCTTCCCACTATACTGCACTGCATTCGTTTGTGTTACCTGCTCAGCACCTGCCCCTGTGTGCCTTAACTGAAGCCACAAGAATAAAGAAGAGATAAATTAGATTTTGATTTCCCAATAACAAAGCATCTATAGCATCTACGATGTGTATTCTCAAGACATTATCAATATCCTGGACCGAGGCAGCTTTGTAGTTGTACCTGCTTGGAGGCTGACAATATACACTAACATATGCATGTCTGGCCAGCTCATAACAAAAGTAGACCTTTGTCCAATATAGCCACCCTAGTAGTCAACCATCCCTAGGACCAACAATATAAGTTATGGGTCATGTGCTTACAGGCTGCAGACTGTTTCTCAGATGATTTTTAGCCCCTCTAAATTTTGGTTCCATATATAAAACGATCAGATGGCAATTTATTAAAGAGGGTCGGAATAGGCAATCAATGTATACTCAGATATGGGGACCTTTATGCAGGCCCGGACTGGCAATCTGTGGGTTCTGGCAAATGCCAGAGGGGCTGCTGTATGGTTCCATAGAAAGTTACCATATAGTGGGCTGATAGGGGGCTGTTTGGGCCTCTGTGTACTTGGAATGGCAGGGCCTATTTTGACTCCCAGTCCAGGCCTGCCTTTATGTATACATTTGGGCCTATTCATCATGATTAGATTTATGTAGAGGGCAAGTTAGTACTTAGTCCTGGTTAAAGAGCAAGTATTTATACACAGAACACAAAAAAAAACCTAATTTAAACGATCCTCTGGCAAAAAAATCAACATTTTCTATACTTCAACCCCCTACTAATACTTACTTATTCAGCATTTTGTGAAATGAATCATCCACAATGACAAATTATGCAAAATCCCAAAGCAAAGTTAGTTTTATATGAAAATTCATGACACTAAAAAATAAACAAGAAAAAATAAATAAAATAAAGAAACAATGTGCAGAAGTCATTGGGGTACTGCCATTTTAGTGGGTTTAAATTATAAACCTGCATGAGCCATATAAACAGGGCTTGTCTTAAAAATATAATCAGCTTTTTCTTTAAATTAAAATATGGAGAAAAAAAAAATCTATTTTTATTTTTCCATTGCAAAAGCACAATATATGATTGTTTTTACCTTACAACCATCATTATTTTAGGGATTTCCCCCTTATCTCCTTTCTTGAGTTGATCTGAAGAGCCATGGAATTAGGGTAAAGTGTGAAATAAAAGTACTTACAATTTCACTGTTCGGTTAAAACCAACATCCGAATGCAGTTTACTACAACTCCTATTTATTAGGCTGATGTTGGTGGGGGGTGTTTGCTGCCCATTTAACAAAACATTGCCACAACCATGTAAGGAAAATGTTATTCCCATCTGTATGGTCCATAGTGCCAAATTCACACATTTAACTGAATTTGAAGCTTCACATAAACGCAGTAAATCACAATTCTCCCAATATTAAAAGCCCTTTATATCTGAGTGACAGGAAACTTCTGCACTGAGACATTTGTTAAGATTAATCCTGATCAGAGAATAAATGAATATTTCATATATGTTTCTGTACTTAGTTGTAGAAAACTAATGGAGGTTGGGACTCTGTCCCAGAGAGAAATCTCTTTACTTTGGTCTCTCATCGGTCTATTTAAAGATAGAGCATTTCAAACCTGTCAACAGCGGAAAGTTGGCAAAATCCATTTGTGAATAGCATCTCCAGGATTTAGCCACCAGCCAGAGAGCTGGTTAAATTCTTCTTAAAAATGATATGCTCTCATGCAGCTTGTTGCATTATAATCATGCAGGGCACCTGATCATTTTGAGATGGCCAGTTAGCAACCTGACCACGCTGCACTGAGAATGAGAAAAGCTATAGTTATGACTAGGGACGCACCAAATCCACTATGTGGGATTCGGCCGAATCCGAATTTGCATATGCATATTAGTGGCGGGAAAAGAAAAAGTGGGATAAAAAATGTTTACTTCCTTGTTTTGTGAAGAAAAGTAATGTGATTTTTCCCTTCCGCCCCTAATTTACATATGCAAATTAGGATTTGGATTTGGTTTCGGTCAGGCACAAAGATCCGGCCGAATCCAAATCCTGCTGAAAAAGGCTGAATCCTGCCCGAATTGCGGAACTGAACCCTGGATTTGGTGCATCGCTAGTTATAACCAAGATAACTGTGGCACAGTTTTCTCGGAAAAGGCCATGGCAATTTTCTCTATGCATTTTTCCCCCTTGGCAAAATTCATAAGGCAAAAATGATGGTAGGTGCCATAAATCTAAGGATATACAATCTACTGCACAACAAGTATCTTGATAAACATTACCTTCTCTAGGAAAACTGCAGCTAACATAACACCATAAATCACTGGCAGCGGCATTCCTTTACAATACTCGTGGAGCAGACAACACAGCAGTGGGGATGGCCCTGGGGGCTCAGTATGGACCAAGGCAAAACATATAATTAATATGTTTGCTTATGATTTTCCTCCATGTATAAGCAGAATAACCTCTAATTTATGCCCATATGTATTAAGACTTTCTTTGGTGCAGGAACAATAAATCCTAGAATTATAGTTGCCTTGAAGGCAGCCAGCATGGGTAAACATGTTAATTATATCGTTCCTATTTGTGGATTTGTACATGTGAGATAAATGATTCCTGCGATACAGGGAAAAGGTTGCCGTCTGGCAATGCAAGTTAAGGTGCAGAAATTTGCTTTTTAGGTTGGTAAAAAGGTACACTGACAGGGAGCAGAACTGTGGATATACTCAGCCCCTCAAATATCACTTACAAATATAAGATTCTGTATATTTTCTCAATGTAAACAAGCATTAGAACAATCCAGGAAAAATAAACTAATTCTGTAACAAACTCAAATGGTTCAGTCTGCTGCCATTGTTAAGCTGCCTTTGTCCTTTTGTTCAAGGCCAGAAGTTCTACTCCTCCATACAGGCCCAGGCCTCCTCTGCCTTCTGGTAGTACTGATTGGCTAACCTTCCTTTCATTGCTTCCATTGCTGCCTCAGCCGCTTCTGTGTACAAGTCACCTAGAAAGAAGCCAGAAATGACAATAATCAGAAATGAGCAATTATTGCAGGTGGGTTCTCTTAAAAAAAAGACAAGTTTCTTCTATTAAAGAACTAAGTATTGCAGAAATGTTGTACATTATGCTGTAAGCTTCTGTACCAGCCCAAGGCAATCACAGCCCTTTAGCATTGAAGATCTGTGCCTAGAAAGATGCCCCAGTAGCTCCCCAACTTCTCTTTTGCTGATTCATGCCACATGCTCTATGACACACAAGATACTGAATATATATCATATCAAATGTCACAATATAATGCTGATTAGTAAATAAGTCATTTATTGGCACATAGCAGCTCAGATAACAGCACAATAAGTATCACATTTAATAATCAGCCCTGTAGCATCATCTTATATGACCTCATTTTCTTCTTGATGATTTATGATTCATGATTTCATTTAAGAAATTTCTTAAATGTATTTTAACTTTACTTTGGGGGGGAGCTCCGGGTGAAGTTTCCCTTAAAATATACTGGGTAATTATATGAATGTTGCACCTCTAGCTGCAGCTTTGCGATATTTTTTTCTTATGCTGATTTATGATTACCCCTAAACTGCTCAAAGCACACGGAGCATTTGTGTATCAGAGACACTCCTAACAAAATCCAAGATGGGAAATTTCAGCGACAACGTTAAAGGCCTGGATCATTATTACTATAGAGATGCTGAACCTTTTGTCCGGTTCAATATATAAAATATGGCATTTTTAGCCATATATTTTTAGAGTTTAGTTCTGCTTTAAAAAATACCTAGACTAGATGGCTCCACCCAGAAACAATGAATAATTTAACTTAAAAAAAAAGCCTTTTATATACATTATGGCCAGTTTAAAGGCCTCCCCAACTGCATCATCCATACTTCCCAAAAAGTACCCATTTGTGTTGACAGCCACCATGTTTGACTTCATCATTCTGTCAGAGCTTAGACCCCTCTGATCCCATCTGGAGCCATTTGCACTATAATCCAAACTGATCCAGGATTTCAATGCGCATGCTCCAGCACGGCCATGGCTCTCACAGTATGTGACAGAGACAAATATGGCAGCCGCCAATCTCACTGCACAGCTCTGAACTGGGTCTTTATGAATTAATGGGCATGATGGTAATTCTTTTGTATCAGCCATTGCGAGATACAGTATTAGGCAGTTTTCAAGCAGGTGGTAAATAAATGAAGCCGCAGATTTTGTACGTTGTTTTAAAGTTGCTGAAAGTAGCTTCAGTCTCTTTTCTCTGACACTTCCTTCAGTGATCTAAAGATACCAGCCCAGGTGTTCAGTATTTGCTTATTATGGTGAACGTTTTGATAGTAGGTATTGGAAAAGAACGGATTTACCAGATCGCTGTGGGTCCTTCTGAAGGTTAAATCCCCCAGTAAGTAACATTTCCGCCTCTCTGGCCAGCAGCAAGTATTTTGGTTCATCTTGAGTTCCATCATATTCGCCACCTTCATCATAATCTGTCATGTTGAGTGCAGAATCGTACCAGAAGATGGCTTCTTGCCAGTCCTGTATCCTAAATTGTGACAATTTGTAAAAGGGAAGCCATTGGTTGTCAGATAAATATCAAACAGTATAAAGAAAGTCTCAGCATTAGAACTGTAATAAGATGTCTTATAATTGGTGGCCTTACCCCTATATACTGTACTTGTATAAGGCAGTTGGTTTCTTCTCATAATACCCAAAAACTTCATTATCCTTCACAGGTTCGGACTGGGGCCCACCGGGGCTACTACCCCAGGGCCCTCCTCCGGCACCCACTGCCACTCTAGTGCGCAGCGGCGCATTTCTGCATACGTGCACGGTGCCGGGTCTCTGCGTGTGTGCACGGCACCACATCAGTTTGCACACGCAGTGTTTGTGCGCACACGCAAAAATTTTATTTTGCCGTGACCCCCGACAAAGAGGGGTCGCGCAACACTAAGAAGCGGATCTGGGCCAACAGGGCCCACAAGAACCCAGGCCCACCACGTTTTTTCCCAGTGTCATGCCGGCCCAGTCCGACACTGATCCTTCACATGAGTAACAGCCTTTTCAATAGTTATACATGTTTGGGCACACGGTACTAAAGAACCAGTAATAACAAAGAAAAAGCACATTCACAACCTACAAATAAACTATTCCTTGTCAATATTCTATTTTCATAGGAAAGGGTTTTTATTCTGTTGTTCAGTGAAAATCCATGCATGGCATGGCTGCAGTTTAACTTTCCTGTTAATTAATTTAATCAACATGTACAATATGGACTAGATTTGCCTGATATAATTCTCTTTCTTACCACTGTGTTAGTGAGATGATAATCTGTGAAATGTCGCTATAAATTACTATGCTATAATTAATCAAAACCACAAGTACAGAGAATACCCCTCAACTAGTGTTATTGACAGCTAGATTTCTGGGAACTTCATTTGCTTTCCTATTTATCAGTTTAGATCAGTTTTCAGTCTTGTTTGTTAATTTAATTTCCAGGTATTGTCGTTGAAAAATTTTTGTTTGGCACTTATGCGGATTTATAATAACATATCATTAGGCTGCCATAAAATGCAGAGAACAGTCTATATGCCATACAGTAATACCATGTCCAGTATGTGGTATCCAGCACATGATCAGTCTTGCTGGGGACATTACCTGTCAGAACCAAGGTTCACACCAGTGTCGAAAGCTCGGGCAACGTGAATCATGGAAGGACGGTCTCCGGCTTCTGCTGCCATCAACAAATAGTTGAATCCCTTTATTCTGTTATCTCCCGTGTCCTACATGGAAGTATGACAAAATAAATCTTTATACAATGGCAAATTAAATATAATACTTGTACTGTGTATACAGGTGGAGAACAGCACTGTTCTAATTGAGACCTAGGGACTAAATATGGCTCTACAAGCAATATATATGGCTTCAGCTTGCCCCAGAGCCACATGGCATGAATTCCTGATTTTTGTATCAGAGAGTAAGGATTTGGATGTGTGACGGGTGAACTGCTCAAAGCAGCTAAACTCGTTCTGACAAACTGTCATAGTCTGTCTGTCTACATGCAGCTTTGTGGTGCATTAATTTATTTTGAAAGGCCCTTAGCTCTAATCCATTGCCCAGGCTTAGGGAACACACAATAACCTTATTGTCAAACAAAATCCTGCAAAGAGGGGGGATAGGGAGAATACTGAAGAGTAGTGTTGAGCTACATTTTTCACCAGGTTTTCCTGCGAAAAAGACCCCGAAAGACTCCAACGGGTGAAAAAAAGTGTAAGGCTGCAAAAAAACAAACAAACAATTGTCGCGCATCAAAAAGAAAAAAATGTTACCCATAGACCAATGCATTTGGCAAAATTTTCCAAGAGACAGGTCAGATTTGCCCATCGCTACTGAAGAGTAAGTTGATTATTTCAGAACTGGTATAGAATTTTTAATTGATTAGATTGAGTTTCTTATTTCCATGAACACAAACTAATGTTAAATTTTTTTGGTAAAGTTCTTCTTTAATTGCAGAACAGATCAAATTGTTTTTAATCAATTCTGGTTTCCAACGTGCTGTCTATAATAGACCAACCCTTTAATTTGATAGCGTTCAGGGCAAGTCTGTATACAAAGTAATGCCCTAATGAGTTCCATAGCTGGTTAAATAAGTAGTAAGGTAACAGACGCTTACACCAAACTATCGGCTTACCTGAACAGTTACATCAGTCAATATGTGATGGGGTGACTGCAAGTACATGAGGCCAAGTCCAATAATGGCTTCAAGTTCCCCACAATGAGCAGCATGTTCCAGATGAAAAATGGCAGATTCCTGATCCCATTCCTTGTCTTTCTCACAGAAACGTCCCCCTTCATGATAACGCACCATGGCCAAGTGAACCTGGAACAACCGGAAATAACCTATTGTATGTATTGCCTTATGAAACAGATACCAAGGGCTAAATAACTTAAAGAGTTAAAAATCCATATTAAACATTATACTTCCTGATAAGTCTATTCTCAATTTCTTAATGAAAAAGATTAGCTAGTAATATTGCCCAAAACAGGTGATCTTTTTCAGGGGGGGAATAAAAACAAAGTAGGTGGGGTAAGGGGGGATCTAAGAGGGTCTGGGAAGACTGGAGTCCAAAACTTTCCATATTTGTCATAGGTTACTGCACAATTAACATTAACATAAATGTAACACAACCTGTATTTTCCCTTTTAGGGTGAAGAAACATGGAGGTACAGGATCCGTTATTCAGAAATCCATTAGTCAGAAAGCTCTGAATTATTGAAAGGCCGTCTCCCATATACTCCATTTTATCCATATAATCCAATTTTTTAAAAATGGTTCCCTTTTTCTCTGTAATAATAAAACAGTACCTTATACATAATCCAATCTAAGATATAATTAATCCTTATTGGAAGCAAAATCAGCTTATGGGGGTTATTTAATGTTTACATGATTTTCTAGAAGACTTAAGATATGGAGATCCAAATAACAGAAAGATCCGTTATCCAGAAAGCCTCTGGTCCCGAGCATTCTGGATAACAGGTCCCATACCTTTACTAGTAACAGCTACAAAATCCAGAAAATAACATGCCATAGACAATGCCTGAGAACTGCCTCTGCTAAAACACACGTAGAGACTGTTTTCAGTAAATAATCTATTTTTGCTGTTACAGGTAGCTTCTACTAGTAGCTCTGTGTGTCTTCGCCCTTATATACCGTATATACTCGTGTATAAGCCGACCCGTGTATAAGCCGAGGTACCTAATTTTACCTACAAAAACTGGGAAAACTTATTGACTCGCGTATAAGCCTAGACACAACTACAGCCCTGTCTCCCAGCAGCGCACATTCTGCCAAAGCGACCCCCCCAGCGATCAACCGGACTTCCTTGCAAAGCTGATGGTGCCAAACGGATTACTGTGTGCATTGTCCCACTGTCCCACTACCATGTGCAGAGGGTGCTGTTTGATATTGCCATCACTGTTAATCTTTTGTATAACCAACAGAGGGCGCTGTGTGATATTGCAGTCACTGTTAATCTTTCATATAACCAACAGAGTGTGCTGTGTGATATTGCAGTCACTGTTATTCTTTCATACAACCAACAGATGGCGCTGTGTGATATTGCAGTCACTGTTAATTTTTCATATAACCAACAGAGGGCACTGTGTGATATTGCAGTCACTGTTAATCTTTCATATAACCAACAGAGGGTGCTGTGTGATATTGCAGTCACTGTTATTCTTTCATACAACCAACAGATGGCGCTGTGTGATATTGCAGTCACTGTTAATCTTTCATATAACCAACAGAGGGCGCTGTGTGATATTGCAGTCCCGGTTATTCTTTTATACAACCAACAGATGGCACTGTGTGATATTGCAGTCCCTGTTATTCTTTCATACAACCAACAGATGGTGCTGTGTGATATTGCAGTCTCTGTTATTCTTTCATACAACCAACAGATGGCGTTGTGTGATATTGCAGTCTCTGTTATTCTTTCATACAACCAACAGATGGCACTGTGTGATATTGCAGTCCCTGTTATTCTTTCATACAACCAACAGATGGCGCTGTGTGATATTGCAGTCACTGTTAATCTTTCATATAACCAACAGAGGGCGCACTGTTATTCTTTCATATAACCAACAGAGGGCATTGTGGGATATTGCAGTCTCTCCCCAAGTGAACTGTTGGTATAGGAATGATTAAAAGTGACTGCAATCTCAGCTACTCGGGTCGGGTACCGCTGGGTATATACGGTAAGTGCATTGGATACAGAGTCAAGCTAATGATATTTCTCTGCTAATATGCTATATGATGACGTGTTTATACCTTTCCAAGAATCGATTTCCCGATTTTCTTCTCTAGTTCCAGAGCATTAAGTCTTTGTACTTCAAAAGCCACACAGGAGGGTCTGTGGACATTAACTCGAGAAGCGTGGAACTGGTTCCATTTCTCCACGCTGACCTATAAAACATCACACAAAAAAAAACAGTGTTTACGCAATAATAGCTTCTGCCTAAATCGGGCATGGGATGATTATTACAACCCTATCACATATGATGTATGAACTCTGGCTAGCAATTATTCTCTCCTTTGATTTCTAAGCTTTCCTCTTAATGCCAGTAATAACAAGGAGGATTTCAACGAGGCAATTACACTGCTTTCTACACCTGCCTCATTCATAATAAATGACTGTACTGTTGGCTGTACTGAGATAGCCAACATGAATAGCCCCATTATATTATTATTAATAATCTCAATTGTGTATTACCCCCTGATCAAAGCAAACACTGCTCGTGCATAGCAGCAAATTACATGAAAAGCAGAAAAATTAAGAGTCAAATTAGAGTAAAGACTCTCCAGTTGTGAATCTAATTAAAGCTAGCTACTAAAACACAAATTGCCCCTACATGGAACATATCCTTATTTTAGCTTTTATGCAGGATATTTTAAAACCATTTGCCTATCTTTGCTACAATTACTGCAGATATGTTTATACAGGTTTTATAACATTATAGAATTTAAACTATTTGTGAATGACAAAGCATATCTTTTTCCAGAATGAAGGAGTTTGATATTAAACTATACTGCTACATACGTACATAGCAAACTTAGCTTAAAAATTTAGAGATCGTACAAGTCCTGTGTCTTCATTGCTTGTTTTATTGAAAGCTCCCCTTGCATTCACACAGCAGCCGCATAATCATCACAATGATACAAATACTCTGTTAGGGCTCTTACTCATGAGCGTTTTTACCTGCGCTCCCCTGCGTTCCGTTTTTCGGCATTCAGCCGCAGGGGAGCGCAGGAATAGACGCATTTCATTATTTCAAATGGGGCTGTACTCTGGCGCCGAACGCAGGTTGAGACGAAACATGCTGCATTTTTCCTGCGTTCGGCGCCTACACGTGCCTGTGTGAGTACAGCCCCATTTGAAATAATGAAATGCGTCTATTCCTGCGCTCCCCTGCGGCTGAACGCCGAAAAACGGAACGCAGGGGATCGCAGGTAAAAACGCTCATGAGTAAGAGCCCTTACACATCTAGGAAATAACAATATCAATGCAATATCCGAACATGCCTTTTTCACACCAGTGTATCATTTAACATGAGGTGTTTCAAACAGGACACAGAATAGAAAATGCAGACATCTTTCCGCCCCATGATTGGATGGATAATTGGTTGGCACATTAAAAATCCAAAACAACTTGCAAAGTGCAGCACTGTTGGGTGCAACGCATACTTTACACTAAGTGTCAATTGATGCTCCTGCCTCTCAATGACTAGGGTGCTAAATGCTGGACAGGGTTACAAAAGTGCAAAAAAATATTAAGTTATATCCACCATGTCCTTCACGTGATATATAAACCCTACTGTCTGTCTATAGCTGTAGATACTATCTATCCATATATAAGTGAGTACTAACCACATTTTAATAGGACTACAGCAATTTTTCCTGTATTTCAGCATATAAAAGTTTTCAATGTTGTACTTAACATCCAATGAATATCTAAAGTGGAGCATTCTAAAGGTGGGCTTATCGGGGAGAGATCCACTCGTTTGGCAATGTTGCCAAACGAGCGGGTCTCTCCCCGATATGCCCACCTTGAGGTGGGCAAAATCGGGCTGATCCGATCGTGGGCCCTAGGGCCCAACGATCGGATCCTAACGAATGGTAACGGGCAGTTGGATCGCGGGATCGCATCAACGAACAAATGCGGCCGCGATCCGACTGGATTTTTAGTCCCATCCGATCGAGATCTGGCCGACTTTTGGGCCAGATCTCGATCGGGGAAGCCCGTCGGGGGGGGGGCCCATACACGGGCCAATAAGCTGCTGACTCGGTCTGTCGGCAGCTTTTATCGGTCCGTGTATGGCCACCTTAAGACAATTAAAAGATCTACATAACTTTTGGGTTGGATAATGTTTAAATAACACAATTCCTAATTAATATCAGTGAAAGTAGGATAAATGTGCCATTAAAAGGGTTGCTCACCTTTAAATTAACCTTTAACATGATGTAGAGGGTAATATTCTTTGACAATTTGTAAATGGTTTTCATTGTTTATTTATTGTGGTTAACTTTTAAGTGAACCTCCCCTTTAAGCCTATTATCTCTCTGTAATTTTAAGGCTCACGTTTTTAATCCATCCAAACATGTGCACATAACAAGGACGCTGGTAAGTGAATTGGTGACAAAAGCAGTGACTCAATGGAAACTCCAACATAAAATCATGCAGAATCACCAGTTTACTCCGAGGACTGTTTTTAAGGATGACATAGGCCTTATTTACACCTTTGCTCTGATTGGGAGAAAAGGAATTTATGATGTGAAATGTTAAACCATGACAAGCAAATGAAGACTAGGCATCAAAATCAGCAGTACTAGATATTCAATTAAATCAGTATCATGAAGATTATATATGTCCCTTTATTATTTTTCAATCAGTGTTTGTTGACTTAATTAAGGACAATGGACATAAATAATGGACACATCTTCATGTAAAATGGCTGCATTTTCTGGCTTAAATATTACGTAGCTTTCTCAGACAGGGCACTATCTCTATCCCATCAGGGTCAGACTAGCCTTCCTAGAGTCCACCAGAGAACATGACATGAGTCCACAAGAATAAGAAAGGGCTGGTATGAAATGACAGGCTGGAGACGACAAGGTAGTCGCCCACTGGGCGATCCTCTGGCATGTCAGTCCAACCCAGTATTCTATCTTATTAGCTCTATTATTCAAACAAGTCACCAGGATGCCAGGTCACTTAACTCGTATTATTCCTGGCTTAGGCGTTTATATATTATGTATCTGGAAATGTAAAATGTAAAGATGACTGCACAGAATAATGTTAATACAGAACATTTAACAGAATTTGGGCATTCCAAGTACTGCTGCTTTGTTACTGCATATCAGAATGATAGTAGGAGGAATGATTGTGGAAGACAAAACAGTTACTATGATGTCATTAATTGTAAATACCTTTCCAAAACTGTCCTCAGATTCTGACTCAACACGTCTCCTGCCAACGTTATGGATCTACACATAAGCAGATATCAATTCCAAACACAATATAAATAGTATATCAAATGCAGAAGACAAGTATATCAATGCAGAAATTTAAATATTACAGAGAGGATTTACAAACAAGATGAGAGTGATGATTTGCACCTTATAGTGTCAACTTGCCATAAGCATTACTGATGATAATGTTTTTGTTAACCTAACAGAGAATCAATCTAGCCTGGTAAGAGTGAGACAGGATAAAAGGAGCCAAAATGCCCTTCACATGCAAAACATGCAGCATAAAGCCTTCTAAAAACAGAAGGTATTTACTGGCATTGTGCCATATACATAGCACTGCCTTAATACCAAAAATGAGAGTTTGACTCTTACATAAGGCATTATGGGCGGAGACATGCAAATCACTCCTTTATGTTCCTTTGGCCAACTATGCATGCAGAACCACTGGTTTTACAGCACAGATACAGCCTAATAGTTCAGGACCATATATCCAGCTCTGAACTATTAGGCTGTATCTGTGCTATAAAACCAGTGGTTCTGCATGCATAGTTGGCCAAAGGAACATAAGGGAGTGATTTGCATGTAGCCACCCATAATGTCTTATGGGAGAGTTAAACTCTCATTGGTGTATTAAAGGAACTGTAACACTAAAAGATTTTTAGTATAATATATGTTCTACCCTGCACTGAGATAAGATCTATCCTGCATAAAGTTTACTATTTGCAATGCTTTATTAAAAATACTGTGCTATAACTCTGCTTCTGGTCTACCGAAATAAGGCGATGGGGCAACATTCAATTTGCAAGATCCATCATGCAGCACTCAACGTCTCCTCCTAGCCTGGACTCTGCTTAAACCGGAAGTGAATTGTTACAGCTGTACGGATACTTTTTTAGCTGCCTTGTTTAGTGTGTCACATTGATTTATCTCTGTAGCACGCAGGTTAGCTCAGTCTTACAAAAATAAATTACAGAAGGAAAAACACTGCCCACACTCACCCTCTCCCAGTACCTAAATTGAAATAAGATGGAGATATATTACAAGGCATCTGAAAAAAACCCTCTGTACATCAGTAAAATTGAACTTCTGGTTTTGGCAGAAGTCGGCTAAGAGGAGATGTTGAGTGCTGCATGTTGACTCTTGCAGTGTGAATGTCGTCCCAGCGCCTTATTTAAGTAGACCAGAAGCTCAGTTATATTGATGTATTTTTAATAAAGCTTTGAAAATAGTAAACTTTGTGCAGGCTACAGGCGGTGCTATGTATACGGCACAAGGCAAGTAAATACCTTCTGTTTTCAAATGTTTTATGTTGCATTGTTAACCTAAGAAATTATAACTGCTGATAAAGGTGGAACTACACAAGAGACTTTGGCTAAATAGACTTACTTGTCCCACAAAATCTTGCCAGGCAACAGCAAGGACATCCAACAAAAGATCCTATGTAGTTGTACCCTTACTGTGTAAACTAAATGGATACAGAGTTGGACCAGGCTGACAGGAAGAAACCCAGTGGGTCCTGTCGGGCCAGACCTGCTCCATATGCTGCTCCATGATCCCATACTGGACCCGATTGCCTTGCATCATGAAGGAAAAAAAGATACGTGCAGGGCAGGGGGCTGTTGGAGGCTGGGGCAGGGAGGCAATTGACGTTGAGTTGATACATTATCACTGTTTTATACATCAATAGCCCCAGTGAATACGATGAATGTGTTTTCGCTCGTCTCTCCCAGAAATAATGTGGATTCTAACTTACTCTGTGTTCCAGTTCATCGGATTCACTTCTCTTTTCACTGGGACATCCACTATCCCCTCCATTTTCAGAGTCCTTAAATGTAAATAATTAAAATAAATGAAACAAATGAAAGACAAGTCTTCCAAACAACTATATAGGAAAAGTATGAATCAACCTACTCTATGATTGTCCAAGTTATTGTTTTCTTCGTTATGCAAGTTGTCAACCTCGTTAAAAATAGGCCAACCTAAATAAGAAGAGGAAATAAACACAAATGTAAGCAAGAAAACTGGCTGCAGGAGTGTTCAGTCACATCACTCAGTAAACAGTCCAACACAGCAGCGCAGTAATAATCTGATGTCTATTTACAACAGCATATTATGCACTGCAAAGTTCTCAACGAGGGCAACTTGCAACAATTATACAACGTCTGAGCAATTTTCATATCAGCAAGGTTTCAGGCAATCTCTCTACCCTAGAACATGCTGCCCAGAGATAGAGAAAGCCCTGCCATCAGTGTGCCACAACTCAAACAACATTAGAACTCGGACAATAATCATAATAATAATCTTTACATTACACTGTATGCGGATTCTGTTCTTACCATGAGAATCAAATCTATGTCCATGAGGGGTGACTGGGGAAGGTGAGCTGGGGAAGGAATCGAATGCCATGTCGCTTATGTCATCTCCAGAATTTTCGGAGAGACGAGAGAGAAGAGGTGGGCGGCTGCCAGACATAGTTCTGACCCAATTGCTGCCACATTTCTCTTCAATGCCACGAACAACAGTCTGGGCTCTTTGCTGGGTAAAAACAACACCATTCATATGAGGGATAATGCACACTAAACAATATTCATAAAATGAAAATTGGTGAACCAGAAAATGCCCAGTCAGCAAAGGTGTCAGCTGACAATCCAGAAGTACAGAAAAAGAGATAATAAATGTGGAAGAAAATGTGCCTCTGTCTACTAATAAAACTGACCACAGTGGGCACATTTATTAACACTGGGAAAATTTGCACCTGAGCCGTAATCTATAGCAAGCAATCAAATGATTGTTTTTATTGCTCTACTTATGTCTGAACAAGCTAATCACTGACTGGTTACTATGGGTTATTGGCCAGGTGGAACCTGGCCTGTGTAACAGCTATAGGATCCATATCTGGGTTGAAATCACCCAGAAATCTGTTGCATAGGTCTGAAAATTCTTTGGTGAAAATCACATCAGTGTCACTGAGGACATCACAGTGTCATTGAGGACCTCACCAGGGCCCTGTTTTCTATATAGGCATACATTTTTAAGTTTTAAATCCCCTGCAGACAGTTGCTTACTGAACCTCAAGTACGGGGTACCCCTGTCCTAGACACATGCATAAAGACTTTCCTGAACATTTGCAGATTTGGCTAAAAGATGGGGGGCAGCTGATGCCCAGCTTAAGTTATTTTTTAGGATGCCAGTAAACCAGTGCCACACTGCATAGCATATACCTTATTTTCATACCACTTTATAAATGCAGACCCAGAGGATTACAATTTTAACATGATATATACATGTCAGACTGAGCTTGTAAAAATCAGAATGAAACACTTACCAACATTTTGGTGCAGTTATCCAAAACAGACTTTTCTCGGGGCGAAATGTCAAAGGGTGTCAGTCCCATGCTTTTGCAAATTCTGTTGCAAGCATGGGAATGAAAGAACAAAGCCATTCCTCGTACCCCTGTAACCATTTGGGAAAATAATTTTAAGAAATCTGTAGGCACAACATTATTAGATATTTATTGTGACTTGCCAGTTTCCCCTTTGCGTAAAGTAAATCTGTCATTTTAATTCTTTTATTTCTAAAGGCATATTGGGACCACTCCAGCAAAATAAATAAATAAATAAAAAAGATAAAAATTCACTTGTTCCACATCAAGCCTTGGTACTTGGTAAGAATTCACCACTAGGTGTCCCTTTCTTCCCCCTTTTTTTTTTAAGAAAAGAGGAATGTGATCACCTAAATTTCCATCTCCAAAATCCGTCCCACTCTCTGTGTGGATCTGCGGATCAGTGTATAAATCACCAACTCCTTGTATGTCAACAACAATCAGCTGATGTCCTGAGCGCTCAAATGTGAAATGACTAAAGGCCTGTGAAGAGAAGAGTGAACACTCGATCAGGGCACATTATACAAGCTGGAGAACACACACAATTTTGTGATATGTTACCATACATTTTCTAATATATTATATACAATATGTATATACTATAAACACACACGTGTTTAGAAATAAGAAACTCAGGAATTAATATTAGATATAATAATTTGGAATATATAGTATATACATATAATACATTTGCCCCAGTGTGCAGACAAGTAGACCCTCCCAGCAAAAAACACCCACTTCAGAGTTTTAGCAAGGAGGTCAGCGTGTGGCATGTGTGTCAAACAGGGGATTTTAATTGATAAATATTATTGATATTGATCATTTATTTAAATACAGAATACAACATGGAGGCATCACATAATTTCAAGATTACCAAGGGCAATGTTGTTGTGTATCAACAATGTTTGAACTTGCCTCTAGGATATTTTTTCCTATTTAAGGGACAGCAATACTAGAATACAACAGTGTCCTTCATCTGTTGTCATAACTGATACACAGCGGGGGGAATAAAACAGCAGAAACAGAATTTTGCTTTCATAAGTATTGCTGCAGTCAGAACCAGTTACAACTAATTGCTGATTTGATGCTCTGGTTTACTGCTCCAGAGTAAATTTACAACTGCTTAGTTAATCCACCCTTATTCTGCACATTCTCCTCAAAATCCCTAGTGACTATGGATTAATGACAAAGTTTGCATACCTTCACTTTCTAGGTTCAGAGTCAGACCTGACTCAGAAACAGGATTATAATATAAACTTAAATGAAACCAGCAGGAGTCATTCTGAATGGGTTGCTCTTGATTTAAGTTAAACAGTCTGCTACTAGTGGACAAAAACACATGTTGCTAAATATTCACTAATATTGAACTAATTTGTTCAAGTTTTTTAAAACTTACTGATCCTTTTAAAGGTAAATGATCTTTTGCACTGTAGTCATGTATAAGCAAAACCAAAGCCATACCTGAGGAGTGAGGCGGATATTGTCATCTCGTACAAACCCAGAATTTGAGTTATATTTAATATACTTTCCCTCGATGTAATGTTCAAGGTGGAAAAGCGGTTTGCCAGGCCTGTCCTTCATTTCAATAATGCACATTTGCACAATGTCCACCTGCCAGGGACACAAGCACATGTTAACTTGTACCAAGTCCAAAATTGTATGTGAGTATAACATTTATTTTATATAAAGAAAACCAAGCTACAGCCTTTAAGAGCTTGTACGTGCTGGAACAGAGGCATTTTGGATAACACAATAATCATATGACCTATGTGAAGCTATCCAGGATGTTAAAGAAAGGTGTGCCATCTTGAAGATGTTGTCGCAGTTATCATCAAACTGGGAGCGGTATGAGCATTATACAGGGTGTGGTTACCTATGATTCTAGATTAGAATAATTTATTTTTGGCTTTGAGTCTGGTTTCTTGTACTTTAGTACTATGCAGGTTTGACATGCCAGACATTTTTCCTACATAATTGTAAGGCTAATGCCACACTCTACTAACCCATTAAGACTTATTGGCTTGTTGTTTGCTTTGCAGAGGGGCCCCAGGGAAATGCTAATCACAGGCTGGGCCCCTCAAACACTTACCTTTGTTACGTATGTTTTATATCTTATTGTGTAATTATTTCTTATTGTGCCGTATGTATATCCTGGGATTTTTAGATATAAATAAATGGGTCAATAGTAGGACGTAACCCTAACACCAAAACATTTACAGGTAGCAAGAAAGAGGACAGACATAACATTCACAAAACATATATATAAATATACAAATAACAGATTATACACGAAGAGAGCCATTTTGGAAACCTGTATGATACACCCTTTAATAGGTAAGGATTCTTAATCAATCCCTGAAAGATCAACAATGTATATTATCCATATGTAAACAATCTACATAGTGTATGTATGTATATTATATATATATTATATATATATATATATATATATATATATATATATATATATATATATATATATATATATATATATATATATATATATATATATATATATATATATATAAATATATATATATATTAGGGATGCACCGAATCCACTTTTTTGGATTCGGCCGAAACCCTGAATCCTTCACAAAAGATTCGGCCGAATACCGAACCGAATCCGAACCCTAATTTGCATATGCAAATTAGGGGTGGGAAGGGGAAAACATTTTTTACTTCCTTGTTTTCTGACAAAAAGTCATGCAATTTCCCTCCCGCTTCGGATTGGCCAGGCAGAAGGATTCGGCCGAATCCGAATCCTGCTGAAAAAGGCAGAATCCTCGCCGAATCCTGGATTCGGTGCATCCCTAATATATATATATATATATATATATATATATATATATACATACATATATGTATAAGTACACACAGGGAATACAAGTCACATAATAAATATACTGATGGGCATTGCAGTGGCTCAGAACAAAGCATGATCAATGCAAAAGTGTGCAGTTATAGCAGCTTTTATACACCCTGTCATATACCTGTAAACTGTAACTCAGAGCTGCTGTAATAAGCCCTAAACTATTACATTGTTGCTCAGTAACCCTGGTAAACTTGCAGATGAACTGAACTACAATATCAAATTCTAATTCAATGGAAAATAAAACAAATAAAAATAGTATTCGTTCTTTAACTTCCCCTTCACGTTTTGCAGAAACTACAAAACCAGAATAACTTCTTACCCCTTCCAGGATATCCTGTAATGCTATATACCCTGTCAATGTGTCAAAGGCAGCCTGATAAATCTCCAATAAATAAAACACGGTTCCAGCCAACACCTGACTTTGTCCAGCAATATCTTCTAACACAAAGAAACACTGATACGTCTGGATTTCAGTGAGCTAATTGTCAGATGTTTTCTCACACCTCATGAACTGAATGATGTGTTAACTGACAAAATAAACCTGCATGTAAATTATTGTCTTCTAAACCTCACCATTGTTATGCTCAGTGGATATACAATGGATATACAAAAATACACCAAATGGAGACCTTACTCCAGAAATGATTCTAAGCATGATGAACCAGTAATGCAGTCAAACCCCACTGCCTTGCTTTATTGAACTGGCTCGAGCTGTGTTTAAATCTCTCAATACTATTTTATCTGATCATTTTATTGTTAACTTTTTGCTTACAAAAATAAACCAGCATCGACAGCCTATTTTTGTAACACCTTATACCTCTGGCAGGGACTTCCCACTTTACTGGAAGAGAATTGTACTTAAAAGAGAAGGAAAGTCATTTTTACTTGGCGGTGGCAAAAGTTAGACACCCCAAATGATTGCATTTACTTACCCGACACCCTGGGCCGGTGCTCCTAACAGGAGAAAACCGCACCAGCGTCGGGGTTATTCCAGCAGGCACCACGGAGCGTTCGTCTTCTGGCTTCTTATTCAAATTTCCCAGGGCAGGCACATGTGCAGTAGAACAAAATAGCAGGCTTTTTCGTTAAATTTAATCTTTTCGCACTACTGTGCATGCGCAGTTGCGAGAAGAAAGAAGAAGCCGGAACACGACAGCTCCGTGGTGCACGTGGTAAAAACCCACGGCCAGTGCCGTTTTCTCTTGATAGAAGCACCAACACGGGTTGTCAGGTAAGTAAATGCCTAACTTTTGGCACCTTCTCCTTTAACGACAATTATTACAGGAGATTGTCTAATTTGTTTTGATTCCATTCATTATTCGTTACAGCTATGAATATCTTGTAAATTATATCCTTATAAATGGTGAGTTCTGATGTCATTTCTGTCACATGACTCACTGAAATTTGTGTATTATAATAAATAAAGTACTCCCAGTTGTAAAATATGACGATATTAGAAGTTACCTTGGAGTTCCATGGAGGTCATGAAACTCCTCAGTAACTTATAATATCCTTATATTTTACAAGAGGAGGTACTTTATTCACTATATAATCTACAGTCTGGTCATTTCCCTATGTGACCAGACTGTAAATTATATCCTTATAAACAGCGCGTTCTAACGTCAGAACGCGCCGTTTATAACAGGGGGGCCCCGGGTGGCGAATTTGACACAGCACGTCTGAGTTTGACGCAGCACATCCAGAATTGGACGCCGACCCCTCCGACCCCCCCACCTGGCATTTCACACAAAATGTAGATTATAATGCACCCCCTATTGAAATTTATAAAGATATTAGAAGTCACCTCGGAGTTATATGACCTGTATAAAAGGTGACATAATATCTTTATATATTACAGTAGGGGGTACATTATCCACTATATCTATTACAAGATATTGCATGGCTTTTGTGTATATTATATATATATATATATATATATATATATATATATATATATATATTTATGCACGGGTGTGTGTAATAAGGAATTAGGCACACACAGGCCTAAACTCATGCACAAACAAAGAAAATAAAATAAAGCTGACAGCTGCTAGAAGTCATGTTCTGAGGCAGGTTTTGATCTGATAGGCCAGCAGGAGAACGAGTCTCATGTAACAGGCAGAGGAAAGACTTGTCTGATCTGTGCTGACAATGAATGAGGCAAGTGATCACATGATGCAACGATCACATGATGCACCGGCCATTCCTTTCTGTCAGTGTCTCACGTTTTTCAGAGTATGTAAACAAGTCACCACACTGCTTCTTCTCACGTCCACACACCCAGGAGCTGTTTATAAACCACACCATGTACACTCTGTTCTCTGCCTGAGAAAACCACAGCTGTCGTCCCTCGCTTGCTTATGTTACAAGTTAAAACGGGAGACATGCGGCAATAGTTATGCTAAATATCAACCTGCCTATCTATCACAGACATACACATACACACGGCTGACATATCTACTCAACACAATCCTCCGCACTTCAAAAACTAATTAACCCGCACAAAGTTGTGGAATACCTCCTGGATAATTGCCCTTTAATGCATTTGCTCCATGTTATAATCTTTGCTTTGGCCAGAGACATTTTGCACTTCTGGTTTAGGACTTTACACACGAGGAAGAATGTTTTAAATACCATTTACATAATAAGTGCAACGTGCATACATTTTACCCATAATGAAGCATTTTTCCCAGAATTCCAATGTAATCGGGGATGACACAAAAAATGGCCCACTGCAATTAGCTTGCCATTTACCTGTGCAGATGTTATTAGCACTCACGTTGGCAAAATTAATGTCTGCATATTTTGGTATGTGTGAAATATGTTTTTGTCAGCATACCAATACATGTTCCACCAGAAACAGCAATAGCGTGGAATTCATTGTGTCAGTTGCATTTGTACTTTGTACCTGCACATTGCTTCAAGGCAATTTTGTATTTTTCAAATACATTTGTAAATGGATTTGTAAACATTTTTCCTATTTTGTAATTTTTTTCTGCCCATATAATGTAATATAAAATGCTGGTAAAAAAAATAAACGTATAAGCACGCTCCCCGCCAGCTAAAATGTAAATCATCGGAAGGATGGCACTTGCCGTGATTCATTTTACGATGTTGATCAAAACTGCCTCACGAGGAAACTTCGGGCGACTTTGGAAAATGAATCGAGCCATGTGCCATCCCGACAGCAATTTACATTTTAGCCGACTGGAAGGTTTGGGGAGATTAGTCGCCCCGAAGAAGATGAGATTTGTCGCCAGGCGACTAATCTTCCCACTAATCTGCCTATGTGCCCTGACCCTTATATTCAGCAGCTCTCCATATATTTGGTCCAAATTACCCAAGCATTGATCTGAATAAGGAACTGGAGTATAAATAGGAGAGGCCTCCATACAAACATGCTTTACAGAGCATTTGTTTTTTAGATGGGATCAGCCTTTCCCATTTGAAAGTTGGAATGAGTCAGATGAAAAAGGCACATAATTCTAAAACTATAAAAAAAAAGAATAAATGAAGGCCAACTGAAAAGTTGCTTGGAATTCACCATTCTATAATATACTAAAAGAACCACCCCTTGCTTTTCCAGAAAAATGTTACCCTGCCCCCAACTTGTAACAGAACACTTTTTTACAGAAGCTGGTGGGTCTGTGTGCTTGTGCAAATTTGCATGGGTGAGGGGTCACTTTTTAACAATAGCCCTCTTAAATGATAAGGGAGAGCAACACAGGTCTCACTGTTACACTCTATAAGTGAAGAGTGATTCACAGGGGCTGGCATAATAAGAACTGCTGAGTGACAGACATCACTAGAGAAAAACAAGATGCAGTGTTTATTTAGCACTAAACCAGGATCTTTGCAGGTTTATTGAGCTGCCATTGTAGTTCCACGCCAGTCTGTTCATTTGCTGGTATTAAACACCCTTAGTAGGTTTGCCAAGCAATGGAAGAGCCAACCCACTGTACTTTTAAAATACCTATTTTTTTTATTTTAAAGAAAAACGTGTGCATAAAAAAGAAGTAGTGGTATTCCATATTCTATCATAAATGTGCTGGAGATTGAGGCTAATGCAGGTTGCTTTCAATCAATGTATACAAGCGCTAGGGCAGTGTGGAAAGGTCTGCTAAAGGCATATAACATGCATTTATTATTGACTTTGGTGATACCCCTACCCAGCTGAAATGTTGTCTGACAGACTTCACAATCATCAGGGGTGGGGCACATCAATGAAAGGTAATAGCCATTCGGTGCAGGGCAATTAGTCGTGTAGGTTTCTCTGTTATCCCCACTATAATGACGTTATAAAACTATAAAGTGGACATTTTTGGGCAACATTTGCTGTGAATTGGAAGAATCTAGACTTTTAATGCAATAAATACACCTTAAGGCACACAACAGGAAAGAGCATTTTAATGCCTCAGACACTTGCAAAAGTAAGTTTAAATACTGCCTCTAGTAGCTTCCTATTAAATAAATGGAAAACTCTCTGCCAAAAGAATCCCATGGGGGCAGTTGGACTGGTTTTGCTCAGCTGCACTAATGAAGCAATCCAAACAAATTCCACCTAACAGTACCAGGATCTGCCATAGGCGCATTCAGTCAGTGAGCAACAGGCAAATGACTTTGCACTAAGACAGGGGTGTATATTTTACGACCTCAGAATTGCTCCACTTAAAGGAGGAGTAAAGCTCCCAAGGCAATTTATTGACACTAGATAAGCCTCAAAAGTGCAACCTAGAAAGCTATATTTATTCTGTAGAATGCTTTACCATACGCAAATAAACATCTCTAGAAGCTATCTCTGTTTAGGATAGCAACTGCCATATTAGCTCATTGTGACATCATTTCCTACCTGAGGGAGGGGGTGATAACACTCCAACTTGCAGTTAGGGTTGCCACCCAGTTGGTATTTAACTGGCCTAGCCGGAAAAACGTGTCTCAAGGCCGGTGCCGGTACTAAAAAAATACCGTCAATTACACTATCGGTAAATTTCTGAGGAGAGGAACCACCATTATCAAGCAGCTTCACTGCTCCCTCCTCCCTCCCTGCTCGTAATTCCCAGCTACGAGGGGCCTGGGACGTTACGGCACTTATGTGACATCTTGATTTCATAGTCTCGCGCGATGAGATTTGTGGGTGGTGTGACTGGCGTCCTTAAAGACGAGAGGGCAGGAGAACAGGTGCCATTATTGTTCTTACTGAAACGGGCTACCCATGCTGCTTCTCTCTTGAGCTCTCTCCCTGCTCACTCTGGAGTCAGAACCGCTGCGCTGCTGGCTCAAGGGGTGGATTGGTGAACTACAGGTGTGCGGTAGGATAATTACATTGGGCTCAAGGGGTGGGTGAACTACAGGTGTGCGGTAGGATAATTACATTGGGCTCAAGGTGTGGGACTTTGGCGGCATTGGGGGCAGGGTTTATGCCGGTAATTTTTTTTGGAAAAGGTGGCAACCCTACTTGCAGTGCAGCAGTAAAGAGTGACTAAAGTTTATCAGAGCACAAGTCACACGACTAGGGGGACCTGGGAAACTGACAATATGTCTAGCCCCATGTCAGATTTCAAAATTAAATATAAAAAAATCAGTTTGCTTTTTTGAAAAACAGTTTTTAGTGCAGAACTGATGCATTTTGAAAAAAAAAAAAGTTTTCTCATGACAGTATCCCTTTAAGGTTGAAGCCAGAGGTGCAAATCTCCAGATATGCAATACCATTGCCTGTAAAGCTGGCAATACATGCCTAGATCAGGCATATGATTTGTACCATACTGCCCAACTGTCTGTGCACAATCAGGGGTCAGCTTTGATCGACCATAATGCCATCTTGAAAATGTAACATGTATGCTGTTAGGGCATGTTAATGTGTACATGGTGCAATGGCAAGTAAGAAAATGAATGGCTCCCCTTCATTTTCTCCAGTTTCAAATTATGCAGCTCAGACGAACAGAACAATGGAAGTTGGCCATGCACATGTATGGACACTTGTGTGGTATGTGTCTGATTGGCAATTACCTATCAGCCAAATGCTCATTCTATTGGGAATAAATGTTCAGCTGCTTTAGGGCTCTTGTGCGCTCCAGTGTTGCGATTTTTCCGGGAGCTCCCTCCAGGGAGGAGTCAGGATCAAGGAGGAAGCCCACAAGGGAATCAAGGTAGCGGTGTCCAAAGGGTTAAGCAAAATACAAGGTCAAAGTCCAGGCAAGAGTTCAATGGCAGGCAGATCAGGATCAAATAACAAGAGTCCAGGCAGGGGGGTCAAAACCAAGGCAGGAGCAGGATTCAGGAAACAGGAATACAGGAACCCAGGTTCAGAGTAGCAAAACCTATTCTTGGGCGCCATTCTGGCTTCCTGGGGGCCTTTTTACATTCAAACTTGGCGCCAAAGTGACGTCATTGACGTCCTTACGCCGGCGTGCTTGCGTTTGCGCTTGCGTCGGCGTTGCGGCTCTGGCGTCCCAGCGCCCACGTGGGCCGACTGGGCGCCGACATCTTGGATTATTCGCCGCCGGGAGCCGACGCGCTTCTTCGTGCTCCCGGCGGCCTTGACACATGCGTCTATATGAGTACAGCCCGATTGAGAATAATTCAGTGTGTCTACTCCTGCGCTCTCCTGAATGGAAAAAGCGCAACGCAGGGGAGCACACAAACAAACGCCCGTGTGTAAGAGCCCTTAAAGACCAAGTGACAGACTTCTTCACTAAACATCAAGAGAAAGTAGCTCATTTGGTGTTGGCCTTATTGATTGTAAGTGGTCACCTAACCACTAAAATACAATTCTCTAGAACCAAAGAATACACTCAAAATGTATGAAATGTACATGCTGAATCTTGATAAATTACATATAGGTAACTTTTCCTCCAAGAGTTAATAATACAGAATATTCACCTATTGTAAGAAGCTTATCACCAAGCAACAGTAATCCTTTCATTCCATTACTCAATGGCTTGCTAACCCCTGGGCGGCAAAGCGATTGGTCGATGCAGAAATGACAAAGAAGCTCATGTACAGGGTATAAATAGCTGCATAGGATGAGATATGAGGATTTGCCATTCTAATCTGTCCATCAACAAGTCACTTCAAGGGCTAACAAAATCATGTGATTTTGTAGCCTTTAAAGGGGTTGTTCACCTTCAAACACTTTTTACAGTTCAGTTGGTTTCAGATAGTTCACCAGAAATAAGGACTTTTTCCAATTACTTTCTATTTTCTGTTTGTGTTTCTGTTTTTCTAATATGGAAGTTCATTTTTAAAGCAGCTCTGGGAGGGGGTCGCCGACTCTTTAACTGTTCTAAATTGATAAATTTGTTATCTTTGTTCTCGATGAACAGAATCCCTGAGTTTCATTAAAAGCAGCTGTTAAAATTGATACAATAGTTGCTAATGTTTCACAGATACTGCTGAAAATGTATCAAACTAATTGTATCAACTAAATATAGAAAATTGTAACAGTTCAGATGCTCCTGGATCACTGAGCTGCCAGACTGAAACACTAGAGACAGGAAGAACATTTTGGGAAAATGGTTAAAATATAACGGGGGAACAATCTGGGGAACAATCTGAAAACAACTAAACTGAAATAAGCGTTTGGAAGATGAACAACCCTTCTAAAACAAACTGCAAAAATCTGTTACTGTTTTTAGCAGAAACAATAAACCTTCATCATAAGGGCTTATTTAAACAGTGTATATTAATAAAAAATAGATTCATAAGGTTTAATTATGAATTAACCCGATACACCACAATCACAGAAATCATCCATTACAGGTAATCACAGGCTATTTAAAGGTTAAAGGGATACTGTCATGGGGAAAAAAAACATTTGCAAAATGAATCAGTTAATAGTGCCGCTCCAGCAGAATTCTGCACTGAAATCCATTTCTCAAAAGAGCAAACTGATTTTTTTATATTCAATTTTGAAAACTGACATGGGGCTAGACATATTGTCAATTTCCCAGCTGCCCCAAGTCATGTGAATTGTGCTCTGATAAACGTCAATCACTCTTTACTGCTGTACTGCAAGTTGGAGTGATATCACCCCCTCCCTTTTCTCCCCACCAGCCAAACAAAAGAACAATAGAAAGGTAACCAGATAACAGCTCCCTAACACAAGATAACAGCTGCCTGGTAGATCTAAGAACAACACTCAATAGTAAAAACCCATGCCCCACTGAGACACATTCAGTTACATTGAGAAGGTGTTTTCCGATGACAGGATCCCTTTAAGTGTTTTTGTCTATACCAGACTAATTCAATAATTTACACTGTTGTTTTGTATCACATCAGATCTGGCATAAACCACTGTGATCATCCCATGACCAAGTCAATAGGACGAATTTAGGTGGCAGAGAAATTCTAACACATGCCTGATTTTACACGTATCTATACACAAACACACATAGGATTATTACACAGCATAATAAATCCTGGGCATTACCATGTATCGGTTAAGTTTTTTTTTTTTTTTTTAACTAAATATGGCTCTTATTTCAGAATCATTTCATAACACTGTAGCTGATACGGTCGTCTGCAAATCTGTATATGATTTAAAGGTGAATTTGTTTTTGTGTACAAATATACTGTGTTTTTGGTATTTGTTTTCATTCATTTAGCACACAGCTGTACCCATGTCTGTGAATAGCTGCAAAAAGCGTAGATTAGTAAGACTGAAATGTATAGACCATTACGCCTACTATCTTCTTTGTTGTTGGGATGTCAGTTTATGCTGTGTGTGGAGTATTCACTCTTAGCGAGCTCTTAGGAAACAAGCATTGATTTACTTCCATAAAGCTCAGCAATGACCTCACTCCCGGCAGTAAAAACAAATAAGTGGATCAATGAGCAATTTGGCCGCTTCATAGGCTTTTTTGTGGTTAGCTATGTATCAAGATCACAGGTCAATCAAGAGCGGTTCTTAGCTTGGAAACTGCCTTCTCAATGACGCCACCTACCTTATCTAAGGGGGGGGGGCACATCAAAAGTCATATTTATGGTTTAAAAACAGTAATCTCAACTCCAATTTGCCAGGAAAACAAAGGGGAGCTGCCTGTTTTGCCCTGCAAACATAGATAGATTGCACTGGGACCGACAAAGATTTTTTGACCTCGCCGATCAATTTCCTGACAGATGTCGGACGAAAAAATCTTAAGATGTACGATCGTTCGAATCCCACTAACCGCACGATAATTTTGAAGGATTGGTCGGATTTAGGGGGTTATTTATTAAAGTACGATTTTTTTCTGGTTGGACTTTAAAAGGACAAAAACTATTTTTTCGTAGAAGAAAAACTTGAATTTTTCAAGATTTATTAAACGCAGATGGTGTTAGAAGTAAGACTAAGTAAGACCTGCCGCAATAATCTAAAAGTCAATGGCAGATGTCCCACTGATATCCTGATCTACTCTGGGTTTCTTCAGTGATATGAAGATTTTTGGTTTTTAGGCATCAAATGCAAAAAAATTCGTCCGATCCGAAATTCGTACAATCAAATTTTTTCTCTAGTTTTTTTCCCGCACAAGAAATGTTCAGAAAAATGTATTGATGATTCGTTTTCATTGCATATCAATACTCCTTTGCAGCATTCCTGAGCACAAACACTTATTTGAATTGAATTGCACTTGGGGAGAAATTAGTAGGAAAGAGGGGAAAAGATCATATTCATTGGCCCCAATGTAACAAAAAGTAGTGATTATTGATAACTCAGCCCCCAGAAGGAGCGATCTGCTGTTTCTGTCAGAATTAAAAAGGTGATCTACATTATGACCTATGATACCACTTAAGAAGGAAAATCCATTTCATAGGCTGCACAGATTCACAGTTACCTGCTTTGGTGGCTTGTGTCTGTTATATTCCTCTCCCCACAGCTTTGCCTCCATCTGGAGTCGGACATCTTCAAAGTACACATCTCTGTCCACAGTCTCTAAGTATCGCTTGGAGACATAATTATATGCACTTTTCCACTGCTGTTTATGTGAGAAGTTGGAGAGTTTTTTCCTGCAAAGAAGATTAAGATCATTTGCACAATGAAATCAAATATTATTAGTGGACACGCTTAAAAATCCTAATCTTTTACTATACTAATATACTAATATAAAAGAAATTACAGATGAAAATGACATTTGACATTTTTGGTGTTACTGTACCTTTTGGGCTGGGGTCCTGTTTTTTTTAAATTATAATTGCTCTACAATTTCCACACTACATATTAGTATAGTATAGCATGCAATCACTAAAGAGCTTGGACTATGGAAAGACCAGGCTGCAGAAATTGGACTGAAGAACTGATTAACTTCACTGTAGAAGTTAAATAAAAGAATTGAGGGAACCAAACTGGAATAGAGTATGAATTAGGGGCTACATTAGTGTGAAAACATATGCAAATGGTGGACCCTAGACACTGCTTTACTGAATCAACTACCAATGGCGCTATATGAAAAAAATGGAGAAACTCGGATTTTCAGCAGTGACTGCCAGCAAGCCTTGGCCTACATGTCTATATATTCACATGAACCTCTGCCCTTTTTAAAGGCTAAACCGAATATCCAATTACAGCTGAGAAAGAATAGGATCAAACTGGATCACAAACACTTAGCCTTCTGGAAAACCCCTCCATCTTTCTGACCTCTGTGAGTCTAGTTACACTTCCGACATTTTACAAGGATGACAGATGCCAAACACACCCTTCATAATTAATCACAACAGAAGTCAGTCTCATTAGAATGGCAAGCCAGAGCAGATACATGATTGGGCACATGCTGCATTTATTGCTTTAGCGCATGCATCACTGTGCCCATAGTATTTGCAGTGCTTTGGAAGAATCCCCACAAAAACAAGATGAAGCTGTTGGGTGCTTGCCAAAATGTTCTCTAATGACACTTCTCCGGCAGTCAAGCTCCGTAGCTATCACATAACACTGAACTGAAAAACAGGGCAGCATATTCTTAAATATACCATCTATAAAATATTTGAGATTACCTTAAAATCTAACCTAAGGACTTATTTACTCTCGGACAGGTGCAAGTGCTATCCCTGTAAAGCCCCTTTTTGGATGCAATCTACTTAGCATTTGTACTGCCGCTTAAAAAATTTGCACCCACCGGCACAGTATTCAGCAAGGGTGCAAAGCTGCCTAGAAGCACAAATAGAGCAGGAAAACTGCATTATGGGTGCTTTGTCCCTGTTTTTTTGCACCATGCCCCTATTTCTTAATGAGCCCCCCTAATTTAGAAAATGCATTCTGCATTTATTTGTTGACTGACTGATAAATAGAAACAATTACTTACGTTCTGTAACATTCTCTCATGGCTCCCCTGCCAAACGCCTGTGAAATAAAATAACTGTAAAGATCTTTAGGAGTATAATTTCTCCACTATTAAAAATAAAGCAATATCAGATCAACCCACACATCTAGAAATATTTTTTCCCCCATAAACAAATTAATTTCAACATTAAGTTTCATTCTTCATTCACTAGGAGCTCTGTGCCCTTTCACGTGCACAGTTATTTGGAAAATATTGAAGCTTTACTGCAAAAGCAATCAATTCCTGTTAATAGCACAAGGCTAATTCTGCTGCAGCACAAATGAATCTCTCTTAGCAATGACGCAACTTGTTATCAGAAAGAGGAATAAGCCTTTTTTTTCCCCAAAGCTGAGAACAAGATAACAAGGGGAAGCACGTACCTGAGAGGCCATTTTAATTAGCACATCATCTTGAACCCACTGGCCAGATACAGCATTATACCTAAAGAACAAAAGGAAAGAGTCTTAATATACACAATTACATCCATAGTCACAGCACAATACTTCCATCAGTAAATTTACCCCCTCAATGCACAGCTTCTTCAGCAACAGAGATGGAAACACACCCACATTAATTGTGTAATACTCTAATAACAACTAGTTATTTAATTGTGTAATACTCTAATAACAACTAATTATTTGGACATGTATTATTATTCTTTATTTCTATAGCCCTGACATATTCTGCAGAACTTTACAGAGAGATTATATAACCTTTAATTTAAGAATGCACAGAATCCACTATTTTGGATTCAGCCAAACTCCCAAATCCTTCTCCAAAGATTTGGACAAATACCGAACCGAATCGGCATATGCAAATTAGGGGTGGGAAGGGGAAAACATTTTTTACTTCCTTGTTTTGTGACAAAAAGTCATGCGATTTCCCTCCCCATCCCTAATTTGCATATGCAAATATGTTTGCCCTGTATGGCCGGGCAGAAGGATTCGGCTGAATCAGAATCATGCTGAAAAAGCCAGAATCCCGCTGAAAAAGCCTGAATCCTGAACTGAATCCTGGATTCGGAGCATCGCTACTTTAAATGCGATGGTGCAATGGTCACAAAAAATATACATTGATTCTCTAATGCAGAATAAATGAAATTCTGGCAAATTAAATTGATAGGATCAGATACACTCTCTCTAATAAAACAGACTGTGCAAGTGAATAAAGGTTGGCGTGGTATTGCAATTTAATCTAAATCCCATGCCTTCCATTTATTGCCAGCAGTCTGTTGGAACTTCCTGACACTGAAAGAATTAACTGGTGCCTCCTACATAGGTCAGCAATCTGTCATTTGAATGGAATTTATGTTTTGTGATTCTTCTATAAGGCTGCAGCATAATCTAAAATTCTCTATAAAAAGTACTTTTTTGGCCTGTGATACTTTACAGAAGATAACCCAGCAGCTATCTTCTACATGGTCTCCAGGAACCCCATGCACCTACAGAAGGTAGAACAAAACAATGTACAGAAACTGGATATACTGTAGGTTCTATACTGCCCATGCACTGCTTATGTGCTGCCCAGGGCATTACAATGAATGTGTGTGAAAGCATAAGAATATGGTAGCGAGGCTCTCAGGAAAAAGTAAACTGAGACAATGCAGAAGAGAAGAGCCAAGAAATTGACTAGGGATTGCAAGGGATTGGGTGCCCAAGGTGTTCCTCAGACATGTTCCTTCTAAGCTGTGTCCATATGACCTCTGTGTTGGTGGACATATCAGTCTGTTACAGGAATAAGTAATTTTTCCTAAAATCAATTTTTTCCTGATGTATCACTTGCCTTTTTCGGTCTGTTTTATGAATAAAACTGTATGATAGCCTATACTAATACCGTCATAACACTTTGAAGGACCAATTTGGACTGACGTTTTATAAAGGGTTTACTAAATGACTAGAATTTTTTCTGCTTCATGGCTACATTGTGCAGTGTAATTAACCAATTGCAGATGTTTAGGCATGAGTTTTAATGCAGCCCTAACATACCAAATAGTCTAGTACATCTAGTAATGATGGAAGAAAAAGCCTAGATGCAATACAAAGGAAGTAAACAAAAAGCTAATGAAAATGACAAAGCGTAGTGTAGCAAAACAGATGCTGAACTAATTTAACCACAAACACCATTTTGTACTATTCTTGTCCTTTTAAAGCCCTCCCCCCAGATGTTATTACTATGCATAAATGGACCAAAGACTATCTTTAGCAGACTCCCAGAATGTCACTGCTTAAACAACAATAACAACATTGTCATAACACACGTCTGTATGGAGTTACATCAGCATTTAATGTGGGTTGTTTTCCATGTATTTCTTTTAATCACGCCTAACACTGGGCTTATTTTGCCTTCACATTGGCAGGTACAGTGGTGTGCAAAACTATTTGCCCCCTTCCTGATTTCTTATTCTTTTGCATGTTTGTCACACTTAAATGTTTCTGCTCATCAAAAACCGTTAACTATTAGTCAAAGATAACATAATTAAACACAAAATGCAGTTTTTAAATGAAGGTTTACGTTATTAAGGGAGAAAAAAAACTCCAAATTAAAGCTCCATAGCAGGCAATAGCCTTTAATGGATGTTGCATATGACATGGCAATTTTAATACAAAACATGCAATATGTCAGCTACTTGGCCCACCACCACTATATATATATATATATATATATATATATATATATATATATATATATATATATATTGTAGTTTATAAAATTGCAGTGAGCAGTCAGCCGAACCTTATGTGCTGTGGCTCATACATACATTACATTTGCACCCTGCCCTTCCATTTATAAGGACCATGTATTTAATTGTTCGCCAAGCCCCCAGTGGAAATAGAGATATTAGGAATAATGCACAAAGCAAGCTTCAGGCTGAAGGCTCTTTTCCCTTTGGCCTGTTTATTAATATTTTGGCTTCTACAGCCTGTCATAGTTTGGCTTTGTACTGTATATTTAAGGCTGAAATGTGCAGTTTTGTGTATCACAAAGAGAACTTTGAAAAATGTGTCTTGGAACATTCCTGGCCTCAGACTCAAGCACCACTGTAGAGTGCTGCCAAGCAGAAAGCATAAGGAGAAATTCAATAGAGCAGCCTTATTAAAGTTCCAGAGTACACAGAACAAATGGTTTTTTAGATAAATATGGGTGTATATTTCCACTGTCCTCCTTATTTTGGATTTGCAAATGTCTTTGCCTGAGAATACTGGCACCAATCCTCCAGCTCTCACAACGACAGAGATGTTAAAGGGAAATATACACTTTTTAGGAAAGGTATCTACCATGGGTCCTGGTGCAAAATGGGCCTTTTCTCCTCCCATCCCTAAACCCCCAATTACTCCTTCTACATATATGTGCCTCTCTGCATGCAAGTACAAACTGTCCTGCTTAAGGACCCATGGTCTGAATGCATCTGGGCCTTCGGAGACCCTCTAGTGATGGCCCTGTTTCACCCTTAATTTTTTTCTTAAAGGAATTGTTCAGTGTAAAAATAAAAACTGGGTAAATAGATAGGCTGTGCAAAATAAAAAAATGTTTCTAATATAGTTATTTAGCCAAAAATGTAATGTATAAAGGATGGAGTGACTGGATGTGTAACATAAATTAGTACACTACTTCCTGCTTTGCAGCTCTCTTGGTTTCCACTGATTGGTTACCAAGCAGTAACCAATCAGTGACTTGGGGGAGGGCCACATGGGTCACAACTGTTGCTTTTGAATCGGAGCTGAATGCTGAGGATCAATTGAAAACTCACTGAACAGAAATGTACTGTGTGGACCCCACACACTCCAGCTTTTATACATTTTTGGCTAACTACATTAGAAACATTTTTTATTTTGCACAGCCTATTTACCCAGTTTTTATTTTTACACTGAATGGTTCAGTCTTGCTATAAAATATAGCAATATTCAGACAAGAAAGAGCATAAATTGGGTATATAAATGTACATGGAGGAAAATGGAAGGTAAGAGATTGTATTGCTCACAAAGCAGGAAAGAGGCAGAAGACTAAGAGAATTAATTAAAAAATATTTTAAAATGAAGATCAATTCAAAAGCCGTTAAGACTAGAACAATCTATAACATACCTTTAAATGTTTACAGGATACATCTCACAGAAAATAAAAATATTTTCTTTCCTGGAAATTACACAGATTTAATATCTTGTCCAATAATCACTGTAATTTTATTCTGCCTCACTGGCTTTTCACTAATAACCTGACACCAAGAGTGGATGTTACATTCTGCACCTGCCTGTGTTAAATAATCCTTACAGGGCCCTAAGTGCATCACAGCTACATACACTGTACTGCTGAAATGTTTTATACTGGATTTCTGGACACTAAACCGCAGGGTACTTTATGCACTCAAACAGCAGATTTAAAGGAGATCGCCAACCGACGCATAAGGAAAGCAACTCTACAATACACACTTATTGAGGTCTTCAAATGTATTAGTAATTACTTTAGAAATTTCCAGTGGATTTCAAATAATTTATAAACAGTACAATCTAGAAAGTCACCTAGAAATAGAAATTATAAGCATAGAATTAGTAGATACAAGGACATGTGGATGTAGTAGTAGCTGGCTGGTGCAAAGCTGATAGACTCAAGTTACGTCCCAAAATGCCTGCATTGATATCTGGAAGACTGGTCTGCTTATCCATGGCTGCAGGCATTTTATCATTAGTCTGTGCAGTGTGCTCATTAACAGATCCTGCTGTATCCAACTAGAACTCAAGTGATAAATGCCACAGTAAAGAGGAAAGGGTTAATATGACTGTAAGGGATGTTTTCCAGATCTTTAGTCATGTGGATTCCTTTCTGCATGACCTACTGTCCTGAAATGTAATAGCTGGCTGGGAGAGCTCCTACTGACCTGTGCCTGGTAGCATGCTCCGTCTCAATGTCTTCCAAATGAAACTCGGCCCACGGATCAGGCATCTGCTTAGCTTTCTGAATAGCATGTTTCCATGCCTCCTGTGAATGGCAAAAATAATGGTGAGAATGGCACAGAGCATGATTTTAGGCTGTACTAAATATAAGTAAATTACAATTATTTGTAGTATTATTAGTAAAATAGAACTTTTTAATAATAAACATTAATGCTGAAATGAAAAGTCATGTATAAAGTGATTTTAATAATTTTTTAGTCTTAATAAAATATAATGTATATTAAAGCAAATACAAGATCTATAACCCTAGTTGTAGCTAGATGACTTAAGGTTCCCATACACGGGGCGATAAGCTGCAGACAGATTAAAGGAGAAGCAAACCCTTGCTAATAAAAACCCCTACCCTACCCTACCCCCCCCACCCTACATCGGCAATTTCCTTGACTTTCATCGCATGCACAGTTGTCGCGAAGCAGAAGATTGCTCCAACTGCGCATGCGCCGATCTATCCCCGAAGGTTACCGAAGAGAAGAAGATGGCGCCCATGAACTCCCAATGCCCTGAATCTGCACTGAGGGGTAAGTAAAGAGTTATGGGCATTTACCAAAGGTACCACCTAGGCATGGGGGAGGGAGCAGGCAGCGGGGTCTATGTAGGGTAGGGGTTTTTATTAGCAAGGGTTTGCTTCTCTGAATCTTATTGTGAAACGTATGGGGGCCATCTGGTGGGCTTCCCAAATCAATATACGGCCGAAAGTCACCAGAAGTCTTTCAGGCTAGTTTAAAAATCAAATCAAGGATCTCAGCAACTAACCTATGCAGTCATTGATTGACGCCAGTATTCTACTCGTTGTGATCCTAGCGCCCATGATCAAATCAGCCTAATGGTGGTCATACAGAGGAGAGCTCCACTTGTTTGGCTTCCTTGCCTGTATGACCAGTTTAAAGCTAGCCGTACACAGGCCAATAAAAGCTGCCAATAGACAGAGTCCGCAGCTTATTGGCCCATGTGTGGGGCCCTCGTTTGGCGAAATCACCAAACGAACAGATTTCTATTTGTAGTGTATGGCCATTTTATGGGCTTTGGCCCTTGGGCAGATTGAGGAGATTTAGTCGCCTGGCAACTAATCGCCTCTTCTTGGGGGCGACAATCTCCCCGAACTGCCTTCCCCCTGCTAAAATGCTAATAACTTGTGCTGCTTCGATTACTGAAGTCGCCCTAGGTTTCCTTGTGAGGCAACTTCGAGCGACTTTGGAAATCGAAGCGCCGCGAGTGCATTGCCGCAGGCGATTTTTCATTTTAGCAGGGGGAAGGCAGTTCGGGGAGATTGTCGCCCCCAAGAAGAGGCGATTAGGAGTCTCCAGTGAGATAAAGCAGGGCTGTGTTGTAAAGGTCATACAGTACAGCCGAGATAAGGAACACACATTGGAAACACGTTTACATCCACTCTTGAGATAGTTCAAGTGGGTCCATTAAAATGTTTCAAAACAGAACACTTACTCTAAAAGGAACAAGAAAAAAAGAATCTGCCTGAGCCAATCCATTTAAAATACCAGCAGAAAAAGGACTTGAATAAAGAGATGACGATGGGTAATGTTTGATGTAAATGAGTGAAGGATAATGAATGTTAACAAAGGCTTATTGCCCCTGAGTGAATAAGAGAACAGTAAAAATAAACTGACCAACCAAACTGAATGCTTTTGGACATGTTAATAAGCTTATAATACACAAAAGCCATGAATATCCTCGGAATTCCCTTCGGCCTCGTGCTTTTATATTGTCATGGAACTCCTCTGTCACTTATAATATCCTTATATATTTTACAATAGGGGGTACTTTATTCACTACTCACACTGTATTTACATGTTTTGTAAATGTAAATGTAACATTATTTTTCATGCAAAGCTGAGCCTTGTCTGAAAAGAACTTATCTGAAATTTGTTTCCATCAGAGCTGAGTTTTTAGGTCAATGGCACACAGGGCAGTTGCTTATGGTTTGCCACCCCAACGATTCCCAGTGCAGAAGGTGACAAAACTGGGAATTGCCCTCGACTGACCTGTATGGTATTCGCCTGGACCCTGCCAGTGTGTTCACAGGTCAAGCAATTATTGATCGGAAACACTCACTTGTAAGTAATAATCACCTAACCCACAGGTGCACTAGCAGGGACCAGGTGATTACCATACAACTCAGTGGAGGGGCAATTCCCAGCAATTTGCTGCTTATAACAACCCCCTACGTATCTATGGGCACAGTAATCACCAGTTCTCTGTATGTGTGTGTGTTTACTAAACATTGTTTAAAAGTTAGACATTCCATACAAAAAAAAATATTCCAGATTTCTTTAACAGCAACAATGAAGTTATGAGCAGGAAAAAGCCAAACAGGAACCTCTGGACTGACTGATTTCCTTCAGTTCTCTGGTGTATATTTAGGGAAGAGCTGCAGAACCTGTTCAGTGGAAAATGTGGATTTCTTTCTTCTTTCTTCCAGCTACCAATTACATCACTGTTATCAGTGCAGAGTGCTGACCTGAATCTCGGTTTCAGCTCCAATTGCTTCTACTGCTGAGATAACTGTATAGTAGATCTGTCATTTTCTGTGGATTAGGGGGCAGTATAAATATGACTTTATTTCAGACAACCTAATGCCCATCTAAACATAATGGTCAGGCAGCGAATGGCCATAAAGTAATAAACTATTTGACAGAAAACTGTTGGTCCTCCTGCAAAGGTCCTGTCAGTAAGGCAAAACAGAAAAGCCATTTCATGCCTGTGTTATACTATTTCCCTAAGCATCATGTCTGTATGCTTTTCCCTCAATGACTGCATAAGAATTTTCCTATGCCAGGCCAAATCATTAATATATGATTATTACATATACATATACAAAATTATGGGAATTGCAGCACAAATGAATAATAATACCAGGACCCCACACAGGGCATTTTACTCTGGACCCAGGCCCCACTAAGACTACTAGGCAAAAACCTTCCAACTGATAGCAGGGCAGAGCACAATGTACCCAACCAAACCCTTCCAACCAAGCAGCACAGCCAGTGATTGGGATCCATGCAAAGCAATGGCTTTAGCACTTACATAATCCAATCTTAAAAAGAATAGTAATCTTTGCAAAAATGGCAATAAAGTTATACGACAGTATCGACACATTTACTACAGAATGATACAATTTAGTGGGGTTTTTTTTGTGTGGCTCTTTAGGCATTCCACTTGAAAAAAACACCTTCCATTCGTTCTATACAACACAACCAGATCCACCATGAAGTGGGGTCATTTGGGCATCCAGGCAAGGGTCCACAAATATTAGGGCTGAAGGTGCCTTATTAGCAAAGTTTATTTTAAACCGAGGTTATGGCTAGGGGTCCACTAGGTCCACTACCAAGAAGAAAGGGTCCACAGCAGTGGATTCCCATGATTTATCATGGCAGTCCTGTGCCAAAACACACCCCTAAGTTCCATAGTTTTTCTGATCTATAAATCAATTGTCCTGCCTAAAAAGCAACATATACCGGTAGCTAGTTATCGCTAATTGGAAGGATTACAAACCAGAACATTGACTGATGTGTACTAATGTATAATGTATATGATGTTATTTGTAGCTCAAACTAATATGTATACAATATACAGCTATGCAGATACATATTCTTGTATCTGCACAATATCTTATGGTATACAATAAACCCCACTTATGAAAAGGCCGCAGTTTCTCATTATGATCTAATTTTGCCTGTTAGCAAAAGCTGAATGCTTAGCCCCCTGTGGGTTAATAACTACATTTTTATCTAAGCCCATCAGAATGAGATGTTTATTTTATAAAAACTAAATGAATGTACAACAGTTTTCTTTAAATATATGACACAAAGAAGAGGCGGTGGAGGTAATGTAATGTATTACTGATGTACGAAAAATAAATAAGGAAAGCGGCCATTTTGGTAACTCAATACTTCAGCCCTGTGCGCTTAGATAAAGGCAACAATTCTTAGCTCATCTTTAGTAGATGTACAAAAATATCTCAGTGACAATGAATTCAATATGAAACGTGTAAATTAGTTGTGAACTTTTACACATACATAATTGTGGCTGTTAGCAGAAATAATAGCGTATAAATATGCATCAGATAATAAGGGACCTTAAATGTATTTATGTGGTTTGTACATGAAGGGATAGAAGTGAAAGAGCCAAATTTGTAAGAACACATACCCGACCTCGATCAGCCAAGCAGCCATGCACAGAATCTTTGGACTGTCCATTCTAGGAGATGCACAAGAGACATTAATGGAGACCAGAGACAATGTGAAGCAGAACATTTACAATCACAGCAAGAAGCTCATGCTATTTGACATGCTAGGGCAGGGGTGTCCAAACTTTTTACAACAAGGGCCAGATTTGGTGAGGTGAAAATGTGTGGGGGCCGACCATTCAGCCTGACATGCTGGATCCCAGAATGAAAATGTGAAGCCACTACAATTTACGGGATCTCTCTGTACAGACTATGAGCAAACTTAGGGGACTGTTCCTGCTGAATTGTGCTTAGAACAGGGAATACCTATGCTGCCATAGTTTTAGCCATTTGTAAATACAACAAATGAAACATGAATGGCCAGACACATTCTCTACAGCTCCCTCTTATAATATCACATCATTCTGCACGGAGCAAGCCCATTGACTGTCATACTTACTAGGCAAAGTAAGGGCTTAAAATGCAAATGTTTACTGAAGTTTAAACTTGCAGCACTGGGTGTAATGAGGGGAAAGGGAATCTTTTCAGTCGTGACACAGTGCAGGGGAGAAAGCAATCACGCAGGGACATGAGCTGGATCCACACATATTTGCTTAATAAAGGCAGCAGCAGTACTTGTGCTCTCCTTTTTCCCCTCACTCCTGAGATGTGCGTGTTCCCTTCTCAGCATTTCATTCCCCGCTGCTCTCCCGAGTCCCGACTGTCCCTCCTCTCTTAGCCTCCCTACTTTATTTGATGGCTCCCGACGATCATTTGTCCGATATGAAGGTAAATCTGCATGTCTATGGCCAGCTTTAAGAAAAGTGACTGCTTAGGCAAGGCTGAAACGGCAAACTATAATCCAATAATATCTTTAGAAAAGCTGTAGGGGGGGGGGTGAAAGGAAAACAACTTTACATTTTGCTTGTAACCCTCAAGAAAAACAGAAAAGAAATACAAAACTTGAAGCCAGAACTCAAATATGAATTTGTAACTAATGGGGTATTGCAATTTGATGCAGCTCAGTTTCACGATCCTCTCATTTATATTTGTTTTCACAGTATACTCATAACAGCAACTCAGGCTTTCTCAGTTCTTTTCCCTAAATTCTGGATGCCGTTCAATATTTTCTTATGTTTGTTCTCTCTCACTCGAGCCATCACATGCTCTGAAAAGTATTCTGTGTTCTAGTCACCAGTGCAATAACAAAGACTCTGGGAAGTTTTGTTTCAGAAAATAATACACAAGCCATTATTTAGGCCTTGTACCAATACTCTAATATAATCAAATAATTCTCATTTTAAAAAAATATTACCTTTTTCTCTGTAGCAATAAAACAGTAGCTTTAACTTGATCCTAATATATAATTAAGCCTTATTGAAGGCAAAACAATCCCATTGGGTTATTTAATGTTCAAAATTTTTTTGGTTTTTTTTGCAGACTTAAGGGGTATGGAGATCCAAATTATGAAAAGATCCCTTATCATAAAAACCCATGTTCGCATGCATTGTGGATATCAGGTCCCGTACCTGTACAGAAATAAAATCTATTATTTTTACACTATACATAAAAGATGTATGAGGCTTAATGTAAACCCCCATAGAGGGGTTAACTAATATGTATGGTAAACAGGACAGCAGAAACTATCGCAACCCCCTACTCTTTTTCTCCTCAGAGTGTTTGGTGCAGTATTAGCCAGGTGATCTTTGACCTCTGTAGGAGCTTCACTAATAACAAAAGGGGAAAAGCTGCAGTAAAACCGGTCTGGCCCAGCTAGGACAGCCATTAGCCCCTCCTTCATAATTTCTATCAACAAACATTTCAGCTTTAAAATGTAGCCGATGGCGATTTCAAACAAATAACCTGACCATGTTATAGGACTAACTGAACATTTACCTGCTCACCCACCAGAGACTCAATGGCAATATCTCTCAAGAACGCGGATGCTATTAACCGCACTGTACACGTATCTCATATCTGGAGACCCGTTATCCAGTAAGCTCCGAATTATGAGATGGCCATTTCCCATAGCCTCAATTTTAAACAAATAATTAACATTTTTAAAAATTATTTCCTATTTCTCTCTATTAATAAAACAGTACATTTTACTTGATGGTAACTAAGCTGCATGAATCCATATTGCTTGCAAAACCAATATATTGGCTTTATTTTATGTTTCAATTATTTTTTTAGCAGACAAAACATGGTGACCCAAGTTATGAAAAGATCTGTTACCTGAAAAATCCCAGGTCCCGAGGATTCTGGATAACTGGTCACTTATCTGTATAGATTTCTGGACTTCACTGGGACAAATAGGAAATTACACTGCCTAGCAACTGCCTTGCTCAGGATAAAAAAGTATATATTTAGGTATCTGTTTGCCTTGATACTGACAAAGGTTGGTGGATCAGGCATTCATCCATTATGTTTGATTACATCTGATTTGTTACTGATCAGAGTTACTGGATTCAGCCTTTCTATTAAGCACTTTTAGGGCTATATCACAACAACCTGATTTTTTTGGTCACTCAGTAACATAACAATAGAGAAGAACATTTATTATAATACAGCATCGGGTGAATGTCTGAATTCAATCAAATTGTTTGTGGCCAGGCTCAGCCACTTCTTGTCAAGCCTATAATCTTCCCTATACATTATATGGAGGAATCAAGCAAGGTGTTGTAGAGTTGTATAGTGATGGAACAAGAACAACACTTTATCGGTCTTATGAAAATTCTTCATCCTGTAGTCCTCATACCTTGAAATTGAAGGAGTTCCTTGGGGAGGAACTGGTTCCATACTCCGTCTGTTTCACCAAGTTGGTAAAGAAATGTGGATTTTTCTTGTTGGTCTCATGGTGTGAAGCTGGGTCATCGGTGATGGGGCAGATGTAGAAATTGTCTTCCTCGTCACTGTCGTCCTTGTTGTAATCTGAGCATCGGTCTTTGGTCGAATTGATGTTATCAAGGCCCTCCATGCTAAAGATGAGATCTTCGTCTGCCATCGTGTGTGACTGGTTGGGATTATTCGCTGGATAACTGAAATAGCCAGAGTGCTGTTGTAGATTGGCATAAAGCAAAATGGCCTGCAAAAGAACACAGAATATTAACCCAATGATCAGAAAGCCTACACATGCAACAGCATTAGTTATGTGTGACACTGTCATTTCCATAAACTGTAACAAACAAGGGAAAGTTGTGCTCACCACTAATTTTTAAAACCATAATGTGGGGGTGCAATGAGGCTGTGACCACAAAATACATATAGACAAATACAAGAGTCCTCTGCACTCAACCCATTATCAATATATTTAGGACAGAGACATTTTGTGCATACTGCTACTGAAAAATGCCTTATCCTTTAAACAAAACAGGGATTGTTTGTCAAAATATTGCAATATATTTAAGCTGGACAACTACATCAAAGTCATCCCATATCTGGCCAGTCCTACGCTCAATTTTCATCTGATTCATTAAGAATTCTATTGCTTCATTATACATTTTACAAAGGGACTAAGTTTTACCTGCAACTTACTAGTGCTTTCAAAGTAAAACTCCCAAACTTGGTTGCCCTTTTATTAGACACCAGTGGGATCACTTGACTATAGCTGGGAAGGGTGGGAGCTACAACATGGAGCTGGTCCTGTATAACTATAACAAACAAGGGAACGTTGTGCTCACCAGTAATTTTTAAAACCATTAGGCGGGGGTGCAATGAGGCTGTGACCACAAAATACACATGGACAAATACAAGAGTCCTCTGCACTCAACCCATTATCAATATATTTGAGGTCAGCTTAAATATATTGCAATATATGGACAAACAATCCCTGTTTTGTTTAAAGGGTAAGGCATTTTTCAGTAGCAGTATGCACACAATTTCTCAATGTCTTAAATATTTTGATAATGGGTTGAGTCCAGAGGACCTCTTGCATTGGTCTATGTTTCCATAAACTGTGTATATATAGGGAATAATGTACCCCTACTGTTAAATACACAAAATTATCAACATGACCAAGATATGGGTCACAGACTAAGTTGTTTTGTACAGGACATCCAATTCTGAGTATTATTTTTATATACGATAAAATAAGGGCTGCAACATTTCTTAAAATACACAGGTCTCTATGAATCATGTAACAGAAGCCTGTTATATTAATATTTAAATGAGAACTATTAAGATAACATAACTACACAAGAGCTTTTGAACCAAATCATACAATTTTCACAAGGGCAGGATATCCGTACACTGTATTTGACTGAAATAAAAAAAAAATGGCCCTGTAAGGCACTCCTGTCTTTCAGTCTGCACATTTTCATAAAGAAATAGAAATAGAGAATCCAATACTGAGCCAGATTTAAGCTAAGGAAACCACCCACAGCAAACTAACATATTTGTTTCCACACAGCAGATGAGGAAATCCTGCCTGCTGATTGGTGCTATGGATAACCAGAATTGAGACAAACTTTGAGGATTTCCTACATCTATTCATCCTAGGGTGCGGTAAATATATGCATATGGGGAATGGTTTTGGCAGCTCTTCCACATGTATAAATACAGACAAGGGATATTCGGCTGATTTACAAACTCACAGTAGCTACAAAGTTGCAAAGGCAAATACTGGACTGAAGTGGGCAGCTATTGATCATGTAAGGGTCAAGCACACTCCTTTTCACAACTGTTGTCTGGGGGCTTGGGCTGGGATTGTCAGGAAAGGTTGCCAATGGCCCCCACTGATTGGCAGGGATCCTTAAAGGGGACCTGTCACCCAGACACAAAAAGCTATATAATAAAAGTCCTTTTTAAATTAAACGTGAAATCCAAATTCTTTTTTTATTAAAGCATCCACGGCTGCTGGAAACTCATTTAAAAGTCTCAGCTGTCAATCAAAAATTGTCTGCCCCTCCTCTATGCCTTAGGCATAGAGGAGGGCAAGCAATTACTTTCACTTTCCATTCAGCACTTTCTAGATGTCACTGCTCTCCTCACATTCCCCCAGTTCTCGTAACCATTTAATTGTGCAGCCAGGGCATGGGGATGGACACTGGGTCCCTCATTCTGGTGCACAAACAAGATTCTGAGATGATACAAGGCTTGTCTTAATAACAAGTGTCCACAAAATGGCTACTTCCTGCTTGTTATAATTATGAATTCCCAGACTGATGGAAACAAGATTCAAATAATTTATACAGTGTAATTAAAGTTAATTTTGCTTGACTAACATGATAAAATAGGATGTGGAATAATTTTTTGGATGACAGGTCCACTTTAATCAACAAGTGTAGACCCAAAATGGACCTCCATGCGCTTTAGAATTTATACAAAAAAAAAAAAGAGTGCCAGTGCACCATTCCATGGTCTCAGGTAAGTGATTATAATGACTGGGGGTTGCCTATCAAATTGGTGCCCCTCCAAGTAATTATACCTTTTCTTTTCCCTTAAGAAATTGATGTGTGGGCAGAATTTGTCTACAAAAATAATTAAACATGGTATATATAATTAACATCCAACAAATCAGATGCCATTTCAGATACCAAAAGCTATCTTCTTTTAGCTCCATCCCCTCATTGTTCTCTCAAAGCTTCATGTAATTTATATTTCCAGTAACAAAGGATGGCAAATCACAGGGCCCTTTCATTGCAAGGAAGAACAGAATCTGACAACGTGGTTATAAAGCACATTTTCCCATCTCAGGCAATTACATTGCACTGATAAAGTCACCCCTTGCCTGAACTGCTGAACACTGGGTGATCAGTAAAAATTTGCTGCTTAGCTCTCCATAAAAAATAATAAAAGGGGAATGTTTTTCATCCCTAGTTTTTGTGAAGGCTCTTTCTGAGCACTTACTGTCTAATAGACTATCTGCCCTTTAGTTAAATATCTTTCGCTGGTACCCTATTTTGTTATAAACTCCTCAGAATGGAAGCATGGACAGTCAGCCAGGCAGTGCTATAAATTTCACATTGAAGGGACAGCAAAAACAACATAAGGCTATAATGGCTTTTAAAACAGACTTAAATCTAATGTCAGACTAAGCAGAGAAAAATCTTGATGCCACACTGTAAGTAAATATTTTGGGCATACAATCTGCACAATCGTCACAATGCTTGGTCTGACAATAGTGTTATGGGGTAAAAAATGTTCAAATTACGTGCAAGAATGAATATAAATCAATTACCGATTAGTCTTTTAGCATGTGGATTTTATTGGCAGTTTCAAAACAGCAAGGTGTAAAACCTGGTAACTGTAGAATAGGTAACAATTTGGTGGCAGCTATAAATCCCCAACTTTTACCTACAGCAAATATGGCCGTATTAAAGGTAAATGACCCGTGAAACATCAATTTTACATACCCTTATTTTACTTTTTCCCTAATTTTACACTTTTTTGTGGTCCACTGATATATTATAATATATATATTTATAATACACAAAAGCCATGAATATCTTGTAAATTATATCCTTATAAACGGTGAGTTCTGATGTCATCAGTTATAAACGGTGAGTTCTGATGTCATTTCTGTCACATGACTCACTGAAACTTGTGTATTATAATAAATAAAGTACCCCCAGTTGCAAAATATGAGGATATTAGAAGTTACCTCGGAGTTCCATGACCTGTATAAAAACACTCGGCCTTCAGCCTTGTGTTTTTAATATGGCCATGAAACGCCTCAGTAACTTATAATATCCTAATATTTTACAAGAGGGGGTACTTTATTCACTATATATATATATATATATATATATATATATATATTTTTTTTTTTAGTGAAACGTATATTAAGGTAGTGTATTAACCAATATTAAAGTCCTGCAATTAAATATTTAAAGCTTTAGGGCAGAAATGATCTGCTCCAACTTGTAAAGGCCTGCATTATCGACAGGCAAACTGACAGAGCACAGGGTCACTGCCATAGAATCTTCAAGTCAGAGCTTTCAGCTTAACGAACAGAAGCCTCTCTGTGCGAGTGCTCTGCAGGCAAAGCATGTGATAGCAGAGCTGGCACTCAGAGATACCCTGCTGTTCTACTGAGCCTTGTGTGTGCCAAGAGTAGACACTCCCTCTGCTGTGGCTGCCAATACAGATATTATTAACACTTAGTGACCATTGGAAAGACGAGCAGTTTTGGTATGTCCCGGCATTTTGCATGGTATGTGACTATACCAAAAGCCATACCAAAATGGAAGCCGTCCTATGGCCATATTTGTTAAGGGAATGGGTACAGTTTTGCAATAAACATAATAAACACTGCAGTCTGCACTCAGCAACAATGGGCATGGATCTAGCCTAAATGAGACATGTCATAATTATAATGGTTGTGGATGCAGTCGCAAAACCAGAATCGCTATGTTTTTACAGTAATTTTACTGGGCAACTGAAATCCCTATGCAAAACCTTTGTTCCTGTAACCTAAGAGCCTGTTCTGACAAACTATTCAATCAGGGTCAGGACAAACAAGTAACAACTACACTTTCTTTTTTTTGTTACATTTTTATTATATTTGGCATTCTTAATATATTGATAATGGACCAATGGCACCAAGACAGTACAAAGGAACATGGCAGCCAGCCAGCCTATATGTGCTAATAAAGGGCACACACAGACTAGACCTTTTCTCTGGGCAGACTGAAAACTGGTAGGTCTGTAAACTTTCTATCTAGGGGGCAGGTCACCCAATTAGGGTAAAGTAATACCGAAAACATCCACATATGCCAACCATTAGGGCAATGGCACAAGGCACTGTATGTTATTTTGCCTGTACTTAATCTCTGACAAAACCTCAGCAAGTATTGTCACATACCTCCCAACAATTTGGAAATAAAAAGAGGGACAAAAAAGTTGTTGCATGCAGCACGGCACAATTTTTACCACGCCCATTTTTGTGGTCACACCCCCTAATTACCATGTTCATTTTGTCAGGTTATGAAAGTTTGAACATATTTCTGTGTTTTTTCTTTCAGTTATTACAGTTTTGCTAATGAAGGTGAATTGCCCTTTAAGCTGTGAGTTTAACTTTTCCCAAGGGACCTGTTATCTTATATTGTTACAATCACTTATTTGATTATCTAGAAATTGTTACAAAAGCATCTTATCTTCTGCTGTGGCTGTTCTGGGCTCTCTGCCAAACGCCAATTAAGTTAGAAACTTTGTTTCTTTTTCTGTCTGTTCAGTGCAGAAAAAAACAGGACTTTCCAGTACAAATGAGGGACAGTGGGTTGAGCTATAAAAAGAGGGACTGTCCCTCTAAAAACGGGACAGTTGGGAGGTATGCCTTCATGTTAGTGTCAGTGTGAATCACTAGTGGTAAAACATGTGTTTTATGATCCATATTTGGACAGCTTTACAAAACAAGTTTAAAATACCTTAGGTGGTATATATGTTAAAGAGTAATAATTGTGTTTGCCACAGTTCACCAAAGGGAAATGCCACAGCTGTCTGATTTGGCAACCCCTCCTCAGCTGCTAAATAAAACATACAGTAGGTGTCTACGGTTTGTGGAGCCAATTGAAATGCAACTATGATTCCCAAAGGCTTTTCTAGGCTGGCTTTTAATATCCTGTGCTGCCCAAAGCCATTATGCAAAGTAGGATCTCCAGTGTATACCAAAATACGCCATTCAAATCTTTGTCACCCTTTCCAGTCTCCAACCAGATGTCTCCCATTTATTCCAACTCTGAATCACGGGCCAGGAGGATAATTTAATATTGAAAAAGTGCATGAAATACTTTTGCAGGCTGTTTTATATATTATTATATTGCACCAAATGTAATTTTAATAATGAAAAAGTGCATAACACATATACGCTGGGACTGGCAGAGCAGCAAAACTGGAATCCCTTAGATATACTGTAACTGTCTGTGTGGCCTTTATACTGTGGTGTGGGGGGGGACTTTTTTCGATGGGGGGGCATGGTTCAATAAATGTGCACATTTATTGAACCTTGCCCCCCCATCAAAAAAATCCTGTGCTTCAGAACCCCCACCTTACCTGAGTCTGATTTCACTATTGTTACACCACCTCCCATAATTCAAAAGTACAAAGGGATATCCTGAACCCACAGATGTGCAGCTTCGCTGAACCCAGAATAAAACACACCTATTAAATACCTCTCGAGTCTGTTAGGAATGCATTGCAAATAGTCAGAACAAACACAGACAGACCAGAGGGGTTAAAACCAGGAGTGTCTGAATTAATCATTTGTAGAGATCTTGCTCAACTCCTGTGAGATGCATAAGTCATAAGTGGGTGGATCTGGTTTCTTCTTAAACTTTAAAACTAGTCATACTTTTGTCTTCATGCTTATTTTGTATCTTGCTAAAAAAGTGCAGCTTTTAAATGTACCATCACTTTCTTTGTTTTCATTTCGAGGACAAGAATCGTCCACGAGAACAGTCATTGCCTGAGGCGACATGTACAGTAAATGCTTAGCAGATTGAAGGCTTTCTATTATAACGATTAAAGCCTCAACTCAATAAATAGGCATGTAACATTCCACAGCATTTTAGTCCATGTGAAAATGAACTAATGGCACAAGTGCTACGAAATGGCACAAACAGTGCAGAAATCACCGCACAAGAGTCCTAACAATCATATAATAAGCACAGCGGAAGAAGACATGCAAATAAATACAAATGAGGTGAGATCTGTATAAATAAGTAAATTGTCTCATTTACATTTGTGCCATACTGACATGCTTTACCTTGTCACAAGTGACCATAGCCTGTGTATGTTACAGATAAAATTACTTTTGCTTTCTCAGGTCTAAAAAATGCCTTCAGGCTAGCTTCCAAAAGCCAAGGGCATTACTGCATATACACCGACTCTCAAGCATCTAAAACCTTGCCTATTATACAATTTGTGATATCAAAGCTGTAAAGCTAACATAGCAGATTATGTGATTTGCTAATAATCACATTAAAAGGCATTTTCCTCATTTGAATTTTTCCAATAGAGGGGCTACTTCTCATATTATGAACAGTTACCACTAGAAAACTGTATATGTGACATTATACACAAAGGGTGTGTGGGAGGGGGAAGTCTCTTCTAGATTTAAATGCCCTGAAAAAGTTAAATTTGGTCATAAATGCACAGGGTCAAAATGAGTTTTTGTGTGAGCCCACCTTAAACATTCATCTTTGTAGCAGCCTATGGCTGTTTGTTAAGGTAAACCCCTGCGTGTTTAATTCACGTCAATGATGTAAAGTTTTGGGGCAGACATGTTTGTTAAGGTGGCCATAAACTATAAGATATTTTCCCCAATAAACTCACCATATTGGGCAACCATTCAGCTAGAGCAAAACAATTGAAATAAAATGATGGGAATAGGTGCCATCGAGACAAGGACCACATCACCTAGCCAATACTGTCCTTGATCTGGCGGGGAAAATCAAACTTGCTCAATCTACAGATTTTTGGCCAGCTATCAGTTGTGGGGGACTATTGGAGGGCCCCATATACGTGCACATAAGCTGTCAAACTGGCAGCTTAAATCTGCCCGTGTATGGCCACCTTAAGTCACTTCAGGAGCAGCCAATAAAACTGGCTAAACTTATCCAGTTTAAGTTGAGAGGTTTGCTAGCTTTTACCTATTTGCCCAATTCTGGACATCTATGTTTCCTATGTTGGCAGATCTAACTGAACTTCCTGTGGTTCTGTCTATCTGCCTTGTACATTCTTGGTGGATGAATGGTACAGGTATGGTACCTGTTATGCATTATGCTCAGGACCTTTTTTTGGAAAATGGGTCTTTTTTGGATCTTCGTACCATAAGTCAACTACAAAACCATGTGAATATTAAATAAACCCAATAGGCTAGTTTTGCCTCTAGTAAGGATTAATTATATCTTTGTTTGGATTAAGAACAAGGCTCTGTTTAAGTAGTACTGAGAAAAAAGTATATTTAAAAAATGTTTTAGATGATTTGAATAAAGTCTATGGGAGATGGTCTTCCCGTAATTCTGAACCTTCTGGATAACGGGTTTCCGTATACTGAATCCCATACATATACATTGCTGCATATCTTCCTCAGCTCTTCCTCACTTCCTACTATGTAAAACAATGGTATTTTCCCATTTCCATGGATGCTGAAATACCACAATATACAGCTGTCCAGCCCATGGGCCAGTCAGCCACATGCCAGGCAGGCCGTCTATTGAATTACCAGCTAACGATAAACTGCATATGCTAAATGTTATCAATGTGGCTGTTAACTAATGATGATTTCCCTTATAATCAGCCCTTCCTCATTTAAAAGGAGAACTCAGAGACCAGGACAGAAAAAAACATTAAGCAGAAAAGCACTGTGATCTCTCAACCCTTTAATTTTTTCCAGACTGTTCCCATGTTCCATATTTAGAAGTATCTAACAATCAATACATTTTAAATAACTTCCTTTTTCAGCCACAAATAGAACATAAGTGTAAATAGAACAGAGGCCAGTCTCTTATTATAACCCTCTAAATTCACAATTGTTCCATTTTAAATCTATATATGTATATATTTTTGTACAAGCCTACATGTTGGAAAGTTGTTTCCTTTGCATTGTAAGGTTTACCATCTTAATCACTTTAATAAAAAATCATGTCCAGGTTGTGCGAGCTGTAAGCAATGTTGTGCTGGGAGCCATTTCCCCGTATACAGAATAGCTTATAAATTTGGCTGAACACCAGATGTTATCACCATATTGTATGTATGTATAACTTTATTTGTAAAGTGCTGTTAAGGAGCTGCACAGTGCATACACGTACAATATATATATATAAGACAAAAAACAATAAATATACACATAAATTATCGTTGGACTGTAACTCCTCTGGAGGGACTAAATATGGCCTAAAAATGGAGTGGCAAAGTGGGGGTGTGGATGCACAGCAATGCTAGTAAAACTGGCACCAACATACTGCTCTGTACAGAAAATAACATTATATGTGACATATAAAATTGGACACAAGTTTTATACTTTTACATTTCAACATTAATCAAGCAGCTGCAGGCAGCCATATGTACAGCAGCACCATGCAATGGGAGATAAGGATCCCTGAACATACTGGTTCTTATGCAGGACTGCCAATTGAAATCACTGGGCCCCGTACAACAAAATTTTTGAGGCCCCCTGGGCCCCGCCCACCCCAGGCCCGACCCCATACCCCGCCTACTCCACAGTTAAAAGACCACACAGACATCAGCGCTAAAAAATGTAACCCCCCACACACAAAGCTATTGATAGTCAGGGCCCCCTTATAAGTTAAAAAAAATTGGGGCCCCAAAAATGTTTTTTTAAAAAAAACATTTGTGGCAGGGGCCTATAGAATATTAAAATAATACATTGGTTGCCAGGGGATTAAAAAAAAACAAAAAAAACACAAACTGGTGTTCAGTAGAATTGAACTCAAGGCTTCAGGACTTCAACTTCGCCTCCTTTCGTGACTTCGGGTCTTTTCGGCGCTTTGGGGCTTCGGCTGTTTTCATGACTTCGGGTCTTTTTGCTGCTTCGTGACTTCGGCTTTTCGGCACTTCCGCATTCGGCAACCTGCGAAATGGCCGCACGGCTCGGACACTCGTAAGGGGGGCCCGGCTCTATCAAAATTGCAGCACTGCTGGGCCCTGCTTCAGGCCCGGGCCACTTGACCCCCCTGATGGCGGCCCTGTTCTTATAGTTTGCTCTGTGTCCAGGGACTTCTGTATTTGCAGAGTTGGCAGGACTAGATATGATGATGGTGGAGTATAAGGCCCATTTCCGCATTGTCTATTATATGGCACCAAAGAAGAGGAAGGCAGATAAACAGTACAGGATGTTTGATGATAAGTGGAAGCATCAAGTAAGCTTATCTCTTCAGAAACTCAACCTCATTGGTTTTTATGCATCAGGAACAAAAATAACCCCACACAGGGTTCATTATAAAAGGCAACTTTCTGCACAACTCCCATGAAAATATTGCAACAACTGTATGTGCCCATTGGACATTCACGTCCAAACAATCACTGCCTGTCACCCACTGACATCAAAGATGTGTTCGGCCCTGCGTTTTTTATGGGGCCTTTCCTTTTCCTCTCAGAAGTTGTGTGCAATAGATGTTAAAGGGGTTGTTCATCTTCCAACATTTTTTTTCAGATCAGTTGATTTCAGATAGTTCAACAGAAATAATGACTTTATCCAATTACTTTATATTTTCTATGTGCAACTGTTTTCTAATATTGGAGTTTTAAGGTTAATTTTTCACCATCTTATGTCTTTCTGAAGCAGCTCTGGGGGGGGGTCACCGACTGTAAACTGATGTGTTTCAAATGAGGGTGGGCGTGTCCTAACAGTCCCTGACAGAAGCACAGTAGGAAGGGGACAGCCAATCACAGCCCTGCAGTCACACAAGCACTGACAGGCTTCAGTTCCCTATCAGGTCCTGCTAGCTGCTGATTGGTTACTGTCCTGCAGGAAGTGGAAGGGAGGGATTATTAGGGTTTTTGCAATATTTAATAATTATTAGGGTTTTTATAATATTCAATAATTCAGCATGAAACACTACTTATTTAAGCACAATTGTTCTATATCTAAATGAGTATAATGCACTGGTATGTTCTTATTTTTTTACACAAAAAAATTTCCCCCAAAATGTCTGCTTTTCATTGGTACATCCTCCCATACTTCCAAATAGTGCTGAAAGTCAGCTTGCTGCCTGGATTCCCCTATGCGACTATGCAGCAGCATTAATGCATCTCAATGTAATTTTGCGAAAATGTTGGCACCTTGTTGGCACAAAGCAATGGTTTTAAAACAGAGCTTTTAACCTATGAAAGATTATGGCTTTGCCAAAAGATTATTTGCTGTGCTGCTTTAGAGCTAAAGTGACATTTCAGGGTGTTTGAATGAATGCCAAACACACAGTTTCCATTCGGAAACCAAAAGCTGGCAATCTGGAGCATAAGAAATTACTCTGATTTAAAACAACTTTTAAATAATTAATATCTTTCTAAGCTCTTGTAAGCAAGCCCTTCTAACCCTACTATTTCATTTTATAAACCTTATATTTCAATTTCTTGTAAGATCGCTGTTTCTTATATGTATTATCACCACTGTATAAATTAACAATGGTGATGGTGTTTCATTTATCAGCCTTATGTCACCAGAAAATCATAATCTCTTTTCTGCACTAGAGCATGTATTTCTGTTGCTGCCACTAAGCTATACAAATATTATGGCAGCTCCCTCTCATCTGTTTCACATACAGAAATTAAATTGGCAGTATACATGATAACAAACACTCCCCTATTTAACAGTTAATGAAATAAAATGATTAGAAGATGAACAAGGTTTTTCATTAACACGGCATATCTAAGGAGCTGATGCAGTCACTGATAATATCGCAATATTAAAATGGTATTTTTGTTTACTTTATATACTGATATAATTACATTATTTAAAGGGGTGGTTCACCTTTAAATGAACTTTTAGAATGTTATAGAACGACCTATTCTAAGCAACTTTTTAATTGGTTTTCATTATTTATTTTTCATAGTTTTATAGTTATTTGTCTTTTTCTTCTGATTCTTTCCAGCTTTCAAACGGGCGTCGCCGTCCCCTTCTAAAAAAACAAATGCTCTGTAAGGCTACAAATGTATTGTTATTGCTACTTTTTATTACTGATCCTTCTATTTAGACTCTCTCCTATTCATATTCCTGTCTCTTATTAAAATCAATGCATGGTTGCTAGGGTAATTTGGGCCTTAGTTACCAGATTGCTTAAAATGCAAATTGAAGAGCTGTTGAATAAAAAGCTAAATAACTCAAAAACCTTCAATAATAAAAAATGAAAACCAATTGCAAATTGTTATCCCTCTCTGCATCATACTAAAAGTTATCTGAAAGGTGAACAACCCCTTTAACATAATATGTTCAGTTTTTTAAAAAAATGTATGCGTTTATATCTGCACTCAAAACACAATGTATATATAGTCATGCACACAGGGATGGCAACACAGCAATTAGATAAAATATTCAGCCTGACATCAGTCCCCCAGAGACACGACACTGGGATTTATGGGGATGTTACTATAAGCAGAGACCACAACACGAGGACACTTATTACTTGATACTGCTATGAAATATCACCAATGGGTTAATATATTTATATACCCTTATTTCATGTAGGAACAGGTTAAACGTGGCCCTTAAAGGGTCAAATCTAGAGGAACCAAAGTACAGAGGGCAGAACTATAAAGGGGCCCTAAAACCAATTTTAAGCATGTAATGGGGGGTGTGGCTACATTTTTACATTTATACTGGGTCCAAGAGAAAAATGATCAGTTCTGATTAGACCTTCTTCTATTTTGCAATATAAATGTCATACCTATGGTTTGCTATTTTGTTGTTATACCAATGTGGGTTCAGTGTTCCTGCTTCATTAAAAAACAACAACCCAATTACCCGGTTCATGAGCCTCTGCCAGAATAAATGCTTAGTATTGCTAGTGGCAGACAATAGGGCTGATGTTGTTACTGGAGTTTGCCTGGCTGGTATAGAGAATATTTATTTATCCCTGTGCAGAGAACAGTGCTGTTGATCTGAGGGCATGCAAACCAAACTGTGCACAAGACAGTCACCATAATAATGTGAAATATTCTTAAAAATGCTCCCACTGCTCCACACTATTTACAGCCCCTTGTGCATCGAAGAACACTCATCGGTAGGCATTTTTATAAATAGCAAAAACATATCGTATGTAACAAATCTTTTCATTCCAAATAAATGGAGCTGAGCATGCTCCTGATCTCTTTACTTTGCCATAAAAGGCAGGCTTGTTTCCATGTCCTGTATGTATGTCTGTGTGTATGAGGGCTGAGAGCTCTTGTTGTGTGGCACCCCCTCCCTATACTTTCATGCACAGCAGCATGTGCTCTTGTTATGACGTGACAATAATCACAGACACACAAACGTCACAATCAGATCTGTCAGATGATCAGCACACGCTTAAAGGTGGCCATACACGCACCAATATTATAATACAAAATTAATTTTCATACAATATTGAGTGAGTGAATAGGTGGCCATACACGGGCAGATTAAAGCTGCTGATATCAGTCGAGGAAACTTCGGGCGACTTCGGAAAACTAAGCAGTTCAGGGAGATTGTCGCCCCGAAGAAGAGGCGATTTGTCGCTGGGGCGATTAATCTCCCCAAATCTGCTTGTGTGGACTGACCCTTAAGGTGGCCATAGATGAAAAGATCTGCTCGTTTGGAGAGCCAATCTTTCCCCGATATGCCACTAACAGGCCTGGCTATATCAGGGGTAATCTGAACAGTTGGCCCTATGGCCGAACGATCAGTTTAAGAGAGCACAATGGGCTCTGGTGGGATCAGTCGGAACAAAATCAAACCTGTCCGATCGACCAAACGACCGATCTCCGCCGGACGAAAAATGTCGGGACTCTCCACACACGGCCCGAAAATCGTACGAATCCTCGATTTTTACGATAGGATCTTTGCGTCTATGGCCAGCTTTAGGCCGGTTCGGCAGCTTATCTGCCCATGTGTGGGGCCTTCCGACGGGTCCTCCCGATCGATTTCAGGCCAAAAATTGGCTCAGCTCATTGATTGAGCTGGTTCTAAAATTTTGAAGGCCCCCTGAACATCGGCCACTGTTAGTGCTGGATTGTCAGATACAGGTAGAATTCTATTGTTTCTACCTGTATATCAGACGAGTCAGCTCTACACGTGTGTGTTGAAAAGAACGATCTTTCCTGAAAATATCTTTTGCAGGAAAGATCTTAATTGTTTCCTCTATGGCCACCTTAACCCTGTCACTGCCCAAGCTTTACATTCCTTCAAATAAACCAAAAGATCTAGGTGCATCTGAGGACAGAAGGGCAACATTTAAAGGGCAGATGTGAGCCAATGAATGTCAGTAAGGGGTGCAGATGGGCAGGGGCACATGACAACCATAGCAGATCCTGCAGGCCCCTAACTGAATTGCAGACAGGAAGGTAACTACAGGGTGAATGTGAATGCAGGCTGTCCATGATGCAATATTAAAAGCCTTAGGAATATTAAGAAAATATATTAATGTTGCTCTTACCCTATACAATGCCACTCACAGAGACGGCCCTGCACAGTTGTGTACAGCAGCTCAGACCTGTTAAGGAACGTCGCGCACACACACTGACACAATGAAGAGACACGAGTCCGCCAATGTATTCCTGCCCTCGTCTTCTCCGACCTCCCAACTGCAGCCGGACCCTCTTCTAGTCTGCCTGGGCTTCAGCCTGACACTCAATTCCTGCTGTTTGATGGCCCCTCCCACATAACACAAGCGTCACGCCCCCCGGCCAGTACCATCTCGCTTGCACATGGGGACGACTGCGAAGGTTGTTTTTGTTGTGTATGGCTGCTGGGTGTCATGTAGCAGCAGCAGAAGAGTGCAAGTTGTTTTTTTTTAATTATAGATACACAATGACTGGTTGAGTGAACTTATTCAGTGCCAGGAATAAAATACAAGTAGCACGGATTAGACTATAAGTAATGGCTGTATGTGTGTGTATTATATAGTGAATCAAGTATCTTCTCTTGTAAATTATAAAGATATTATAAGTTACTAGGAGTTTCATGACCATCGGCCTCGTGTTTTTATACAGGTCGTGGAACTCTGAGGTAACTTCTAATTTCCTCATATTTTGCAACAGGGGGTACTTAATTTATTATAATACACAAGTTTCAGTGAGTCATGTGACAAATTACATCACTACGCACCATTTATAACTGATGACATCAGTACTCACCATTTATAAGGATATCATTTACACAGCCGAAACGTTAGTTTCTAAATAAAAGCATTTATATTTTGGATAAGTCCTGTGAGTGCGGCTGCTTTCTGGGAGGAATATATATATATATATATATATATATATATATATATATATATATCCCCTCGCTCATAGGATAACATAACACTGTGGAAGCACTCATATTATGAGAATACCCCCTAAAAGGGGGCTGACAGGACTCTTGAAGAGAAGAAGGCTTGGACTGGCAATCTGTGCGTTTTGGAAAATGCCAGAGGGGCTGCTGTAAGATGCCATACACAGTCATTAACTACTGGGCTGTTGGGTGACTGTTTGGGCCTCTGTTTACCTGAAATGCCAGGGCCTATTTTGAATGACAGTCCAGACCTGGCCCTGAGGCTTTGCCATATGTGATGGAGAGTGAAAGCTCCATAAATGAAAAGTATTCTCCCTGTCATAAGATTAGTAATGGAGATGTACAATCCCTGCATGCTTAGAATCCCCTTATTGCTGCTCTCTACAACAGGACACATTTACTTCATGTTACAGTCTCATGTGGCCCAGGCAACGATTTAGCAAATTCCTGCATAGCTTTCTAAGGTTTTGTCTCTTTAAGAGAGCTGATGTCAGCTGATGCAGAAGGTTGCAATGGCATACCTCCCAATATTTACCATGTCCATTTTACAAAATTTGGCAGGTTATGAAAATTTGAACTCATTTCTGTGAGTTTTAGTACAATGTTTTGCTAATGAAAGTGAATTGCCCTTTAAGCTGCTAGTCTTAGTTCTCCCAAGAGACCTGCTTATCTTAAAAAGTTACAATTGTTTCTTTGCTTACCTTAAATTGTTACAAATTTATCTAAGTGCAGCTGCTGGCTGTTCTGGGCTCTCTGCCAAAAAGCTTCTTATTTTAATTAAATTTCAGAAACTTTGTATCTTTTTCGCGAATCAGTGAAGTTGATCCTAGTCAGGAAATTTCGGTAAGAGACTGCGGGATGAGCTGTCAAAATCACGACTGTCCCGCAGAAAACGGAACAGTTGGAAGGTATGGGTTATTGCTGTTGGGCCCAACTATGAAGTAAGGGCACCACAGCACCTTGATGCATTTTCTTTATCAAAATGGTCCTTTTAAAGGGGCTTCTAGAGGCCTCCTCCCCATGGGGAAAGCAGCAACATTTGCACCTAGTTGTCCCTTACAGGAGCATATTTATGGTGGGCACATGTGCAGAACAGCATCCGAAAATGACTATATTGCCCTTGCACCTAACCAAGAGTAGCTGAGTGCAGAAAATGTCAAAATGTAAGTATCCCAGCCAGGCCCAGACTGACAATCTGTGGATTCTGGCACATGTCAGAGGGCTGTAGAGGGCTCTTAGGGCCTCTGTAAGTTTGAAATGCCAGGGCCTATTTTGATTCCCAGTTTGAACCTGATCCCAGGCCGTTTTTTTGAAGCAAAAAAAATTGCTGGCCAATGGAATATAAACAATTTTCTCACTGACAACCCCTAGTATGTTCAACTTTCCTTGTCATTTAATTCTGTTTTAGCCAGGCCACAATTTCTGATTTCTTGGACTCACAAGCTATCCGAAAGGCATTATATGAATCAGCTTGTTTTTATGAGGAACAGATTGTGGTAAACATGTTTTTATGATGTGAAAAGTGAAAAGTTAGATCGATGAGGTGCTGAAAAACATTTAATATGTTTAGGTTTTGCCACAGCTTACAGAAAACATATAAACCTTTAATTTAAATGGTCTTGGTGATGCTGTGGCGAAAAGATTTTGTACAGAAGGTGGCTGCCAGTGACATTTTCTCTAACTGGATCAGGGAGGGTTTCCAGTGGCCTAACTTCTGTCTGCCGGGACATCCCCCAGCATTGTATCCCTCACACTCTACACGGGCTTGCACAAACAGTCCAGGTCCTTCCATTGCGATATACCTTTTTTGCAGCTGAAGGCTGTGTGGGCCTGCATCTGCAGGGCCCACCAAGTATTTTACCAGTGTTCCCACCAGCCCAGTCCAACACTGGTTGTGCTGCAAAGTTCTGTATTGGGTCCATTTTGGGTTGTGTCATCCTTGCAGAGTGATAAAGTGCTGATCTACATGGCTAATGTGCAGATGTAATTTATTTCTGATTACTGTATAATTATGCTCTTATTAACCCTTATTAACAGAGCACCAACATATTACTCTTTGCTGTGCATTAAGTGAGTGAGCTATATGAAACACAAGGTATGGCGATGGGCAGATCAACATACAGCAGGGTGAGAAATCTGGCACTGGGCATTGCATTTAGCAGCATATAGTGTATACTGAAGCTATTTTATGTTAGCATCTGTGATACAACTTGCCCATTATGAACAAAAAGGGAGGCAGGAGTTTGTAAATATTTTTGTAAGGTAATTTCCAGCTGCTGTAACATTTTCCACTTTCTGGCTCTGTGTTTCTGTGATGAAATGTAGCCAACCTCATATGAAGCATTGAAAGGAGATGTTAACATCTCACACAGAACATGGATAAACTGATTTTATCACTTCAAAGTCTAGAGCAGAGCATGATATTGGCGCAAGCGTGAGGAATGTCCAGGTCCACATTTTGCACTTTCATTCACAGTTCTGAAAACAATAATTTGTGGGGAGGCTGATGCGAAAAAGTACTCCCCCCCACAATGCCTATGGAAAAAATAAAGCAGACGTTTGCAGTTTTAGCTACAGCTGGTGGTTGTTGCGGTTGGAGAGTCTGTAAATAAAGGGTCATTCCAGAGACACATTTTGGATTTTAGAGAAGTAAAATCACTGTTTTTATTAGATTTCTTGCCAAGTTAAAGCAAACCCAGATTTTAAAGTCAGCTTGAGTTGTACTCTTTTATTTAGGGCATTCCAGGCAATGTTCCCTCTGATTCCTTCTTGGCTATGTGTGCAGAGAAAGTATTTTGTTCAACACAATTTAAACTTGAGTGCACTTTTTTTAAAACTGTGTACACAGGTCAGAATAAATGCAAAATTTAGTGTTTTCACAAACATCTCTTTGTGCACACTGCAATTTGTTGTGTGCACTGCCTTCAAAATTTGTGTGTATATGCACATGCGCACAGCTAAGAGTGAACATTGTTTCCAGGGGTTAAACTAGAATATATGCATATTTACCTTTAAAATACTAGTTTCCTCGGAATCAGAGCTTGTTCTTCATAATGCAGCTCTGCAGCAGCTCCAAGTGGATTCCAGGTTTGACCTTCAAAAGTTTACCTTCTGTAATGCTTTGGCCCTGTCAAACCCTTTAGTTGTAAATCATAAGGAAAACAACAGGAGTGAATGCCAAAGGCAATTAGATCTGTTAATTGCTTTCTTCTTTTGCACATACAGTACATGACAGGCCTGGACTGGGAGTCAAAATAGGCCCTGCCATTCCAAGTACGCAGAGGCCCAAACACCCCCCTACCAGCCCAAACAGCCCCCAACCAGCCCACTCTATGGTAACTTTCTATGGACCCATACAGCAGCCCCTTTGGCATTTGCCAGAACCCACAGATTGCCAGTCCGGGCCTGGTACATGATTAGGCTCCATCAATTCAGTCCAAATTTACTAGGCTATTCTATGTCCCAAACATATAGTTAAAAAGGCATGTCTTAATAAAAAGAACTGCAGTGCTGCCCTGCTTTTTGGCAGGGATTCTTGATATTCAGACACAATCACAGCAACAGCCTCACGTATAGGGGTCTATTTATTATGCTGTGTAAAATTAAATTTGCTATAAAAACATGAGTAAAATAAATGGTGAATTTAACAAGGGATCAAATGCAAATCTCCAAGGTTTACTAGGAAAAAGCCAAAATGCAGATCTTGCTGCAAAAGTGTTTATTTCCACGACATGTTTCGTGCTAACAGCCCTTCATCAAGTGTAACTGAACTGAAGGGCTGTTAGCCCGAAACATGTCGTGGAATTAAACACTTTTGCAGCAAGATCTGCTTTTTGGCTTTTTCCTAGGAAACCTTGGAGATTTGCATTTGATGTCTACACCTGAGGAGGGATGTGTGCTAGGAATAAAAGTCTGGATTGTGCCGCACTTAGTCACCTTCACTGATTTGAATTTATCAAGGGATGTTTTATTTTAGCTGTGTGGCTGCTAGATTTGCCTCCATTTATACAGTATGGAAATGGAATTGCTGTTTTTCAGAGCTTCTCTGTATAATGGGTTTCCTATTCTTGTTTTGCTCATAGCTGCTAAACTGTAATGCTCCCTTGTAATGTTGACATCTGGGTCAGGGTAAACAACAGGTGTACCCATAGATCAGGCATTCTTGCTTATGGTTCATTTTCTGAACATGGCTTCTTCATGGAGCACAGGGTCATTGCTGGACCTAGCTGTGCCCCTGACTTCCAGGGCAACCGTGTGACATGGTGACATCAGCAGCACTGAATATAAACACAAGGGCAGGTCAGGACTGCAAGTCCTGGGGCAAGGAAATCTCAGGTTACAGGGTTTTTTGGGGAAGTGTCCTTTAAATATACACATGCAGAGAAAGTCTTGGTCTTGGGTTTTCAGTGTAAATGTTTCAGCTGTTCATCTAAGAAGTCTTATAAGTCAATAGACAATTGCACCCAGACAATAATACCCCCAAAATGAATACTTAAAGGAATCTTAAATCTTGAATTAAGAGTTTATATCAAATTAAGTGGCATATTAAAGAATCTTACCAAACTGAAATATTTATTTATCTAAATCTTGCCCTTTTACATCTCTTGCCTCGAACCAGCATTTAGTGATGGTCTGTGTGCTGCCTAGGGTTGCCACCCGGCCAGTATTTTACCGGCCTAGCCGGTAAAACACCTGCCAGGGCCGGTATTACAAATTTGTAGCAATGTAGCTGCCGGTAATTTGTAATACCCTTTACAAAAGCCCTTGCCCTCCAGTAAAAACTTACATTTCCTTTGGCTTCTGCGATGTGGCCCCGGCCCTTTTGCGGTGCTACCCTGTGGCTCCACCCCTTTTACGGTGCTGTCCATCGGCTCCGCCCCTTTTTGCATCACGGCCCGTCCCTTTATTATCTGCCCCCACCACTGTCCGGTATTTTTTTTTTTAAAAGCTGGCAACCCTAATGCTGCCTCAGAGATCACCTGACCAGAAATACTACAACTCTAACTGTAACAGGAAGAAAAGTGGAAGCAAAAGACACAACTCTGTCTGTTAATTGGCTCATGTGACCTAACATGTATGGTTTGTTTGGTTTGTTTGTGCGCACCGTGAAGCCTATGATCCCGTATTTTTCAAAATGGCAATTTTCTATTAAAGGACATGTAAACCCCCTCCACAAAACCTGAATCAGGCAACAGCCTCTTTGAAATATTTAGATAACTGCCACTCTGGTTGTTAAAAGGTTAACAGTAAGACTGCAGCATCCCCTTAATCACTTAGAAATCCTTCTACTCCTCTAACCCCTTCAAACTTCTCCCTCAGGGAAAATGGCAGCCGGTTGAAAGCTGCTATTTGTTTTATGAAAATGTGATGGCACTGGCAAATGGAGGAGGTATATGCAGTACAAATGATGGGACTTGGGTGGGGAAGAAATGCCCAACTTATATACATGGTAGGAAAATGTAGGCTTTACAAGTCCTTTAAGGATTACCCAATGGCACATACTAGTAAAAAAGTATATTATTATTAAAATTTTTATTTACATGAAGCATTGTTTTACATATGAGCTGTTTTATGCAATTTCTTTTTTAGAGACCTACATTGTTCATTATATTGTTCAGAAGGGAATTCAGATACTTACTTGCCCTTAGGCTCATGTCACATATCCTCGTTTGCAGTAACTATTGGAGATGCCCACATATTGTTTTTTTACTATTTGTAATGGGAACAACCACATGAGTGTAGTGGGGAGCATTGCTGATGCTAATGTTTCTATGACTCTTTTATATCTGATGGGGCTAAGTGTACGATTAAAGTTAAATGGAAAATTTAATGAAATGTTCTCCCAATGGAAATTTGCAACCTGTCAACAGAAAAATTGTGGGTAAGGCTACATTTTTATTGTTGCAGGCCTCTCCTGATCAGTTGTTCTATTTATTGCCTCATTGCTGTTTTAAAAGAGACCTAGCAACAAGCTGCCTTCCTAAAGGTCAAAACAGGGTAATGCAAAAACAAAAAATAATTAAACATGTATGTACATATATGAAAACGATGACCTGATGCAACATTTCTTACAATGCCACTGTCTATAATCATACACATGCAAAGTTTGCTAGAGGTCCAGTAACCCATAACAACCAAGGCCTATAATTGCTACTTCCTCCAGGGGTTGCTGGGAAGGGAAGTCTGGGCACCAATTGGAAAACATCTTTAGCATTAAACATCTTCATGTGGGAGGAAGTCATCTGTGATCTATGGATTTGATGGAGAAGGAAAGGTTTAGAGCAGAGGTCCCCAACATTTTTTTTACCTGTGAGCCACATTCAAATATATGAAAAGTTGGAGAGCAGCACAAGCATACAAAAAGTTATTGGGGGTTCCAAATAAGCTGTGATTGGCTATTGGTAGCCCCTTTATGGACTGGCAGGCTACAGGAGGCTCTGTTTGACAGTACACATATTTTAGCATTAAATCCTGTTTTCAAGCCAGGAATTAAAAAAAAAAAAAAGCACTGCTTGGAGGCCACTGAGAGCCACATCCAAGGGGTAGGAGAACAATATGTTGTTCACAAGCTACTGGTTGGGGATTGGAGGCTATGTTAATCTGGAAGCAGGCCCGGGTTTACAAATGGGGCGCCCCTAGGCCATCTCTACTCATCCCCCCTTATGTATCCCCCTCTGTTTTCCCCTCCCACGTCGTCCTCCCGTCCCCTCCCCTTCAGGGTCGTTCTCCCCATCTCCTTCCCCCTCTCTGTCTTCCCCTCCCACGTTGTCCTCCCATCCCCTTCCCTTCAGCGTCGTTCTTCCCATCTCCTTGCACCTGCACATACAGTATATGTGCATGCACAGATACGCATATTCAAGACGTGCGCATGCGCATAGACGTGCAGGCACAAGGAGACTGGAGGACAACTTGGAGGTGACGCGGAAGGGGAGCAACTTACTCAAATGCGACTGGGCAGCATGCTGTCCCTGAATTTCTGCCGCCCTAAACCCGGGCCTTTGTGGCCTTGCCACAAATCCGGGCATGTCTGGAAGACCTGATTTCATTCCATATGGCCATCTTACCTTCTGGAAAAAAGGATTTAGTGGCCATGCTGTGTATAGTACTGTTTTCTAAACACAGTAATAAGGCTCTACTACTGGTGCTTAAAACAACCAAGGGAAAGTTGTGCTCACCACTAATTGTTATGACTTTGATGTAGTTGGCCAGCTTAAATATATTGCGATATATGGACAAACAATCCCTCTTTTGTTTAAAGGGTAAGGCATTTGTAGTAGCTTATGGCACAAAATGTCTCAATGTCTTTAATATATTGATAATGGTTTTAGTGCAGAGGACGTCTTGTATTTGTCTACTACTGGTGCTTCCCCTCATTATAGCATATGTCACTGCTCCATCAGTCCCACATAGTCCCATAGTGTCAATATTGTTAGGCATCAGCAATGCCTGTAGGGCTACCTATGGCTTCATTCTTGTCACCAATACATAACATTCCTTGTTCTTGTTCATCACAGCTTGTGGGTAGACAGCATGAATCCATAACTTGCAAGCTGAGAACAGACAATGACAAGTGTTTCTCGCCTTACAACAACTGCTTCATTTCTCTTAGTTAGTTTTGCTGATAAAGCAGTAATTGCAGTGAGGGACAGCACCAGGGAATTAGGGAGAACTACAATTACCTACAACTGTAATAAGGTCTAGAAATGATCTTATAAAAATAATATGTAAGGAAGAACCTGACAATGTAGATGATCAATACTGTAGGCCATATTTGTGTATGGCTTGCTGCAGACTAATATGGCACTGCTCCCTGGTGACAAACACGCACATGCTGAGAAAAAAGTTGTTGACAGGCTTCAGTACTTGTGGCATTCACTTCTTTTTTTCCTTTGTGATTTACAGCTAAAAGCCTGGACAGACTGTACAGCATGCCACCTGTTAAAGGTCAAACCTGGCATCCACGTGGCCATGTAGAGAAGATATTGGGCTAACAAAGATCCTGGCTTGGTGATACCTCAGTTTAATTCCCATGCCAACTACTTTTGACCTTGGGAATCTCCATTTAATCTCTTGTTGAGAAGCTAAGCTTAGGGGTCGTCATATATTATCCAACAGAAAATGAGGTTTAACTCTTTCAAACCCGCGAGATGGCACGCACTCAACAGGACTCCAGGCAGTGATAAAATTCAGATCACTTTATTGCAGAAACATTTATAATCCTAACGCGTTTCGTGTGTTCTCACACGTAATCATAGGCAAAAAATGAGGTTTATCTGTAATATAAGCTAATGCTACAGGGCTGATTATTAAATGCTGATGCTAATTGCACTGGTTTATGTGCTGCCATGTAGTAATTATATGTATTAAGCCTTATATTGTGACATTTCTATTCTATGTGTACTGTATATTGTGGGTCCCTAAGCTCAGTAAGTGACAGCAGCACAGAGCATGTGCAGTGAATCAGCAGAAAAGAAGAAGGGGAGCTATTTTGGAGGTGCAGATCTTTACTGCTAAAGGGCTGTGGTTGCCTTGGGCTGGTACAGAAGCACAAAACATCATGTACAACATTTTTAGCTACTTCTTTAGTTTTAGGCTTTAGTTCTTAAGTTTTTTGATTTTGAGTTTCCTTTTAAACCAACTTTATAAACACATTTATATATACAGTATATATATTTGTATACTTGGCAGCAGCAAAGTGGAATTAGCATTACAGCGTGAAATGTGAGAGCAAATAACAGAACAACGCAGACCTCAGCAAAATGTAAACCATCTGGATTAGTATAAAAATTCTCGACTCTTTAAGGACACAATGGGCTAAAAAGAAAGAAGCAATTAGCAGTATAAAAGACATAGAATGAAGATAAATAAGAAACAGATATCATGCAAAACACAAGGGGCTTGGCCTTACTAAGATAATACATCGTATATTGATTATCATAGTAGTATAAATAATATAAAAATATAAGTGCCAGACAGGAGCTGACAAAGACTTGTGTGTGCATGTTGGGGGGCAGAGAGTAACATATCAGTCCCCTATGGGCTTGGTGTAAAATATGCATTGGACCCCATTGTATTGTCCCATGTAGCTTGTAGTGTGGATCACCTCCAGCCAGCGATGGGCCCTACTGCAGTCGAGTCCGTTTTAGTCAGTTCTGAAACTGGTGTAGGGAGGTGCCAATATCATGAAAAGTTGGATTGGACTGGGCTGATAGGACACCAGGAAAGATCCTGGTGGGGCCAACCCTTGTGGGACCCACTGACCCAGATCCGCTCCCCACCAGAGGTTCTGCACCTTGACCTTCGCCTCTGGCCCTGATTGTGCTTGTTATTAAATAAATATAAGGAATGTGCAGGGGGGGGAGGAGAGTTGCAGGTAGGACAGGGGCCTGGGGGTGTAGGGGTTACGGCTGGCGCCTTGGACCCCTCATTATGAGGCTGATGGAAGGAGTGATTTTAGGGAGATGGCAAAGGGATGTGGGTAGGAGGTAGAAGCAATGGCATAACTATCAGTTACACAGCAAAGTAATTTTAGGCACCCCTTGTACATTTGGAATTCACCATTAATTATTAAACAATTGAAACTATTAGAGTGCCCCACTGAGTCTCCCAGTAGTTGCAGGCAGGCCCGGACTGGCAATCTGTGGGTTGTGGCAAGGGGGTGGGGTTTTGCGCCGAAAGGGTTTCCTTCTCCTTTAAAAGCAAAATCGTATTGGTTGCTATGGGTTACTGCTCCTGGGCAAACTTAGTGGCTTTTATTACATATGGGGGGTTTGTGCCTTTTGTGCATGTTCCAATTAGGTTTCACTAGAACCTATAGGGTCCTAAAACAACAATGATTCCAGAGCACCCAGACGGTTGTATAAACACTGAGAGAAACTGCACATCAGCCTTAACCCCTCACAGGACTTTGTGGGACACCAGACATTTCGCTGAGTCTGTTCTCTCTAAATTAGATATGATAATTTAAGTAAATACATCGAGGGCTCCCCCATGTGGCAATGTCCGCAATTGCCTCATTTTAATAACCGCTTAACTTCCTGTAAGTGACGGGTGGCGCCATCTTGAGGTGTTTTTCCATAGCGCCCTAGTCTGGAAAACCTATAAAAAGAAAACAAGCAAAGAAGCCGGTACAGACGTCGTTTGTGTATCGATGACGTGTAATTGTAGAAGCTTCTAAAGCAGCAGGCTCCTCGTTATACACAGTAAGGGACACCTGCGTCAACCGCTATAAGTGGAACTCAAGCGCGTCACAATCGCCAACTGTGGATAAACGAGCAGCGCCATCGTGCGGCCGTTTTGTGCAACTGCGCCTCCAGTTGGCAGTAAAAGCGAAACAGAGAACGATTCTCTCTGACATAGAGGCAAAGAACGCGCCGGCTCGAGAAGCGCACTCGGTAATAAGGTCGTGGGTTAAATTAGCAAATACGCATTGAGGCAAATGTGGAACTAGTTCGTTCTACCGTTGTATAAAATATAGAGGTGCGTATTTGTTGTAATGGTAGCGTGGCCGAGTGGTCTAAGGCGCTGGATTTAGGCTCCAGTCATTTCGATGGCGTGGGTTCGAATCCCACCGCTGCCATATTGCTTTTTTTTTTCTTTCTTCTTTTCCTACTCCACAAATAATATTTACAGTTCCATTTTCTTTTCTTTTACGTGAATACTGCACCTTCCTGTAATCAAATGCAAACCACAATGCAGCAGTTTCAGTTTTGCCAATGTCCGGGTCCCTCACAGAGACATTAGACATACCTCCCAACTGTCCCTTTTTCGGAGGGACAGTCCATCTTTTGACAGCTCAACCCGCAGTCCCTCATTTTTACTGGAAAGTCCCTCTTTTCTATGCACTGAACAGCCAGAAAAAGAAACAAAGTTTCTCACTTGATTGGCTTTTAGCAGAGAGCCCAGAATAGCTAACGGGTGCAAATAAGATACTTTTTTTAACAATTTTGAGACACAAAAACACAGTTTAGATAAGGAGAAATATTTTCAAACTTTCATAACCTGCCAAATTTTGTAAAACAAACATGGTAATTACATTCACAGCTGCCAGTTCCTATAGTCCAGGTGCAGTTACTCTCTGAGGAGATTTGGAAATCCTGGAGCTCTGTATTGGCCTTCATTTTTTTAAAATAGTTTTTGATTTATTTGACCTTTTCTTCTGACACTTTCCTTCTTTCACAAAGGCCTCTCCTATTCATATTCCAGTCTCTTATTCAAATCAGTGCATGGTTGCTAGGGGAATCCTAGCAACCAGATTGCTGAAACTACAAACTAAAGAGCTGCTGTATAAAACAGCTAAATAACTAAAAAGAATCATAAATAATAAAAACCAATTGCAAATTAAATATCATTCTGTCCTTTATAATAAATTAACTTAAAGGTGAACAGCCCCTTCACCCCATGGGCTTTGCTTACTTTTGGTGGACAGTAGGGGTGGGTGGTGGAACCATACAGCAGACCCTATGACTGTCTGCCAACCCCCCTCTCCCAGGACTCCTTGTAGTTGCAGAGTCTACTGCATAGTTGTTACAGCAGACCAGTTCACTGGAGTCCACTAGGGGTCCTGCTGTCTAAGCAGGAACCCAAAAATGTTTAAATAAAAAATGCCCAACCTTAATCCACCATGCTACTTGCAATCCTGTCCATTCCAAGACAAGTCTCACCCCTTTCATGATCCACCAGTCTGAATGATTGGGAGGAATATGTTGCCCCTAACATGATTCCCTCCTCTCTACACGTGATCGCGGCCCTGTCCCAGGACTTCAAACTTGTCGCAGGGGGTCACCATCTTGGAAAGTGTCTGTGACACTCACATGCTCAGTGGGCTCTGAGCAGCTGTTGAGAAGCTAAGCTTAGGGGACGTCACTAATTATCAAGCAGAAAATGAGGTTGGCCTGTAATATAAGCTGATGCTACAGGGCTGATTATTAAATTCTGATGCTAATTGCGCTGGTTTCTGTGCTGCCATGTAGTAATTATCTGTATTAATTACTAATCAGCCCTATACTGTGACATTTCTATTCTATGTGTACTGTACATTGTGAGTGGGTCCCTAAGCTCAGTAAGTGACAGCACCACAGAGCATGTGCAGTGAATCAGCAGAAAAGAAGATGGGGAGCTACTGGGGCATCTTTGGAGACATAGATCTTTACTGCTATAGGGCGGTGGTTGCCTCGGGCTGGTACAGAATTACAACACCTCTAGCTATTTCTTTATTTAAGCTTTAGTTCTCCTTTAAACTAGACTGTACTAATAAAGATGGGAAGGCCATTGGAACTGTGGGTGTTTTGGAATTGAGGTGCTATGGGGCTGTTATGATGCCACCGGGCTTCCTGCTTTATACTTACCAGCAACTGAAGAATGGTTATACAAGTGTATAGAAGTGTTAGAATACGGCACTGGTTGAATTCTATACCATTTATAGAACAGAGCAGACATTAAGAATAACATTACGACATTACGAGTTAGGATCCAAAACCTTTTTTGAGGCCTCCACTGATCTTCCCTGACACCCCTCAAATGGAATAATCTCTCTTGGCTCCTTGTTATAGGATAATATTAGATGGAGTTATTTCATGCACTTCAAGGGCCATTTTTTTTCAGTATCCTAAAGATGTGGCGCCAAAACACCCGATCCATTCCCCTTCCCACGACAGACTTGGATTGTAGCTAGGGTTGCCACCTTTTCTGGAAAAAAATATCGGCCTTCCTATATATTTATCTTTTTCCCTATTAATAACATTGGGATCAGCCATCATTTTTACCGGCCAGGCCGGTAAAATACTGGCCAGGCCGGTAAAATACTGGCCAGGTGGCAACCCTAATTGTAGCCTGGAAATATGGCTTTTTTTGCAGCCTGATTTCACATTCTACTTTTCCTCGCTTCCTGCTTCCGGAGAACCTTGCAGGCCACCATACACCAAAGGTTCTGCTGGGTCCTGGCATACATTTGAACAACTAGTCTTATGGACTGACCCCTCCTGTAGCCTGTCAGGGAGCTGGGATTGCAGGTAGTTAGGGCCTTGTTCATTGTTTTTGCAACTATTATAGACTGCAGCTGGAACCAGAGGTGGCCCAGTTCGGCACATCCACTGGTCTGTGGCTGGTGTTTGGAGACCTCTGCTCTACAGAATCCTAATGAGGAAACTGAGGGCAAACATGGAGAGCAAAAACTTGGCAAACCTATAGTCTATAAACCTATAGCCAGGCTGTGACTGCCTGTTGCTGGGTACTTCAGTTCCATACTAATGCACAGGCACACGCAGAGGGGACAGAGAACTGAGCGCACACAATGGAGACATGATCGGACACTGTGGAAGGACACAATTGTTTTCTAAATCATTTATTTTGATATATTTAAATAGCTTTATATTATTGCTAACTTAGGACTTTTCATAATTCAGCTTCATATTCAGTTTTGGCTAAATCACCTGAATTGAGGTTGTATTTACTGTACATAATTACAAAATCATATCTGTAAAAAAGAGAATAATGTTTGTCAGTTTGAAAATACCCTTTGACACACACGTCCATTACACCCCAACCATGGTCTGTTACACCCCCAACCTCACCCTTTGCTCTAATCCCAAATGGCCCATATTTCTTTAAATTCTACGTGAGCTGGTCAGAATTGAATTGCACCTGTGGACCCTCTACGATGCAATAGCATTTTGCAATTGGTCCGATATGAAGTGCATCGGACCATTTATATATACTTAAATAATTTTCCAAAGCATGCTAGTAAGTAAAATGTTTAGTATATTACATCATTATAATAAAAAGCATTATTCAAAAAATCCCTTTATAGCGCCTAATGGGTTTTATGCTTATCTAGAACTTAGTCATAGGCAATATCATGCCTATGACTAAGCGCTAGGTAAGCATGAAACGCGTTAGGCGCTATAAGGGGATTTTTTGAATAATGCTTTTTATTATAATGATGTAATATACTAAACATTTTACTTACTAGCATGCTTTGGAAAATTATTTAAGTATATATGGTTGTACCTCTGTTTGGTCACTAGAGGACACCAGCACGCTACCATAATGTTCATTTGACTCTACTCCCAAGCTGATTAATATAGTTTCATTGGACCATTTACACTCCCTTCCTCTACTATGTACAGGTATGGGACATGTTATGCAGAATGTTTGGGACTTAGGGTTTTCTGGATAAGGGGTCTTTCTGTAATTTGGATTTCCAAACCTTAAATTTACTTAAAAATCATTTTAACCATTACAAATACCCAATAGGATTGTTTTGTCATCAACTTAGTTGGGATCAAGTACAAGGTACTGTTTTATTATTATATAGAAAAAGAAAATAATTTAAAAGGTGAATTATTTGATTAAAATGGAGTGGAAAGGATGATGGCTGTCCCGTAATCTGAAGCTTTGTGGATAACAGGTTTCTGGATAACAGATCCTATACTTATTAGGGATGCACCGAATCCAGGAGTCTGTTCGGAATTTGGCCTTTTTTAGCAGTTTTTGCATACGGCCTAATCAGTCTGCCCGGCCGAACTGATAATAAAAGTAGTTCTTGCTTATTTATATATATATATATAAAACCCTTCATTATCAGTGTGCAATCTCATCACATAGGGCATCCAGGCTGGGCCAAGTGTAGTTAAAATATTTAGATTAGGTGGGAAAAAGGAGAAAAAAACATGCATTTTTTGTGCTAAAATTTATAGTACTATAGGGATTAGGAATGTTTTCAAAACCTAAAGTTAATAATTGTTTTTTTTTTGTGAGAAAACTGTCACAAAGAAACAGATGAGTCCAGCCAGCCCACAGGTGGAAGCATGGGTTCCATGGGCAGTGTCGGACTGGGACACCAGGGGCCCACCCAAAAACCTTAGATCAGGGGTCCACTCTCAGTACTATTATTCTTCCTCGCTCACTCAACCTCTATTCTTCTAGTCTTTTCTTTACATACTATAATCCATTATTCCATCTATTTAGCCTCTTTTTTCATAGAAATAGGGAATGACCATGAAATAGGCCAAATGTTTAGCAGCACAAGGGCCCACTGATACCTGGGCCCACCAGGAGTTTTCCTGGTATCCCGGTGGGCCAGTCCGACACTGTCCATGGGTTTGGGGCCAGCACACCTTGTTGCATTAATACATTATTACAGTATTAGTTCTATTCAATTTAGAATAGGAAGTCAGGATTGAAGTCTGGTGAGTGAAAGAACAGAGCTGCTGCAAAAAAACAAAGCAAATAGAGAGAACAAGGTGAACATCAAAAGGAAGAGTTTGCGCATGACAATGTGCAGCTGTGATGGCTGGGGCCTGGTTTGGATGTAAAATTCCACCGAATCAGCAAAGGAGAATTTCTTCGGGCAGTAACCCAGCTCTTTGCGGGCTTTGTTTATCCGAAATGTGTGCGTCTTCGAAATCTTTAGTACCTGCAATATACAACACAAAAAGTTTTGTAACCTTAGGAGCAAACCAGTGAAAGAAAGTCATAGGAGACACTGTTCCCAATACATCTAAGAAAAGATGTTCCCAAATCCAATGTTAATTTCATACCCAGAGACCTCTTTATAGGCATCCTTGCTCTCCTGCACACAGACTCGAGAGCTCTATGCACCTGTCTTTCCTATTCAGAGCCAACCCCATGGAAGAGTTCAGGAACAGTTCAGTGTAGAAATAAAAACTGGGTAAATAGATAGGCTGTGCAAAATAAAAAATGTTTCTAATATAGTTAGTTGTGCAAAAATGTAATGTATAAAGGCTGGAGTGACTGGATGTTTAATAGGTATGCACCGAATACACTATTTTGGATTCGGCGAGACCCCTGAATCCTTTGTGAAAGATTCGCCCGAATACCGAACCGAACCCTAATTTTGCATATGCAAATTAGGGGTGGGATTCGGTTCGGCTGGGCAGAAGGATTCTGCCGAATCCAAATCCTGCTGAAAAAGGCCGAATCCTGGCTGAATCTCAAACCGAATCCTGGATTCGGGGCATCCCTAATGTCTAACATAATAGCCAGAACACAGCTTACTGCTTTGCAGCTCTCTAACTCTGAGTTAGTCAGCAACTTTAAGGGGGCCACATGGGGCATACTGTAACTTTTCAGTGAGTTTGCAATTGATCCTCAGCATTCAGCTCAGATTCAAAAGCAAACAGTTATGACCCCCCCTAAAGTATCTGATGGATTATTGCCTGGTAGGGTTGCCACCAGGCCAGTATTTTACCGGCCTAGCTGCCAGTAATTTGTAATACCCTTAACAAAAGCCCTTGCCCTCCGGTGGAAACTCACATTTCCTTTGCCTTCCGGTGATGTGACCCGCCCCCTTTTGCGGCACAACCCCCATTGCCCGCCCCTTTTTGCATCACGGCCCGCCCCTTTAGTTCCCACCCCCTCCACTGGCCGGTAATTTTTTTTTAAAAAGGTGGCAACCCTATAGCCTGGTAACCAATCAGTGGAATCCAAGAGCGCTGCAAGGCAGGAAGTACAGTTCTGGCTATTATGTTAGACATTCAGTCACTCCAGCCTTTATACATTACATTTTTGCCTAACTAACTATATTAGAAACATTTTTTATTTTGCACAGCCTGTCTATTTACTCAGTTTTTATTTTTACACTGAACAATTTCATTAAAAGCAGAAGGTTGAATCTTATATTACCATGCACTCCATAGGAACACATATAACTCCCTGAGACAACGGCACAAGCCAACATAACCCCATTGGCTGAATCCCAATGGGAACAAAAACATATCATACAAAAAGCTTTACTTGTTTGTTAATAATAAAACAATAAATAAATAGCTAGTTCCTCCCCTAGGACTCCGGGATTTATCTACTTACCTCATATCTGGTCAGCACTGGGTTTAAATTCACAAAGGGCCTCAATGCCAGATGGAGATATTCAAAGAAGATAGCTGAAATATAAAAAATGACAAACACTCCTGGTAAATATTATAAACAAATAAATAAACACAGAAAGATGTGATGTTACCTGAATCATACACCAGGGAATAGGGCAGCGATACCCAGGGATCACTAAAGGCCAACTTCTCAAACTGCAAAAGAGGAACAGGTAACAATAAAGGAGGGCTTAGTGGGAACATTTCATGTTGTATCTCTTATATTTAATGTTTTCATATTTTTTTCATATTTCCGCGCCTTGGGGCTCCATGGGCCTTTGGGCTGCTGTATGATTTGTAGTTACATCAGCCTTGTAATAGTAAGGGACAGCTTGATTTACACTTTTAAAGGAACAGTTTAGTGTAAAAATAAAAACTGGGTAAATAGGCTGTGCAAAATAAAAAATGTTTCTAATATAGTTAGTTAGGCAAAAATGTAATGTATAAAGGCTGGAGTGACTGGATGTCTAACATAATAGCCAGAACACTTGCTGCTTTTCAGCTCTCTAACTCTGAGTTAGTCAGCGACATTTGCAATTGATCCCCAGCATTCAGCTCAGATTCAAAAGCAACGGTTATGGTCCATGTGCCCCCCCCAGCGCCGATTCTGGGGCTGCTGCCGCCTGAGGCAGCAGCCCAGATGCCGCCCCCCTCCTCTCCCGCTCCGCGCTTAAAAATTAGCGTCGGAGCGGGTTTCAGGGGGCAGTATCGCTAGTGCATTGAGCGCAATAGCGCTCTTTGCACTAGCGGAGCCGAATTTCCGGGTTAAAACCCGGAAGTTCGGCTCTTAAAGTTACAAGAGGCGGCTTTTTGCCGCCCCTTGTAACTGGCCGCACGCTGCCGCCTGAGGCAAGGGTTTCACCTTGCCTCATGGCAGAAGCGGCCCTGGCCCCCCCCCTTAAGTCACTGATTGGTTACTGCCTGGTATCCAATCAGTGGAAACCAAGAGAGCTGCAAAGCAAGAAGTAGTGTTCTGGCTATTATGTTAGACATCCAGCCACTCTAGCCTTATAACTATCTATATTGAAAACTTTTTTATTGCACAGCCTATTTTTATACAGAACAATTCCTTTAAATTAGGAATCATAGAGCATCACAGCCTCAAGGACCATGCACTGAGCCCCTGACACAACCTGAAGGGCTAGGCCAGAAGGAAGCAGGGGGTTCAGCACAGCTTAGTACACATGCCCTTTAATCACTCGTATTTCCCGTCGAAGTGGATCCATGTTAGCTCTGTATAGTTGGATTCAACCTTTTATAGATTTGGGTCTACATAAGTGTGAGCCTTACTGAGAGTCAGGCACCTGGTAGCACTGAGAGGAACACATTTGAAATCACGGCTACCTTCAGAGATTTGATCATCACTATTAGGCTCAAACAGAATTATCAATAGGTTTTCTGATTTCTGAGGAAAATGTCTCGTGTCATATAAAGGAAAAGGTTTCTAGTTTCTTCAGTACATATGGACGTTCCACAGTCAATGAAAATTTACAAGAGGCACTCACACCCCAGATGAGACATGTTTACATATTTCTTACCTGTTTCACACGTCAGAGTCTGACTTTTTGACTTACCAGTGGATGTAAAAATTCATAGATGTTGACATTTTCCCCATCGTGGATGAAGTACGATTGTCCACTCTGAATTCAAGAGAAGTGCTCAGTCAGGGCAGCCATCATAAATCATATTGTCTCATACTAGTTAGTTGGAAGGCCTTTCCCCCACCCTCACACACTCCAGGGATATAAGCCCGGAAACTGCCATAAATCCATGCAAGCTCTGCTCCTTTTGGGCCCTGCAAAACTGGACCTTCTGACCTGTGCCCGGGTACTTACCGCAATAAATCTTTTAGTGGCAGTTAGTGCCTCCGCTGCCAAAATATGGGCTTCCACCAGATTGTACAGGTGAATCCAGTTCAAAAAAGTTTTCTGATGTCCAACAGTGAAAAATATTAATCCTTTCTCAATGTTACTCTAAATGGAACAAATACAAAAGTACAAATATACATCTATTACAGAAGAGATTTTGGCTGCCAGGGTCACTGACCCCCATATGAAAGCTGGAAAGAAGCAGAACACAAAAGGCAAATAATAATAATAAAAACAAATAATTAAAACCAATTGCAAAGTTGCCAGGAATAGGGCATTGTATAACATACTAAAAATTAACGTAAAGGTAATCCGACCCTTTAAGCTCTGGAACTGACTTAACCTGATTTGAGTTAAAACCAAATAAATCAATGAAATAACCAGACCTTCCAAAAATAAATAAATAAATAAATAAGACAAGTGGATTTACTGGAAAGAAGTCCTAACTTTTCCACATGCCAAACATTATGATTTTTTTTAAAAAATATGTTAAATTCAACCAACAAGTAGTAAATGTGTATTAACATTTGCAAATATATATCATGTATATATACTCCCTGAAGGGGTTGTTAATGTTTCTTGACTAGCGGTGCCCAAATGTTTCAACAAAAACAGTAGATTAAAAAGAGTAGCCACTTTTGTAATCATAATAACAGTACAGGTATAGAATCTGTTATCCAGAAAGCTCTGACTTATGGGAAGACCATCTTCCACAGACTCAATTTATCCAGAAAGCTCTGAACTACGGGAAGACCATCTTCCATTGACTCCATTATAATCAAATAATTCATTTTTTCATGATTTTCTTTTTCTCTGTATTAATAAAACCGTACCTTGCACTTGATCCAAACTAAGGTATAATTAATCCTTATTGAAGGCAAAACAATAATGTTTTTTTTAGCAGATCCAAATTACAGGAAGATCCATTATCCAGAAAACTCCAGGTCCCAATCATTGTGGATAACAGGTCCCATACCTGTACAGGTTTACAGTTTTTAGACAATAAGAGGTGAGTTGTAGCCATGCATAAAACAGTTTATGTGGAAGGAAACATCAACCAAACCATTTGCAATAAGGTAAGTGGATAAGTGGACTTTATTTATAATTCACAGATGTCCATCTTCACACCTCCAGGTCCTTAAAAGGCCAGGTATTAGGTTAACTGTCTGTTAAGGACAACTGGGTCACTCACAGTGACCAAATAGCTTATCATCTGTACTCAGGTATAAATATCTGCCTATAAAGCAACTGGAGTTGATCAGAATTGCTCTATATCATTTGCCCATTAGACTCAACATTGTAGTACAGCTTAACACACACACGACACATACCACTAGTCTGGGCAAATGCCTCTGCTCATCTGGTCCATAAATTCCAGGAGGTCGTAGCACACACGTATGAAGTTTACCTCCTCCTGCCGATAAAAATGGAGAAAACAGATTTCACATCGATTTCACTGATGTAACAAAAGGTCACGTAGGAGTCATTGAATGCTGGGAAATTGTAAGTCCGGCACTTGAGGGTTCATGTGATAACTATGTATAAATATATATAAGGGGATCATATAATAATCTCTCTAATACTTTATTTACCAGAAGTTCTTTCCAGCTGACACAAGGTCACCCATTCCGATTAGAAGAAAAGAGGTTCCGCCTAAACAGTCAGAAGGGTTTTTTATAGTGAGAGCTGTGAAGATGTGGAATTCTCTCCCGGGAATCAATTACAGGCTGATACATTAGATTATATTAGCTTTATACCCCTCAAACAATGTTGGTCTCTATAAAAAGATATTGCATAAAACAGCTCATATGTAAAACCCTGCTTCATGTAAATAAACTATTTTCATAATAATATACTTTTTTAGTAGTATGTGCCATTGGGTAATCATAAATAGAAAATTGCCATTTTAAAAAATAAGGGCCGATCCCTTGGATACTAGGATTCATGGTCACACAAACAAACCAAACAAACTATACTTGTTCACATGAGCCAATTAACAGACAGAATTGTGTCTTTTGCTTCCTCACTTCTTCCTGTTACAGTAAGAGCTGCAGTATTTCTGGTCAGGTGATCTCTGAGGCAGCACACAGACCATCACTAAATGATGGTTCAAGGCAAGAGATGTAAAAGGACAATGTTTACTTAAATATATATTTCAGTTTGATAAGATTCTTTTATATGCCACTTAATTTGTTATAAACTATCTGTTGCTCAAGTGTTCATTATGGGGGTATAGTTAAGAAGGGGTTGGATTGTGTTTAACAAGTGAGGGAATACAGGGTTATGGGAGATAGCTCATAGTACAAGTTGATACATGGACTGGTCCCATTGCCATCTTGGAGTCAGGAAGGATTTTTTCCCCCTCTGAGGAATATTGGAGAGACTTCAAATGTTTTTTTTTGGCTTCCTCTGGATCAACTGGCAGATAGGCAGCTTAAAATAGACTTAAAAGGTTGAACGTGATCAACGTGTGTTTTTGTTCAGCTGAACTAGGCAGACATCATTTGTGATTAATGGGCAAATAAAACTTGAAGCATGCCCCACCTCTAGGGTTGCCACCTTTTCTGGAAAAAACTACCGGCCTTCCTATATATTTATCTTTTTTTTCCCCTATTAATAACATTGGGATCAACCATTATTTTTATCGACCAGGCCAGAAAAAATACCTGCCAGATGGCAACCCTACCCACCTCATGATACTACCTGCTCTTCTATTTCTGAGGTTGCTCCTGTAATGTGCATGTAATAGACTTTGTGCTCTACTCTTGCAGCACACAGTGCTCAGATAAAGGATAAAGGATGGAAGGCAGCTGGAAAATTCACCATCATAGTTACTGTAGTACAGATATTACCAACTAAAGGTGTGGCATTTGATCATAATAACTGTGGGCAACAAAATGTATTTTAGATATGGAGAGCCAAATGGAGTAAGAATCAACACAGCGTGCCCAGCACCCCCTTGCCATTGCCATGCCCATCTTTGAAAGTTGCACTCAGCATGCCATTTTATTTACTGCATCCTGTATTTATAGGATAAATTGTTTCCTTTATTCAGACACTGGGGCTCATTTATAAACACTGGGTAAATTTGCTCCTGGGCAGTAATCCATGGCAACCAATCATATGATTGCTTTCAGTGTTCCACCTGCAGCTGGTTGGTTGCTTTTGGTTACTGCCCAGGTGCAAATTTGACCAGTGTTTATAAATGACCCCCAGTGTCTTAATAAAGGAAACAATTTATCCTATAAATACAGTAAATAAAATGACACCACTATGTGCAATACAAGGAACACAGCTACAGAATCCTATTGGTGAATATTGTCTGGTTTAGAAAGAAGAGGGCAGGTAGCAATTTGACTTAATTATTAAGAGCAAGGGTAATGGTAGTGTAATGACAGGCCAGCAAACGCACAGCGACAGCAGAGGGCACTGATATCACTATTCCGTTACACACTGAGCAATGGGCAATGGAATCCTCAGCACATTATTCAGTGAGAGTAACAGGTAAAGGGATCTACAGTGCATTATAAATGAGTTATGGCATCCCCTGCACATTATACAGAGAAAGCAAAAACTATTTCACATGAAGAGTATTGAGGGACAGAAAAAGAGCCTCAGAAGTTTATAGCAGGTAAGAGCAATAGGTATCAGTATCCAAATTCCCTGATATACTCAAAGCAGCGGGTAATGGGATCGCATCTCAAGCCGAAACCTTCAGCTGGTTTTTCTTCAAGTAGCTCACGGTTTTGAGGTACTTATAGGGTGACTGTAGGAGCCATCAAATATGAAATTTAGCCAGGGGGTGCCCAAACCTTTGCACTCAGCTGTATCAGACATGGCACCTTCTGCACATTATATAAGGAGAAAAGCAGGTAATACAATAAAGTGGGCACCAGCACCCCCAAGAACATTATACAATGAAACGTTCTGCAGCTCCAAGCAAATTAGACAGGGAAGTACAATGGATACTAACATTCCCAACAGCATCAATTACACTGGAATAACTGAAAAAACCTGCTGCATTGTGGGCAACCCCCTAGAAATGTGTGTTTGCTTTTGTGCTTTGCTATAGTAAACGATGGCACTTTGATCAGAGCAGATGTACTTTACAAAACACTGGTTAGTCAGAAGTGGAGCTTGCTGTGTAGTATGTCTGTGCAGGTATCAGATGGAGAAAGCTCTACCTGTAACCTCTCTGTGGCTAAATATATCTGAGCCTCACCCGAGCGCAAAGTCTCATGTTGCAGTTTACGTTCATTTGTCTTACACTGCCATTTTTAACCTTATCGCTGTTCTGAGAGGATTAAGTGCGGCACTGACCTCCCTCGCTATGGAAATGTCTAGGAAGCTGCAATGAATAATTCCAGATGGGCGTATCAGGTGCAGCCACAGCGTCTGCCGTCGGCAAATAAAGAGCCGCCATACGAGCAATGTATAAGCAGCTTTAGTTAAATGTGGACTGATAATGAGACTTAGATGAGAGGGAAGCTCAGTGACAGTGTAAAGAGTGACAGACATCAGGATGTCTAAAGGAACAATATACCTGTATGTTAAATATAAATCTATAAAGTAGGGATTGCGTTAAAAATCAATTACAGCTTATTGTTTAATTTATTGTTGTCATTACTTATTAATTGAGTCCAAGCTCCCTTTAAACCTCTATGTACGTAGAAATATCCAAGCCACTTATACCCTTATTGGGACTGCACTAGGCAAATCCATAATGGAAAAGGACCTTGGAGTCCTTGTAGATGATAAACTTGGCTGTAGCAAGCAATGCCAGTCAACAGCATCAAGGGCAAATAAGGTCTTGAGCTGTATTAAAAGGGGCATAGAGTCAAGGGAGGAGGGGGTCATTCTTCCACTGTATAGAGCTCTTGTAAGGCCCCATCTAGTTTTGGTACAGTTTTGGTCTCCATCACTCAAACAGGACATTATTGTATTAGAGAGGGTACAGAGAAGGGCAACTAAGCTGGTAAAAGGTATTGAAAATCTTAGCTATGAAGAAAGACTGGCCAAATTGTAGATGTTCTTGCTGGAGAAGAGGCGCTTAAGGGGTGATATATAACTATGTATAAATATATAAGGGGATCATATAATAATCTCTCTAATGCTTTATTTACCAGTAGGTCTTTCCAGCTGACACAAGGTCACCCATTCCGATTAGAAGAAAAGAGGTTCCGCCTTAATATTCAGAAGGGTTTTTTTGAGAGCTGTGAAGATGTGGAATTCTCTCCCTGAATCAGTGGTACAGGCTGATGCATTAGATAGCTTTAAGAAGGGGTTGGATGGTGTTTAGCAAGTGAGGGAATACAGGGTTATGGAAGATAGCTCATAGTACAAGTTGATCCAGGGACTGGTCCGATTGTCATTTAAAATAGAGTCAAAAAGATGAACTTGATGGACATGCGTCTTTTTTCAACGTAACTTACTATGTTACAATAAGGCTTATTTCATTTGCCTGTATATGCACCACTGAACACAGGTGGCAATACAACAGCGAAGGGGAATATATCAAAGTTCTAGCAGGAATATACGTCAGTGGGCCTGTTCATTTCTTAGGTCCCTCAAAAATCTGGAGACTTTACTACGTGAATAGTGGTCCAATATTCTACTCAGCAGAACCACAAATGGCTGTAGAACAAGCAATATTCCATTTAATGGGGGAGTCAGTAAGTGCAGTGGCCCCCATTGTCATTCTCGGGTTCAGGGCCAGAGCAACTGCCTCTATTTTTCACCCCCTAACACAGTTAATCTTGTGACAACAATCCAAAACAACCGACAAACATCATATAAATAGTATATATATTTATAATTACTTACCCATGAGTGGTCTTCTATCTGCTGCCAAGATCATCTGATCGGCAATGGCCTTTGACCTGGAATAGGGATCGATTTGCTGGAAACAAAGCAAGATGTGTCTGTTATCTACATTATATTTCTACTATCCCTATTACAGAGCTTTGTTCATTTGGCCATTTAACTTAGTGAGCATTCTTTGAGGCTGAGCGGTTTTTGCCTGGACTGCAAAGATAACTATATATATATATATATATATATATATATATATATATATTTTTTTTTTTTTTTTCGCAGAAGTTGAAGACAGAGGTGAGGAGTTTGATCTAGTTCTGAATATGGAGAATGAGTTCTGAGTGCCCTTGTTTTGATTACTGCAATTCAGTAGTCAAACTTCCCAGTATAGAGCCAAGCACAAAGGTATTAGCTTGGGGACATGTTCAAGATGTTAATTATAAATAGATGTTTATCTACAAAATTTGGGGAGACGGGAGTCTTACAGTAGATACAAAATCACTCTCACAAGATAAAAAGTTAATCTCAATGATATTGAGGCAGAGTAGTGCTGTATCCTAGTCTGTTGATGACCACCGCTGGGTTAGGAAGCCTTTCTCTGCTCATGTAGACTTAAGCTGGCCACAGACGCAAAGATCCGATCATACGAATCAACATACGATCAACATACGACTTTCCCTGAATCCCATCTTCCGACCTTCCACTAACCATAAAGATCAAAGTCTTACCATTCAGAAGTAGTAAGAACAGATCAGCCGATGTTCTGCCCCTGACAGCAATCGTACGATAGTTATGTCCGACAAAGTTAGTGACAGTCTCCCTCTGAAAATCGTACGATCGGAAATACATGCAGAGATATTACCCGCAGCCGACAGAAAATTTCTAACCTGTCCGATCCACCAAACAACCGATCTCCGCCGGACGAAAAATGTCGGGACTCTCCACACATGGTCCAAATATCGTACGAATCCTCGATTCGTACGATCGGATGTTTGCGTCTATGGCCAGCTTTACAACAATCTCCTTCTGCTACTTGCTTGTCATTTAGCACCAGTAACTACACCTTCTCAGTGTAGCCATTTAAGCAACAATATAACTGTGGTTGTGGCTATTTTTGGTGTTTAGCTTGACCATCTATGAACATGTTTTGGCAGCTTTCCATGAAGAAATGGGGATGTTCTTAGACTTTAAACTAACCCCTCTATGGGAGCCCAATATTTTTAATAGGGGAGCCAGCATACAGGCTGTGGGTGAATGATTATATGTATCAGATATCCCAGAAAATATTGAAGGGGGCTGCTAGAACCATGTTTACATATACTGTACCTCTTGCTATGATCTAAGCTGATCAAACAAATTTATCACATAACTGTTCCGAGAGCCCTCCTCCCAATTAGTTTAATATATCTGGTTTACTCCATTAAAGGGGTGATATTTCTAACACTATAAATATATGGATGCTGGTACATTGTTGACTGTTCACGCAATTCAAAAATGTCACTTCTTAGTAGGTTTTCGTTCCCCTTTCCAGCCCAGCAATTGCTAAAGGAGCTGCATATTTAGGATTTAATATGATATAACCTCTTTCAGTGGGAAGTACGTTACAGTCTCCTCATCGCCATCTTCTATTGGGTTACCACCAAATACTACATTGACAGTGCTGGTATAAATCAGTCTCGGGATACTTCTCTGAACACACACTGGAAAGAAAAGCAATAGAATATACATTGAATTCAGGTAACACTCATTTTATTAATACTGTGCATACATTGTACAAGTGCAGAAGTTTCAATTTCAAAAGCAAATATAGTTTGCGACAATTACGGAAATGGGACATGTGATCCAGAATGCCAGGCACCTAGGGTTTTCTGAATAAGGGATCTTTCCATAATTTGGATCTTCATATGATAAGTCTAATAAGAAATCATTTGAACAATAGATAAACCCAATAGGATTGTTTTGCCTTTAATGAGGATTAACTATATCTTAGTTGGCATCAAGTTCAAACTACTGTTTTGTTATTACAGGGAAAAAGGAATTTGTTTTTAAAAATTTCAGTTATTTGATTATAATAAAATAGAGTCAATGGGACAAAGGGCGAAGTGACTAACACTGGCAAAAATTCGCCAGCGTGATGTCATTTCAGTACTTCGCCGATTTACTAACGGTCACTGGTGTAACTTCGCTAGTGTTACTTCGCCCCCTAACGCCAGGCAAAGTTGGCTCTGGCGAATGGACGTAACTATGCAAATTCACTAAGATGCAGATTTTACTGAACGTTACCTCTTGCACCAGACTTGCCTTCACCAGCTCAGTATGTATGTACAGCCGCACCTCTCACCTTTCCTTTGATGTTCCTGCTTAGGTGGTGCAGATTTCTCAGACGGTCAGCACACGTCATAACATTCAGTGGAAAGTAAAAAGAGAATCGCACGGACACCAATTATATTGCAGGTGGGGAGCATCCCCTGTTTTTTATTGTGACCACCTGTGCATCAACGTTTCGGGGGGGATTAACCCTCCCTTCGTCAGGATGGTTAATCCCCCCCGAAACGTTGATGCACAGGTGGTCACAATAAAAAACAGGGGATGCTCCCCACCTGCAATATAATTGGTGTCCGTGCGATTCTCTTTTTACTTTCCACTTCACCAGCTCAGACCAGACGAAGTGCAAAGTGCAATAGAGTGGATAGGACTTCCTCAAAATTTAGTTTTGTAAGTCTCAAAAAACGATGGCGTCTTTTCTTTTCTCAGGGTGATAGGCTGCAAAAGAGCGTAAATTTTTTTTGGGGTAACTGGCTTCCCCCTACATTTCCTAATATATGGAACATAAACTATACACTGGGCTCATGTGTAGGGCAATATAACAAGTTTATTTTAATTTATTAAGGTTTCCCGGGCTTGTGTAGTGTAATGTATTTGCTGCAACATATACGTCCATTCAACTTTAACTTCCCGCCGTATGCCAATTAGGCAACGCTAGCACAACTTCGCTTTGCTTGGCGCAGTGACGCTAGCACAACTTCGCCAGCGTTCGCCGCAACTTTGGATTTTAGTGATTTAGCAATGTCCTGGCTAAACTACGCCTGGCGAAGTGTTGCACTGTGAGCGAATTAGTAAATTTGTCCCATTGGGAGATGGCCTTCCTTGTACCACATTGTAACACATTTTCTAAATGGATTAATGGGCCAGTCGGTAAGTGTGCTTTTTCCATACAAAGTTGCTGGATACTAATTGGTCTGGACGCAGCCAGGAAAGTGAATGCGTACTAGAGAATCAAGTAAGTGGTGTGCGGAGGAGTCTTGTTCTTGCACTCCGGATAACAGATCCCATACCTGCATTGTCAGAATGAATTACAGCATAAAAAACATGGGTTCTGTCTGCTAATGTTCCATGCAATTCAATATATTTCTCTACGTTGCTGTACATCAGGGGTGTCCGACCCGTGGTCCCGCATGCTGCCCAGGATGGATATGAATGCGGCCCAGCTTGAACTTCCGCCAATCCAGGAAACGTCATGTTGCAAAATGTTACAAAGGCAGGTAAGCATTCTTCAGCAGCATCGCCCGCTATGCTAGGGATATATGCAGCGCCTACATTTGTGAGCAACTTTTTTCAAGAATGAACACGTTAAGAGTAAAATTAGAACCAAATGATCAGATGAGTACCTTGAAAATCCACAGAGAATTGCAACTATTTCCATTGAACAAGATATTGATAACAAAATGTCAAAAATCTCACTAGGTTTATGATACCCTCTTTTCTTTTACTTTTACAATAAAATAAATCAAAAGCTAGTGTTAGTGTTTCTGTGTATTTCGAGTGTGGCCCCAGAACATTTTTCTTCTTCCAATGTGGCCCAGGGAAGCCAAAAGGTTGGACACCCCTGCTGTATATATTCAGTGGAATGTGGGCATAAGGATTGTTTGCATGTTACTTAGCACTCCATATATAATGAGCAAGAGAAGTAAGAAAAACCGAGAGTCCACTTTCGGGGGAGTCTATCTTAATAGTTTAAAGGAGAAGGAATGGTTACAACTAAGTAAGCTTTATCAGAAAGTTCTATATCAATACACTAATGAACCCTCAAAGTAATGCTGCTCTGAGTCCTCTGTCAAAAGAAACACCACATTTCTTTCCTTCTATTTTATATACATGGGCTTCTGCATCCGACTTCCTGTTTTCAGCTTAAACCTCCAGGGCTTGGGCTTGAGCATGCTCAGTTTGCTCCTCTCCCTCTCCTGCTGTAACCTGTGCTCAGAGCTATAAGAAAGCATGGAGAGACTCAGGCAGGAAGTGATCTCACAGCAAGCTAATATGGCAGCTGCTATCCTAAACAAACAGAGACAGTGTCTAGAGCTGTTTACTCAGGTATGGAAAAGCATTCTAAAGAATAAAAATGGTGTTCTAGCTTGCACTGTTGTGGCTATTGGCAATAAACTGCCTTGGTAGCTTCCTTCTCCTTTAAGAGGGTCAGACTGGCCTAATATCTGTATCAGTTGATGAATAATGCACTCATTTACACTAACTTCACTAGAAGGTTATCTTAGAATTACAGTATAAGGATGATTCAGAACCTGGCTGGCTGCTTTATTTCTGAGTACATTTGCACAAGAATTGCCTCCTGTCTATTCCACATTTAATTCAGTTATATTCCCTCTTCCTCCCTAATATTACAGCAGGGAAGAAAGGGGAACTAAACAATACATCACAAGAGGGAATATTACATGGGAATATTTTCTGGCTTGTTGTTTTTCTGTTTGAACAAACCCCTGTTTTTCATTTGTCTCAATAGTATTATCATTGACTTTTTGGTTATTAGTTTGGCATTTATGATTGATGTTACCCTCTTTAGTTGAAAGGCCCAATCAGTGAATGTAATACACATACCATCAATAACAAGCTTTGTTCCACCGATGTTGATGGATTCAATTTTTTCCTTCTCAAGCTAAAACAAGAAGACATGAAAAAGAGGGCGTAATTAAAGGAGACATGTACCAGTACGTTAAACTCTTTTAGATATAGAAGAAATATTCTTTAAAATGTTTCTGGTTACTTTATTACAAATGTCTGCAAAAACAATAGTAGTCCCTTCATCTGTTCCACTTCCTGCTCCCTGAATTCTCAGGCTGTGCAGGGGAGCCGGCGGCACTGTAGGATAGGAACCAATCAGCAGCCAGGCTGACCTGATAGGGAACTGAAGCCTGTCTGTCTACTTTATCATCTTATAGGGAACTGAAGCCTGTCTGTCTACTTTATCATCTTAAACCATAATCTCATGGGTAAAGCATGTTTTGCTTTGACTCTAATTTATGGTGGTCGCCAAGTAGTAAATTATATCCTTTTATATGAGTGGCATAACAGTAATAATAATAGACATCATTTATGCAAAGATACTCACTTGCTGGTGTCCTGACATTCCATAAGAAGCTACATGGAAAACACAATCCACGCCTTCGCATGCTGCGTACAGGCAATCGTAATTTCGAATATCTCCCTGCAATGCAAAATAACTTTCAAAAAGATGCTTTCCGCAGGCCTTTTCCATATGATTTGTTTCTGTCCACCAATAGGCAACTTTTGGCTTAGGGGCAGATTTATCAAGGGTCGAAGTGAATTCAAGGGAATTTTCGAAGTAAAAAAATTCAAAATTCGAAGTAATTTTCGAATAGGATACTACGACTTTGAATTTACTTCGAATTTGATTCAAAGTAAAATAGTTTGAATATTCGACCATTCGATAATCTAAGTACTGTCTCTTTAAAAAAACTTCGACTTCAATACTTTGCCAAATTAAACCTGCCGAAGTGCTATGTTAGCCTATGGGGACCTTCTAGACCATTTTTCTATGTCTTCACACATCAAAATAAAATCGTTCGATCGTACGCTAAAATCGTACGATTTTACTTTGATCGTTCGATGCCCAAATTTTGTGAAAAATGACTCGACTTCGATATTCGAAGTCGAAGTATTTCAATTCGAGGGTCGAATATTATGAATACTCTAGTGAACGATTTAAGAGGCACATTTATCAAGGGTCGAATTTCAAATTCATGTAAGTTTTTTAAAACTCCCATTAATTCGAAAATCGACCAATCGAAATTTGTTAATAAAATCGTTTTTTTTTTAATTGAAACAACCTAAAAACTCGAATCAAATTCGATCACTTGATTCAAGTCTTTCCTCCGAAAAAAACTTGAATGTCAAAAAGGCTGCAAACATCTCCAAATTGATCCATGGACCTCTCCCATTGACTTAAACAGCAATTTGGCTTGTTTCAGGTTGCGAATAGTCGAATTAGAATTCTTAAAGGGCCAGAGTATGATAAATCTGAAGAATCAAGTTTGATTTTAGAAAAAAACTCAAATCGAATTTGGATAACTCCCTAGTCAAATTTGACAGTTTTGACCATAAACAATATTGAAAATTGTAATTCTAATTTTTTTTAAATCTGCCCCATAGGGTCCTCCATAATTTGCCATTCGAATATTCTATATTATGTCATACCCACCAACTACCAGTCTTTGCTGTTCTGTACCAGAATAATATTGGTATGCACTGGATGCAGGGGCGTAACTACAGAGAAAGCAGACCCTGCGCCTGCAGGGGGGCCCAGGAGGTATAGGGGCCCCACGAGGCCCTAATTCATATACAGTTTCAATAAATATTGGTAAAACAAGTCAACTGCTAAAAATTTTGGGGGCCTGAAAAATAATTTGCTATGGGGCCCAGTAATATCTAGTTATGCCACTGACTGGATGGGCATCGCCCTGCCAAATATCCCCAACTGGTAATAACTGGCAAATCAAGGAATTCCTCTCGTTAAGCTTACCTACCTAACTAACTTCGAATGCATCTGGATCCCATGGCTGGATCTAGGGCTGTAAAAATGATGCACTACCTGCTTTTGCACCAATCTACACATATGGTGGTACTGGCTATGCTTTATGTATAATACCTGTGACATCTGCCATACTCTATTCTATACTCTATTAACAACCACTGTTTAGTTTTTGTATCAAAAAAATAAAAATTACTTTTTTTAACCCAGTCCCAAATTCTTTGGTGTTTATAATATACACACCACATGTGATCCTACCAGACCCTGTGCACGTCTAGACAGCAGTCACCAAAGAAATGTCCACAATGGTATCTTCCAAAGATTCGCTTAGGAAGTAATGGAGGGTGATTTTGGGCTCTTTAGTGTGGAAAAACCTGGGCAGGCAAACTCTAAAATATTCAGCCCTAATAAAAGTTTTTTAGACCTCAAAATGTTCTGGTTAGCAGTAATTTTGAAAGCATAGGATCAAATTATGTTGAAATATATTGGGCCACATTCATTTTACTATGAAACTGTTTAATTACATGTATAGTCATTTATGATACTATAAATTATTAGGACATTTTTGGCATAACATGGGCACATGACTTCATGGGAACTCTCCTTACCTGTATAAATACGGCTCCACTTGGGATATCCCACTGAGATTGGTTTATGTCAAATAAGAGTACAGAGATTCCAGATTGGGCCAGGGCACAACCAAGGTTGTGTCCCACATACCCACCTCCTCCTGTGACCAAAACCTTGGTTATTCCTGCATGCAGTAGGGTGCTGAGATGGGCACTTGGGGTGCAAGCAGATGCCTGGCTTTGGTGAGGTACCACTCCGTTGGACCTGTGCTTAATGCTGCCTCGGAATGAGCGGCTGTTCCTCAGGCAAGTGGAGCACACGTCTCCCATCTCAACCCGGCTTCTCAGGTCTTCTAACTCGCATGTTCCTTCTTTCTCTCTCATCCTGAAGAATGTGATTCTGGTGTTGCAAAGATGAATGAATGTTTAAAAGATAAATAACGGATAATCTGTGCAGGGAAGAGACAAAAAGGAACATGGTACTTTCATCCTTATACATAACAAAGGAACTTTAAATGGGACAGACACTGAATACAGGTGAGGTTTTTCATGATTTATTAGGGCAGATTTTCTAAAGGGCGAATATTCACGTCGGAAGGCTCCAGCACACTTCGTTAACATACTTGTGCTTAAGTCAATCTAAATATGCTGAATAGATATAGGTAATATATATATATATGCCTTTATTAGTGAATACTGGTGAAATTGCTGGAAGCGGCCACTTATTAAAAATGTCCAAGGAATCAAAATAAATACTATAAATATTGTCCTAGACATGAGCCCATCCTAAAATAAATGTGGAATGAGCTTCAAATGGTTAAAAAAAAATTAGCAAAAAACAGTTACAACTTTTAAACATAATCCCATATTAAAATATGAAAAAACGCCAGCGTTTTGTCTTTTTTTTATTACAGGATATGATGTCACTGATTGAGGAGGATGTATCTTATCGTATAACCTGGCAAAGTAGACTGGTGAAAAGGATAATGTAGTGGAAAATTTACAGCTCTGAAAATGTAAACACGGGGGAGATGAGGGGGTGACATTGGAAAGGCTATTTCTGGAGGCGCAGGGGATGGAAATGCACCAGACTACAGTTTCAGAATCTCTATATCAGCAATGATTCGAGCCGTCAATGTTGTGCACAGGAGGATTCTTGAATTCTGTTAGACTGACAGTCACATGCACATGCTCAGTGGGCTCTGAGTAGCTGTTGAGAAGCTAAGCTTAGGGCAAGGCCAGACGTGGCATTTTTATGTTGCGTTTTTAAAAAAGAACAGCCAGGCGTAAATACGCATAAATCGCACTACCACTGAAACTAATGGAAAATGCACTATGGCAACTTACTAGAGATGCACCGAATCCAGGATTCGGTTCAGAATTCAGCCATTTTCAGCAGGATTCGGATTCGGCCGAATCTTTGTGCCTGGCCGAACCGAATCCTAATTTGCATATGCATATTGTGGGAGGGCGGGATTTCACGTGACTTTTTGTTACAAAACAAGGAAGTAAACCAATTTTTTCCCACTTTTTCCTTCCCCGACCCTAATTTGCATATGCAAATTAGGATTCGGGGAAGGATTTGGCCGAATCTTCCAAGATGGATTCGGCCGAATCTTCCAAGATGGATTCGGCCGAATCTTCCAAGATGGATTCGGCCGAATCCAAAATAGTGGATTCGGTGCATCCCTACAATTCACACAGGGCGCTTGCAAGATGAAATCCGCCACAGGACACCAGTATTGGCGTTCTTTAGCAGAAACGCCAATACGTTAGGAAACTACCATGTCAATAGACTCTATGGGATCCGTTTGACGTTTGAAACCACACTTTGCGTAAATATGCAGCATATTATGTTGACGGTCGCATGTGGTTTCAGTGGCGTATTTACGCCTGGCTGGTGTTTTTTAAAAACGCAACGTAAAAACGCCACGTCTGGCCTTGCCCTTAGGGGTCGTTACAAATCCTCAAGCAAAAAATGAGATTCAGTAATATAAGCCGATGCTACAAGGCTGTTGCTAGTTTCATTGGTTTCTGTGCTGCCATGTAGTAATTATCTGTATCAATTACTAATAAGAATTAAATTAGACCCTGGCATTTCAGGTACACAGAGGCCCACTCAGCCCACATAGAGTTCCAAACAGCCCCACCAGCCTCAATGGGACCTTATAGCAGCCCCTCTGGCATTTGCCAGAACCCACACATTGCCAGTCCGGGCCTGCTAATCAGCCTTATTTTCTGACATTTCTATTCTATGAGTACTGTATATTGTGAGTAGGTCCCTAAGCTCAGTAAGTGACAGCAGCACAGAGCATGTGCAGTGAATCAGTAGAAAAGAAGATGGGGAGCTACTTGGGCATCTTTGGAGACACAGATCTTTACTGCTAAAGGGCTGTGGTTGCCTTGGGCTGGTACAGAAGCACAAAACATAATGTACAACATTTCTAGCTTCTTCTATATTTAAGCTTTAGTTTTCCTGTTATTTGGAGTTTCTATATAACGCTGTTTCTGTATAAAAGATCCCATACGAAACCAGCATCTGTGGCTTTCCTAAACATTTGCACCTCAGTTAACAATTAATTACCCAATTAACCAGGTTCAGATTACCCTTGCATCATATTACTTGTGTGTTAACAAGAAAGCAATGAGCATTGTCTCTGGACTGGGGAATACAGGCATGGGATCTGGTATCCAGACACACGTTATCTGACAAAGCTCTAAATTACAGGAAGGGCATCTCCCGTAGACTCCATTGTAATCAAATAATTCTAATTTTTTATATAAGCTTTCCTTTTTCCCCTGTAATATTAAGACAGTGCCTTGTACTTGATGATACTTAAAATATAATGGAAACCTATTTGAGGCAAAACAATCCTATTGGGCATTTAATGTATACATTCTTTTTTACTAAATTAAAAGTTTGGTGATCCAAACTATGGAAAGAGACCATGGATTCCAGGCAGGCAATCTGGATAACAGGCCCCACACTTATACACCAAATCTATCTATCATCTATTTATAGATAGATGTAGTATTAATTATATTAATTAATTAAGTAGTATTAATTATCTGTCATCTATCTATCTATCATCTATCATCTGTGACAATTACAAGAAGTGTGTAAACATGAAAGGAACATTCATTTTAAAGGGCAAGTCAACCCCAAAATAAAAATTTGCTTAATAAAAGAAAACATAATTCTAAACAACTTTCCAATATACATGTATTACATATTTTCAGTGTTTTTAAAGTTATTTGGGAAAACAATTGCTATTGAAAGCAGCATTTGCTTAACTCTTGGTCATTGCTTTTTAAACAATGTTGTAAAAGCCTTTGTCCCCCAACAAAGCCAGGTCTGTTAATCAGCTGCCTTGTCTTAAGCTCCCCATAGACGCAAAGATCTTTCTTTGCTGAACGACCGATTTTAGCGAAGTCCGACCAATCCATCAAATTATCGTGCGGTTAGTGGGATTTTAACGATCGTACATCTTACGATTTTTCGGCCGACTTTTGTCAGGAAATTGATCGGCCACGTTAAAAAATCTTTATTGGTCCCAGTGCAATCTATTTATGTTTGCAGGGCCAATATTGCCAGAAATGGTCTTTTTAGTTGATGGACAAATCGTACATTTAAACAATCTTTTTGAGATAATTGTGGTCTCGCGATAACGATTGGATCTTTAAAAAATCTTTACATCTATGGCCAGCTTTACATTGTATCAACAGTCTGAGCTACCAGAACAGGGAATAGACAGACACTGCTTTTAAAAGCAATACACATACAAATAACAAACACCATCGTATATATTGCAAATTTGCTTAGAATTATGTTTTATTTTATTAGACACATGGTAAATGCCCCTTTAACAAGAATAAGAGTCAGTTATAAGATTTTCAGATGCTGTTATAGAATTCCCTATGTCAGGCATATAAATATTCTTAATTAGTGTATACACTGAATCAGTGTACTGTATATATATCATATACAGGTATGGGGCCTGTTATCTAGAATGCTTTGGACATGGAGTTTTTCCATAAAATGTCTACTACAAAATCAATCAAACATTAATTAAATCCAATAGGACAGTTTAGCCTCCAATAAGGATTAATTATATCTTAGTTGATCAAAAACAAGGTACTGTTTTATTATTACAGAGAAAAAGGAAATAAAAAATAATTTAAACATTTTGAATTATTTGATTAAAATGGAGTCCATGGGAAATGACCTTCTTGTCATTCAGCTGTTTCTGGATAATGAGTTTCCAGATAATGGATCCTATTCCTGTAACTGTAATAATACGGTAATAATATTAGCCAAGATCAGACAAATGCAGAACTGTACTTACCTGCTTCCAGTGCTCTGTTTGCCATTCAAGTTCAGATCCAGTGCTCAACTCTGTATCACTATCGGCACATCCTCACTGCGTTGTGGTATGTTTTTGGTCAATGAAAAATATATTGGAATGCAATATCCACATGAATTAAATGTCTACTAAATGAATCACGATCCACATGGCAGCAGAATAGCTACAGGCAGAGATGTTCTACACACACACACACATACACTCAGGCTGAACACCTTTCCCATCACAATAATACACTCTAGCGTTCCAGGGTCATTTTCGGACACTTTTTTTTCCATTTGTTGGCAATGGAACTCCTTCAAGGAAATGTTACTAGGTCTTCACTGGAGATGCTCATGATATTAGCTCAATTTCTCTTGGGGAAAAAAAACAAAGAATCATTCAAGGAAAATGTATTTCATTGCCTCTCTTCATTTGGAAGAGCAGTTTGCTAGTTATCAGCTTCACAGGAACAGAGGTTCAATTACAGCGTAACTGCCTTTGGCATCACCTTGTGCTATTTCTAATGAAACAGGAGTAAACCTGGACTTCCCTTGTCTTAAATATTAAAAAGCAGTGTAAATCATGTGTGCAGCTAACAGTGCCCCCTTGAGGATTTTACTGATACAACTGTCACTCGTGTTGTCAGTGAAGTCCTTGGGCAAATACAGTATATACTTCAGTCATCATATTCAAGGAGTGGTCCACCTTTAAGTTAACTTTTAATATGTTATAGAATGGCCAGTTCTAAGCAAAACAACTTGAAAGCTGACTCTTTCCAGCTTTCAAATGAGGGTCACTAACCCCATCTATAACAAATGCTCTGTAAGGCTACGAATGTATTGTTATGGCTACTTTTTATTCATCATCTTTCTATTCAGCCCCTCTCTTATTCATATTCCAGTCTCTTATTTAACTCGCTAGCAACCAGACTGCTGCAATTGAAAACTGGAGAGCTGCTGAATAAAAAGCTAAATAACTCAAACACCATAAATAAAAAAACATGAAAACCAATTGCAAATTGTCTCAGAATTTTACTCTCCACATTATACTAAAAGTTAACTCAAAGGTGAACAACCGCTTTAATTACAAAATGATTATTTATGCAGTGCTACATTATCTCCTTTCTGCAGAAGCACATGCACACTAAGGGGCCCATTTACTCGAGTCAAGGAATCGAAGAAAAAAACGTACAATTTCAAATGTTTTTTTTGGCTACTACGACCATTGAATGGGCTACTTCGACCTTCGACTTTCAATTCGAATTAAAAATCGTTCGACTATTCGATAGTCGAAGTACGGTCTCTTTAAGAAAAAACTTCGACCCCCTAGTTCGCCACCTAAATGCTACCAAAGTCAATGTTAGCCTATGGGGAAGGTCCCCATAGGCTTTCTAAGCTTTTTTGGGTCGAACAAAAATCAAATGATTCGAAGGATTTAATCGTTCGATCAAACGATTTTTTGTTCGATCGAAGGAATAGCACTAAATCCTTCGACTTCAATATTCGAAGTCGAAGGATTTAACTTTGACAGTCGAATATCGAGGGTTAATTAACCCTCGATATTCGATCTTAAGTAAATTTGCCCCTAATATACTGTACATGCTTTATAGTTATATAATACACAAAAGCCATGAATATCTTGTAAATTATATCCTTATAAACGGTGAGTTCTGATGTCATCAGTTATAAACGGTGAGTTCTGATGTCATTTCTGTCACATTACTCACTGAAATTTGTGTATTATAATAAATAAAGTACCCCCAGTTGTAAAATATGAGGATATTAGAAGTTAACTCGGAGTTCCATGACCTGTATAAAAACACTCGGCCTTCGGCCTCGTGTTTTCATATGGTCATGAAAGTCCTTGGTAACTTATAATATCCTTATATTTTACAAGAGGGGGTACTTTATTCACTATAGTATACATAGACAGCAACAGGAAGGGAACTGGAGGGGGTGGGTGGTTGATGACCAGAGCCAGCCTAGGGGAGCCCAGTCCGTAAATCCAGGCTTGACCATGTATTAAATCTTGCAACCTCATTATTATCTTTACTGTTACAAATATATATATATATATATATATATATGTATTTAGATATAATACACAGAAGCCATGTATATCCTGTAAATGATATCCTTATAAACGGCTCTTAGTGATGTCATCAGTTATAAGCGGAACTCTGTGTAATGTCATCTTTGTCACATGACTCACTGAACTTGCGTTTTGAATTTTGACGTTAAGCGCCCGCACTCCTTTGAAGCACAAAACAGCAGCGCAAAGTGAAAAATCTTACGTGATGACTACAACTGGAAAAGCATTCTCATCAGGTTAAAAATAGAAAATATTAAAATAAATAAATATATGCAATTTACAATAGGACATACTTTATTCGCTATATATTTTGAAGTTAAGTGCCCGCACTCCTTTGAAGCACAAAACAGAGGCGCAAAGTAAAAAATGTTATGTAATGACTACAACTAGACCAGCATTCTCATCAGGTTAAAAAAGAAAATATTAAAATGAATAAATATATGCATATACCTATATATAAACCTGTTTTTTATTTATATACATACATTACATATATACATTACATGGCACCTGTCAATCATCATTAAGTTATATAGAAATATACGGACACCAGTAACCACACTGCTAGTCCCCATACTATAGGCCCCTTGTGCAAAGAGAGTTCATCCATACCACGGGTGAGTCCTACTATCCCAATTGTGTTCATTCCTATTTGCAATTTTAAACCTTCATTGTTAATCTGGATTATTATTTTAAAATACATCATTAACCGTTACGTTTTAATTTTGGTTAGTGGGAATCAATGAATATCGAATGGGGAGGTGCAATTTTAGCGGTCATTCTTTTTTCTAAGAGCTCTAAATTCTACTTGACCCTGCACACCATTTGTTGAAGAAATTTCTTCCCCAGGTTAACGCCAAAGTCATCTTGTCGTTGTGGCAAAATGCCGGAAAATTCCCTCCCATAGACAATACTGAAAATTGTCTCCGCTAATACACACGTAGAGACACTTATCAGTATTCTTTATTTTGTAGCTGTGACTAGTAGCTGGCTACAAGTAGCTCTGTGTGTGATTGCCCTTAATGCCACTTTTGTGAATTCTCCCATAGCTTTACATTTCTGTCTACAGGCAGATGTAAAACAAAAGAGTGTCATTTAGCCTAAGGATAGCAAATTGTGGTAAGAATTCACATAGATTGGGTTGATATTGATCTGGAGTTGTAGTCCATGACAAGCAATCAAAACTTTCATTAGTCTTGCAGTTGACTGAACAGACTGTAGGGATGTGTAAAATAGCTACCCCTAGTTAAGCAGGCAGGCAAATCCTTAGTGTTCTAGACACCTAAACGGGTCCTAATGGGGACTTGTGTCAATGCTCTGCTTTATGCTGTGTCCCTGAGATTCTCCATAGTGACCAGTAGATGGCAATGTGTTAAAGTATAAAACCCTTTGTAGCCATGCTCTCAGGGTCCATCTTGTGCTGGCTCTAGCCTGAGCAGGCAGGCAGAGCTGGAGTGGAACCTAGACAGGTCAGGTCTAGAAAGGATAGGCTTCTCATCTTAAGAGGTCACCTAGGAGTGACAGATAGACAGGCAACTTAGCTGAGCAGCTCAAGGCTCCGATGAGGAGAGTCAGAATTGCCCAGAAGTAGGGACTAAGTATGTAGAATTCCCCTGGGTTTCACTTAGGGAAAAGGCTGAAAGCTGGTTGTACCTTCATTGCTGCTGTGTATGTTCTCTTCCCTGTGGGGACTAATACTGACCAAAGGTGCTGTGAGTATATGCCTATCCACTGTTCTGTATGATCCTGTTTTGCTATTTTTTGCTATTATGTACACTCCACTGAGGATTGTAATTGTTCCATAAATATGTTCATTGGTTAAGTTATAAGAACTACTGCCGCCCAATTATTGCACCCTGCATCAAGTTACAGTTGCACTACACCCAGCCTCCACAACGTTTGCGAGGGCTTACTCCCTAAGATTTAAGGTCTCATCCGGAGCACAGTATTGGCAATGGAGCTCAATAGTACAGAACGGTGCACTCATTTTACTATAGCGCTACAAGAGTTTTCTGCTGATTGGTTGCTATGGGTTCATCATGCCCCCCATGTGAAAAATCAGTGATGCTTTTTGAAGAAGGGCTATGCTAACTTCACACATTTAAGCATAATCAATCTATTTAATCAGTTTGCATATGATAGCCCAAAAACATTTTATTTTCCTATGACATTAGAATTAAATTTCTTCCATTATGTAAAAAGACCAGTTTTTGGGTAGAGAACTCCATGCAGAGAGGGTTTGGTAGTACTTTAAATAGTAATAAAAGGCCAAAGGGATACACCAAGCATCAAGAATATCTTCTTTTTTTATGAATCACAAGCAGCAATTGAAACACCACTACATCTGCTTGAAAAGCATTATATGACCAGTCTCTTGTTACCAACTGGTTTGTCTGCGCCAAATTGTCGCATAATTGCTCACAAAAAGACTAATAAACTAAATTGATCCTAGTACTCTCTTAGCTGTGAACAAAACTTCAATGGAGTAAAGGAAACTTGAACCCATTATTGGCCGAGAAGATTAGAGTGAGAGTTTTTAAGAATGTATAGGGTTCTGATAACAGAAAAGAGGCTAACATGGTGCTGAAACCTTGCACGGTAATCCTACTCAATGACACAATAAAATGTATCAGCTTTAACCAACCGATCTCCTCAAATGAAAAAGAGGGAGCAGTTAATTAATAGATGTGCCTTTGTTTCACTAGTAGTTAATGTTCTCTCCGTTTGCTAATGCAAATGAACAAATTGCACTGATAGTACCATGCTGTTCTAGGGTGATGTTACTAGTGCTGCTCTCAGGATGATAGACTTATAACTTACTTCCATGATGGCTAAGCTTCTACTGTATATTCCATATGCCCCAGAACTACCAACATTATTCCATAAAGTGAGTTAGTATACCACAATGAAAATTAGAACTAATTCTCTTTGTACTTATTTCTCTTTTTTGTAATTATATTGTAATGTGTTATTCTTCAAAAGAATAAAGGAATGTGCCTTTAAAAGGTATCTTTTCACAGCTTCAATAAAGATGTGCACCGAAACCCCCACATTTTTCTTCTGCTGGCTGTTTTCCCAGTTCAGGAGTGCCAGCAGCAAGAAGCACATTTATAGAGTAGGAAGTCAACTAGTCCCCCATCTTGTGGCCGGGCAATTAGCCAGATCTGTAAGGAGAATGCCATGTCTTTCCCTTAATCTGGCCATACACCGGCCGATAAAAGCTACAGACAGACCTAGTCAGCAGTTTATCGGCCCATGCGTGGGGCCCTCCAACGGGCTTCCCCGATCAATATCTGTCCGAAAGTTGGACAGATGTCGATCGGGCAGGGTTAAAAATCCAGTTGGATCGAGGCCGCATCTGTTCGTTGATGCGATCTGACTGCCCCTATTGCCTACATTATGATCCTATCGTTCGGCCCTAGGGCCCATGATCGGATCAGCCCAATATTGCTGAGATCAATGTGGGTATATCGGGGAGAGATCCGCTCGTTTGGCGATTTCCCCGATCTCTATGTGTATGGCCACCTTAAAGGGCAAAGCTGTGATTGGCTTTGCATGCTACTGTCCTTCTGAGAAATGACTGATAGGCCCCACCCACAACTTATTTACAACACTAACAATGGGCCAAAGAGTTTCCATGACAAGATCTTATAAAGATGTCATTTTAAAGGTAAAAATAGTTTTTTTGCTCAAAATAAAATCAGAAACCCCTTTAAATTTCAAGACAAAGGAATAATTATGTAGCTGGACTGAAATTCAAAATAGTCTCTGGCATTTCGAGTACCAATGTCCCAAACAGCTCCCTATTAGCCCACTAAATAGTGACTGTCTATGGAATCTTACAGCAGCCCCTCTGGAATTTGCAAAATTGGGCTGATACAAAAACCATCATATAAATTCATAATACCAGCCTCCTTTAATAATCCCCTCATATATTACCTCCTGCATTATACTGATGAGGGAATCTCCCAGCATTCCATTACGCATCTCATTGATCTAATTAAGGACATTTATAGTTGTCGGGATCTCATTTAGCAGTAACTGAATATCAGTGCTGGTGTAGATCTCATGCTGTAAATATGAGCAGTGGATAGTTAGCGGACAGCTTGTGAAACAATTATTTCATTACGGCAAACTGATTCGTTTTCACGCATGATGCATCTTGCTGCATGCTCCCTAGATCAGGGATCCCCAACCTTATCTGTGAGCCATATTCAAATGTAAAAAAAGAGTTGAGGAGCAACACAAACATGAAAAAAGTCCCCGGGGTTTCCAAATTTGGCCTGTGATTGGCTATTTGGTAGCATCTATGTGACTGGCAGACAGGAGGCTCAATTTGGCATTACACTTTTATGCAACCAAAACCTGCCTCCAAGTCTGGAATTCAAAAAGAAGCCCCTGCTTTGAGGAAACTGAGAGCAACATCCAAGGGGTTGGTGAGCAACATGATGTTCGGAGCAACTTGATGGGGATCATTGCACTAGATGGTTTCAACAATGCCATTCTATAGACCCTACCAGAGAAAGCAACATCAGAAAGGTAACAAAAGTTACTCATTTATTTTTTTTGCCACCCTTTTCTCTGACAACAAAGTTGTAATACTGAATTCGAAGTAATGGATTACTTCCGAACACAAGCAACAGTACTTCCATGAGGAGTAGCAATGGATTTGGCCACCAACTGCCTCTGCCAGGCTTCATAGGGAACCCTGTTGAAGGAATCATTGGCTCTCATCTCAAATACTTATTTTTATTGTTATTATACATTTTTATTTCTTGTTTTTCTACCTGGTGTGGTTCGGCTTGTGCCAGCCTTTTTTGATGTTTCCTGGTATGTCAGCAATTAATTTAAGAGGGGCAGCCAGGGGAGACAAGTAGGCGTCCCCCAACCCATACTTAACTTGCATGCAGTTACATGTGCAAGTAAGGAAGCATCAGGAGACGAACCCCCAATAGGGCCCTGCCTTACCGCCTGCCTTAAACAAAGAAGAAAAGCTAGAGGTAGTTTATTGCCAATAGATTAGCCACAATAGTGCAAGCTAGAATGCTATATTTATTCTGTAGAATGCTTTAACATACCAGAGTAAACAGCTCTAGAAGCTCTCTCTTTGTTTTTTTTAGGATAGCAGCTGCCATATTAGCTTGGTGTGACATCACTCATATCACCATGCTCACTCATAGCTCTGGGCTCACATTACAGCAGGGAGGGGAGGAGGGAGAGGAACAAACTGAGCATGCCCAAGTCCGTGCCCTGGAGGTTTATGCTGAAAACAGGAAGTCTGATACAGAAGCCCATGTGTACACAATAGACCGAAAGAAATGTGGGGTTTCTTTTCACATAGGACTCAGAGCACCATTACCTTGAGTGTTTACTGGTGTGTGTGTATATATATATATATATATATATATATATATATATATATATATATATATATATATATATATATATATATATATATATATATATATATATATATATATATGCATAGAATGGACCAGCACACCGTTTTCTTCAATCAAACGTGTTTATTCAATACACACTGTGCATCCAACGTTTCGGCCCGCATCCGGGTGACAGTGATAGTGATCAGCTTTTTATACCCATAATCCCCCTCGTTAGTCATGTCATGATGACCTCATCACAATGCTCAATTTACACTCCGATTACACATGTATTAAAATGCCACACAAAAAAAACATCTTTTCAAATCATCATGTGCTTGTAGTTACCACCTAACTGTTGTATATTTGATAAGTGCCACCATTTCTCAAAAATAAAATCTTTCATTTCTGATTGCAATGCGTCCTCATCATTTGCAATAAACCTCTTAGTGAGAAAGTGAATATAAAACATTAAGTGTACCTTTACATTACTGCCAGTAGGTGTCACCAAAATGCTGCAAAATGAATATGTGCTTTGATCCACTGAAGTGAATTAAAATTGTTACAAGTTATTTTCTTTAACTCCAGAAACGGCAAACACACAGATACAGCACCTGCAAATTAAGATAAGTGTTATCTCGGCCAGTTGAAACATATGTCTATATAAAGGAAACAACTCCTATGTATCTTTCCAACAGAAACAAGCCTTTGTTCATTTATTCTGGCCTCTCATTCAAACCTGATCTCTAGGCACTGATAAGAGGGGGAATTTACATACTGCTACGTTAAAAAGCAACCCAATGACTGCTGCCCATTTAATCCCATTGGCGCTACACAGCCCAATTCATAAATCCAGTATGCCTCCCTTTTTAAGAGCATATTGTCATAGTCCCCTCCTCTTGCTCTCTTGGGGATCTGCTCTATGGGCATGCACCTAAATGCTGCTGGACTGTGTCTGGCCTCCGCCCAGTGTTTAGCTACTGGCTGTTGTGAAATGTCCTGTTTTTTGCCCTTTTCTCTCTTGCTTTTCTCAGGATCCAGTGCTGCTCTAATGCTGGACCTGTGCATCGACATTCTCTCCTTGAATGGTCTGATTGTTTTACCGCAGTAAATGAGCCCACAGGGACACTTTACAATGTAGGCCACCATCGCGGTATCGCAGGTCATTCGTTGCCTGATTTTATACCGCTTCCCTGTGTGTGGATGGGTAAAATATGTGCCCTGTATTAAGGAACTACACAGTACGCAACCCATGCATTTATATACACCCGGACGCTGTGTAAGAAAATGTTGGGTATTGGATCTTTGGTATTTACTCACAGGGTCAGAGGGACTTAATATTTCCTTCAGATTGCTACCCCTTCTAAAACTAAATCTGGGCTTCTCAGGTAACTTCTTAGTTAGTGCGTCATCAGTCTTTAAAATGGGCCAGTGTTTTAACACGCTACTTTTCACAGCTGTGCTGTTCACCCCATATTTACTCACGTAATATAGGTCATTACTCTCACCCCCATTTCTGATGACCTGCTTATGTTCCTGTTCCTGTAAGATCTCCTCTCTATCCAGAGAGAGAGCCCAGTTTTTAATCTCCGAAAGCAATTTTTCGGGGTATCCCCTCTCTAGGAACTTATTATACATATCTGTGAGATCCCCTCGCCTCTTACTATCATCACTATCAATGCGCACCACCCTAAGCATCTGTGACTTGGGCAACGAATTCAAGAGATGCCTAGGGTGGTTGCTATGGTAGTGGGTCAACGTATTCCTATCTGTAGGCTTTCTGTATATACACGTCTGCAACTGATCATTTTCCTTATAAATTTTAACGTCCAAGAACTCTATTTTCTGTAGACTATACTTGGCCGTAAATTTCACGGGGCTCTCCAATTCATTCAAAGTCTTTATAAATTCATCCAACTCACCAGTGGGGCCTAACCATATGTAAAAGATGTCATCTATATACCTCCTGTAGAACGCCCCAAACTGTCTGAACAGGGGATGACTCAATATGTGATCGGATTCAAATTTATACATAAATGCATTCGCATACGCTGGGGCTACCTTCGACCCCATTGCTGTACCAGTGAGCTGTACAAAGTATTCGTTCTCAAATTTAAAATAATTTTTATATAGAATAAATCTGAGTAGATCCAACATAAATTCTACTGGGCCTTCATACATTGCATTGTTGGTAACCAATTCCCGCGAGGGGATCTCACAGATATGTATAATAAGTTCCTAGAGAGGGGATACCCCGAAAAATTGCTTTCGGAGATTAAAAACTGGGCTCTCTCTCTGGATAGAGAGGAGATCTTACAGGAACAGGAACATAAGCAGGTCATCAGAAATGGGGGTGAGAGTAATGACCTATATTACGTGAGTAAATATGGGGTGAACAGCACAGCTGTGAAAAGTAGCGTGTTAAAACACTGGCCCATTTTAAAGACTGATGACGCACTAACTAAGAAGTTACCTGAGAAGCCCAGATTTAGTTTTAGAAGGGGTAGCAATCTGAAGGAAATATTAAGTCCCTCTGACCCTGTGAGTAAATACCAAAGATCCAATACCCAACATTTTCTTACACAGCGTCCGGGTGTATATAAATGCATGGGTTGCGTACTGTGTAGTTCCTTAATACAGGGCACATATTTTACCCATCCACACACAGGGAAGCGGTATAAAATCAGGCAACGAATGACCTGCGATACCGCGATGGTGGTCTACATTGTAAAGTGTCCCTGTGGGCTCATTTACTGCGGTAAAACAATCAGACCATTCAAGGAGAGAATGTCGATGCACAGGTCCAGCATTAGAGCAGCACTGGATCCTGAGAAAAGCAAGAGAGAAAAGGGCAAAAAACAGGACATTTCACAACAGCCAGTAGCTAAACACTGGGCGGAGGCCAGACACAGTCCAGCAGCATTTAGGTGCATGCCCATAGAGCAGATCCCCAAGAGAGCAAGAGGAGGGGACTATGACAATATGCTCTTAAAAAGGGAGGCATACTGGATTTATGAATTGGGCTGTGTAGCGCCAATGGGATTAAATGGGCAGCAGTCATTGGGTTGCTTTTTAACGTAGCAATATGTAAATTCCCCCTCTTATCAGTGCCTAGAGATCAGGTTTGAATGAGAGGCCAGAATAAATGAACAAAGGCTTGTTTCTGTTGGAAAGATACATAGGAGTTGTTTCCTTTATATAGACATATGTTTCAACTGGCCGAGATAACACTTATCTTAATTTGCAGGTGCTGTATCTGTGTGTTTGCCGTTTCTGGAGTTAAAGAAAATAACTTGTAACAATTTTAATTCACTTCAGTGGATCAAAGCACATATTCATTTTGCAGCATTTTGGTGACACCTACTGGCAGTAATGTAAAGGTACACTTAATGTTTTATATTCACTTTCTCACTAAGAGGTTTATTGCAAATGATGAGGACGCATTGCAATCAGAAATGAAAGATTTTATTTTTGAGAAATGGTGGCACTTATCAAATATACAACAGTTAGGTGGTAACTACAAGCACATGATGATTTGAAAAGATGTTTTTTTTGTGTGGCATTTTAATACATGTGTAATCGGAGTGTAAATTGAGCATTGTGATGAGGTCATCATGACATGACTAACGAGGGGGATTATGGGTATAAAAAGCTGATCACTATCACTGTCACTTTATCCTTGATAAAGGCCCAGACATGGGCCGAAACGTTGGATGCACAAGTTAAAATAAAAACTTTTTTTCCACGAAATATTGGAGTGCGGGTCCTTATCCAATGATTGTATGCTGAAGCTTTGACCCAGCACCCACAGTATCCTCAAGACTGGATTTGAGTGCAAGCGTTTTCCTGCATATATATATATATATATATATATATATATATATATATATATATATATATATAGACCTTTCTGATAAAGCTTACTTAGTTTTAACCTTTCCTTCTCTTTTAAGGGCTAAGCTGTGACTTAGGTCATCCCTCAGTGCTCACTTACTGATCACTTTTGCTCCTGGGATTACTGCACCCCCACAGCAGACAGCACAGTCAGGAGACACAGCTCAACCCTGCTTAGGTCAGGCAGTAAGGACAGGGCCCTGATGTGGGCTGTGCCTCCTGATGCTCCCTAACGTGTATGCGTGCATATGTAAATTACACACAAGTTAGGGGAAGGTTCAGGGACGCCTACATGACACCCCTTGCTCACGGGTCTTTGTGCACTGCCTGCAAAGTGCAAAAAAGGTCAATTGCACGATTTTTTTACATGCTGCTTCCTGCACTGTAAGGGTAGAACTACACGGTTGATTTCAATGCGTTTTCGGCGGATACGACGTGCTGCTCCAAAACGCAGGCGTCCGGTCGGATGTGACAGAAAATAAGGTAAGAAATACAAATGTCGGATCTTGTCGCAGCGTTCATCTGACACGACTGTATGACAGCATGCAGCGTCTGCATCAGACAGTCGTGTTGGATGAACGCTGCAACACCATCCGACATTGCTATTGCTTACCTTATTATCCGTCACATTCGATTTGATGCCTGCGTTTTGGCGCAGAGAGTGTCGGATCCACTAAAAACGCATTGAAATCGGCCGTGTAGTTCTACCCTAAATTAGGTCTCTTTTCTTTCGTAAAGGATTCAGCATTTCACTAAACATAAAGTATCTCTAGTATTATGAGCAGGATTTTTGTGAATAATGTCTCCATCCTGTTAAGACAATACCTATTACAATATCATTTATTTGTCCCATGATATATATATATATATATATATATATATATATATATATATATATATATATATATATATATATATATATATATATATATATATATATATATATATCTATATGTAAAAATATTACCTGGCCCAGACTCTCAAATGCAATAATGTGGATTTGTAAAGTTCTCCCAGTAATGCATTGCTGAATATAGTCAGATAGCACCTGTTTGGTCAGGACTTGTAAAAAATAATAACATTAACTGGCTCAGTGACCCCAGCATCTATACAGAATTTTAAGCTGAGGCTGGAAAAGGGCAATATAGGAAGGCTTTTGTAGGTTTCTACAAAAGAAACAAAGACAAAATGAAAAGTTGTTAAGGGCATTTTAAAATGTATGTAAAAAATAAATAATTGCATCATAGGGATCAGCAAGCACTGACTTCAGTACACATGAAGCAGCTTCCAAGGCAGGATCAATTTTACGTTAATATAGAAATATTAAACTTGGGACATGTCAGCATTGTCTCGATTAATAGTTCCCAATAGCTTGATCTTAGCAAGATTGGTAGTTCTGTGAAGTAGTACAGGTATAGGACCCATTATCCAGAAAGCTTGGGACCTGGGGAATTCCGGATAATGGAACTTTCAGTAATTCGGACCTTCATACCAAGGAAGTCTACTAGGAAATCAGGAAAACATTAAATAAACCCAACGGTTTTGCTTCTGATAAGGATTAGTTGGGATCAAGAACAAAGTGCTGTTTTATTATTACAGAGAAAAGGGAAATCATTTTTAAAAATTTGGATTATTTGGATAAAATGGAGTCTATTGGGAGACGACCTTTCCGTAATTTGGAGCTTTCTGGATAATGAGTGTCCGGATAAGGGATCCCATACGTTTAACTGGTTTAGAAGCTGCTAATATTCTCTAATTTTACCGGCTGCTTACAATGACAGGAGAATCCAGTTCTTGGAGCTGCAGCGCCCTCTTCAGTGCACGGAGCAAATTGCATCCACCCTGAGGCTATAGTACCCACTGTCTTGTTTCATGAAGACTTTTAAAATCTCCATTAGTTCAAAGATACTTTTGATTTGATACTGCAGTATTAGTTAATAGTTCTTTTCATTTAAATTTGTAAAACCGCTGAGTGGGGCTTTGGTTTATTTTGGTTTTTATTATTTCTTTCCCTTTTATTTTATATGCTATGTTATCTATTATCCTTTGGAATCTTTGATCTTAAGGGCAAGGCCAGACGTGGCGTTTTTGCTGCGTTTTTACATTGTGTTTTTAAAAATGAACAGCCAGGCGTAAATACTCATAGACTGCACTACCACTGAAACTAATGGAAAACGCACTATGACAATTCGCACAGGGCGCTTGCAAGCTGAAATCTGCCACAGGACGCCAGTACTGGCGTTTTTTTATCAGAAACGCCAATACGTCAAGAAACTAACAATTCAATAGACTCAATGGGATCTGCACGTTTGAAACCACACTGTACGTAAATACGCAGCATATTTTAAATATGGCGTCTAAATTCAATGAGTACAATGAGAACAATGAGAAGTGCATGTTGGGAAAATAATCGTAAGTGCTGAAAAACGCATGTTGACAGTCACGTGTGGTTTCAGTAGCGTATTTACGCCTGGCTGTTCTTTTTTAAAAACACAATGTAAAAACACTGCAAAAACGCCAAGTCTGGCCTTACCTTAAGTATATGTATGTACTGTACTTATTTGTTCAATTCCTTGATATGTCATGCAGCAATGTATATATTATATATACAGTATATATATATATATATATATATATATATATATATACACATATTATATATTCTATGTTTATCTTGACATACTTAATATGTGAATTATAATCTGTTGTGTTAATGAAAACCCAATAAAATTGTTGTAAACAAAACTTTTAAAAACATAGAAAGGCAAACTATATAAAAACACAGCAAAAATGCCACATCTGGCCTTACCCTAAGTATATGTATGTACTGTACTTATTTGTTCAATTCCTTGATATGTCATGCAGCAATGTTTATATATATATATATATATATATATATATATATATATATATATATATATATATAGACAATTACAAGAGTCCTCAGCACTATATATTCCATGTTTATCTTGACATACTTAATATATGAATTATAATCTGTTGTGTTTATGAAAACCCAATAAAATTTTGTAAACAAAACTTTTAAACACATAGAAAGGCAAACTATTTATGGGAATAAGAACACTGCAAATTGTAGCTTGAGCATTCGATTAGATAGTGATCCTCAACCAGTGGCTTGTGAGTAACATGTTGCTCTCCGACCCTTCTGCTGTTGCTCCCACTGACCTCAGATCAGGTGCTTATTTTTCAATTAATGACTTGGAGGCAGGCCCGGACTGGCAATCTGTGGGTTCTGGCAAATGCCAGAGGGGCTGCTATAAGGTGCCATAGAAAGTCAGTATCTTGTGGGCTGGTGGGGGCTGTATGGGCCTATGTGTGGGCTGATTGGGCCTCTGTGTATCTGAAATGCCAGGGCCTATTTTAATTCTCAGTCCGGAACTGCTTGGAGGCAGGTTTTTAATTGCATAAAAACAAGGACCCTTGTTTTTAAATAACTCGGGGTGACTCACCACTATGATCATACATTTACCTCTTCACTGATTTAACATTTGGTGCAGATTTTTTCTTCCTCTCCCTGTTACCCTCCTCACCCTTCTTCCCCAGGTATCCCCCTATGCTACCTCTTCTCCTATACTATTTCTTCACCCTTCTTATTTTGGAGAAAAAAAATTGTAATTTTGCAATTAAATTGGAAGCTAGCACCTCAATGCAAATTAATATTGTCCTTAATATGTTGGATAATCTTAACAATTTGAATGCATGAATGTCATATTGTTATTGCTATATGTACAAATAAATATAAGTTACAAAAAAAACAAAAAAAAAAAAAAAACAGGTTTACTGCCAAACAGAGCTTTCTATAGGCTGTCAGTCCACACAAGGGCTACCAATTACCAATAACAGCCCATATTTTGCACCCCTAGGAGCTGCTTGCATGATTATGTTGTCTCCAACTTGTTTTTAAATATGTCTCATGGGTAGAAAAGTTTGGGGATCCCTGGATTAGAGACACTAAGATATAAGTACATTAAAAAGGAAAATAAAATCAATATATACTATGTATGTAGGGTTTTTGATTCCTCCAACCAGGCAGATTACTGTTAATTCAAGGTATTCTTCCTGCATATTTAAATTCATACAAAAGAGTTGGTAAGTAGTTTAGCAGACAGCTTCAGTACAGGACCTATGACAAATAATATCACCTTCAGCTCCTCCTTTATTGTGGGAAAGGTTTGGGGCTTGCAATTAGCAGCAAACAGCTACAAAGCATTGATCACCAAGGGGTCTTGGTGCATTCTTTATTCTGACTGCTCAGAAAGCTACTGTCATATTTTGCAGCTAATACTGTAGTCGGCACCCCCTGGAACTATTTACATACTTGTCTTGCTCTCATAGGTACAAAAGGTTGGGGCCCTGATCCAGAGGATGACACATAAAATTCCTCAAAAGGCCAACTGATAAAAATTGGACCAATGGTCTAACCAGTGATATATGGAAAGGAAAAATGATTCCAAATTCTGTCTGTCTGGTTCTTTAACTTTCCATAGGTTGAGTAAAAGTGTCTGGACCTCAAAATAACAGAGTTTGAGCTTGTTACTTAACCTTTCTTTAGCAACTGCTGTACAACTGCTTTAAATAACTGCCAATGTATCTGTGCATAAGCCATTTAAATAGTCAGATGTACACCACCTACTTAAGAGAAAATAGAAGTATTCTACAAAAATATATCAATATAATCTTATAATTCAATGATTAAATGCATTGCAGGATTCTGAAGCATGTAGCATTTAGAGGTACCTGACACCCTCTAACACTCATTTATACAGAGGGTTCCAGACAGATTGCACGGTTACATGTACCTTATAAAAACTGTTTTTGAAACCTCTGAATTTATGACTGCCTGTACAGGTATGGGACCTGTTATTCAGAATGCTCGGGATCTGGGGTTTTCCGAATAACGGATCTTTCTGTAATTTGGGTCTTCATGCCTTATATCTACTAGAAATTCATTTAAACATTAAATAAACCCAATAGACTGGCTTTGCTTCCAATAAGGATTAATTATATCTTAGTTGGGATCAAGTACAAGCTACGGTTTTATTATTACAGAGAAAAAGGAAATCATTTTTAAAATTTTGGATTATTTGGATAAAATGGAGTCTATGTGAGACAGACATTCCGTAATTCGGAGCTTTCTGGATATCGGGTTTCCGGATAAGGGATCCTATACCTGTAGTTTAAGACAAACTGCCAAACAATATGACTGTTTTTTTATTCTTAACCAAACAGAAACAATGTTTGGTTTCACAGAGCAAAAAATTGACTATTTAATATGTTGAAATGTACTAAGAAATATTTGCAAGACAAATGTATTATACTTTCAATATACTTTGGGTATTCCCCTTTAAATCTTTCAGCAAGCATGATACAAACATGTTACAAGGTAGCATTATGACATCAGCAAGAGTGAGTCATTTCATTATGACATCATCACAGCAAGGTAGCATTATGACATCAGCAAGAGTGAGTCATTTCATTATGACATCACAGCAAGGTAGCATTATGACATCAGCAAGAGTGAGTCATTTCATTATGACATCATCACAGCTGTAGAGGCATATCACTGCTAGGTACATTGTCTGAATCATTTGAGAGACAGAATTCAAGGGGAAGGTTGGAGTTTCTGGCGGACAACAGATTTCTTTACATCAACCCCATAGAGTTCACTCAACATTACATAAAGATCAACGATATTTCACAAGAGAGAATCAAAATAAGCTACAAATAAAGGATAAGAGAGAAGAAAAAAGTAAGATGGACAATCACCTGTGTGGTGACAAGATGAAAAGCCTTCAGTCTAAGTTGGATGCCTATAAAGCAAGAAAAGGTGTTAAACCTGTAGAAGAGCCTCCCAAAGTTCCAGAGAACGGGAGCAAGAAAGAGAATGAGGAAAAGGCTCATGACCAACTAACTTTATTTGATGAAAAATCTAAAAGCCTTCATGCAAAATTTGATGAAAAATCAAAAAGCGCTCAGGCAATGTTGGATCAATATTTCGCAGGAAGGAATGCTAAACCTGCAAAAATGCCTGAAAAAATTACAGAGTATGGGAAAAAGAAAGAGAATGAGGTAAAAGCTCATGATCAACCAACATCAATGGATGACAAATTGAATAGCATGCAGGCAATGTTAGATAAATTTTTCACAGGAAGAGATGCTAAACCTGCAAAAGAGCCTCACCAAATAACAGAGAATTGCAACAAGAAAGAGAATGAGGTAAAGGCTCATGACCAACCAACATCAATGGATGACAAATTGAATAGCATGCAGGCAATGTTAGATAAATTTTTCACAGGAAGAGATGCTAAACCTGCAAAAGAGCCTCACCAAATAACAGAGAATTGCAACAAGAAAGAGAATGAGGTAAAGGCTCATGACCAACCAACATCAATGGATGATAAATTGAATAGCATGCAGGTAATGTTAGATAAATATTTCGCAGGAAGAGATGCTAAACCTGCAAAAGAGCCTCACCAAGTAACAGAGAATGGCAACAAGAACATGAATGAGGTAAAAGGCCATAACCAAAAATTATCATTTAATGATGAGTTGAAAAGCGCTCAGTCTAAGTTAGATGTGTGTTATGCAGAAAGAGATGTTAAACCTGTTGCAGAGCCTGCCAAACCTATTAGTGCTTCCTCAAACCAACTTGGACATATGGACAAGGTTACCAAGATGGAAGAGGAAGTGGATGAGAGGATAAGGTTACAAATGAAAGCTCACAGGCAGAAAATAGAGCAGTTTGCTAAGTCACTGGAAGACAAAAAGCTGCCTGAGAAAGCTGATGATAAAGAGAAAATGAGGTTAAAACTAGAGAAGGACAAAGAAAAGATAAGGGAAATATACAGAATTGAAACTAGCAAGTTTATGGATGCTATTAAGAATCAACATGTTCAGCACCAAATTACAGAGAATGGGAACAAGAAAATTAATGAGGTAAAAAACCATAACCAACAATTATTATTTGATGATGAGTTGAAAAGCACTCGTTCAAAGTTAGATACGTATTATGCAGAAAGAGATGTTAAACCTGTTGCAGAGCCTGCCAAACCTATTAGTGCTTCCTCCAACCATCTTGGGCATATGGACAAGGTTACCAAGATGGAAGAGGAAGTGGATGAGAGGATAAGGTTACAAATGAAAGCTCACAGGCAGAAAATAGAGCAGTTTGCTAAGTCACTGGAAGACAAAATGCTGCCTGAGAAAGCTGATGAAAAAGAGAAAATGAGGTTAAAACTGGAGGAGGACAAAGAGAAGATAAGGGAAACAAGCAAGTTTGTGGATGCAATAAAGAATCAACACGTTCAGCAATTAGAAACGTTTAAAAAGAAAACCCAAGAGAATTTGGCAGAAATGAAAAATTCCACCCTCCAAATCCAAAAAGAAAACAAAGATAAAGCCCTGGCCACCAGTAGCCCTGGCATGGCTGGCATAAAACCCTCCGAACTGGGAAAGGAAAAGAACAAAACAGAAATAAAAATAGAGAACTTTAGGCCTACCTGTCTGAGAATAAAGGCACAGGTGGAGGAGCAGAAAGAAACAGCAAAGAAACTGGAATTTGATTTGGAGAAAACAAAATATAATCTAAGCGATCTGGAGACAAAAGTCGAGCTACTGCAGAGACGCTACAAACAGCTGCCGACTACACTAACAAATGTAAAGGAATTTAACACAAAGGTCCCAGATCTAAAAAGAGGTGACAAAGTGACAAATATTCCTATTGCTAGCAACTACTCTATACCTAGAGAAAGTGCTCAGAAATATTCCCAGAGGAGCAGTGCTTTAAGCAGTACCCAACTGCCTAAAACTTCTAGCACCAATTCCCTGGATGCCATCCTGAAGGAGAAATGGAAGAAATACTTCCCATCAGGAATATCACCTCTAAATGCCTATGCACAAAAAACTGGCAATGAGTTTGGATATGTTTCAGCAGAAGAGCAAGTTGCAATGCTGCGAAGAGCACGTGTCACTGAAAAATACACAGATCCCCGCAGCATCACATCCATTATTGAGGACAACAAAAGGTGGCTGAGAAAATTTTAAGAAGACTTTAAAGTTTTGTTCTTTTAGATGACCATGTCTAAGAGAAAAGAAGTTGCACCTTTGGATGTGAAATTACAGCCCTGCATATAGAAGAATTTTCTACAATTATTTTTTTTGATTTCTATCTACTTTACTTTATACAAATAAAACTGAGTTAATTAAAATCTATTGTGTTGTGTTTGTATTATTATAACTTATTGTGCATGTTAGTTCAAAACTGGAGAGAACATATAGAGAAAGAGAAGGAGGGAAAAATAGAGTTAGGTTGGAGTAGGTGTTGGTGGAGGCACCACTAAAACTTCCCAGGGAGAAAACACCAGCTTGCACTATAATAATAATAACAAATCAGTGTCACACTCACGTACCAAATTTGTCTAAGCTTATAGGTCAGGAAATCTAGCACTAATTCCCTGGATGCTATCTTGAAGGAGAAATGGAAGAAATACTTCCCATCAGGAATATCACCTCTAAATGCCTATGCACAAAAAACTGGCAATGAGTTTGGATATGTTTCCATTATTGAGGACAGCATGGCTGAGAACATTTTAAGAAGACCTAAAAATTCTGTTCATTTAGATGACTATGTCTAAGAGAAAAGATGTTGCACCTTTGGATGTAAAATTACAGTGCACCGCTAAAACTTCCCAGGGAGAAAACACCAGCCTGCACTATAATAATAATTACGAATCTGTGTCACTATAAAAACAATTGGTGGTAGCTGTCACGGGGAAACATTTATGGGCAGTTGTGAGTTCACTTAGGCCTCACCTAGAGACCTGCAACAAGTCTGGTACCCGCGGGTTACCCGCAAAAACCTGCGGTACCCTGCAGGTTGCGGGTAGAAGTTCCAAGTGCGGGTATAGATGCGGGGCAGCGGTTCTGCAGGTCCCAGGTCTTCTCAATAGCGATTTTTACTTTTTTTTTTCATGATCATGTCTACTTCCGATGATGTCACTTCCAGTTTACGATGACAGTACTTCTTGTTTTACTCCTTTTTTTCTGATTACGCCTACTTCAGATGATGTCACTTCCGTATTACATTGACAGCACTTCCAGAATCTTGATGGTCATCGGGTCGTGGATAAGGTACTTGCAGGTTGGGTAGCGAGTCCAAGCGGGTAAGAATGCGGGTTGCAAATTGCATGTCGGGTACAGGTTAAAAAAAATGGACCTGTGCACCAATTTGTGTCACAAGTGGGGCTGGCTGTACAGTTTTAGAAACAGTTATATGAGATCTCTGGGTTCCCCAATAGTTAGTGCTAAAGAGCCCTTGTGTGCAAAATGAAAGCAGCACACTCACAGATCAGAAATCACACTGTAAGTATTAAAATTGACAGGCTTTGGGACATTTCTGCCCTTTTGAAATTTTACAGAACTCTTACATGGATTTCTTTAGTTATGAATAATCAAGACTGGAAAATTGTTTTTAATGAGGACAACAGCAAGGTATTTTTAGGTTTTAAACTGTTTATTTAAATAGTTTAGCACATAACAGAATGTTTCTTATGGATGCTTATATAACATGGTAATGCATACATATTATTAATAAATATACAGTTAGGCCCATAAATCTTTGGACAGAGACAACTTTTTTCAAATTTTGGTTCTGTACATTACCACAATGAATTTTAAATGAAACAACTCAAATGCAGTTAAACTACAGACTTCCAGCTTTAATTCAGTGGGTTGAACAAAAAGATTGCATAAAAATGTGAGGAACTAAAGCCTTTTTTAAACACAATCACTAAATTGCAGGGGCTCGAAAGCAATTAGACAATTGACTCAAAAGCTATTTCATGGGCGGGTGTGGGCAATTCCTTTGTTATGTCCAACAATGAAGCAGATAAAAGCCCTGGAGTTGATTTGAGGGGGGGGGGGGTGCTTGTAGGTGGAAGATTTTGCTGTGAACAGACAACATGCGGTCAAAGGAGCTCTCCATGCAGGTGAAACAAGCCATCCTTAAGCTGCAAAAATATAGAAAACACATCTGAGAAATTGCTACAATATTAGGAGTGGCAAAATCTACCGTTTGGTACATCCTGAGAAAGAAAGCACTGGTGAACTCAGCAACGCAAAAAGATCTCGACGTCCACAGAAGACAATAGTGGTTCATGATCGCAGAATCATTTCCATGCTGAAGAGAAACCCCTTAACAACAGCCAAACAAGTGAACACCACTCCAGGAGGTAGGCGTATCGATATCCAAGTCTACCATAAAGAGAAGACTGCATGAAAATAAATACAGAGGGTGCACTGCAAGGTGCAAGCCACTCATAAGCATCATGAATAGAAAGGCTAGATTGGACTTTGCTAAATAACATCTAAAAAAGCCAGCACAGTTCTGGACAAACATTCTTTGGACAGATGAAACCAAGATCAACCAAGATCTAGCCCCCCCCCCACATTAAAACTAGAACACTGCTAAGATCTCTACTTTTACATGGTAAAAAGTAAATATTGAGTATGTGGATGAACCCTGTTCCACAGCGAAGGAAATGATTACCCTAGTAAAAAATAGACTTGCAATGATAAAACTGATATATATGTTCAGACAATGCCCCTAAAAGTTTGATGCTGTCAGGGGCCCCTGGCTGGAAGTCTGCCCAGAGGCTAAATTAATGTATGAGCTCTGAGACAAAGCCACGATTTACTCAGAGACCTGATAAGGCAAACCTCCCTAGTACATGGTAGCCCTCTTAATAACCTGGCAGCTTCCTCACTAGGCTTGTAATAATATGCACCAAATGTGTGAAACCACCAGAATGTCATCTGTATAACTCTGTTTACTCAATGCCTGAAACTATCTGCAATAGTACTGTTCTGTTTGTTTTTATACAATGTATAAATAAAATCCTTTTAAAAAAAAAAAACCTGTAGTAGAGCCTCCCAATGTTACAGGTAATCAGAGCAAAAATACGAACTTGATAAAAGACATTAAGTCACCATTTGATGCCGGTCTAAGTCGGATGCCTGTAAAGCAGGAAGAGATGCTAAACCTGTAGTAGAACCTCTCAAAGTTCCAGAGAATGGGAGCAAGAAAGAGAATAAAGTAAAGGCTCATAACCAACAAATCATTTGATGATAACTTGAAAAGCCTTCAGGCAAAGTAATGCTTATTATGCAGAAACAGAAACTTCATTTTCTGCTTGATAATTTGCGACGACCCTAAGCTTATCTTCTTAACAGCTGCTCAGAGCCCACTGAGCATGTTAGTGTCACAGACACTTTCCAAGATGGTGACCTCTTCTGGCAAGTCCCGGATCATTGCCGTTATTGAGATGCTGAAACTTTAGGTTGGTACAAAATTTCAGTATGTAAAAGATGACATTTTTAACTATATTCATTTTTAGGGTTTAGTTCTCCTGAATAATCTAGCACTAATTCCCTATGTGCCATTTTGAAGGAGAAGAGGAAGAAATACTTCCGCTCAGGAATGTCGCCTCTAAATGCCTATGCTTTGACAATGAGTTTGGACAGGTTTGGACTGGGACTGAAAATAAGCCCTGGCATTTAATACTACAGAAAGCCCCAAAAAGCCCACACCTGCCTACTAAATAGATACTTTATAATGCATCTTACAGCAGCTCCTCTACCTTTTGCCAGAATTCACAGATTGCCAACCCAGGCCTAAATTTGGATTTGTTTTAGCAGAAGAGAAAGTTGAAACAACGCAAAGAGCACCTGTTACTGAAAAATACACTGATCCGCACAGCATCAAATCCATTATTGATGAAAACAAAATGTAGCTGAGCAAATTCAAAGAACCATAAATTCCACTCCTCTAAATGTCCATGTCTAAAAGCAAACATGTCGCCTATCTGTTTCTGAGGGGAAAAATAAACACTATACTGTTTTAGAAACTTTAAACCCAGTGTCAGATATGTTATAGAATGGCCAATTATAAGCAACTTTTCAATTTGCCTTCATTATTTATTTCTGATAATTTGCCTTTTTCTTCTGACTCTTTCATGGTTTCAAAAGGGGGTCACCAACCCCATCTAAAATCAAATGCTGTGTAAGACTTCAAATGTATTGTTATTGCACTTTTTATTACTCATCTTTCTATTCAGGCCTCTCCTATTTATATTTCAGTCTCTTATTCAAAGCATTGCGTGGTTGTATCAGAAAGTCTAAAATAAAACCTCACTTTAGCAGTAATCTGCTTTGTCGAGTGCTCATCTTTCTACAATCCATGGCAACTTATACAAGACGATCGGTACACCTTTAAAGGATTGATGCACTTGGTCTATATAGAAAATATGACCCTAAAATACAGAATACGTTTCCGCAATTTCTTTACCCTTTGTGATGTGTTTTATTTTACACAAAGTCAAAAGTTACTCTCTTGTCTATCTTTAAAGGGGTGGTTCACCTTTAAGGCAAAGACACATGCTCAGTTTTGGGGGGATTACTCGCCCAGCAACAAACCTCCTCTTCTTCAAACTGCCTCCCGCCGGTTAGAATGTAAATCGTCAGCGGGATGGCAATTGGTGCGCTTCGTTTTCTGAAGTCGCCTCACAAGGAAACTTCGGAAACTAAGCTCTCCGAGTGCCGGTGGGAGGCAGTTCGGGGAGATTACTCGCCCCGAAGAAGAGGCGAATTACCGCCAGGCGACTAAATCTTCCCGAATCTTACCGTGTGTCTCTGTCCTAATGGTAACTTGTAGTATGTTATAGAATGGCCAATTCTAAGCAACTTTTCAATCAGTTTTCATTATTTTTTTTTTTATATAGTTGTATAGTTACAGGTATTTGCCTTTTTCTCCTAACTCTTTGCAGCTTTCAAACGGTCTGTAAGGCAATAAATGTATTGTATTTGTCTATTCAGCCCCTCTCCTATTCATTTCCAGCCTCTTATTCAAATCAGTGCATGGTTGCTAGAGGAATTTACACCCAAGCAACCAGATTGCTTAAAATGCAAATAGAAGAGCTGCTGAATAAAAAGCGAAATAACTCAAAAACCTTAAATATTAAAAAATGAAAACCAATTGCAAAATGTCTCAGAATATCTCTCTCTCTCTCTACATCATACTAACAGTTATCTCAAAGGTAAACAACCACTTTAACATTATAACAAAGCACAAATCATGCCTTTTTTGCCCCCTCATACATATTAGTTAGTTCTATCAATACATGCCTCTAAGGGTTAACTATATAATACACAAAAGGCGCCGCTGAGTTCCTACAAGTCCTTGTACCCCCAGCAATTCCCCCCCACCGTTAGTTTCCACTTTCATGTCATTGTGAATTTGATCATTTACGTGAGAGGACACAGACCTGTATGTAAGGGAACTGAACTAAACACAGCCAGAAGTATTGCCAAGACTAGCCAAAGTCAGCTATAAAACCAGCCCAAAACTAACCAAGAGGCACTTCAAAAGTAGCCCAAAATAACACATGTGCAGTGAAAAAAAGTCTAAAAAATAAATGAACATATGTGAAAATACGCCTTTTTGAATTTCACTGATTTGCACATTTTTCCGTGAAGCAAAATGGGACACATCTGCCCCCTTCACCAGGAGCTTAATTACAGAGGGAGGTATAGGGGCCCCACGAGGACTGAATATATATACAATTTCAATAAATATTGGTTACAGGGCAACCCTTTTGAAATAAAAAAATAACAAAAGTGGTATAAAGGGGATACCTTTATTGGCTAACTAATATAATCATAGCAAGCTTTCAGAACACTTTAGTTCCTTTTTCAAGCTGATTACACTGAAGCTGTGGTGTTCTCTGGTATATATACAACATTCAGCTCATCGGTCAAATGACCAACAAAAAGGAATATCAATCTGTGTGTAAGGTGTCAAAGTCATTTACGAAGGGATCTGCAAGAGACAAGCAGATAAGGTACAAGATAATGTGGGTCAAAGAGGCCGAGTATAAATTAGGACTGAATTATTGGAGTGTAGAATAAAAGGAATTCCATAAGATCTCTTAGTCCAGATCCAGACATGTTGGCATTTCTGACCTGGTGCAGTCCTTTCTTAGTCCACATAATTAGCCATAAATCCAAGGCCCAGGTTTAGTCCCTTCTTCAGGGAATTGGTAAAACAGGTCAACCTAGACATTTTGGTGGCCAGTAGATTTTTGCCCCAAAATTGTCTGAAATTGAGGAAAGTCACCTGAAAATGTTAGAATACTTAAAGGGATCCTGTCATCGGAAAACATGTTTTTTTCAAAATGCATCAGTTAATAGTGCTACTCCAGCAGAATTCTGCACTGAAATCCATTTCTCAAAAGAGCAAACAGATTTTTTTATATTCAGTTTTGAAATCTGACATGGGGCTAGACATTTTGTCAATTTCCCAGCTGCCCCTGGTCATGTGACTTGTGCCTGAACTTTAGGAGAGAAATGCTTTCTGGCAGGCTGCTGTTTTTCCTTCTCAATGTAACTGAATGTGTCTCAGTGGGACATGAGTTTTTACTATTGAGTGTTGTTCTTAGATCTACCAGGCAGCTGTTATCTTGTGTTAGGGAGCTGTTATCTGGTTACCTTCCCATTGTTCGTTTGTTTGGCTGCTGGGGGGGGGGAAAGGGAGGGGGGTGATATCACTTCAACTAGCAGTACAGCAGTAAAGAGTGATTGAAGTTTATCAGAGCACAAGTCACATGACCAGGGGCAGCTGGGAAATTGACAATATGTTTAGCCCATGTCAGATTTCAAAATTGAATATAAAAAAAATCTGTTTGCTCTTTTGAGAAATGGATTTCAGTGCAGAATTCTGCTGGAGCAGCACTATTAACTGATTCATTTTGAAAAAAAAAAACATTTTTTTCCCATGACAGTATCCCTTTAAGATTGACGGGAGACTGGGGTACAGAGCCAAAAATCTGGTAATTCCCAACTTCTACACAAGTCAGTCCCATTTAGGGCTGCCACATTTTCTGGAAAAAAATACAGGCCTTCCTATTTATTTAATTTTTTTCCCTATTAATAACAATGGGATCAACCATCATTTTTACCGGCCAGATGGCAACCCTAGTCCCATTTAGGGTTGCCAACTTTTCTGGAAAAAAATACCGGCCTTCCTACATTCTTGCGTTTTTTCCTATTAATAACATTGGCGTTAAGCCTGGCCGGTAAAAATGATGTCTGATCCCAATGTTATTAATAAGGGAAAAAAAGATAAATACATAGGAAGGCCGGTATTTTTCTCCTGAAAAGGTGGCAACCCTAGTCCCATTGCATGCTGGGTATTGTAGTCTTACATTAAACCTGGCAGTCTACAAATTGTTAAACAAACTACATTGCCCACAATGCATCGGGAGACACAGTCTTGGCACATCAGGGCAGAGAGAAAACTTCGGCTGGTTTACAAAGTAAAAATCACCCAAAGTAGCCCAAATCTGTACTTTTTGTACTTTCAAAACCCACCTGCACTTTAAATTAGTAGCCCAATTTGGTTGGAAAGCAGCCAACCCTGACAACCAGTCATCGTCAACAGAAAACACGCACTTATTAAAAGACATGTTGTGATCAAGAGGTTTACGTCACCCACCGGCTCCCGTAGTAACACGCTATGGGCGGGGCATCATTGCTTGTATCCAGGGGGAAGAATAGTAGCGCTGCGTTTACTTCCGGGTCTGAAGTGGGAATACGAATTGAGTTCCGGGTCAGTGGTTGGCCCAGTCCAGTGAGCTCTGTTAGTGTTATCCGAACAGGAATATTCCCCCCTCCGTCTCAGAGGGGAGCGGCGGGGGGGAAAGATATGGATAAACTGACCATCATTTCTGGATGTTTGTTTCTGGCAGCGGATATCTTTGCCATCGCCAGTATCGCCAACCCGGACTGGATCAACACGGGGGAGTCTGCCGGTAAGTAGCGGGGTAGGGAAGGTGTGAGGGAGAGAGTGCTGTATGTGTGACTGAGTGAGGGAATAGGAAGCAAATGGGCTGCACACTACTGGATAGTCGCTTCATTATAGGAGACGTCTTGGTTTTAGGGTAGGACCAAATGGCATTTGCCAAGGGGGGTCGCTTAGACTGAAGGTTTAATCCTTTATGTAGCACTGTTCCAATAATGAATGTGCAGCCCTCCAGCTGTGGCCTGATTGAGATTTAATAAGTACCTTTGCATTGAAGCCCAAGCAGGACCCTCTTTCTCCCTCCCCTCCACACACAAACACACTGTTGTCTTATCAGATCACTTGCAAATTCAGAGAGAAACCCAATTGGAAGGTCTGTACTGCAATTCCATGTAAATGGAACCAGTGTAGCCCTGCAACATGAATATATCAAAGGGATCCTGTCATCGGAAAACATGTTTTTTTCAAAACGCATCAGTTAATAGTGCTACTCCAGCAGAATTCTGCACTGAAATCCATTTCTCAAAAGAGCAAACAGATTATCTTCTAATGATCTGGTAGCTCTACCCCAAAAGCAGGTCATCTGCTATGATAACCAGCCAGTTTCTGATTTCCACGTATGGAGTATGGCGTATGTATGTATATTCTTATTTGTATAGTGCTGCTTGAGGGCAAAGCACTGTACAGCAACATATATTTCATGGGGAGGTATTCTGCAAGTTTTTAGACTGGGAACCCAGGTTTCCTGGACCTGGATTCCCAAGTCTGAAGCGCTAGCTAGAGAAAATTGGTAGGGTGGTCCTGGAGGTGGCAAAGAGATTCTTAGAGGTTAGATATAAGCTGTGTAGGCAAAGGGACCGTGTTAGAAAAAAGAAGTGATGGTGGAGGATCTCCTACCAGGAGGGACAGAAGAACTTGCTCTTTATTAGTAAGTGGGATGAAACGTTCTCTGTTGCCTCTGTCTTGAGGTTCAGAGTGTTACATTGGAGCTTCATTGGGAAGTGATTTGGAGTGAGAAGCGGGCACATTAACAAGGTGTGGTGAAAAAGGAATGGTAAAAGGTGACATGGAGCTAGGAATCACAGATATTTACTTTATTTCTTATCTATTGGGTCACATGGCCTTACAAATCCCTTGGAAGGCTCAATATGACCTGAAGATATCTAGTATAACAGCACAGGTCTTCAATGTTATGCTATGATCATGCGGGGAAGGGGCCTGGCAGGGATAGCTGGAGCAGTAGGTTGGAATATATACAACAAGGCACCAGTGTGTTAATATTGTTGGATGCGCTAATAATTCTACTCCTATTGTTTGGTCAATGAAACCCTCTTAAAAGAGGCATATAGAATAAAATAAAAAGCCCTTATTTTGATGCTAGTAATGGATAATATATGGTGCTGCTTCTACTTTTGGCTGTAAATGAATATTTTCTTCAAAAATTGACCCTTTATTGTAGCTCCCCATAGATTTTTCTGTGGTCCCTGACCGTGTTTCAAATGAAAAGTACACATTCTGCTGAATCTAAAATGGGTAACTGACCTACTCCAAAGTACCAAACAACAAGGCTTTTCTGAACGTAACTATTTCTATAAAAATGTATGAAAATTCTGAAAAATCGCCTCTTTCATTTTGCAAGGTCATATCTCTCACATAGCGTTAGGTACCAAGAGAAAACATCCTAAATATGAATTCCAGGGGTCCACTGAATAGTTTGATGCCCATTGTGCATAGGATTTTCAAAGCAATACAATACTTTGACTACCCAAAATCATATATTTTTGGAAAGTACACATTCACCCGAATCTAAAATGCGTAACCATGTCTTTCTACTCCAAACTACAACATTTAACCAAAATTGTCAGTTTTAGTAAAATACCTGAAAATCACCTCAAAGCTTCCACTTTCTACCATCTTATCTCCCACATAACATTGGATATCAAGAAAAAACTCCCTAAATATGAACACCAGATGTTTACGGAACGCTTTGATGCCCAATATGCATAGATTTACCAAACTGTGTGGATTGCAGAGACCCCCCAAATGAAAACCGTGCATATGAATGTTCACGCTGACACTATGGCTTCTGCAATTTAAGTACCTGGTATGAGTATTATATGCCATAAATCCCCCTAACCGTATGGAGACCCTAGAAAATTTTTCCGAAAATACACATTCTGACGAATCCAAAATGGATAAATAAGTCTTTCTACTGCAATCTTTGAAAATGCAAAGCTGAACCTCACAATTTTTATGAAACTTCTGAAAAGTGTCACAAAGCATTAATTTTGCTCCATGTTTCATAACATAGCAGCATAAATCATACTAAATATGAAAGTCTGGGGACTACTGAACAGTGCGATGCCCAATATGCATAGATTTACCAAACTATGTGGTGCACAGAGACCCCCTAATAGATATAAAGCAGGCCAAATTTCCAGGGGCAAAAAAACAAATCATAAAAAACAAAACAGAATCCAATAAGATCACTAAAATTAAAAAAAAACACTAAAATCAATTATTTTTTTTTTCTTTGTCTAGTGTAATAAGCAGCCAGAAATAGAGTTTGAGTATTTTAGCTTAGCCAAATAGATTTTACAGACAGAATAAGTAAACAACACGTACACATAACTGAAAATGCAATAAAATGGTCAAAAATGCAATAAAACAGCTAATGCACCAAAATGACCAAAAATGGAATATAATCACCAAAATAACATATGAAAAGTATTGCACAATGTATCAATGTATATTGATACATTAATCATTTTGTGTCTTTTCAAAGGACAACAAAAGCCACACATAAAAAAGTTAATATTTGCAGACAGCTCTCCCTCGCCCCTCGCCCAATCACCCAAAATCTGCATTAATTTTATAACCTGTTCAATTAAAACCAGACAGCTTCTGCTGTCCCTAGTATTTGAATACATTGTATCTTTAAAAGAGGACTAAAGCCTCACATAAAAGTTAGGATTTGTGGAAAGTCCTCTCTTCTCCATTCAAGGTACACCAGTTTGCTACCCAAATTTAAAAATAAATAAATAATGCTGCCATGCCATTCCCAGGATCCATTTTTTTTCTTCACAGTATTGTATCTTCAGGGCTACAGCAGGCCAAAAAATACTGATCCAACATCCTAAGGAGCACAAGAAGTTGATTAGTTGCTATTCCCTGTGGGAATCCATAGCAACAAAACTGCCTAAAACACATCGACAGTTGCTATGTCACTGCTACTAATACTATAGATACTGCAGGTATGGGACCTGTTATTGAAAATGCTCAGGACTTGGGGTTTTCCGGATAACAGATCTTTCTGAAATTTGGATCTGCATATCTTAAGTCTACTAGAAAATAATTTAAACATTAAATAACCATAATGGTCCTCCAATAAGGATTGCTTATATTTTAGTTTGGATCAAATTAAAGGTACTGTTATATTATTACATAGAGAGGCTATTTTTAAAAAATCTGAATTAATTGATTATAATGAAGTCTATGGGAGATGGCTTTTCCTTAATTCTGAGCTTTCTGGATAATGGGTATTATAGTACTAATACTGTATAATTTATTATAGTTTTTAATTATATTAAAGCAGTATCCGTCTATATATACCGTATATACCCGAGTTTTTCAGCATACAAAATGTGCTGAAAAAGTCTACCTCCCGAGTAGCTGAGATTGCAGTCACTTTTAATCATTCCTATACCAACAGTTCACTTGGGGAGAGACTGCAATATCCCACAATGCCCTCTGTTGGTTATATGAAAGAATAACAGTGCGCCCTCTGTTGGTTATATGAAAGATTAACAGTGACTGCAATATCATACAGCGCCATCTGTTGGTTGTATGAAAGAATAACAGGGACTGCAATATCACACAGTGCCATCTGTTGGTTGTATGAAAGAATAACAGAAACTGCAATACCACACAGCGCCATCTGTTGGTTGTATGAAAGAATAACAGGGACTGCAATATCACACAGTGCCATCTGTTGGTTGTATGAAAGAATAACAGGGACTGCAATATCACACAGTGCCATCTGTTGGTTGTATGAAAGAATAACAGGGACTGCAATATCACACAGCGCCCTCTGTTGGTTATATGAAAGATTAACAGTGACTGCAATATCACACAGCGCCATCTGTTGGTTGTATGAAAGAATTACAGTGACTGCAATATCACACAGCACCCTCTGTTGGTTGTATGAAAGAATAACAGGGACTGCAATATCACACTGCGCCATCTGTTGGTTATATGGAAGAATAACAGTGACTGCAATATCACACAGTGCCCTCTGTTGGTTATATGAAAGATTAACAGTGACTGCAATATCACACAGTGCCCTGTGTTGGTTATATTAAAGAATAACAGTGACTGCAATATCACACAGCGCCCTCTGTTGGTTATACAAAAGATTAACAGTGATGGCAATATCAAACAGAACCCTCTGCACATGGTAGTGGGACAGTGGGACAATGCACACAGTAATCCGTTTGGCAATTCTCTGTCACCATCAGCTTTGCAAAGAAGTCTGGTTGATCGCTGGGGGGGTCGCTTTGGCAGAATGTGCGCTGCTGGGAGACAGGGCTATAGTTGTGTCTAGGCTTATACTAGAGTCAATAGGTTTTCGTAGGTAAAATTAGGTACCTCGGCTTATACTCGGGTCGGCTTATACTCGAGTATATACGGTATATATATATATATATATATATATATATATATATATATATATATATATATATATATATATATATATATATATATATATATATATATATATATTGATAAAAATACCAAAAAGCCTTTCTTCCTGTAAATCAAATTCACATGAAAATTGCTATAATAAGGCCTATAACTCCAGATTAGGAAATTATCAGTTTTAGCTGTTTGAATCTTATAATTACAATTGTATTCTAATTTGGAAGTTTCTTGTTCATGGATTACATATTGTAAAGCGTTTGAGTTTTCTTATTGTCTCATAAATTTCAAATCAATTTCTTTTCAGAGAGAATTCATTTGGCAAATGCCAAGCTCCCACTGAAACAAAATGTTGATGCAAAGCAAAATGCTGAGACAAATGTAATTATTAATATTTACAAATTAATTTAAAACTGTATCCATGACATGTTTTGGCTTCCAAGAGCAAAGCAGCGCGTGTCATATAGGAAAACTGATGAAATAGGCATTATCATTTACGCTATATTTAATTTATTTATACAGGTATGGAACCTGTTATTCAAAATGCTAGAGACCTGATGTTTCCCAGGTACTGGGTCTTTCTGTAATTTGGGTCACCATACTTTGTCTACTAAAAAAAATAATAATAATAATTTAAACATTAAATAAACCCAATAGGATTTTTTTGCCTACAATAAGGATTAATTATATCTTAGTTGGGATCAAGTACAAGGTACTGTATTATTATTATTATTATTATTATTATTATTATTATTATTATTATTATTATAGAGAAAAGGGAAATGATGGTATCTATCATCCAGAAAGCTCCAAATTACGTGAAGACCATCTCCCATTTTAATCAAACAATTCAAATTTTAAAAAATTATATCCTTTTTCTCTGTAATAATAATAACTGTACCTTGTAAGATATAATTAATCATTATTGGAGGCAAAACAATCCAACTGTGTTTATATAATGGTAAAATAATTTTCTGGAAGATGTAGAAGAAGATATTCTAGAATAAGTTCCAAATTTTGGAAATACCCCTTATCCGGAAAAACATCCTGGATAACCGGTCCCATACCTGTACCTTCACAGTATTTGATGGCCTGCATTTCTGGGTTAATTTCTGCCCAAAACCACTTTACTGTATTGAAAAGAAGCTCTGTGTGCTGTCTGGGGAAAGCTGGAGCAAGTCTGGCATATGTGACGCTCAAGGTTTTTCATGGGGATCTGTTAAAGTCACTAAAGGTGGCCATACACAAGCCGATAAAAGCTGCCGACACACCGAGTTTTAATCAGTCTTGCTGTATCGGCTTCTGGCAGATATTATTTGACTTGTGCTGTTTTAATAATTTATGATGACCCCTAAGCCTCCCAACAGCAGCCCAGATCACACTGAGCATGTGCATGATCTTGGTCTTGCAAAGATATTTAACAAAGTTAAGGTCCCCAAAGATTTTTCATTGGCGAACGATCGATTTCAGTGCAATCCGACCAATCCGCCAAATTATCGTGAGGTTAGTGGGAATCAAACGATCGTACATCTTGCGATTTTTCGTCCGACATCTGTCAGAAAATTGATCGACCAGGTTAAAAAAATTTATCGGTCCCAGTGCAATCTATCTGCGTTTGCAGGGCCAAGCAGGCAGTATCGCTTGAAATGGTCTTTTTAGTTGATGGACAAATAGTACATTCGAACAATCGTTTCGAGATAATCGTGGACTCACGATAACGAAAAGATCTTTTAAAAATCTTTACATCTATGGCCAGCTTTACAAGATGGTGACCTCCTGTGGCTAACTTTGAAAGCATAAATCATTTGTTAAATAAGGCTTCTGGTGCAGTATGTATACAAAATACAACATTTCTAGCATTATTCTATTTTAGACTTTCCCTTTCAGTCCACTATAAATTAATTTAAACATTGAATAAACCCTAGGACGCATGTTTGCGTCAGAACGTGCGCGCGCATGTAAATGCACGCCTGCGTCAAAACACGCGCCTGCGCGCATTAGAACATGCGCCCGCACTAGTAACAGGCGCCGGCGTGGGGACATTGGCCAGAGGAGACGTCGGTTCAACCTGAGCCTGACCTGTTGGGACCTGACATTGCCCCCCCTCAATATGCAACCTCCGGGTGCATGTGGGAGCCGGCCTGTCAGGATGAGACTTATGAAACAACTCAATAAGTTGAGGAGCATGTAAATTACTCACGGGTTCCCAAGAATTTTCTTCTGGAGGAAAACCTTTCCACTGGATCAAATATTGAAGCCGACCTCGCCGGAATCTAGAGTCCAAAACAGCCTCCACTTCAAATTCCTCTACACCTTCAATAGATGCCGGAGCTGGAGGATTGTGATTTCTCCCCGAAAAAGTGTTCTTCACCACCGGTTTTAACAAGGCTACATGGAAAACAGAATGAATTCTGTAAGTAGCTGGTAATTTGAGTTTGAAAGTTACCTCGTTTACGCGTTGAATAATGGAGAAAGGACCCAAAAATTGTTGTCCCAACTTCTTAGATGGACACGGAAGTTTGATGTGCCGAGTAGACAACCACACCAGGTCTCCAACTTGAAACTCAGAACCCTTCCTCCTCTTGCGATCAGCAAAATCTTTAAAATTGTTCTGTGCTTGAGACATCGCTTGTTGAATTCTCAGAGTATTATCGAGAAGAAAAGAAAGTCTCTCTTGTACTGCTGGCACTTCTATTCCCTTAGGAAGGTTAGGAAGCACGTGAGGATGGAAACCATAGTTGGCGAAAAAAGGAGTTTGCTTGGTGGAGGAATGAAGAGCATTATTGTAGGAAAACTCTGCCAATGGTAAAAGTTCACTCCAATTGTCCTGAAGGAAGGACGAGAAACAACGGAGGTATTGTTCCAACGTCTGGTTAGTCCTCTCTGTCTGCCCATTGGATTGTGGATGAAAAGCCGTGGAAAAGGCCAACTTGATTTTTAGAGCCTTGCACAATGCTCTCCAAAATGTGGACGTAAACTGCACAACCCAATCAGACACAATCTCGTCTGGAACTCCATGGAGCCTGACAATTTCTCTAATAAACACCTCAGCCGTAGAAGATGCAGAATGCACTCCGGAGAGGGGAACAAAATGTGCCATCTTGAAGAGTCGATCCATAATTACAAAAATTGTATTGTAACCTTGCGAGGGAGGAAGCTCTACAATGAAATCAACAGAGATGGAACCCCACAATCGAGTAGGCACTGGTAAAGGATGTAGCAAACCCAGAGGCTTAACACGTGAATCCTTAAACCGAGCACATGTCTCACAAGAGGATACATAATCTTTGCAGTTCTTAGCCATGTGAGGCCAGAAGAAAAATCTCTGAGCAAGATCCGAAGTCTTGACATATCCCATATGACCCGCCAACGGGTGATCATGAAGTAACTTTAGAGTCTCCAAATTAAGAGCTTCCGGAATGAAGACTTTATCCTTCAAAAAAAATAACCCGTCACAAACTTGTAAATCCCCGTGTGGAGATAAACAAGAGGACGCCTCCTTGATCTTTGACAAAAGTTCACTCTGCAAAAAGAAATTCTGAGGACGTAGTATTGTATCCGGAGGAAAAGGATCCTCTTCCTGACTGTGTAACCGTGAAAGGACATCAGCTTTCTTGTTCTTAGAGCCAGGCCTATAAATCATATGGTAATTAAAACAAGAAAAAAATAATGCCCACCTGGCTTGTCTTGGCTTAAGACGTTTGGTGGTCCGTAAATATTCCAAATTTTTATGGTCTAAAAAAATAATGATCGGATGCAAAGCTCCTTCCAACAAATGACGCCATTCTTCAAACGCTGACTTAATGGCCAAGAGTTCCCGGTCAGAAACGTCATAATTCTTTTCCGAAAAGGAGAGTTTCTTAGAAAAGAAAGCCACAGGATGAAGAGCGTTGTTATTGCTAGTCCTCTGAGATAAAATAGCACCTATCGCAGTTTCTGAAGCATCAACTTCCAAAATGTATGGCAGTACAGGATTAGGAAGTTTTAAGACAGCAGCAGATGTGAAAAGATGTTTCAATTGATCGAACGCCTCTTGTGCTTGTGTAGTCCACTGAAAATGTTTAGTGGAACTAGTTAAATCTGTGATAGGAGCGATGATTTTAGAAAAGTCCTTAATAAATTTTCTATAGAAATTAGCAAATCCGACAAAACTTTGTACTGCTTTCCGGGAAGAAGGAACAGGCCAATCAAGAATAGCGGACACTTTCTTCTTGTCCATGAAGACTCCATCAGATGAGATTACAAACCCCAGGAACGCCACTGAAGATTTGCAAAATTCACACTTCTCCAACTTAGCATACAAACGATGAATTCTTAATTGAATCTCATGGTCCTGTTCAGAGGAAGAAAAAATTAGGATATCGTCTAGATAAACAATCAAAAATTGATCCAAAAAATATCATTAACAAAATGCTGAAAAGTAGCGGGAGCGTTGCATAAGCCGAATGGCATAACGAGGTACTCATAATGTCCAAAACGTGTTCGGAAAGCTGTTTTCCACTCATCTCCTTGACGAATCCTGAAAAATTGTATGCCCCCCGCAAATCTAGTTTAGAAAAAATTTTAGCTCCACAAAGGTTCTGGAATAATTCAGGAATAAGAGTTTACGGATAACTATTTATTACAGTAATCTGATTTAAGTGTCTGTAATCAATGCAGGGACGAAAGGAATGGTCTTTCTTTTCCACAAAGAAAATACCCGCCCCTGCAGGTGAAGTGGAAGGACGAATAAACCCCTCCTTCAAATTCTCATTGATATAATCTTTCAGGACCAACAGTTCAGGCTCAGACAGAGGGTAGATGCGTCCGAAAGGAATAGGAGCCCCAGGAAGCAAATCTACAGGACAATCATAAATTCGATGAGGAGGTAATGTGTCACAGCTCCCTTTTGATCAAAGACGTCCATGTAATCCTGAAGAAATGTTGGAATAGCCTGAAAACGAGGATCTTGGGGTGAACACAAGGCAAACGCTTTAGAAGTGGTTCTGGGCATAATGGAATGAGAAATACAAGCCACAGACGAAAATTGCAATAACCCAGTGCTCCAATTTATTGAGGGATTGTGTGATTTCAACCATGGGAAACCGAGAATTAAAGGGAAAAGAGGAGAAGACACCACATCAAAAGACAGTCTCAATATGATTAGAGTCAACAATAACAATAAGTGGTGTAGTCTCTAACATCACTGGTCCAGAGGAAAGTTGAGAGCCATCTGCAGTTCTCACAAGAAACGGCTGAGTCTTGGGTCGGGTCGGAATATTGTGAGTTTTAATAAATTCCGTATCGACAAAACATAGATCTGAGCCATAGCTGAAAAGAATATATCCATACTAGCCAGTAATGGACTTTGGGTTTCGAAAAGATGATGAGCCCAAGTCTTGGGTTCTCCAGACAATAGAGACATAATCACTCCCACCCTGATTTGTTCTGTAGCATAGGATTGACTTTTCAGGGAAAACATAAGCCGACAGTCATTTTCGAAAGCTCTGAATTTAGCTCGATCTCCTGAAAAGTGTTCAGGAAGTGGTATCGGATGTGTGGAAGAAGATGCTGAGATAGGAAAAGCAGACAAAACTGGGGGTCCAGGAGGAAGAGCAGCAGCAACAGTCATATCTTGCATCTGATTCTGCAATTGTTGATATCCTCCCTGTAAATCTCGAACAGCCCGAGTAAGGCCAGCCAATTGCTGAGCAACGATTTCCAAAGGGGAAGGGGCTGGTTCTTCAGACTCCATGGCGAGGTGATACTGTCAAGTATCAAGGCGAGTCTGAAGGTATGAGCCTCCCCCACGCTTCCCACTGAGTTGCGCCCTGAAAGTTGGTACAGGACGGTCCCAGATAAGGAATAGCCGGAGTGCTAAGTGAGCCCACAGAATAACAGTTCGTAATAAGGACTCCGCACTTATCTGCAGTTGAAGAGATGAAGTCAGGAACAGGCCGGGTCATACACAGAGAACAATCAGGAAGCAGGTGCCAATTGAGGGAAATCCAGCAGAGTAGTCAGGGAATCAGGAATAACAAACACAGGAATCCAGGGATAATCGGAAGAATAGTCAGGAACAAGCCGTAGTCGTAATCAGAATAATCATCAGTAGTAAATACGCTTAGTGTCAGTAGAGATGATCACCTCGCATTGAGCCTAGGCCTGAGTGACCTTTTAACCCCAGGACGCATGTTTGCGTCAGAACACGCGTCTGCGTCAAAACGTGCGCCTGCGTCAGAACGCGCGCCTGCGTCAGAATGCGCGCTTGCGTCAAAACGTGCGCCTGCGTGGGGACATTGGCCAGAGTAGACGTCGGTTCAACCTGAGCCTGACCTGTTGGGACCTGACACCAGACCTCACGCAAACTTTGCATAATTTTAAATGCCACAGCTATAATAATAATAATAATAATAATAACAATAATAATAATAATAATAATTATTATAATAATATACAGTCTGTGTGTATATATTTGCACTGGGTTCATTTGGAGATGTTGAACTAGATGGACACGTAACTAGGGGGGGGTTATTTATCAAAGGTCAAATTTTAGAGTGATATAAATTTTTTAAAACTCTCAGAAAAAAACTCGACTTTTGCGTGTCAAATTTTTCTTGACACACAGCAATTTTTTTTTCTCCCATTGGAGTCCATGGGGCATCATTTTCTAAGTGAAACTTACCAAAAAATTGGCTCATTGCTACTATTAACATCTTGAAATAGTTCAAGGAACATCTGCCATGTGAACTCGGCAGGTTTTAAGTGGAGAATATTCAAATTAGATCTGTTTCCAGGGTCGACCTGTGATAAATCTCTTTCGAATTCAAATTAGAGTTGATGGTTTTAAATTAGAATTTGTAAGTTTTGACCAAAAAGAAATCCGAATTCAAATTAGGGATGCACTGAATCCAGGATTCAGTTCGGGATTTAGCCAGGATTTGGATTCAGCCAAATCCTTCTGCCCGAACGAACCAGGGAAGGAAATCGCGTGACTTTTTGTCACAAAACAAGGAAGTAAAAAAAATGTTTACCCCTTCCTATCCCCAATTTACATATGAAAATTTGGTTCGGTATTCTGCCAAATCTTTCGCGAAGGGTTCGGCTGAATCCAAAATAGTGGATTCGGTGCATCCCTAATTCAAATATACCACCTTAGTAAATCTGCCCCTATGTGTTCAGCTACCCGTAAACCTACCAATCGTCATATGATTGGTACATGCATTTTTGGCAGACAATCCTGACCGTTATCCTTGTTCCTACTGGTGCTTTTCTGTTTGTTTAAAAATGTAATCTTCTGATAGTACATGGCATAAAATGATATGGGCAGGATGGCCGTGCAAGACAAATGCATAACAAGCCTTTTTATTTTCTGAATTGACTTGGTCTTTAAAATTCTAAGCCATGAAAGACATGTTAAAGGCCTTTCTACATTATTCCTTCTGGTCATTGGAAATGTTCCCTAATCAAATCTTGGCAAGTCCAGACTTGTTTTGAGCTTAATCCGGGAAGTTGTGACACAATACAAGACAACTGCATTAAAGCACATGTAATTGTTTAACTTGCCCTTAGCTGTGCTTTGATGCTCTTCCATAATGCATAGCCTTAAAAGCATTTCTGTGCTAACATCATAGGCACAGAAAAGAACGGTCAAAGCTGACAGGATGGGTCAGGTGCAATTATCTCAACCTCGCTCTGGGCACAAGTTGAGAAGTTGTGAGTTCAGGACTTTTGTTGGCCAGAGAATTGCCAACCATTTGTCTTTAGATGTAAATCTTAAATTGCAGGTAGGGGCATAAAACACAATTAGCAGGGCAAAATACTGATCATTTTATTAGCTTCAGCTTTTAATGGGTTTGTATGAATAAAAACCCATTAGACATTGTTTTATATTGTGCTTTTATGGGGTTTTGTTTGATTTTTGTATTGTCTTTTAAAGCAAATAGACACTAATTTATTTAGTTTTTGGCTGAGATCCATGTTCTTCCACTCCACAAGTAATTGTAATTATTAAACAGATTCTGATTTCATTGATGTTGGTTAAGAATGTGCAGCTGGGATTAAAATGTTTGTAAAAGTCACTTTTGATTTACTTGTTTGGATTATAGTGTGATAGAGTGGATACGTGTTTATCACAGTGTGGAGTCCTGCATGGGGTCAGGTAACTGCGGAATACCCGCAAAGTTTTCATTTTCGGGCAAAATTCCCTGATTCCTTGGTCGTGCGGCCAGTCTGTGGGATGACCCGGCTGGGTACCCAACAAAGGTTTGGGCTTGATCCCTTCCACCCACCCTTGTGTGTAACTGTATTTGATTTAACATTGTTTCAGAACCTTAATACTATACAGATTGATAATTACATAAGTGATGTTTCCGTACAAGGACTACCTTATGCATTCCCCATGTGATTCCTTGGTTGAGGGCCAACAGGGACTCCACAACAGATCAAATTTGCGGGTGCTACCTCTGGCTCCGTATGTGAGCTTAATCAAAGGTATGACAGAATCGACTTAGTTGATCCAAGAATCTCTTGTGGGGGGTGGGTCCCATCTAATGCATAATCATACATTTCTTGGCGTAGCATAATAGGGCCTGGAATCGCAGCCTTGCAGTGGCGGTAGGCACTAGATGTTCAACTACCCCCAGTAGACAGACAATGGAAGAGAGCACCTGTGGGAAGTCGAGGGTGGTTGCAAGGGAGGACTTCCGCCTGCCCCCACCCCTTTGTGACGTCACTGGGGCAGGCGCAGGTCTATAAAAAGACGGAAGGCGCGGGTTTGGGAGGGGGCGGTTCAGAGTCGAGAAATTCACGACCCACACATCACTAGTCTACACCTAGGACAGGTGTCATCATCTTTTCTTACCCATATGGTTCTTCCAGTTCTTACATTTTCTTTTGGAAGATTCTGTACCAGAGTGATGTTACTTCCGGTCACATGTGACGTCACTTCCAGTTTCGCATGCCCCTGTATCGGGGGAAGGTTAGTTGGCCTGTTACGGGACTGGTAGTGGGAACATGGGGGTCAAATTGAGGGTTTGGGTTGCAGGTACGGGTTTCAAAAAATAAAGACCCGCGCAGGACTCTATAACCGTGTTGGGTGGGAAATTGAATAGAAGTATATAATAAAAAATTGGTCTGTGTGACCTGGTTTAGAATGAGGAATAAGGTAACATTTTAAATTCTGTTGGTTTTGGGGCACAATAGGTTGAAAACAAGTTTCTCTGTATATAACAGGTCTGATATAAATAACAAACTACATTTAACCAACTGTAGTAACCTTACTACGGCACATCTGGCCTCCTGTACTGAGAGAGAATGAAGATATGGCTACTTCTGAGTTATGTATGTTGCTGTTTTTGTTTTTCAGGAGCTCTCACAGTTGGCCTCGTCAGACAATGTCAAACTATTCATGGACGTGACAGGATCTGTATTCCACCAAGGCTCCCACCTGAGTGGGTAACCACTCTGTTTTTTATCATCATGGGAATCATATCATTGACTGTTACATGTGGGTTGCTAGTGGCTTCCCATTGGAGAAGAGAAGCTACAAAATATGCCCGCTGGATAGCATTTACCGGCAGTAAGTGGACACCAATTTTACTGAATATATTTCAGAAAACTCCTGAAGCTCTCTGTTACATTTTTGCTCAAAAAATCATTTAGGGATGTCACAAGGATCATACTAGAAGGAAACTGACCAAATCCTTCCTGTTGTCCAGTTGGAGGCATGGTCTAGTTGCTAAGGTGAAGCTTATAGTATGTATAGAGATGACCTTAAAATTATACCATTATACCGTAGAACCCCCATTTTACATCCCCTGATTTTAAGTTTTCCCTCATTTTACATTGTTGTTGTTTTGTGGTCCTGCCTATATATTATGCATAATACATTTCCCTGATTTTGATTTGACATAATTTTTTTTTCTGGTTCCCTGAAAAACATAAAATGGGGGTTTATACGTTAGGCATTGTTTTTGCCCCAGCCATGGCATGCAGCTTGACTAACTATGACTTAATCCGTAGAATTGCAAGTATACAACGAAGAAATTTCCATAAACACAATATACTGTCATTTTATTTTGCATATATTTTCCAATCTGAAAATATATCCGTAAGTGACCTGACTTCCATTTGAACCATTTCGTTCACGAAAATGGGGCAACATTAGAATTGTATGCTTTGCCAGGGAGTTTTATTGTCCTGCATTTGCAGCCCCCAGTGACTAACCACTATCCTGAGACCCTAGGCCAATGTTCCTCTTTAATACACTGACCCAGGGTACCTTTCTTTAGGGCACCACACAGCCATCTTGTTCTATTCTTCCATTTAATGCATAATTATCAGCACAAGAGGTAGTTGGGAAAACAGAATAAAGTGGTTGTGCCCCACTCTGATGAAACATACCATGGGCCTTATGTTTGTAAGGCGTGCTGGCACACAGGATCCCAGTATAGCAATTAAAATCACTGGGCTGGCATCCATTCAGTGAATGTGACTTTTACTGACCTTTTTAAAAGCCAGCTGCTGCTATCAAAAACAAGTCTTAGAGGCCCATTTATCAAAGGTTGAATTATGAATTCATGTGAATTTTTTTTTTTATTCGAATATACTCACAATTCGACTGGGAGGTTATTTCAGAAAATCTTCGACTGTCTAATATTCGATGGAATGGATCCAAACCAAAATTCAAATCGTATTTGAATTCCCCCGAAAAAAACAAACCCTCTAATGTCAGGAAGGCTATTAACATCTGCAAATGGTTTAACGGACCTCTGCCGTTGACTTGTACATGAACTTGGCAGGTTTTAGATGGCAATTATTCTTATTAGGACTGTTTCCATGATTGAGGTGTTATAACTATCGCATTTACATTTGAATAGTGGGATTTAAATTAGAATGTGTGACTTTTGACCCTTGGAAATTTGAATTTACTGTTCGACCATTGATAAATCTGCCCCTTAAAGTACAGCATTTAAAGGTGGCCATAGATGTAACAATTACGATCTTTCTTGGAAAAGATTTTTCTAAGAAAGATTGTTCGTTTCAATACTAGGGATGCACCGAATCCACTATTTTGCATTCGGCTGAACCTCTGAATCCTCTGTGAAAGATTCGGCCAAAAACCAAACCAAATCCTAATTTGCATATGCAAATTAGGGATGGGAAGGGGAATTTTTTTTAACTTCCTTGTTTTGAGCCAAAAATTCACGTGATTTCCCTCTCCGCCCCTAATTTGCATAATCGGATTCGGCCTGTTGAATCCGAATCCTGCTGAAAAAGGCAGAATCCTGGATTCGGTGCATCAATATTCAATACACACGTGTAGAGCTGAATCGTCAGATGTACAGATAGAAACAATAGAATTCTACCTGTATCTGACTATTCAGCACTAACAATGGCCGATGTTTGGGTGCCTTCAAAAGCACCCGATCCAAATTTTCCGTCCAGCCCAATCGACGAGCCGACCGTCATCTAAGTCTTCTGCCATTATACACGCAGTGAATATCTTACGAAAATACATGTTGTACGATATTATCTGTGCGCCTATGGCCACTATTCAGTGAGTTTGCAATTAATCCTTAGCATGCAACTACGATTCAAAAGCAAATAGTTATGTCCCATGTGCCCCCCCCATCAAGTCACTGATTGGTTACTGCCTGGTTACCAATCAGTGGAGCTGGAAAGCAGGAAGTAGTGTTCTGGCTATTATGTTACACATCCAGTCACTCCAGCCTTTATACATTACACTAACTATACAAGAAACATTTCTTATTTTGCACATACTATCTATTTACCCAGTTTTAATTTTTACACTGAATTACTCAACCCAAGGGCAAAATTGGAGGTAAGTTTCATAATGCTGTTTAGCTCCTTTGTAAAGGTACAGTTTTGCCAAAAAAATAAAAGCTTTTTAGTAATTTAAAATAAAATCTACTGTTGCCCTGTATTGATAAAAGTTATGTGTTTGCTTTAGAAATACAGCTTTGGGACCTGTTATCCAGGATGCTTAGGGACTGGGGTTTTCCGGATAATGGATATTTTCTTAATTTGGATCTTCATACCTTAAGTCTATTAGTAAACCTCAAATAAACCCCGTAAACTGGTTTTGCTTCCTATAAGGATTAATTATATCTAGGTTGGAATCAAGTACAGGGTACTGTTTTATTATTAAAGATAACAAGGAAATAATTTTTAAATAAATTGGATTATTTGGATTAAATGGAATCTATGGGGAAACAGTCTTTCCATAATTTGGAGCTTTCCGGATAATAGGTTTCCAGATAATGGATCCCATAACTGTACTACTATAGTTTATATAAATTGGCTGCTGACTAGGCAGGGCAGTGAATTACGCTGCAAAATGAGAAAAGGCACAGGTTACTTATCAGATAACAGATTAGCTATGTAATAGCATACAATGGTATTCTGCAGAATTTATCTGCTGTGTAACCTAAGCCTTGAATGGCTTCCCCATGGCTACATAGAAGCTTGTTTATATAAACTGTAATAGTGTTCAGAAGGAAACACCCCAGTCTTACCAGTGCAGGGTAACCCTGCATTATAGTTCACATGCAGTGTCCTGTTTTGTGGGAATATTGATCTTTTTGCACGGTCTCTGCACCTTTGATTTAGGTGTTAGGTGGCTATATACAGGCTAATAATAGCTATCTACTCGGCCGCTCCAGTGCAGTCTGCAGCTTTTGGGCCCATTTATGGAACACTTCCAACGGCCTTCTTGACTGATATTTGGCTACAGGTTCAGGACTGCGTCAGCACACTGATGACTAATTCTTAGCGCCTATTCTGATTTAATTGTTTCCTTGGGTTGATAAACCATCGGATCATCCGAATGAGGAGCACTATGCTGGTGGACAAATTGGGTAAAGACCTTGCCAAATGAGCAGCTCTTAAAGTGCCCACTTCTAATCCTATTAAATTACATTTATTTCTGAATAACCACATTATTTTATTTGGCCTTGTTACATAGTTAGTTACATAGTTAAAGTTAACTATAGTTTATATATAGTTTATATATAGTTTATATATAGTTAAATCGGGTTGAAAAAAAAAACCAAGTCCATCAAGTTCAAACCCTCCAAATGAAAACCCAGCATCCATACACACACCCTTCCATACTTTCACATAAATTCTATATACCCATATCTATACTAACTATAGAGTTTAGTTTCACAATAGCCTTTGATATTATGTCTGTCCAAAAATCATCCAAGCCATTCTTATAGTCATTAACTGAATCAGCATCACAACATCACCCGGCAGTGCATTCCACAACCTCACTGTCCTGACTGTGAAGAACCCCCTACGTTGCTTCAATGAAAGTTCTTTTCTTCTAGTCTGAAGGGGTGGCCTCTGGTACGGTGATCCACTTTATGGGTAAAAAGATTCCCTGCTATTTGTCTATAATGTCCTCTAATGTACTTGTAAAGTGTAATCATGTCCCATCGCAAGCGCCTTTTTTTCCAGAGAAAACAACCCCAACCTCTCCCTCATAATTTGTCTTCCCTCCCTCTAACCAATTTAGTTGCACTTAGTCTCTGCACTCTCTCCAGTTCATTTATATCCCTCTTAAGGACTGGAGTCCAAAACTGCACTGCATACTCCAGATGAGGCCTCACCAGGGACCTATAAAGAGGCATAATTATGTTTTCATCCCTTGAGTTAATGCCCTTTTTTATGCAAGACAGAATTTTATTTGCTTTAGTAGCCATAGAATGACTGCCCAGAATTAGTTATGTACAAAAAAATTGTGAAAAATGTATTTTTTCTCTCTCCACAGTGATCCTCTTTTGTATGGCAGCATTAATATTCCCAATAGGATTTTACATCAATGAAGTTGGAGGCCAACCCTACAAATTGCCCAACAACACAGTAGTTGGATCATCTTATGTACTTTTTGTTTTATCCATTTTCTTTACTATAGTAGGACTATTATTTGCAGGCAAAGTATGTTTACCTGGTTGATTTAAGGGAATTCACTTTTATTTTTTACTTGGAATGGATCATTTCATTTTTGGGGGCGCGATTGGTGGGTTTATCGAAAGACTCCTGAAGACATTGCCTTCGCAGGAAAGGGACATGCGAACCGAGAAGACAGCGGGCATTTTGACATTCTCGCTATGCACTTTGGATCAAAAGGAGAGCCTTTCTTTTCCGTAACCAAATACAATTCTCATTGACTTATCTCCTGAGCATAAACATGCAGTCAGGTCTGCACTGTGACAGGACTTGTGAAGAATGCTTTACACTGACAAGCAAACCGACCTTTATTACTGTACCCAGTTCCCATTTTTATTGTCTGATTATGGGAATTGAAAAAGAAGAGGGAAAAAAAGCAGTATTTATGAACTTTGCCTACATCCTAGCGGCATTCCCAGGCCAAGTGAGGCTGGCCTCACTTCCAAGAGGAATAGAGAACTGGAGACTGAGGGATCAGTATGTTGAAATAGGTTCACCGCACCAACGAGCTAAGAGATCAAACTTGAGCAACACTGTGGTGCCTGATGGCTCAAAACTTGGTTACCCCATTTCAGTTTGTGTTCCTCCTCCCTTCAGCTTAAAGGAGAAGAAAACACATTTTACACTTGGTGGTGCCAAAAGTTAGGCACTCCCAAGTAACTACTTTTACTTACCTGACACCTTGGGTCGGCACTCCTATTAGCAGATAACCGCACCGGCCCGGGGTTCTTCTAGCCACCACCATGGAGAGATCCTCTTCCCGCTTCTTTGAAAACAGATGAAGCAGGAAGAGGATCTCTCCATGGTGCTCGCTAGAAAAACTCTGAGCCGGTGCAGTTTTCTGTTGATCGGCTGAACCGGCCCAGGGTGTCAGGTAAGTAAAAAAAAAAAAAAGTCACTTGGGGGTGCTTGACTTTTGGCACCCCAATTGTAAAATGCTATTCCTTCTCCTTTAATGTGTTTTTGTGCTCACCCCATTCAGAGAACGGGCCACTGAAAAACAGTATGCTTCCATTTATCAATGTTCCTGTTGGTATTGAAAAGAGGGGTGTTTGAAAAAGTTCTAAAAGGTGCTTTTCACGTTGAAAGGGAATATTCCAATCCGTAAACATGACAAGAAAAGATGCCGACGTATTCCGCTTCACCTATATATCTGTAGGAGGAACTTTAAAAAAACAAAAAGAGAGTAAAACACTAATGTCTTGGGGTGGGATGGATTATTCATTTATATTTATATAAATATATATATTTTTTGCTGACGCAGTATAAAGTGTATATACAAGCAGCAGCTCCTGGAAGAGAACGCTAAATACTTTTGCTTGAGAAATCACTGTGGTGTGCAAACTGGAACTCGCTAGAAGAAAAAGCCATTTTTCCAAAGGCCTGTTAGTGAAGTCTTCATTTTACCTCACTCGCTGTAACAGGCCTCACGTCTATTCTTCCCTTCCCACGTCCATTAGGTGCAATTTTGCATTCAACTGAACTTCCCTGTAGAATATTTGATATTGAAAAAATCTTCAATCCCACCCCGCGCATACCCGCAACCACTGTTACTGAATTCACTACCAAGGCTATCTTTAATAGGCAAATGGACTTAATGCAAGCCCATTATGTATATAAAAATAATAATGTTCACCCTGTGGCTTTTCAGCTGTTGAGATATGCTTGGCACATCCCTCTGTTATTGGGTGCTGGAAGTTAATCATAATCAACACTTGAAGAACCACCGGTTGGGTAACCCTGATTGTTACCATCTTGCCCTATTATGACTTTACTCCTCCATCCTACAACTGATAATCTGGACCCCCTACTACACAGCAACTGAACCAGCGCTAACTTCAAGCACAGCTATGAGACTTTGAAACAAAGTATGGTACAGGAGACGTCACTACTAGGTCAAAACGATGTAAATACATTTGTTCTGTATTGTGTGTTACTTGTTATGACTAATTTATTATCAGTCAGATGAACATTCTTAAATTATTTTTGTCTGAGCTTTTTTTTTTTTTTTTTCCCATTTGGTTACTTTGTCATGTATTCTAAGCATTTTATTTAGGTCCTTTGTCTGCATTTGATTAAAAAGGAGATATATAGAGCAAATGGGTATAAATAAAAAGCAATGTTTAAACTCTACGATTATTGTTAAGGTAAAAAAAGGTTTAATCCAGGGGTTTTCAACCTGTTGGCTTCACTGGGCCACATTGGAAGAAGAAAAATGTTCTGGGGCCACGCTCGAAATACACACAAACACTAACTTTTGATTTATTTTATTGTAAATGAAAAGAGGGTATCCTAAACCTAATGGGATTTTTGACATTGTGTTTGAGAAATTAATGTATCAATATTTGGTTGAATGGAAGTAGTTGCGATTCTCAAGGTGCTCATCAGATAATTTGGTTCTAATTTTACTCTTAGGGGCCGATTCACTAACTTCGAGTGAAGGATTCGAAGGTAAAAAACTTCGAATTTCGAAGTTTTTTTTGGGCTACTTCGACCATCGAATGGGCTACTTCGACCTTCGACTTCGAATCAAAGGATTCGAAGTAAAAATCGTTCGACTATTCGATAGTCGAAGTACTATCTCTTTAAAAAAACCTTCAACCCCTTAGTTCGCCATCTAAAAGCTACCGAAGTCAATGTTAGGGGAAGGTCCCCATAGGCTTGGCTAACTTTTTTTGATCAAAGGATATTCCTTCGATCGTTGGATTTAAATCCTTCGAATCGTTAGATTCGAAGGATTTAATCGTTCGATCGAAGGAATAATCCTTCTTTTGTACGATCACACTATTTGCGCTAAATCCTTCTACTTCGATATTCGAAGTTGAAGGATTTCAATTCCCAGTCGAATATCGAGGTTTAATTAACCCTCGATATTCGACCCTTAGTGAATCAGCCCCTTAGTGTGTTCATTCTTGAAACAAGTTTCTCACAAATGTAGGTGCTGCATAAATCCCTAGCATAGCGGGCGATACCGCTGAAGAATGCTTACCTGCCTTTGTAAGTAACCAAACGCTCACTTGTTAACCGCTTTTCCTGCTCTAGGAAGCCACACACCGCAAACCCCATGTAAAATTTAAAGCGCGCAATAGCGACCGCGTACATACTATCTCTGTGCGTGACATTGCAACATGACGTTTTCTGGATTGGTGGAGGCTCAAGCTGGGCTGCATTCATATCCATCCTGGGCCGCAGGTTAGACACCCCTGGTTTAATCCCTTGCAGGGGGGGACAATTGTTTTTTTAAAAACAAATTTCAGTTGAAATTTTAATGATTTCAAAACTAAAATTTCTTTTTATTTAGAGGCTTCATTTTTTTTTTTTTTTTTTTAAGTAACTGGCACGATTTGTAATGTTTTCCCTACCTTTACAACAAATGGGCATGACCACAATTTATCTGGCAGCTTGTATTTTCAACACATTTGGTTGTAGAACTCACTGCAGCTACATAAATTAGCATTTTCACGTATGGGTGCTTTTACCTTATTAAAAAATATATATGAATAAAGGCATTTAATAAATGGTAATGTATCAAGGACATTTAAAGTGGACCTGTCACCCAGACACACAAATCTGTATAATAAAAGTCCTTTTCAAATTAAACATGGAATCCAATTTGTATTTTTTATTAAAGCATTCATAGCTGTTGTATGCTCATTTAAAAATCTCTGCTGTCAATCAAATATTGTCTGCCCCCCTCCTCTATGCCTTGGACATAGAGGCGAGGCAGGCGCTTACTTTCACTTTCCATTCAGCACTTCCTAGATGTCACTGCTCTCTCTCCACATTCCCCGTTCTCTTTACCATTTAATTGTGTAGCCAGGGCATGGGGATGGACATCGGGTCACCCATTCTGGTGCACAAACAAACAAGATTTTGAGATGATGCAAGGCTTGCCTTAATAACAGTGTCCACAAAATGACTGCTGCCTGCTTGTTATAATTATGAATTCCCACACTGAAGGAAACACGATTCAAATAATTTATATAGTGTAATTAAGATTCATTGTGCTTGACTAATGTGATAAAATAGGATTTTTAATAATTATTTTGGGTGACGGGTCCCCTTTACTTAGAGTTTGGTGGTTTTGCACTATATTTTTTACACCCGAAATATTTCAATGTTTATTAGGAAGCTCTTGTTCTAATTAGCAGATTCTCTACCATTTCAGCTCATTTTCACGCTGCTGCATCAGTAAAAAGGTCAACAATTGAATAAATCTGAATGTCTAGTGACTTTGAGTGGCAGTTTGCAGTAAGGGCACAACTCAAACCATTACAGCCTTTCCTGGAGGAAATGGAAGAAGAGCGGATGGAAGAGAAAATGTTCACTCATAAGTAAAGAGGTAAGAGAGTCTGCCCCAGTTAATATCATCTGTGCACATAGTCTTCCTGACCCTAATTTACTAAAATTACTGTCACCAAAACTGCAAACAAATTGCTTTTGAGATATACAGTATATCTACGAATGTTAATGGGTCATTATAGATCTAAATTATGAATACAGAAAAACCAACAAAGCAACTTTTGTCTTGTCAGATAACTAGGTTGCTCTCTTGCAGTATGGCATCTCTTATATTCTAGTCTTATTTCAAACCACTGCCTGGTTGCTAGGGTAATTTGGACTGTAGCAATTAGGGCGCTGCTTTAGTTCCAAACTGGAGAACTGCTGGGAAAAAAATTCCAAAACCACAAATAATAACAAATGAAGCCCAATTGCAAATTGTCTCAGAATATCAATTTCTACATTATACTAAAATCTAACAACCCTTTTAATAAAAACTCAGCAATAACCAGCACATAGGAAAATAATTTATAGCAAATCGCAATGGTGTAATAATGCTTATTATTTACCCATGAACATTTGAAAAAGGTAATGTTAACAGAAATTTAATAGAAACAATTAAGATCCAAAATGCTAAGTATTTTGAAGACACCCACACATGCTTTCACAAATGACTAAATGGATATTTCCCATTCAATGGTAGAAAACATTCTTAGAGAAACACATTCCCTGTTTAATTCTGTTAATGTTCTGCAGAGCAGGGAGCTTGCCCACGGCTTCTTATTGTTCGGCTATTATGAAACACAAAAGGAAACGTTATACTACAAAGGAATACTGGAGTCGCTAGGTTAAAAATAATCAGGACTTCAAATGTTTGAACATTAAACAAATGTATAGCTTGAGTATGTCAATGGTAAGCCAAGTCAATAGAAGACAATATTTGTCAATGAATTGCTTATACATACTCTCGACAGTCCGTCAGGATTATTAAGGTGCCCAGGCTTATGATTTAGGCTGACTATGGCTATGGCTATGTACTGATTCTGCAACTTATTAGCCAGTATATGGGGGGTTTCCTGAAGGGCTGCCTGACTAATATCTGGCCAAAAATTGAGCAGAAATCTGTTGGGCAGGATTGTAAATCCCATCAAGTGAGAGCAGTATCAGCATGTTGATGTGGACTTCACCCAGTGGGTCCCAAGCCCTGCACTAAGAACCAATTGTTGGTCCAGGCTAATATCTGTTTATGGACATTGATTTTTGTATTGCATATATCCTCTCTGTTTGCCAGTACCATCGCCTTTTCCTTTAACAAACAGCTTTCGCCCCCTACTGCCATTTTCCCTCATCATCACATCACCAATGACATTTACCCCTGCAAAAGGCACATGTGCACTTTAAAGTTCATACATTCAAGAATGCAGGCTTACGTAATTAGAACTTGCTTTAATTAAAGGTTTTGATTGGATTGAGCACTGTATTGGCTAAAGGGGACCTGTCATCCAGACATAAAAAGCTGTACAATAAAAGCCATTTAAAATGAAACCTAAAACCCATCCATTATGAAGTATTATGGTATCCATACCAGTTATAAACTGTTAAAAACACTCCTCTATCAATTGTATATTGCATAAGGCATAGATGTCACTGCACTCCTTATATTCCCTCTCTGTCTCCAACATCTAATTTTGTAGCCATTGCATGGGCAGATATCAGGTGCCACATTTTAGCTCATGAACCAGATTTTGACATAATTTAAAGTTTGCCTTAACTGTTAAAATGGCTGCCTGCAGGGTGTAGTGTAACATCTCTAGGATTGAAATGGCAATATTGGGTGCCAGTGTTTCTTGACTTAACTAAACAGGAACATATTTATTTAACTTGATCCACAGGAGCCATCAATAGTGATGCAGGAGAACAAAGCACGTGTAATAAGGCTTATACTCCTGATACAGCACAAATAGTCAGAATACATAACTACAGGACCAATCAGGAAACAATGTATCAGCTCACTTATGATGGGTCACCCCCAGCTTTCAGGATCTTTCTTAAAGTGGAACCTATTTGAACTATGTAGTTCCTAAACTTATACATTATGGGGCATATATATTATGCTATGTAAAACAAAACGAATGACAAGTTTATCAAGATGTGCGTGATTTTACATTATGCGAATGACAGATTTGACACCGTTGTTTTACAACAACGGTGTTTTGGGGATTGTCAGGCCACAATGGGTGTTTTGGGGAGATTTGGTCGCCTGGCGAGTAATCGCCTAGTTCTGGGGTGACCAATCTCCCCAAACGCCTTCCCTCATTCTGCGCCGGTTAAAATGAAAAAACGCTAACCACATGCGCTAACCACATGCGATGATTCGTTTTCTAGCCAGGTGACCAAATCTCCCCAAAACGCCCAGTGTGGCCTGACCCTTATTATATGACATAATAAATATGCCTCTTAATCCTACTCTGGACAGTAGTGTAATACAGGATTACAATCCTTCTAATTTTCCTTGGTGGAACTTCAGGCTGCTTAAATAACTAGCTAGCCCTACTCCTATCTATCACTCCTACAATGATTTATGACAGAGTATATCCTACCACATACTAGGTCTGACCTAGGATCAACTCTGGTCCTATCTGCCTGCTTAAGTAAGGACTTCTGGAAAAGGACCCAGAGCACATGTCAGAGTTGTCAACCCCCCTGATTTTTTTTCTGGAGTTACCAGATTTTGCATTCTGTCCCCTGGTCTCCTGTCACTCTGATGCATTCACCGATTTCCAACGATTTATAGGCAAAAATCTGGAGTGCACATGCATAGAACATTTCAGTGACATCAGCGGAGCAAAGTGCACACGTACAGAGCGGTTTTGGTGGCTTTGGGAGAGGCATGTAGAGAGACATGATGTCTGGTGATTTTAATAGAGTGACCTCTGATACATCTTCTATGTAAAAGGAGCCCCTCTATAAGATATATTGAATCATTCATCTGACACCCAACTCATGAATGTGTGACAGAATAAGGAGCAGCAGATGTTGAGAGAGGAATAGTGAAGATAAACTTGATTATTTCAGAAGTTTTTTATTTCAGCATGATGGAGCTAATATTAAATTTTCATTCTCGCGATAGTTCCCCTTTAATTAAGGCCCACGTAGCTGGCCAAACCTTAGGGGACTATCAAGTTAATTGGGAAACTATTTTTACCAGCCCCCTAAAGTGTTTAAATAAACACAACACTTCTAAATCACTTTGAAGGCTGAACCTCAAAGGACCTTTTTTGTTTGTATGTGGATTTCGCTCCCTTGTTACAGCATTTGCTTTGTTTTATTAATGTACTCTTGAATTGCAGGCCCCACAAAACTAAAGCAGCAAATCCCTTTGAGGAAAGATGGATTTTCAGGTCAGCAGTTGCAGAGTGATGAAACTACACTCAGTGTGTCATATTAAAAAAACAAGAAGTATTGATGTGGTACAACTATAGAGGGTTACTTTGCATCAATGTGCTTCTGGCAATTGCATATTCTTCATCGGTTCCTCTCAATTCTGAAGATTAACCTCCGCCACTCATTTAATCTGTTCCCTGGCAAAGTTAATTTTTAGAGTTGCTGTTAATGTATTGTGTCATATTAATCTGCAGATGCGTGCCTCAGGCTATGTTGAACGTGCGTGTTGTCTGAGCATGGTCAATCACACACGAGCTTAATGCACGTATCTGCTGTTTTTGCGTCCCTGTTGGGAATAAAACAAGTCATTAGAAACCCATTAGCTGCTGCTCTACACTAAGCAGGGCAATAGGAGAGCTTGGAGCTGATTGCTGTCATATAGATCTTTTTTGCTCAAACAAGCACAGAGTCTACAGAAGGAAACTCTCAAGGGTTCCACCACATACTGGATAATTAATACAAGTATGACAGTTACGTCGGCATCAGTGTTTTCATAGTTATGATAGTCACACCCTGACATACAGCATGCAGTGCTCTCCCATTTTATTTACCAATTGGTCCCAACTAAAAATATCCTTCTAATCCTACATTAATTTCTCCCCAGAGATCCACAGCAGAAGTTTTTGAGTCTTTTGGGCAGTGAAGTTCCAACTTACAGCGAATCCTTATCAAGGGCTCTCCCGGGCCCGTATGTAATTCAAATATAAGCAAAGAGGAATCGCTGTATCTCCTGACAAAGCAAAGGAGAAGGGGAACAAAAACAGATATGCGTAATATGGTGCAGTATTTTCTGCTATTTTATATAGATACACCTTTAACTGTGCGTGATTAAACGTGTATAATAGTGCAAACACTGTGTGACAAAATTAAAACACTTAAATTGTGTGACTGTGTATCTGTTTTATATATATATATATATATACACCACTGCGAATTTGTATATTAGTGTGAAAAAATAATATAAGTGATAAAAAGTTTTTGACAGTGAAAATAAAATAAACAAAAATTTAACGATAATAATATATAAAAAATACCCTTGTCTCACAGACACCTCTTATAGTTAATATAAGTGAGGGAAAGTGGAGAAAATCTGTTAACAAATTATTTTCAAAGACACCAAATAGTAACAAGTATAGAGAGTTTGGTTTAATTGCTTAATTAGCTCCTTTTAAATGAACTCTTCACCCAGTGCTGGTCTAGTGGTATATTATACTCACAGACGTGAGTGAATCTGCGCTTTTGAGAGAACAGGCCGTGTCCTTCCAACATTCATCTGGCAACCTTCTAGCTAGGCAGAGAGTAGAGCAGCATGTGCAGTATCGTTTAAAAAAGCTGTTTAATAAAAATATAAAATACACTCACAAACGCCTCTTTTAAAATCGCATGTAAAATCTGTGTAGTCCGCTTTTCAAATGAAACCGCAGCGTCCTTTACTTTGTTCTGCGCATCTCAATCTTGCGCTGCAGCTCCAAACGATCTGTCTCCGCTCGACGCGTTTCGCTCTTGGAAGAAGCCTATTGGCGAAACGCGTCGAGCGGAGACAGATCGTTTGGAGCTGCAGCGCAAGATTGAGATGCGCAGAACAAAGTAAAGGACGCTGCGGTTTCATTTGAAAAGCGGACTACACAGATTTTACATGCGATTTTAAAAGAGGCGTTTGTGAGTGTATTTTATATTTTTATTAAACAGCTTTTTTAAACGATACTGCACATGCTGCTCTACTCTCTGCCTAGCTAGAAGGTTGCCAGATGAATGTTGGAAGGACACGGCCTGTTCTCTCAAAAGCGCAGATTCACTCACGTCTGTGAGTATAATATACCACTAGACCAGCACTGGGTGAAGAGTTCATTTAAAAGGAGCTAATTAAGCAATTAAACCAAACTCTCTATACTTGTTACTATTTGGTGTCTTTGAAAATAATTTGTTAACAGATTTTCTCCACTTTCCCTCACTTATATTAACTATAAGAGGTGTCTGTGAGACAAGGGTATTTTTTATATATTATTATCGTTAAATTTTTGTTTATTTTATTTTCACTGTCAAAAACTTTTTATCACTTATATTATTTTTTCACACTAATATACAAATTCGCAGTGGTGTGTATATATATATATATATATATATATATATATATATATATAAAACAGATACACAGTCACACAATTTAAGTGTTTTAATTTTGTCACACAGTGTTTGCACTATTATACACGTTTAATCACGCACAGTTAAAGGTGCATCTATATAAAATAGCAGAAAATACTGCACCATATTACGCATATCTGTTTTTGTTCCCCTTCTCCTTTGCTTTGTCAGGAGATACAGTGATTCCTCTTTGCTTATATTCTCCCCAGAGATGACAGACTCTCATTTTACTTTCACTATTCCAGAAACAATTTCTAAGGGGTGTTTGATTTCTTTCCAAAAGTTTGTCAGTAGAGGAGGAAAACCAGACATGTAGAGTGTGTTAAAATAAATACCTTATGTATGCTGCAAATCATCAGGCACCCCTGTGTAATCCAACCAACGTTCAGTCAACTAGCTAATGAAGCTACAAACAAGCAGATTTTGTGGTGCATTTCTGGTACATTTTAAGAAGAGCCAGACAGATGATGCCTTCAAGATTTGCAGCCATGATTTATCATTTGCACCTACAGTATGCAAAATTATGGCATTAATTCAAATGCCACTGGCAACCTCAATATACTACAACACAGCCTAAAACCATTCAGGTGACCAACATGCATATTGCAGAAATTTGATTTGCTATTTGTGTATGAATCTAAAATTGAGGTGGAAAAGCGAGCCTCCATGCTACTGAAGGAGTAAAAAATTAATAGGGAACAGTACTGTAAAGATCTAAAATGATCTATAGTTCTTACACTTTGTCTATTTGTTTTTTTTTAGTTGGGGATCTAAGGGCCAACATAACACTTGGGCTGAAACAGAACTATATGGCCTTCATATAGAAAAAGGTTATCAAAACTGCTAAAATCAAAGGGTTGACAATAAAAATAATGCACACAACCAAACAAAGGTCTAAAAGAGAAAAATATGAACCAGCATAAAAATATTGTTCACAGGTAAGACCCTAGGGTAATTTTCAGACCACAGGGAGCCAAAGTACTAAAAAGAGCCCTGGAGCCATTTCTAGAAGTGATCAAAGAAAGGGCCATCAACTTGCAAAGATATTGCCAGCTACTAACCAATACAAGCAAAATTGTGCAACACTTTGCTGCCAACAGCTACACAATCAATGTTCTCTCTAAGGTGTGCACTCGTGCGCAATGAAGTTTGTGTGAAAATACAAATTTTGTATCAATTATGACCTGAGCACACAGTTTTTAAAAACTGGGCACACATGTTTAAAATGTGCTCACAAAATCATTTTTGCCGCACATAGTCAAGAAAGAATCAATCACAACTTAATATGATCTAAAAGCAGCCACTGCTGGTTACGGCAACCAGGCTACATCTTGTACATCTCGGCTATATCTTATGTAATATGATGTTCTCCCGATCTGTAGCAAGGATTTTTTAATTACTGAAAAATAGCTATTTCAGTGGCATCAGCGGTTCCAGGATCAGACTGGGCTGACCCAGACCCGCTCCCACTGATTGGTTAGACCTAAAAGAAAGATATGGGCTGGCGTGCTGTCATCCACGCATGTGCGCAGGGGGACCCCAATGAGCCAGTCCGACCCTGTGTGGCTCTTAATTAAAGGATCACTAAAATATAATTATTCTTTGAAGTAGACTTAATTCCACATGTTATAATACCCAAGTATATTATCCGCCTGTCACATTTGCTTTTAGGTTCAGGACTAGAAACGGTAACAGGGACACAAGTGAGACAGAAAACTGCTTGGGCTTTCCAGACAGGACCTGTCACTAAACAACTACTATTATTGCTTTTATAAGGGGTTTTGTTGTGCAAGGAATCCTCTGGAAAATCTTTTTTTAAATTTACTGTGAGCATTCTGTACAATTACTTGTTTTTTTTTGCCAATGACATTAACTGACTGACTTCCGTCCTGATTCATGGCATTATTCTCGCCAACATATGAAAGTAATTTCCAGTCAGTGGTGTAACTTAACTTTACTTTCCAGTGACCCTCTGCAATAAGTCATGTTACCACAACCCCCTCGCTTCTATGCCCATGAGCAAATTAGGAATGCACCGAATCCACTATTTTGGATCCCTTTTGGAATCCTTCTCAAAAGATTTGGCCGAATAATGAACGAATCCGAAACCTAATTTGTGTATCTAAATTAGGGATGGGAAGGGGGAAACATTTTTTGCTTCCTTGTTTTGTGCCAAAAAGTCACGCGATTTCCCTCATTGCCCCATATGCAAATTAGGATTCGGGTTTGGCCGGGCAGTAGGATTTGGCCGAATCCTGCTGAAAAAGGCCAAATCCTGGCCGAATTCCGAACCGAAATCCTGGATTCGGTGCATCCCTAGAGCAAATTATCTGACAACGTGGTTGAAGGCAGGATGGAGGGTGCCAGGGGCAATGTATCCCTTTCTGGACCCTCTAGGTCGCAGAGTTTGGACAGGCATTGACTGCTTGCAAATGAACTTGGATCAGGCAGCATGACAAAGGAAGGGCAGGTGAAATTTGTTAACTGTTATTCTAAATGCATGACACTTGCCAGGACCAGAGGCGTATTCGTATAGCTCACATCAGCACATTGGTGTGGTCTAGTGATGGGCAGGTCAACAAAAAGACAACCTCGCACCCGACCTCAACTGTTATGTTTCTTATCCGCACTCAACCCTAACACAGCAAGCCTCGGTATTTCTAGATCCACGCCTGACCCACCCTTCTCTGATGTCACAAAATGGACTGGGAATACAGTCATGAATCTGTAGTTCGCAATGTCTGGAGGAGGAAGCGGGGCATAGTGAGGTCGCAAAAGTTGCTGGCCAACCTACAGGTCTCGTGTTTCAAGCTGGCCTGCACATCACTAATGTGAACTATTCTCAATTTCCATAGGTTTCAACATCTGATCTGCTCAATCAATACACCAACATCAAATAAATCTTATGGGGGGGATGTCAGGTGTCCCTCTGGGAGGGGGAATTACCATACGTTAGACCCTATGATTCGGGCCCCCATATCTTTCAAGCCAGGAACCCCTTCTCTCTACAAGTAAAGGTGGTCTGCTTTGCCATTTTTTACTACAGACCAGGTAGTGTTGCCACCTTTATTAAAAAATTTTACCGGCAGTGGGGGGCAGGCACCAAAAGGGGGCAATCTGTGATGCTAAAAGGGGCCGGAGCTACACGCTGTGCTGCAAAAGGGTCGGAGCAACATCGCTGAGACGTCCACAGCGGTGGAACAAAGGTAAGTTTTTTGCAAATTGGGGGCAGGCCAAGGGCTTTTTTTAAAGGGTATTACAAATTACCGGCAATTGCATTGCCAGTAAATTTGTAATACCAGCCTTGGCAGGTGTTTTACCGGCTAGGCCGGTAAAATACCGGCCAGGTGGCAACTCTAAGACCAGGTCTGGACTAGGGTTGCCACCTTTCTGGAAAAAACTACCGGCCTTCCTATATATTTATGTAGGGGCCCCTATGGGTTAATCTGCCCTGCAGCTTTAAGGCCCCCACCTTTTTCTTAGAGTGATCTGCCAGGAGCGAATGACACTCCCCTGCTGCACTGCTATATAGTGTGTGTAGGGAGTGGCCACTTCATCTTTGGCCTGTGGATGGTGATCCAGCTGGATCTGCCCAGGGGAGCCTGGGTACAGCTAGGCCCAGAAAGGCCCATGTGCTTTGGAGAAGAAGTCGGGGACCAGGTAACCCCGTGAATGAGGAATAGTTACACTAGGGCAGACTTGTTATAGTCTCTCTAGGAGAGAAAGGCAGAGAGGTGAGAGAGAAAGAGCAGCTGAAGCTCCAATGAGGCTCTGTGTGTTGCCTCCAGTCAGGGACCTCAGTGAAGAGGGACTGTAGGGTAGAAGCTGCTTGCCTGACAACTTCCAGGAGGGAATGAGTGTGTAATACTGCAAATGCCTAATGGAGACCTTTCCTCTGTGAGAAATGCCTACTGCCTGCAGCTCTGTGAGAAATGTGCTATTGCCTCAGCTCCTGTGTGACTACTAAACCTGTGGTCACTTGCCTTGTGCATAGTTACATAAACCGTTTCTGTTTTACTGCAAGAACCTCCTGGCGCCCATCTTTTTGTTGTATGCACAGTAGCCTGGGGGATGTAGTTGTACTACACCATAGAGGGAACACTTCCACATGGCGAAGGCCCTGACCCTGTTGTGTAAGTCGCAGTGTAACCCATGCTTCTACTGCTAGCTGGACAGTTTAACTATTTGTGTGCTATGCAGCCCAAATAGGTGTTACATTTATCTTTTTCTCTATTAATAACATTGGGATCAACCATCATTTTTACCGTCCAGGCCAGTAAAATACCGGCCACGTGGCAACCCTAGTCTGGACTGAGATTCAAAATAGGCCCTGGCATTTCAGATACACAGAGGCCCAAACAGTCCGCACAGCAGCCCAAACAGTGCCCCACCAGTCTAATAAATAGAGACGATGGCAACTTACAGCAGCCCCTCAGCATTTGCCAGAACTAGTGTTGCCACCTGCCCGGTATTTTACCAACTTAGGCAGTAAAAATGGTGCTTGATTCCAATAATAGTAAAATATAAGTTGGCTATAAGTAGAAAAAAAGGGGTTAACCCTATGCACTATTAGAGCTGAGTTGTTCAGGTTCAAACCACAAACTTATTTTTAATTAATTATTAGCACTACGTTTATTGTAGATATCGTAAATAAAATCTTTAAATATTGTAATGTAATCAACTACAAACTCCCAGCATTCCCTTGAGTTTATTTTGAGTACCCTGCCTAGCAACGGACTGTACCAAGCCACGCAGGAGACAAATACACGTCCAAACACAAACTATCATATAAGCTGACGGATAGCAGAGTTATATTTCTGAACAAGTACCAGTTACAAGACTTCTCTGAAAGAAATGTAGTTGCAGCACATTAATACAGGGTGTTCCCCTGTGGGACGTGCTTATGGTTTGCTCTGTTACTATGGAGACACCTGTAACAATTTCTGCCTGTTGAGGCGTAATCTGAGCCCTGCTGGAAATGTTTTGGTTCGATTGAGAAGGGAGCTCGGATAAACTTCCCTGAGACCATGGCTGTACCCCCTGGAGTTTTCCTCTCAGGCAGGGCAAGAGCATGTGCCCTAGGTCCCTAAAATGGAGTTCCACAGCAACTGTCTGTCTCCTGATAACAATGCACTAGATTCCAGCAGCTTCTGTTGGTAGGTTGCCACCTGGCCGGTATTTTACCAGCCTGGCTGGTAAAAATAATGGTTGATCCCAATGTTATTAATAGGGAAAAATAATAAATATATAGGAAGGCCGGTATTTTTTTCAGGAAAAGGTGGCAACCCTATCTGTAGGCCTGATGCTCCTTATGTTGTCTTTTCTGCTCCTCAGCACTTTATATACACTTTTTCATACAGAAGCACATTGTGCTGGAGATAGGGTTGCCACCTTTTCTGGAAAAAAATACTGGCCTTCCTATATATTTTCCCTAATTGGTGGTTCACCTTTAATTAAACTTTTAGTATGTAATTGAATGTCCAATTCTAAGCAACGTTTCCATTGGTTTTCTTTATTTGTTTTGTATCGTTTTATAATTGTTTGCCTTTTTCTTCTGACTCTTTCCAGCTTTCAAATGGGCGTCGCTGACCCCATCTAAGAAGCAAATGCTCTGTAAGGTTACATATTTATTGTTATTGCTAATTTCTATTGTTCGTCTTTCTAGTAAGGCCCTCTCCTATTCATATTCCAGTCTCTTATTTAAATCAGTACATGGTTAATAGGGTAACTTGGACCCTAGCTACCAGATTGTTTTCAGAGTTGCTGAATAACCAGCTAAATAACTCAAAAACCACAAATAGTTAAACATGAAAACCAATTGCAAATTGTCTTAGAATATCACACTCTACATCATACTAAAAGTTAACGTGTGATCAACCCCTTTAACATTGGGATCAACCATAAAATTTACCGGCAAAGGCCAGTAAATTACCGGCCTGGTGGCAACCCTAGCTGGAGAGGGATGGTCTGTTCAGGTTGGGGTCGTGGGGCTACACATGTTGCCTGAAAAATGTTCCTGCTTCCCGTTCACTGACATAAAAATGAAGAGCCCCTGCTGGGCCTCCCATGGTTCCTTCACTCATTATTCAGACCACAGAGTTAACCAGCAGTCCCTATATACTGTATATACTGTGCCTCCGGTTGGTTGAGGTTGAAGAATTTTTTTTTGAGAATTAATGTGTCACATAGTTAAAGGGGACCCATAATACTGTCCCACTGCACCCTCTCATTGTCTATAGAGTTGATTATGCAAGTAAATTCAACAATGACAATTCTGCTACAGGTAATAAGCAGAAAGTTCTCCGTGCTGCCTTAGCCTACTATAAATAAATAAATAAAAACTGTGTTACCGCTATCCCGACATCCATTGTTTATTTCATATAATAAGAGAAGAGCACTCCAAAGTAGCAAAATGCTGTGGTTGTGTTTATTCGAGATTACTACACGTATAGTGTGCTCTCCTTATTATATGAAATAATTCTGCTACAGGTGTGGGATCCATTATCTGGAAACCCATTATCCGGAAAGCTCAGAATTATGGAAAGGCTGTTTCTTATACGTTATTTCCAAATAACCCAAATTTTAAAAAAATGTTTCCTTTTTAGCTGTTATAATAAAACAGTACCTTGTACTTGATCCAAACTGAGATATAATTAATCCTTATTGGAAGCAAAACCAGCCTATAGGGTTCCTTAAATATTTACATGATTTTCTTGTAGACTTAAGGTATGAAGATCAAAATTATGGAAAGAGCCATTATCTGGAAAACCCCATGTCCCGAGAACAAAGAACATGGAGACAGATTTACACAAATCAACTGGCAGTGGCGCAACTATTGGGGATGCAGCAGGGCCGCTTCTGCCATGAGGCAAGGTGAAACCCTTGCCTCAGGCGGCAGCGTGCGGCCAGTTACAAGGGGCGGCAAAAAGCCGCCTCTTGTAACTTTAAGAGCCGAACTTCCGGGTTTTAACCCGGAAATTCGGCTCCGCTAGTGCAAAGAGCGCTATTGCGCTCAATGCACTAGCGATACTGCCCCCTGAAACCCGCTCCGACGCTAATTTTTAAGCGCGGAGCGGGAGAGGAGGGGGGGGCATCTGGGCTGCTGCCTCAGGCGGCAGCAGCCCCAGAATCGGCGCTGGGATGCAGGCAGGGAGTGCATTTTATGGGCGTTGCTGGCAAGATTTGGGGAAAGTTTTATTGCGCAACATTGTGTAAAGAACACTATCCTGATGTTGCTGGATTACTACTATTGTATTAAGCACAGAAGAACCCCCATTTTATGTTTTTCCAGGGGACCAGAAAAAAATGTCATAAAATCCAGGGAAATTTTAAATCATGGAAATGCATTATAAATTATAGGTTGGTGGGAACACAAAACTGTGTAAAATAAGGGAAAACTTAAAGGGGCGGTTTACCTTTAATGTAACTTTTAGTAATTCAATTGGTTGTAATTATTTATTTTTTATAGTTTTATAATAATTTGTCTTTTTCTTCTGACTCTTTGCAGCTTTCAAATGGGCTGACCACTTGTAAAAAGCAAATGCTCTGTAAGGCTACAAATGTATTGTTATTGCTACTTCTCATTTCTAATCTTTCTTTTCAGGCCTCTCCTATTCATATTCCAGTCCAGTCTCTTATTCAAATCAATGCATGGTTGCTAGGGTAATTTGGACCCTAGCTACCTAGCTTAAAATGCAAATTGAAGAGTTGCTGAATAAAAAGTGAAATAACTAAAAAAAAACACACATAATAAAACATGAAAACCAATTGCAAATTAGCTCAGAATATCACTCTCTACATCATACTAAAAGTTATCTCAAAGGTGAACAACCCCTTTAAAATCAGTGGATGTAAAATTGAGATTTCATGTTACTATACTAGAGGAACATATCTGTTTTGTGTAGACCATTCATGTTTTTGTATTAGCTTCTATTATTAAATTTGCAGACAGAGAATGCTTTATTTGTTTATTCACTTGTTTTGTTAGAGCAACGTAATGACATAATTGTTTTGCAGTTTGCAGGACACCGAGATGAACCTACACACTAAAAACATGGCAGACATTTTGGAAAATTATCAGTGTTTCCAAAGATCTTGGTAAGAATGTTTATTTCCTTTTTTGTGATTTCTATGGCCTGTTATGAGCAGTCTGTTGGGCAGTTATTTAGTGTATGCAAGAAGAACAGTTAAAATGGCCAGCAAATTAGCTGGGAAGTTTGATTTTGTTGGGGGGGGGATTATCATCTTTCATGTTTAAAAATGTAATCTGCTGATGCATCATCATGGCAAGCACAGAGTGTGTTTGTAGAGGTGCCGTGTTGTGTATAGGAACAGTTGATCCAAATGAATTGAAGATGAACATATATCAATTTTGGAGTCAGGAAGGAGCTTTTCCACCTCTGAGGCAAATTGGAGAGGCTTCAAATAGGGGTTTTTGCCTTCCTCTGGATCAACTAGCAGTTAGGCAGGTTAAAATAGAGTTAAAAGATTGAAATTGATGGTCGTGTGTCGTTTTTCAACCTAAATTACTGTGTATATGCATTGGCACTTGTATGTATAATAACTACACAAGGTAAAAATAGATTCTCGAGATTGCCTGTTCTAGAATGTCTGAAAAACAGGATATTAGCACTGATTTTTCCTATGTAATTAGTTATTAGAGATGTATATAATGGCTCCTGGATCTGTGCACTAGAAAAGTGTCAATAATTGGTGGAATTTTGTCTGTAACACAGGCATCATAGAAAGAAAATGATGTATTTTTGGAATTTATGAATATAGAATGTTGTTTTCATTTACAGTAGATGAATCATTGTGTATAGATTAGTAATCTAATATATAAATAATAAAATACTTGTTATGTCATGTTCTTTGTTGGACTAAAGGCCATAGGCTGAAGACCAATCCAAACCTGTTTCCATGAGAGTAAAGCCTGCCTGGAAGGATGGGAAAGCCAACAATCTGGAATATGATAATGGTTAACAGTGACTCACGTCAATCAAACTCAGGATCTGCTGGTAATTCTACCTCCGGCCTACATATACACTTGTGATGCTTTCACTGCAAGCAGAAGAAGAGTGAAAAAGTTGGTGCAGAAAAATGATTAGCCTACCAGCCATTTAGAAATTAGGCTTTTCACATCCTGTCTTTTTTGTTATAGCTTTTGAGATTTAATTGATTGTGAGCGTGTTCCTTTCTACTACAAAAAAACCCAACCTGCAGTTTTTCAGTAGTTTGTTTAGGTTCTCTGAATCATGTTGAAAAACATTGTTTTTGCCATGTAGAAATATAATTTCTACCAAAAACATTGTTTTACTAATAGGTGTAGTAGAGTAATAGAAACCCAACAGACCCAACAGCCTCAAATGCTTTTAATGATCTGTAATTACCTTTTCATAGAAAATAAATTTCTGAATGATTAAACACTCGGTATGACTAAAATATAAGTGAAATTGGACTAGATACTGCAAAGGGTAGGATACTGTTACTTATTTTGAAATGTTGCATACCATTATTTATAATGTATCTGACTTATCTATTTGACAAAATCTTTTGATTTATATAGAGGTATGGGACCTGTTATCCAGAATGCTTGGGACCTGGGGTTTTCCAGATAACAGATCTTTTTTGTAATTTGGGTCTTCATACGTTAAGTCTACTAGAAAATCATATAAACATTAAATAAACCCAATAGGCTGGTTTTGCTTCCAATAAGGATTAATTGTATCTTAGTTTGGATCAAGTACAAGGTACTATTTTATTATTACAGAGAAAAAGGAAATCATTTTTAAAAATTTGGATTATTTGGATAAAATGGAGTCTATGGGAGATTTGGAACTTTCTGGAGAACAGGTTTCCAGATCACCGATCCCATACCTGTACTAAGGGGGTTATTTATCAAAGTCCGAATTTATCTCTATTTTCTGCTACAAAATCCTATCAAATCTGCTCTGGTTTTTAAGCTTATTTATTATTACATTTTCCTGAAAATTTGCTTCGGGGGGAAAAAAAAAATAAATCAGATTTTTATGGATTTTTTCAGATTTTGTCATCCGATTTTCTAAATTTTTTCATAATTTTCACCTGAAAACTCCAAATACGTCGGGGTATTGCACGAAACCCAACGCACATCAAAAAATCATTGGGACTTCTCCCATTGACTTGTATGCAACCTCGACAGGTCTGAGATGCCGGATTTTCAGATTTGGATTTTCCATCCTCAGAAAAATGAATGATTTTTTAAAAAACAGATTTTATTTAAAAAATCACAAATTTTTCGTGATTTTCTGTATTCAGAATTTAGTAAATAATCCCCTAAGTACAGTATATGCTAAGTACTATGATGCATTATCGGAGCAGGCCACTAGATGACAATAATGTTAGGATAATTGATAACATCTATTTCTATACGTCTAGCCACATGTCGGAGCTGACACGCTTCTTGGTGTGAATAGGTTTTATGGGCATTGTAAAACAAGAACTTCATGAAGGATCAGTGGATTCGAAACAAGTTGTGCAGAAAAAAATAAACAACACTAAATTTATGCGGTTCTTCAGAGTGAAATTTATGTTGACTTTTGAAACTGGTTGGTTTTGGCGGGGCCATTACTCCTTTAATAAAGTAATGCTGTGAGAGGATATTACTAGAAATTTGTGAATTATCTGGATCTACCAGTAGACCTTTAGCTGGTGATCAGTAGATCTCAAGACAACAAACAGCTTGTCTAAAACACCCTCCTATTTCATGTTTTTCATTGAGATTTTTATTATGTTAAAGGGACACTGCCAATTCATCAGTTAATAGTGCTGTTCCAGCAGAATTTTGCACTGAAATTCATTTCTCAAAAGAGCAAACAATTTTTTTATATTTAATTTTGAAATCTGACATGGGGCTAGACATATTGTCAGTTTCCCAGCTGCCCCCAGTCATGTGCTCTGTAAAGAACTTCAGTCTCTCTTTACTGCAGTACTGCAAGTTGGGGTGATATCACCCTGCCATTTCCGCCCCAGCAGCCTAACAGAACAACGAGAAGGTAACGAGCAGCACAGGATAGCAGCTGCCTGGTAGATCTAAGAACAGCACTCAATAGAAAAATCCAGGTTCCACTGCGACACATTCAGTTACATTGAGTAGGAAAAACAACAGCCTGCCAGAAAGCAGTTCCATCCAAAAGTGTTGGCTCTTTCTGAAAGCACATGACCAGGCAAAATGACCTGAGACCTGAGTAAATTATTTGCAGTGTAAACAGTGTAATTTAGAAATAAAAACTACATCATAAACATCATGACATAATCCCTTTAAGGTTACATAAGAAATAGTTGTTTGTTAAATATCCTATATAATAAAGTTGAAATGTCTCTGCGTCCAGTCCCTGTGTCCGTGGGATTGCGCTACTGCGCATGTGCCCCACGGACCGTCTCTGGCGAATGTTTGACTACATATGTTCTAGCGCCCGTTAATTTAACAGGCTTAATGTCTAGTAGCAATATAAATTCTCTAATACATCAATATAATATTTAAGTAATATTTTCCATGGAAAAGAATGCTAACAATGCTATTATGGATGTACATCAAAATGGGACAACATCACTAAAAGCAGACCTCGCATTAGTGTGGGCACTGATGGGCTAGGCCTTGCAATAGTTTCCACATCACAGAGCAGCAAATGGATTATATATTTATCATGTACTTCGCAGATGAACTGAATGACATATTCAAGAGTTAAACAACATGCCCCGCTAGAATTTATATAATATGTATTGTTTTTCTTTCTCCTTAGTACGCTAAAAGTGTCTTGAACCACCATTTAGTGATGGTCTCTGTGCTGCCTCAGAGATCACCTGACCAGAAATACTGCAGCTCTAACTGTAACAGGAAGAAGTGTGGAAGCAAAAGACAGAACTCTGTCTTTTAATTGGCTCATGTGATCTAATGGTATGGTTTGTTTGGTACACCGTGAATCCCAGGGGGCGGCCCTTATTTTTTAAAATGGCAATTTTCTATTTAGGATTACCCAATGGCACATACTACTAAAAAAGCATATTATTATGAAAATGGTTTATTTACACGACACAGGATTTTAGGTATGAGCTGTTTTATGCAATATCTTTTTTATAGAGACCTGCATTGTTCAGGGGTATAGTTTTCCTTTAAGGTCGACGTGGATCAGTTGTGATTCCCTAATATGATGTCCTGAAATGATTCTTCATATGTTACAATGCTCCAAGCCCATTTTAGTTTTGGAGTGTTGTTCTGTATATTGAAATTGATTAGTAAAGTTGTCACCCCCCCTAGTGGAACAGAGAAATCATTACCATTTTTTTCAACAAAATCTTCACCCACACGTCTATGGTAGATGGATATTGGTCATTGAGTTTCAAGCATCTGTCTTAAAGGGGCTGTAAAGGCAAAAATGAAAAATCCCATTCTTTAATTAAAAAGAAATCTATCTCCAATATACTTTAGTTAAAAAATGTCTAATGTTTTTATAAGAAACCTGACTGTATGCAGTGAAATTCCCCCTTCTTTTACTGCTGTGGATAGGAATTGTCAGACAGTCCCTAATTGCTGTGCAGGTAAACAATCATACTTTCAAATGGCAGGGGGAGCCCCCACCTTACTTCCCAGAACTCGAGCAGCATTGTTGGATTCCCTGTAGAGATTTGTATCCAGAGACTCAGTGCAGTTTTTATATTCTGATTATTACTCAGTCTTGCTGTATTGGCTTCTATAGCAGATATTATTTGACTTGTGCTGTTTTGATAATTTATGACGATCCCTAAGCTTAACCTTCCAACTGAAGCCCAGACCACACTGAGCATGTGCGAGTCTTGATATTGCAGAAATGTCTAACAAAGTTACAAGATGACAGCCCCCTGCGCCAACTTTGAAAGCATAAATCATTTGTCTTATTAGGCTGCTCGTGCAGTAAGTTCATCTTTATATTTAGTATACAAAATACAGCATTTCTAACATTATTCTATTTTAGACTTTACATGCCCTTTAAAATTGGTCATATAAAAAAAGGTTTTAAAAAGAGGGGCTTACTGACTCATGGAAAAGCCTTGTCACTAAACAATCTATTTTTATAAATGAAATAATTGTGTATTCAAATTCTTCCCCCTTACATTTTTTCATGATTTGCAGAGACTAAAATGTACAGAACGGATAAAGGAAATGCAATCGTCTAAAGAATGGCTCTGCTGAGTATAGACTCCATTCAACTAACAATACAAGATTTTATGGACATGGGACATTGTCCTGTTAGTGAGTATGATTTTATTGCTTTTCTGGATTTACTAAAATAATATCCTATACAGTTATGGGATCAGTTATCCAGAAACCCATTATCCATAAAGTTCTGAATTACTGAAATGATGTCTAAAATAGACTCCATTATAATCATAAAATCTTAATTTGTACAAATCAATTTCTTTTTCTCTGTAATATTAAAACAGTATCTTGTACTCATTCTAAACTAAGATATAATTCATCCTTATTGGAAGCAAAACCAGCCTATTTGAGTTTATTTAATGTTTACATGATTTTCTAGTAGACATACAGTATCAAGATCCAAATTACAGAAAGATCCATTATCCATAAAACCCCAGGTCCCAAGCATTCTGGATAACAGGTACCATACTAATGTTAATTATATACCGTTCTGTTGTTATGCTACAAAATAGCAATACTTCTTTATTTCATACAATATGATTTTTTCTTTTTCTGGCAACCAGTTCGTCATATTATTTAACCAATTGTAGAGTTGAATTTTTACGTTTCTTTTACATGTTTATTACATTATTATATGTCTGAAATCAGTTTCGACCTGCTAAAAACGCCACCAAACGTCCTGAATTCTCTATCCACACAATAAATGCATTTGAATCAAAGCTACATGAGTTAGTACACAATATAGTCCATTGTTCCCTAGGAATATGTTAGCCTAACATTAAAGGACCAGTAACATCAACATTTTCTTGAAAAAATTAGTTAGTATAGAACGAAATAAAAACACCAAGACAAATTTAACTTTAAAATAGAAAAGCCTTTATTAAGAAATAACTTACAGAAACTCCACTTCCTGTCCTCTACAGAAAAGGCGGCAGGGCGACGACGATCCATCGTGCAGCGCTAAATTTCTTCTTCCATATTCTACTGACAGCGTTGTGTTCATGTACCATAACAACTGCCATAGAGGAAGGCAATGTCAGTGGGCTCCCCATTAGCTCCCACACTGGGAGAGCAGTTGGTGGCAATGAAGAGACAGGAGGGTTCCTGCAGGTACTGAAGTGCCCGGTTGAGTTTCATGCAACTGAAATGCTCATCGAATCCGACCACCACAGCCTCCACCTCAGGGTCAGTCTCCACCGAAGTCCAGTACTTGGGGGTGCTGGTCACGAGGTCAGCTCCGCAGCCAAAGTGAGGGATCCCCGTAGCCCCGAACTCCTTGCTCAGCGCCCAACCCCCAATTAGATAGACTTTGCCCTGGAGTCGGGCGATGTCCCGCAGATAAGTCCTGCTAAGCTCCAGCTGGAGAGAGGCATTCACTAACTAGCTCATTGGGTCCCATTATTGTCCAAGTGCAAGCATGCACAAGTACACATGCACCATAAAAAGAGAAGGGAGGTAGGGGAGAGTAACGAAGGGCAGAACAGGGAGGGAGGGGGAGTGATGGAGGGAGGGAAGAGAGATAGAGGGGAGGGGGGAGTGATGGAGGGAGGGAAGAGAGGAAGATAGAGGGGAGGGAGTCAAGAGCAACAGGGGAACAAACCACCCTGACTAGGGGTAGGCAGAAGACTTTTGAACAGGTACCTGCCCAGCACCCCAACACTTTGCACCCTAGGCATGTGCCTCTTCTCCCTACCCCTAGTTCTGACCCTGGCTGCAATTGGATTTTTTATAGTCAAAATAGTCAGCACAACTTTGTTAAATCTTCTTACTTTGTATGGGTGCAGGTTCTCCAGTGGCCACTTCCCACCAGCAAATACAGCAGAGGTGCAATATGAACAGCACCACAATTCTTGTTAAAATGAAAATGCCTTTATTGCTCAAGTGTAGGTAATGCCCTACACTTGAGCAATAAAGGCATTTTAATTTTTACAAGAATTGTGGTGCTGTTCTTATTGAACCTCTGCAATTGGATTTTTGCCAGCCCCTGTGTGGACTGATTTTAAGCAACCAAAACTTGCCTCCACGTTTGCCTCGATAGACACATCGTTCTTATTGAACCTTTAATTCACTTGCAGTGCCCCTGAGAAAGCCTGTGCAATAGGTGAAATGCACATTTGGTTGTTTTGGCTTGTGACTGATTGACCCTAACAATTAATTTACTGTCTAAATTAATTTTACTGTCTAAAGTCCCAGCCCTCTCTTGGAGGATCATGAAGACCCATTCTAAATAGCATTTAGTCATAATTTTGATTTCCTGGCCTGTAAGCATAGACATATTTGGTACATGGGAGTGACACTGATTGATAATTATTATTATTAAGTGCAGGCTGGTGTTTTCTCACTGAGACATTTTAGTGGTGCCTCCTCCAAGCTGACTATGTTTTCCCCTCCTTCTCTTTCTCTATATGTTCTCTCCAGTTTTGAACTAACATGCACAATAAGTTATAATAATACAAACACAGCACAATAGATTTTAATGAACTTAGTTTTATTTGTATAAAGTAAAGCAGATTAAAAAATCAAACATTAAAAAATAATTGATTGTAGAAAATTCTTCTATATGCAGGGCTGTAATTTCACATCCAAAGGTGCAACTTCTTTTCTCTTAGACGTGGTCATCTAAAAGAACAAAACTTTAAAGTCTTCTTAAAATTTTCTCAGCCACCTTTTGTTGTCCTCAATAATGGATGTGATGCTGCGGGGATCTGTGTATTTTTCAGTGACACGTGCTCTTCGCAGCATTGCAACTTGCTCTTCTGCTGAAACATATCCAAACTCATTGCCAGTTTTTTGTGCATAGGCATTTACTGGTGATATTCCTGATGGGAAGTATTTCTTCCATTTCTCCTTCAAGATGGCATCCAGGGAATTAGTGCTAGAAGTTTTAGGCAGTTGGGTACTGCTTAAAGCACTGCTCCTCTGGGAATATTTCTGAGCACTTTCTCTAGCTATACAGTAGTTGCTAGCAATAGGAATATTTGTCACTTTGTCACCTCTTTTTAGATCTGGGACCTTTGTGTTAAATTCCTTTACATTTGTTAGTGTAGTCGGCAGCTGTTTGTAGCGTTTCTGCAGTAGCTCGACTTTTGTCTCCAGATCGTTGAGATTATATTTTGTTTTCTCCAAATCAAATTCCAGTTTCTTTGCTGTTTCTTTCTGCTCCTCCACCTGTGCCTTTATTCTCAGACAGGTAGGCCTAAAGTTCTCTATTTTTATTTCTGTTTTGTTCTTTTCCTTTCCCAGTTCGGAGGGTTTTATGCCAGCCATGCCAGGGCTACTGGTGGCCAGGGCTTTATCTTTGTTTTCTTTTTGGATTTGGAGGGTGGAATTTTTCATTTCTGCCAAATTCTCTTGGGCTTTCTTTTTAAACATTTCTAATTGCTGAACGTGTTGATTCTTTATTGCATCCACAAACTTGCTTGTTTCCATTCTGTATATTTCCCTTATCTTTTCTTTGTCCTTCTCCAGTTTTAACCTCATTTTCTCTTCTTCATCAGCTTTCTCAGGCAGCATTTTGTCTTCCAGTGACTTAGCAAACTGCTCTATTTTCTGCCTGTGAGCTTTCATTTGTAACCTTATCCTCTCATCCACTTCCTCTTCCATCTTGGTAACCTTGTCCATATGTCCAAGATGGTTGGAGGAAGCACTAATAGGTTTGGCAGGCTCTGCAACAGGTTTAACATCTCTTTCTGCATAATACGCATCTAACTTTGAACGAGTGCTTTTCAACTCATCATCAAATAATAATTGTTGGTTATGGTCTTTTACCTCATTAATTTTCTTGTTCTCATTCTCTGGAATTTGGTGATGAACATGTTGATTCTTAGTAGCATCCAGAATCTTACAAGTTTCCATTCTGTATATTTCCCTTATCTTTTCTTTGTCCTTCTCTAGTTTTAACCTCATTTTCTCTTTATCATCAGCTTTCTCAGGCAGCTTTTTGTCTTCCAGTGACTTAGCAAACTGCTCTATTTTCTGCCTGTGAGCTTTCATTTGTAACCTTATCCTCTCATCCACTTCCTCTTCCATCTTGGTTACCTTGTCCATATGTCCAAGATGGTTGGAGGAAGCACGAATAGGTTTGGCAGGCTCTGCAACAGGTTTAACATCTCTTTCTGCATAACACACATCTAACTTAGACTGAGCGCTTTTCAACTCATCATTAAATGATAATTTTTGGTTATGGCCTTTTAACTCATTCATCTTCTTGTTGCCATTCTTTGTAATTTGGTGAGGCTCTTTTGCAGGTTTAGCATCTCTTCCTGCGAAATATTTATCTAACATTACCTGCATGCTATTCAGTTTATCATCCATTGATGTTGGTTGGTCATGAGCCTTTACCTCATTCTCTTTCTTGTTGCAATTCTCTGTTATTTGGTGAGGCTCTTTTGCAGGTTTAGCATCTCTTCCTGTGAAATATTTATCTAACATTGCCTGCATGCTATTCAATTTGTCATCCATTGATGTTGGTTGGTCATGAGCTTTTACCTCATTCTCTTTCTTTTTCCCATTCTCTGTAATTTTTTCAGGCATTTTTGCAGGTTTAGCATTCCTTCCTGCGAAATATTGATCTAACATTGCCTGAGCGCTTTTTGATTTTTCATCAAATTTTGCATGAAGGCTTTTAGATTTTTCATCAAATAAAGTTAGTTGGTCATGAGCCTTTACCTCATTCTCTTTCTTGCTCCCGTTCTCGGGAACTTCGGGAGGCTCTTCTACAGGTTTAACACCTTTTCTTGCTTTATAGGCATCCAACTTAGACTGAAGGCTTTTCATCTTGTCACCACACAGGTGATTGTCCATCTTACTTTTTTCTTCTCTCTTATCCTTGTAGCTTATTTTGATTCTCTCTTGTGAAATATCGTTGATCTTTATGTAATGTTGAGTGAACTCTATGGGGTTGATGTGAAGAAATCTGTCGTCCGCCAGAAACTCCAACCTTCCCCTTGAATTCTGTCTCTCAAATGATTCAGACAATGTACCTAGCAGTGATATGCCTCTACAGCTGTGATGATGTCATAATGAAATGACTCTCTCTTGCTGATGTCATAATGCTACCTTGCTGTGATGTCATAATGAAATGACTCACTCTTGCTGATGTCATAATGCTACCTTGCTGTGATGATGTCATAATGAAATGACTCACTCTTGCTGATGTCACAATGCTACCTTGCAACATGTTTGTATCATGCTTGCTGAAAGATTTAAAGGGGAATACCCAGAATATATTGAAAGTCTAATAAATGTGTGGCAAATATTTCTTTATACATTTTAACATATTAAATAGTAAATTTTTTGCTGTATGAAACCTAACATTGTTTCTGTTTGGCTCCAGCTCTGATGATGTCATAATGAAATCACTATTGCTGATGTCATAATGCTACCTTGCAACATGTTTTTATCATGCTTTCTGAAAGATTTAAAGGGGAATACCCAAAGTATATTGAAAGTATAATACATTTGTCTTGCAAATATTTCATAATACATTTCAACATATTAAATAGTCCATTTTTTGCTGTATGAAACCTAAAATTGTTTCTGTTAAAAAAAACAGTCATGTTTGGCAGTTACTTAAACTACAGGGAGTCATAAATTGAGAGGTTTCAAAAACAGTTTTTATAAGGTACATGAAACTTGCTCTTCTGCTGAAACATATCCAAACTCATTGCCAGTTTTTTATGCATAGGCATTTAGAGGTGATATTCCTGATGGGAAGTATTTCTTCCATTTCTCCTTCAGGATGGCATCCAGGGAATTGGTGCTAGAAGTTTTAGGCAGTTGGGTACTGCTTAAAGCACTGCTCCTCTGGGAATATTTCTGAGCACTTTCTCTAGCTATACAGTAGTTGCTAGCAATAGGAATATTTGTCACTTTGTCACCTCTTTTTAGATCTGGGACCTTTGTGTTAAATTCCTTTACATTTGTTAGTGTAGTCGGCAGCTGTTTGTAGCGTTTCTGCAGTAGCTCGACTTTTGTCTCCAGATCGTTGAGATTATATTTTGTTTTCTTCAAATCAAATTCCAGTTTCTTTGCTGTTTCTTTCTGCTCCTCCACCTGTGCCTTTATTCTCAGACAGGTAGGCCTAAAGTTCTCTATTTTTATTTCTGTTTTGTTCTTTTCCTAGTTCTTTATAAGGTACATGTAACCGTACAAACTGTCTGGAACCCTCTATATAAATGAGTGTTTTGCATTTCCTAATTTCAGAGGGGTTCAGCTTCCTGTAAATGCTACATGCTTCAGAATCCTGCTGTGCATTCAATCATGTAAGTCCTAAATGATAAGCTTATATTGATACTTCCAGTCCAATACTTTGCTTTTCTCTTAAGTAGGTGGTGTACATCTGACTATTTAAACGGCTCATGCACAGATACATTGGCAGTTATTTATAGTGGCTGTTACAGCAGTTGCTAAAGAAGAGCTAATAAATGTTAACTGTGAGGTTTCCTTCATTAAAAATGAACAAAAACATGTAAATATCACTGTGCCTTTTTAATCCCCCCTTTTATGATAAGATTAATCGTATGTATTATACCACAACTAGACTGAAAATAACAAGCTCAAACTCTTGAGGTTCTGTTATTTTGAGGTCCAGACACTTTTACTCAACCTATGGAAAGTTAAAGAACCAGACAGACAGAATTTGAAATCATTTTTCCTTTCCATATATCACTGATTAGACCATTGAACCATTAGCAGTTGGCCTTTTGAGGAATTTTATTTGTCATCCACTGGCTCAGGGGTCCCCAAACTTATACTAACTCTATAGTTAGTATAGATATGGGTATATATACTTTGTGTGAAAGTAGGGAGGGGTGTGTGTATGGATGGTGGGTTTTCATTTGGAGGGGTTGAACTTGATGGACTTTGTCTTTTTTCAACCTGATTTAACTATGTAACTGTGAGGCACATTCAAATGTAAAAAAGTTGGGGAGCAAAACAAGTATGTAAATAGTTCCAGGGGGTGCCAAATACAATAAGAGCTGCAATTGGCTTTTTGGCAGCCCCCATATGAACTGGTTTTAAACAACCAAAATTGCCTCCAAGCCAGAAATACAAAATTAAGAACCTGCTTTTGCTCACAAGTCACTGGTTGGGGATCACTGCAGTCTGCATCACTAGATGAAGAGGTCATCAAGGGACACCTCAATAGACGCATTGTTCTTATTGAACCTTACAGTTCACTTGCGGTTCCCCTGAGGAAGCCTATGCAATGGGTGAAATGTGCATTGGGCTAGCCGTTTTGGCTTGTGCCTGATTGACCCTAACCAGGAGTAACTAGATGTTACAGGGCCCCACAGCAAATTATTTTTAGGTCCCCCAACATTTCCAGAGATTGTCCTCTTTTACCAATATATGTTGAAATTACTCATTATTTTGGCCTCATGGGGGCCCCCTATACCTCCAGCCTCCTCCGGATTTGGACCCAAACAATTAATTTAGCACTAATGTTGATAAGATTATTTTGGGATGTTTATGTCCAGCCTGACTAATATGCAACTATTGTAGTGATTGAAATTTTTCTCCAGGATGGATGTTTTGATTTATGTTCGTAACACTGGTGATTCCTGATACATACAGTATGTATGGTTGTCACGATTGGGACATGACCTTGGCAGTAGATACATTTATATTTGGTGGCATGTATATAATGTTCTTGGGGGTTTTGGTTTGTATTTACGTTACCTAGTGACCATTTTGGAAATATGAGGGGACATTTAACCCCGGCTGATGGATTAGACGTGATAAGAGTTCACAACTGTCTGTATTACATTTTGGGAAAAAGTCCCATTGTTGGAAAAGAGACGTGTGCCAAAGAGCTTACAATTTGCCAAAGAACACATTGATTGGCCTAAAGAGAAATGGCACAACATTTTGTGGACTGATGAAAGCAAGATCGTTCCTTTTGGGTCTAGGGGCCACAGATAGTTTGTCAGACGACCCCCAAACACTGAATTCAAGTCACAGTTCAGAGTGCAGACAGTGAAGCATGGTGGCCTTGAGAGAGAGAGGATCCCTTATCCGGAAACCCAATATCCAGAAAGCTCCGAATTACGGAATGGCTGTCTCCCATAGACTCCATTTTATCCAAATAATCCAAATTTTTAAAAATGATTTCCTTTTTTCTCTAATAATAAAACAGTAGCTTGTACTTGATCCCAACTAAGATATAATTAATCCTTATTGGAAGCAAAAACAGCCTATTGTGTTTATTTAATCAATTTCTAGTAGACATAAGGCATGAAAACCCAAATTACGGAAAGATCCGTTACCTGGAAAACCACAGGTCCAGAGCATTCTGGATAGCAGGTCCCATACCTGTGTATATATGTATATATATATATATATATATATATATATATATATATATATATATATATATATATATGTTTAAGTTATATAGAATTCACTGCTACAGCCTGACAATAATGAACATAGAAAACAGTTATGCTGTTTGTATGCCACCTGAAATGTCATCTTCTGTTTTGACATTTGTGATGATCCACACAAAGAAGTGAAGATTTATTTACATGTCAGGTGGCATAAAAAGAGCAAATCAGAAGACAGAGTGGCTTGTGACAGAATAGAGAGTTTTTGTATAGAGAAGTCACCTTTTACATTAATGTGCAGTTGTCACGTCTGTCCCACAGAAACTACAGTTAAAGTTGTACCTGCTTATTTGGGCCAGAATGGGAAAAAAAAATGAATGGCTGCAGTCACGGGGTCCCGCACAACAACATTTTCGGGGCCCTTGGCCACTCCACATCACAGTCAAAGAGCACACAGACATCAGCGCTAAAAAGGTAACCCCCCCATACGTTATAAAAAAAATATTGGCGCCAGGGCACCCCAAAAAATTTTTTTTTTTTTTTAAAAAAAAAAAACATTGGTGCCAGGGCTCCCCTTACAACTTAAAAAAAAATTGGGGCCCCAAAGAATATTTTTTTAAAAAAAACATTGGCGCCAGGGGCCTATAGAATATTAAAATAATACAGGGGATTAAAAAAACACACATTGGTGTTCAGAGGAATTGAACTCGTGGCTTCAGGACTTCAACTTCGCCTCCTTTTGTGACTTTGGGTCTTTTCGCCGCTTCAGGACTTCGGCTGTTCAGCACTTCTGCGTTCTGGCTGTGGGGATTTCAGAAGGAGGCGGCATGGCTTTGGCACAGTCAAGGGGGGCCCGGCTCTTTTGAAACGTTCAGCACTGCTGGCCCCCCCTTCGGGCCCAGGCCTGGTACACTTGTACCCCCTGTGCCCCTCTGATGGTGGCCCTGGCTGCAGTGTCAGCATCAGGGAAAATGCTACCTCTTTGTTGAGAGCAAGATTTGTTTCAAAATTGTATATTATACAAGCAACTGTAATGACAAGACAGTGATTGATAGAAATAGTTCTTTAATTAAATGTTTGACATCCATGCCTTTAGGGCAGTCAGTAACCAGGATCAATTCCTCCCCAAAACTGTGACAGTAACGTTTATCCTGCTTCCATTCTCTGGTGTCTGCAGTGATAAATATACATACAAGTTATTCACAGAGAATTGAGGATATCAACCTGCTCCTTCTTCCACAATGGACCAAGTGTAAACCCTTTATGCAGAGAATTGGCAGCATAAATCATAATCACAGGTCAGAAATAAAAGGAGTATTCTCCAAATTTCCAGTAGCTGCCACAGATTTCTTTCCAGAAGCAAACTTCTTTGCAGCCTAAACAATGCAAGACAAATACATGTTATATATTACAATCTAGCATAATTGAACAAGTCAGATACCTTTCATCAAGTATAATAATCAGCTGTGTCCAGAAAGCATACTTTTGTATAGTGAGCAGAACATATATGTAAAATATGGCTTCCCTAAGCAGAGCTATTTTGGATAAAAGGCTGTAGAACAGTTCTTCTAGTGGTCACAAACTGTGCTAATCTACTCCTCGCATACATTAATGGAAAAATCATCTGTCCAAATAATTCACTGGAAAATGGATATGCTGAATGTTTTTCCTTCCTTTCTTTTTCCTTTGTTTTGTTCTGTAATGATACTTTTTTGAATGCTATAAAACTTCCAAAGAATAAATGAATGAGAAATAACCACTACTGTATACATGAGCCAGCAGCTTAGGTGGGATGCACCGAATCCACTATTTTGGATTCGGCCGAACCCCCGAATCCTTCGCGAAAGATTCTGCCGAATACTGAACCAAATCCTAATTTGCATATGCAAATTAGGGGTGGGAAAGGGAAACAATTTTTTACTTCATTGTTTTGTGACAAAAAGTCACGTGATTTCCCTCCCTGCCATGTTTGCATAAGCAAATTAGGGGCAGGGAGGGAAATCACGTGACTTTGCATATGCAAATGCAAATTAGGATTCGGTTCGGCCGGCCAGAAGGATTGGGTGTATCCATAATCACGTCACGTGAGTTCACCACCTAAGCTGCTGGCTCATGCTTGCCTTGTGTGCAATTGCCTTTGTTGAATATACAGGCGCAGTAAAAAGGTTTTCCTGCATAAGTACATAATGCAACTCCAAGGTCTACTTTGGTGTCATAGGGCAGTAGTGTATATAAGAAACTAAACTCAAGCCCTTGAAAACCTTTGGCTGCTAGTATAATTCTAAACTATGTAGGGATGCACCAAATCCACCTATTCTGGATTCGGCTGCACCCTTCGCGAAAGATTCAACCGAATACCGAAACAAATCTGAATCCTAATTTGCATATGCAAGTTAGGGAGGAAGGGGAAAACATTTTTTCCTTACGTTTTTTGTGACAAAAAAGTCACGCGATTTCCCTCCCGACCCTAATTTTCATATACAAATTAAGATTCAGATTTGGTTCGGGCGGCCAGAAGAATCCGGCAGAATCCGACTGAAAAAGACATAATCCTGGCCGAATCCCGAACTGAATCCTGGATTCAGTGCACCTCTAAAAATCTGACATATAAAGAATTTTAATTTATCCCTTAAATCTGCAGAACTATTTTACTTGCAAATATATTCTACTCCATTTGAATGTAATGCCTAGTTATACAACAATACAAATAAATAAATAAAATTACTCAAGCCACAGACTATTTGGTGCACAGACCTGAATGCTCTATAGGACTAAAAAACATAGGTATAAAGTAGTTTTAATAATTGTCCACAACCCTCCTTAAAGGAAAATTATACCCTTGAACAATGTAGGTCTCTACAAAAAGATATTGCATTAAACAGCTCATATGTAAAACCCTGCTTCATGTAAATAAACCATTTTCATAATAATAAGTTTTTAGTGGTATGTTCCATTAATCATAAATAGAAAAAATAAGGGCCATCCCCTGGAATTGTAGGATTCGCGGTGCACACAAACATACCAACAAAACATACATGTTAGGTCACATGAGCCAATTAACAGACAGTTGTGTCTTTTGCTTCCACACTTCTTCCTGTTACAGTTAGAGCTGCAGTATTTCTGGTCAGGTGATCTCTGAGGCAGCACACAGACCATCACAAAATGGGGGTTCAAGGCAAGAGATGTAAAAGGACAATATTTACTTAAATATATATTCCAGTTTGATAAGATTCTTTAATATGATATAAACGGTTGCTTAAGTGTTCATTTTGGGGGTATAGTTTTCCTTTAAAGGATTAACACTCACACTGACAACATCCGCGCTGGTCACAGAATCAATCTGCTGGATGGTTTCAGTTGGGGTTGTATATGCTCCAGATGCCAATGCCTGGGAGCCAATGTCACCTATCAGACCACAGGAACTCTCCAGAGGCATCAGGTACTGGGATTTCAGCTGGTTCCTAAAGCAGCAAAAGAAAAGTGAAGGCGGGGTTAAGTTTCACACATTAAGGGGCAGATTTATCAACATGTGAATTTAGAACTCAGCACAATAAAACTCACTCAATTTCGATTTATTCCTAGGGGATTTTTAGAAGCATATTTATCAAATGGTGAACTCTCCATTGATTAACAGGATTCTAAAAATCCCCTAGGAATAAATAGAACATGGGTGAGTTTTTCTGTGGTAAACTCTTCTCACATTTTGATAAATTATGATCTGCTTTTTTTTTAAAAAAAAAAAAAAAAATTAGTATGAAGGCAGTGAATAGATGTTCCACTACTTCTTGTAGCTTCACCTCATTCTTCTATATCTAAATGAATATAACGCACTGGTACATTCTTATTTATTTAACAGCTACAGTTCCCACAATGTAAACATATGAATATAATTTAGGGATGCACCGAATACACTATTTTGGATTTGGCCGAACCCCCGAATCCTTCCTGAAAGATTTGGTTGAATACCGAACTGAATCCTAATTTGCATATGCAAATTAGGGGTGGGTAGGGGAAAACATTTTTTACTTCCTTGTTTTGTGACAAAAAGTCATGCGATTTCCCTCCCGACCCCTAATTTGCTTATGCAAATTAGGATTCGGTTCAGCTGGGCAGAAGGATTCAGTCGAATCCGAATCCTGCTGAAAAAGGCTGAATCCCGAACCAAATCCTGGATTGGTGCATCCCCAGTAATAAGTCATGCATTATCAGTGGTTAGGTCACCCATTATATATTTTTAAACTGATTAATATCAGTACCAGGTCACAATTACAGGTATGGGATCCGTTATCTGGAAACCTGTTATCCAGAAAGCTCAGAATAACTGATAATTCATCTCCTATAGACTCCATTTTATCCAAATTTTTAAAAATATTTTTTTTTCTCTGTGAGAACAGTAGGTTCTACTTGATCCAAACTAAGATATAATTAATCCTTATTAGAAGCAAAACCAGCCTATTGGGTTTATTTAATGTTTATATGATTTTCTAGTAGACTCAAGGTATGAACACCCCAGGTTCCAAGCATTCTGTATAACAGGTCCCATAACTGTACTACTGATAATCTGTAAACAATAGGAATCACTTACTTTGCCCTAGTAACCTCAGCTTCTGTGACATTCCCCTGAGCCACCGCCTTTACTTGGTTAAGAGCAGCATTGATAACCTAAAACATTGGCAAATATACTTATGTACACATTTCCTGATCCTACTGAACATAATATGAAATTCACAAGGGATAAGACAAACCCTACTGTGAAATTTAATCACAGTGATCACAGTGCGACCGGACAAATGCTTTTATTCAGATTAATGAATGCCTAGCTGACATCTTTATATTTATAGAGCAGGATGATGATGGATTTCTTGTATGATGAATATTTGAAGATTTAGAGGCACATTTATCAAAGGTACAATTATTATTATTTTTTTAACTCCCCTAAACTCCCATAAATTCGACCCATTGACATTTATTTAAAAAATCTAATTTGTTCAACTTGGGTGAATAGGATCAATCAATCAAAAACTCGATTCCAGTTTTTTTTCCAAAAAAAAAAAAAAAAAAAAACTAGAATGTAAGGTAGGCTGCAAATCAAATTTAACCCAGGATGTCTCCCATTGACTAAAACAGCAATTCGGCAGTTTCAAAGGACCAGTAATGTAAATTTTTTTTTTTCTTTTTAATTCCTTAGTATACAACGACAAAAAAACACAAAGACAAATTAAACTTTGAAATCGCTAAGTCTTTATTAAGAAACTCTGCTTGCGCTCCTCTTCAGAAAAGGGGATCCATCACGCGGCGCTCAATTTCTCCTCCCAGCCTTCCTTATAGGAGATGGCCAGGGAGGCGAAATCAAGCGCCGGACGATGGATTGTCACCCTTTCCGCAGAGGAGCGCAAGTGGAGTTTCGGTTATTTCTTAAAAAAGACAGTGATTTCAAAGGTTTAATTTGTCTTTGTTGTTTTTTTTTTCATTGTATACTAACGAATTTTAAAAATGTAATTGATGTTACCGGTCCTTTAAGGTGGTGAATAGTCGAATTCGAGTTCTTAAAGAGTATGATAAATCTCGAAAATGTAATTCTTTCAAAAAACTCTAATTGAATTTTAACAAATCCCTAGTCAAATTTGACAATTTTGGCCAATGAAAAAAAAAAAAAAACCCTGAAAATTTGAATTTTCAATTGGACCCGTGATAAATCTGCCCCCTAGAGTAAAGTATTTCTGAATATGCGAGTGATTTAATTTGGCTTTTGTTTTTAGTCTTACTGATCAATTATTTAAAGTGCTAGATCTTTTTAGCCCTTCTGCGGTGGAAATTTCTTTTGTTAGGAGCACTTTAGCAGTAATATCAGAACAAACAGGGGGCTTAACAAAAAAACTACAAATATAAGGCTACAGTTTGCTGGACATTTTGTCGTTATGTGTTGACATTGTATAAAGATATAACTCACCTCACTTGCTGCTGCTGCCTGAGAGACAGTATACACACCAAACAGTCCAGAATCCGAGTAGCTGGCATTGAAAGCAGAGACCTAACAGAGATTTTAAAATAAAAACAAGTTAAAAACAGTCGTGTTTTGATAAAACAATCTCACATGGTACTTGCACTCACATCAAATGGCTGATTGGTTGCTTTGTTCACAGCCTGAAACAGTTTGCTGCTAGTATTATTTCCTCTTTTGATGAAGGGCCCAGCTCCTAGAATGTACTGAAGCACACTGAATGCATTTGCTTCACGACTACCTGTAGATGCTCCTTCGGCAACAACAGCAGCGTGAACAAGGCTGTCTCCATTATGTTCTCGGATTTCAGCTGCAGAAAGAGAAAATGCAATATGTTTTTTCAAAGATGAAATGCTGGTTGTTAGAAACTTTAAAAATGAATAATGCCCACACTTGCTCCCTACTTCACTCTACAATATAAAATTTCATTCCTGAACCAACAAGTGTATTTTTTTAGTTGTAATATTGGTGTGTAGGCGCCATCTCAGGTCATTTTGCCTGGTCATGTGCTTTCAGAAAGAACCAGCACTTTAGGATGGAACTGCTTTCAGGCAGGCTGTTGTTTCTCTTACTCAATGTAACTGAATGTGTTGCAGTGGTACGTGGATTTTACTATAGAGTACTGTTCTTAGATCTACCAGGCAGCTGTTATCTTGTGTTAGGGAGCTGCTATCTGGTTACCTTCCCATTGTTCTGTTGTTAGGCTGCTGGGTGGGAAGGGGGGTGATATGACTCCAACTTGCACTACAGCAGTAAAGAGTGACTGAATATTATCAGAGCACAAGTCACATGACTGGGGCAGCTGGGAAACTGACAATATGTCTAGCCCCATTTCAAGTTTCAAAATGAAATAAAAAAATCTGTTTGCTCTTTTGGGAAATGGATTTCAGTGCAGCATTCTGCTGGAGCAGTAAAGGTATGGGACCTGTTATCCAGAATGCTCGGGACCTGGGGTTTTACGGATAACAGATCTTTCCGTAATTTGGTTCTTCATACCTTAAGTCTACTAGAAATTCATTTAAACATTAAATAAACCCAATAGGCTGGTTTTGCTTCAAATAAGGATTATTTATATCTTAGTTGGGATCAAGTACAAGCTACTGTTTTATTATTACAGAGAAAAAGGAAATCATTTGAAAAAATTTGGATTATTTGGATAAAATGGAGTCTATGGGAGACAGCCATTCCGCAATTCGGAGCTTTCTGGATATCGGGTTTCCGGATAAGGGATCCTATACCTGTATTATTAACTGTTGTGTTTAAAAAAAAAATTCCCATGACATTATCCCTATAAGAATAATATTGAAACTTTTTTCCAGCTGTCATTTGTTTTGGGAGGATGGGGGCTGCTGGTGCCTTTTAATATGGTTATATATTTTTCACACCAGGTGGTCTCTTTTATTCTAATGTTTACTAATGCAGAATTATAACAGCAGTGATATAATTCAATAATAAACCATAATTATCTATTTACAATTTGCTTTACAAGTTTTCCTACAATATTTTACTCAAACAAGGAAAATGTCTCTTACCTCCATAATACTGTGCTTTCACACCGGCAGAACCTGATCCGCTCCTTATGTTCAGGAACTGCTCGCCCACTTGTCTAAGCTCAGAGTGGCTCACGCCTGAAATGAACCATATGCACATCTGAGAATCACATACACTTTTTGAATGAATTTCAATGAATCCAGAATATTATATATATTCTTGTCTTGTTGCAGGGGAGCCAGCGGCACTCCGCACACTACACTGTAGGATTGAAACCAATCAGCAGCTAGGCTGACCTGATAGGAAACTGAAGCCTGTTTTTGCATATGTGACTGCATGGCTGTGATTGGCTATTCCCCTCCTACTTTGTTTCTGGCAGGGACGGTTACAACACAAAACCCTAATTTAAAACACAGACAGGGACTGTGGTAAGGGCTCCAATAAAGGGGTAGTTTTCATTTATTGCTTTAAAGTTACAATAATCAGCAGGGACGCACCAAATCCACTATTTGGGATTCGGTCAATTCCCTGAATCCTTGGTGAAAGATTTGTCCGAATTCCGAACCAAATCATAATTTGCATATGCAAATTAGGGGCAGGAAAGGAAAAAGTGGGGAAAAAAAATCTTTCCCCCCCTAATTTACATATGCAAATTAGGATTTGGATTCGGTTCAGCCAGCCACTAGGACTCGGCCAAATCTTGCTGAAAAAGGCAGAATCCTGGCTGAATCCCGAACCGAATCCTGGATTCGGTGCATCCCTAATAATCAGTAAAGCAGAGAAAGAAGGTAGAGATAGAAAGAATCATGTCTATTTATACAGAGTAGGGATGCACCAAATCCATTTTTTTGGATTCACCGAACCCCCAAATCCTTTGCGAAAGAATCAGCCGAATATGGAATCTGCATATGCAAAAACTTCCTTGTTTTGTGACAAAAAGTCAAGCAATTTCCCTCCCTGCCCCAATTTGCATATGCAAATTAGGATTCGTCAACTCCTGCTGAAAATGGCTGAATCCTGAACCGAATCCTGGATTCGGTGCATCCCTAATAAGGATTGAGCATTCAACCAAGTGTCACATATTGCATTGAACTTAGCTGAACATCTTCCTGACAAGTAAACCAACTTTTGTTTGGGTAACACATCATTTGTTTTTTCCAGAAAGTAAATGCTGAAGCCGATCTAGATTTCCAAGTCAACAATATAGCTTTTTTTCACATAAAACAACAGCTAGAGATAGCATAACCGTTGGTGATTGTCTCAAGTCTTCCAGCACCCCAAGTAAAGATACCTTCGGGCACTGAATGTTGAATGTTGGAGAGGGCCAGACTCTAATTTATATTGTTTGATGGCTGGGCATTCCCAGAACACATGAAAGAAAAAGGGTAGTTTTTGATGATAATATTATTTAGCCACCAGCACCATATATTATTCATTATTGCCTACAATATTATGGGGTTTTCATTTATTCTATATGTCTCCTTTAAGTCTTTTTACATATTTGTATTTAACACCATGTGCTACAAAGGCTAGCTAGAATACACCTTGGGGTTTCTGACCAGTTACCAAATGCCTTAATGCTGTGGGCAACTTTTTCCACATCTTCTGAGAATCGGTCCGGTGATATAGCGGTTTTGGCAAGAAATGCTTAAAGGGGTGGTTCACCTTCAAGTTAACTTTTAGTATCTTATAGAATGGCCAATTCTAAGCAATTTTTCAATTGATCTTCATTATTAATTTTGTATAGTTTTTGAATTATTTTCTTCTACTGACTCTTTCCAGCTCTCAAATGGGGGTCACTGACCCCATTTAAAAACAAATGCTCTGTAAGACTTCACATTTATTGTTATTGCTACTTTTTATTACTCATCTTTCTATTCAAGCCTCTCCTATTCATATTCCATATTCTCATTCAAATCAATGCATGGTTGCTAGGGTAATTTGGACTCTAGCAACCAGTTTGCCAATACTGAAAACTGGGGAGCTGCAGAATAAAAAGGTAAATAACTCAAAAGACCACAAATAATAAAAAATGAAAACCAATTGCAAATTGCCTCAAAATATCCCTCTCTACGTCATATTAAAAGTTAATTTAAAGGTGAACAACCCCTTTAACTATGCTGAAACTGTTCTACCACTCCCTAATATACTGTCATCTGACCTATGTCTCCTGGGTATCATGGAAACTCTACAGCTGAGGCACCCTGCTAGACTATGTTACTTGCAACTGTTTTATTATGCCAAAAAGCAATATTGTTACACTGAAAATCCCTAGGCCCACCTGCGCTGAACTTCTGGAAAAAGCTTATAAGTAATTCACTACCCAAACAGAAGCTTGTATACCAAGCCCTGGGATGTCCCTCTAAATTTGAAGCCATTGGGGGATCTTGGCTCGAGGCAAATGTAACAAGTTAATGGAGATGTAGATACTAGCAGGGAATTCAAAGCTGGTGGTATATTTGTATTATTACTCAAGATATCCACCCCCTCACTTTTCTCTCCTTCTTTCCCTTTTTTATTCAGGGGGGCTGTTTACCACCGTGCTTTTGTATTTAAAAATGCAAAATAAAAGCTTTTTAAAAAATGTGCTACTTAAAGGAAAACTATACCCCAAAAATGAATACTTGAGCAACAGATAGTTTATATCATATTAAATGACATATTAAAGAATCTTACCAAACTGGTCTATATATTTAAGTAAATCTTGCCCTTTTACATCTCTTGCCTTGAACCAGCATTTTGTGATGGTCTGTGTGCTGCCTCAGAGATCACCTGACCAGAAATACTGCAGCTCTAACAGGAAGAAGTGTGGAAGCAAATGAGAGAACTCTGTCTGTTAATTGGCTCATGTGACCTAACAAGTATAGTTTGTTTGGTATGTTTGTGTGCACTGGGAATCGTATGATCCCAGGGGAGGGCACTTATTTTTTTAAAATGGCAATTTTCTATTTATGATTACCCAATGGCACATACTAGTAAAGCATGGTTTTAGATATAAACTGTTTTATGCAATATCTTTTTATAGAGACCTACGTTGTTTAATGGATTGTTATTTTTAATTACAAGCAGCCCCACGCATGAATATAGTGTGTCACATCTTTTACAAACCTAATCCAACCAGTGCCATCCTTGAGCTTGTAAAATGGTTCTGTACAAACTGCTGCAACTGAATGAAAAAAAAAAAAAGGGAAAAAAATCACTACCATACAGTAGATGAAGGGCCCATGTTGTGCTGCACTTCATACAAAGAGAGTATGAGGAACTGTAGAGAATAAACTTTAAGCTGTACCTCATCTGATGTAATTTTTCCAATCCTGTAGTCAGGACAGTACAAGGAGTTAGCCAGTGTATTTCTGTAAGCAGCTGCATGAAGATTTTCTAGAACTCCTGTCCAAAAGCAGGAATAAACAGCTAAATAAGCACAGTGTTGTATATTCAAACAACAAAATGGATTTAGATTGACAGCTCTTCCAATAGGCAACAAACGTCCTCTAAATTAAAGCCCATTCATTTCTGCAAGACTGAAATCTTAAAGGTTACAGGTACAACAAAAAATTAAAGTGTTTTAAAAAGGAATGATACTACAATGTAGTGTTGCCTTGCACTGGAAATACTGTTGTGTTTCCATCAGAAACTCTACTATAGTTTATATAAACCAGCTGCTGTGTAGCCATGGGGGCAGCCATTCAAGCACAGGATACACAGTAGATAACAGATAAGTACTACTATAGTTTATATAAACAAGCTGCTGTGTAGCCATGGGGGCAGCCATTCAAGCACAGGATACACAGTAGATAACAGATAAGTACTACTATAGTTTATATAAACAAGCTGCTGTGTAGCCATGGGGGCAGCCATTCAAGCACAGAATACACAGTAGATAACAGATAAGTACTACTATAGTTTATATAAACAAGCTGCTGTGTAGCCATGGGGGCAGCCATTCAAGCACAGGATACACAGTAGATACTGGATAAGTCCTGAATAATCCAATTGTATACTACGGAGCTTATCTGTTTTCTGCTGCGTATCCTGAGCCTTTCCTCCTTTTTCAGCTTTGAATGCTGTGGAATATGTTGTCACTTTATAAATATGTAGTAATAATTGTATTGTTCCAAAAATAAGGGATTCAGCCCATTGTGTGGTCAACAGCAGAGCAACATTTATAGGCACATATCTGAATAAACAAACATTCAAATAAAGTTAAATCCTTCATTCTATAGTTTGGCTCTGATGGAAGGCTGAGAGATGTCATTCAGCAGAGAGAACAGCAATTAGGATGAAGCAGTAGTTGAGGTTGCAAAATCTTTTGAGTAAATTCAACGAAACTTGTGGTTGATCCAGATAAAGAATATAACCAGACATTTAACTGACAGAGACAGCTGCATCATAAATGTATTTAACCCTTGAACAGAATAAAACTAGTTTAATCTGGGTTTTTCAGACCCTCAGAGAAATTCCTTCTCTTCCTGGCCTGTGACACAGCTGAAACACCAGAGAGGTACACTAAATATACAAAAATGTATCTCACGGGTAAAAAGTGATGGTGCATAACTTACCAACTTGTGGGTTTTGATAGGCAATGGCCTTATCAAGTTTTACTTTTGATTGTAGATCAGATACCTCCCATCTCCTGAATTCTGGAGCAGTGGTAACATTGATGAGGTATTCCATTACAGTGTCTCTGAAGCAATGCAGATCAAATAAATAAATACATGGCATATGGATATTTTATGTAATGTATCTGCCACTGGAGGTCTCAGTAAAAAACTATTTATTTATAATCCAATTTTAGAATATATATATATGTAAGAAAGAAAGAAAGAAATTGAATAGGAAATGGGTAAGTTCTGTGGAGCAGCAATTTCGTACATGAGCACAAGACCAAGTTCACATATTTGGACAAATTCAAACTGAATTCTGAAAGAATGCTAAATGCAAATAAATATATATATATATATATATATATATATATATATATATATATATATATAGCAAAACCAGGGCCAATGATCTTAAAGGGGTGGTTCAACTTAAAGTTATAGAATGGCTAATTCTAAGCAACCTTTCAATTAGTCTTCATTTTTTTCTTTTTATCGGTTTTAAATTATTCACCTTTTTCTTCTGACTCTTTCCATCTTTCAAATGGGGGTCACTGACCCCGCTCAAAAAATAAATGCTCTGTAAGGCTACATGTATATTGTTACTGCTACTTTTTTTTTTTACTAATCTTTCAATTCAGCCCCTCTCCTATTCATATTCCAGTCTCCTACTCGACCCAATGCTTGGTTGCTAGGGTAATAAAGACCCTAGCAAACAGATGGCTGAAACTGCAAACTGGAGAGCTTGTGAATAAAAAGCTAAATAAGAAAAACGACAACTAATAAAAAATGAAAAACAAATTTAAATGGTCTCAGAATATCACTCTCTACGTCATACTAAAAGTTAATTTAAAGGTGAACAACCCCATTAAGTTAAAAAAAAAAAAAAATCAGTGATAAAATATCACATCATTTGTCTGTACAATCGACATTTTGGTCCCTTTTATACAATAAATACATATGGAATACACAGAATACTCACACATAATCCCGCAGACATTCTACTGAATACACAATATTTTCCCTTGTGGAGGTCACACTGGAAAAAGACATTAAAACAAAATAACTTCAACTTTTCGTGCATGTTAAAATCTGCAAGATATAATACCCCTAACCCATTAAACATATACCTTAATCCACCACCGACAGCTTCAATTCCACGGGTTATTTTAAATGATGACGCACCCTTGGTTGTCTAAAAGATTTAAAAACAATTATTGGTACAATTATAAAGGATATCTTCTTGCATGATGCAAAGCAAATATCAGTGCAACATTTTATACCCCTGCCCTATCTTGGCCCATTTTTTGGCCTTGTAGAGGACTTTATATACCTTTGATTTAGACCAATATTGTATTTATACATTTAAAAAGTACATTGCGCTTGGAAAAATGAACGAGTGCATAACAATACTGGGCCCAATGGGAAGTGCTCAAAAAGTGAACAGAAACCAAGTGGATAAAAACTATATTAATAGGTGTAATGTATATAGAATACAGCATGATAGTGACCAAACAGAGGTATATCCATGCTGATAAAAAGTAATTTATTATATTAATACAAATAGCATTTCCCCTCATTGAGCCATGAGGGGAAATGCTACGTATTTTAATTTGATATAATAAATTACTTTTTTTTGTCACATGATGGGAAGTGATTACTAAAGTGCAAGGTTTTGCCTTTCAAAACACAAAGTTAATGCAGACTTTTCAATGTTATTTGTCTTTTTTTAAGCTGCAAGCCATACCATGACTCTCCACACAAGCATCGGTAGTGTAAGCCAAATCACTCTGCTCCACATTTCATACGCTAATGTATACACTTTTATCCATATCCAACGCATACATATGTGAAAGCAGTTCAGGCCAAACTTTGCAACTGTAAACTGGTTTTAAGTTTTTTTATTAGTTGAACGGAAGACGCCAGGATGGCACTTACCAAGCTGGATGCAAGACGGAGCACGTGGTTAACCCCTAGATTACCAGCGTTTTCATATCTACTTCCGGCTCTTACAAACACACCGATCTTGGATGAGGGCGAGTAGTTTTCTATAGATGCAATCACCAGTCCACTCGGTAACTTTGTGATCTGTATATGATAAGATAATAGTTGAAACAAAGCGAGCTATTCACAGAACAGCATTTATACCGTACTGTGTTTATAGAGACTACAACGATCATAAAAACTAAATAACCCCTTAGGGCACCTATAATTGTAGGCAGTCACATATCATGTTGTAGCTCATTCCAGATACCGTATATACTCGAGTATAAGCCGAGTTTTTCAGCCCCCAAAATATGCTGAAAAACTCTACCTCGGCTTATACTCGGGTCAAGCGCAAAAACGGTTGCCAGCATCTAAGAATAGTCGCCGCCGTCCAAGTATAGTCACCGGCGTCCAAGAATAGTTGCCAGCATCCAAGAATAGTCTCCAAGAATATTCGCAGGCATCCAAGAATGGTTGCAGGCATCCAAAAACGAGACGCCGGCACCTGCAATGGGAGCAGAAACCCTCAATTTTTTTTATTGAAACTTACCTGAAGCTGCTGCATTTCTCACCCTAGGTTTATACTCGAGTCAATAAGCTTTCCCAGTTTTTGGAGGTAACAATAGGAACCTCGGCTTATACTCGAGTATATACGGTAAATCTGTTTGCAGCTAAGCAGCAAAAACCTGAAACACCAATAACATCTCTGGATAAACAGAACAAGAACAAGGTGCGCTAAATTGCTGCAGTGCTCAAAAAGAGATGGACCCAAGCCAATATACAGTCAAAGGGACTGGCCCTGTTTTGATAAGTAATCAAAAAGCACGGTGAATCCTAAAGCCTTTAAAAAAACATAGAATTAAAATATGTATTTGGTCTATTATTATAGATGATCTATTCTTAGAATTTAAACTGTTTTTTTTTTTTTCATTATTGCCTTCCTATCTGGCCCCTGCAACTCAAATGTTATCTGGTGGATGTGGGTCAGTAATGATAGGAATCAAAAAAAACCAGACAGTGAGGTTTAAAGGTTAGTGTTATACAGGTATGGGATCAGTTATCTGGAAACCCGTTATCCATAATAACGCTTTGAATTACAGAAAGGCAGTCTCCCATAGACTCCATTTTATCCAAATTGTTTAAAATGATTTCCTTTTTCTCTGTAATAATAAAACAGTAGCTTGTACTGTATCCCAACTAAGATATAATTAATCCTTATGGGAAGCAAAACCAGCCTATTGGGTTTATTTAACGTTGACATGATTTTCTAGTAGACTTACGATAGGAAGATCCAATTAACAGAAAGATTCATTATCCGAAAAACCCCAGGTCCCAAGCATTCTGGATAACCGGTCCCGTACCTGTACTGCATATTGTGAATTAAAGTCCAAAGGTTAGAACTGTAGTGCAACACTGAAGCAGTAGGCAGCCCCCCACAGTTCCACAGGCCAGCACACTTTTCAGAGAATAGGAGGGTCTTGGGTCCAAGGTAAATTATTATATTCACTAAAAAAAGGTGCCCAACATATTGGCAGCCCCAGTGAATTTGTGCGGACTTGTTTTTTTTAAGAGAGGTTATTTAGGAATAGATTAATATATATAAAAAAGATAAATAAATAGATATGTACCTGTAGCTCCTCCGGGTTCAGACGTGCCCGTCCACTTGCTTCCGATTTTGGAGCAGCTTTTGCAGAGTAAAGCCTCCTCTGAAAAAAAAAAAAAAGTAAGCAAATCAATGTTTTGCCATTTCTCAGATAATCTTTCGTATCACAACTAAATTAACTTCACAGAACCATGTAACTTTTTGTATATAACTTTATATTAGGAGTTCCATTAATGTGTAGTTTTCATCACAGGACTGTAAACAAGTTACAGATTTCAGATGGGGGTCACCGGCCTCATCTAAAAAAAAAATGCTCTTTAAGTCTACAAATGTGGTGTTAATGCTACTTTTTATTAATCATCTTTTTTTATTCAAGACTCTCCTTTTCATATCCAAGTATCTCATCTAAATCAGTGCATGGTTGCTAGGTTAATTCGGACCCTAGCAACCACATAGTTGAAACGTAAAAAAACAGAAAAAATGCTCTGTAAGTCTACAAATGTAGTGTTAATGCTACTTTTTATTCCTCGTCTTTTTATTCGGACCCTCTCCTATTTATTTTCTAGGCTTATTCAAATCAATGCATGGTTGCTAGGGCAATTTGGACCCTAGCAACCAAATTGCTGAAATTTTAACTCAAAAACCCCAAAAAATGCTCTGCAAATGTATCCAATTCATATTCTAGTCTATCCTCTAAATCAGTGCATGGTTGCTAGGTTAATTCGGACGCTAGCAACCAGATAGCTAAAACTGCAAACTGGAAAGCTGCTGAATAAAAAGCTAAATAACTCAAAACCACAAAAAAATGCTCTCTAAGTCTACAAATGTGGTGTTAATGTTACTTTGTATTACTCATCTTTATATTCAGACACTTATTCAAATGAATGCATGGTTGCTGAGGTAATTTGGACCCTAGAAACCAGATTGCTGAAACTGTAAAGTGGAGAGCTGCTGAATAAAAAGCTAAATAAAATCCGCAAATACTACAAAATGAAAACGAAGTGCAAATTGTCGCAGAATAGAATAGTGAAATGTAATTTAAAGGTGAGCAACCCCTTTCATGCAGTTGTCCATCAGTCAGGGATAGAGACAAAGGACAACTCTGAAAATAACACAAATATGTTGCTCTTGGGTTGCCCGGCGGGCACATATTTTGATCTGTTGAATAATATTGGGGAAGAATTTGATCCATAATCCCCAGTGTCACTAATGCCTAGCAGGGAATAAGCCTTAAACTAGACACAGCTCCATGCTCTTGCAAAGAGGCACACAGTGGGAGTTACAGTTCCACAGCAGCTGACACCACATGCTTAGCTCCCTTTGCACACATACATATAAGTAAGAGGAGTTCAATGAAGAATTGTTTCCCTGCTTCACGTACAGTCCGTGCCTGCGTCTCACCTGCAGCCGGGCAATGGGGTGACCTTCAGCTCGTATCCCTAATACACACCAGGCCTGAACTCCCTCCCCCACACTAATGTTTTAAGCAGGGAAAGGACTAAAAAGAGACTGAAAATGCTTACAGAGAGGATCCGGGCACCCGTAGCAAGTTTCATGGCCTCACTGTCTCCTTCAGCCGCTGTCAGGAAAACACTATGGCGGCGGCCACCACAGACCCGGCATGCGCGACTCCGCCTACTTCCGTCACAGCTCTGTTTGTTACAGGATGGTGGGCGTGCACTTGACTTTGTGGCAGTCACCTTGGGTCTCAGCTTTTTCCTATTCTGTATAAAGCGGGATTTGAGCAGCGAGGAAGTGTCTAAGCACGTACTCCCAGCAAGCTCTGTCAAACTCTGAATCTTAGTAGAGAGTTTTACCTCAGCAACAGAAGTGCGAGAAGATTATCGTTATAATATAGATACCAGTATAGGCTTTACAAATTTAGCATGTCATAGCATGGGCAATTTTCAATTGGGCTTCATTATTTATGTTTTTATTGTTTTTGAATAACGTGCCTTCCTCTTCTGGCTCTTTCCAACATTAAAATAGAGGGTCATTGACCCCATCTAAAAACAAATGCTATTGCTTCATTTTATTACTCATCTTTCTATTCAGGCCTCCCCCGTTCATATTCCAGTCTCTTATCCAAATCAGTGCGTGGTTGCTAGGTTAATTTGGACCCTAGCAACCACATAGTTGAAACTGCAAACTGAAGAGCTTCCGAATAAATGCCAATTAACTCAAAAACCACAAAAAATGCTCTGTAAGTCTACAAATGTAGTGTTAATGCTACTTTTTAGTATTCATCTTTTTATTCAGACCCTCTCCTATTTATTTTCCAGGCTTATTCAATCAATGCATGGTTGCTAGGGTCATTTGGACCTGGAGAGCTTCCGAATAAAAGCCCATTAACTCAAAAAAAATAAAAAGCTAAATAACTCAAAAACCACAAATGATAAAAAAATTAGGGATGCACTCAATCTAGGATTCAGTTCAGGATTCGGCCTTTTTCAGCAGGATTCAGATTCGGCCGAATTCTTCTGCCCAGCCGAACCAAATTAGAATCCTAATTTGCATAAGCAAATTAGGGGTGGGGAGGGAAATTGCATGACTTTTTGTCACAAAAAAAGGGAGTAAAAAATGTTTTACCCTTCCCACCCCTAATTTGCATATGCATATGCGGTTCAGTATTCAGCCAAATCTTTTGCAAAGGATTCAAGGGCTCAGCTGAATCCAAAATAGTGGATTCGGTGCATCCCTATAAAAAATGAAAACTAATTGGAAACTGTCTCAAAATATCACTCGCTACACATACTAAAAGCTGGGCGTGCACTTGACTTTGTGGCAGTCACCTTGGGTCTCAGCTTTTTCCTATTCTGTATAAAGCGGGATTTGAGCAGCGAGGAAGTGTCTAAGCACGTACTCCCAGCAAGCTCTGTCAAACTCTGAATCTTAGTAGAGAGTTTTACCTCAGCAACAGAAGTGCGAGAAGATTATCGTTATAATATAGATACCAGTATAGGCTTTACAAATTTAGCATGTCATAGCATGGGCAATTTTCAATTGGGCTTCATTATTTATGTTTTTATTGTTTTTGAATAACGTGCCTTCCTCTTCTGGCTCTTTCCAACATTAAAATAGAGGGTCATTGACCCCATCTAAAAACAAATGCTATTGCTTCATTTTATTACTCATCTTTCTATTCAGGCCTCCCCCGTTCATATTCCAGTCTCTTATCCAAATCAGTGCGTGGTTGCTAGGTTAATTTGGACCCTAGCAACCACATAGTTGAAACTGCAAACTGAAGAGCTTCCGAATAAATGCCAATTAACTCAAAAACCACAAAAAATGCTCTGTAAGTCTACAAATGTAGTGTTAATGCTACTTTTTAGTATTCATCTTTTTATTCAGACCGTCTCCTATTTATTTTCCAGGCTTATTCAATCAATGCATGGTTGCTAGGGTCATTTGGACCTGGAGAGCTTCCGAATAAAAGCCCATTAACTCAAAAAAAATAAAAAGCTAAATAACTCAAAAACCACAAATGATAAAAAAATTAGGGATGCACTCAATCTAGGATTCAGTTCAGGATTCGGCCTTTTTCAGCAGGATTCAGATTCGGCCGAATTCTTCTGCCCAGCCGAACCAAATTAGAATCCTAATTTGCATAAGCAAATTAGGGGTGGGGAGGGAAATTGCATGACTTTTTGTCACAAAAAAAGGGAGTAAAAAATGTTTTACCCTTCCCACCCCTAATTTGCATATGCATATGCGGTTCAGTATTCAGCCAAATCTTTTGCAAAGGATTCAAGGGCTCAGCTGAATCCAAAATAGTGGATTCGGTGCATCCCTATAAAAAATGAAAACTAATTGGAAACTGTCTCAAAATATCACTCGCTACACATACTAAAAGCTAACTCAAAGGTGAACAACCCCTTTAAATGAAACACCAGGGTACACAGTTTATAACATAAAACAGACTATGTGGAACTTTCATGCAGCCTGAAAGCCCAAAACTACTCCTGGAAGAGCACCTTTAACCCACCTTGGGCCGCCTGTTGCCTCCCTGCTTTCTTGGATAACAATTCTATATGTCTTACTCTCCCGTGGAATACTAAATAATAGTGTAGTGGAAAAGCCTCCATATTTTGAGTCACTTGCCTTTATTAACATGCAAAATCTGCATAAATCAACCAGAGTTGCCACCTTTTCTGGAAAAAAATACCAACCTTCCTATATATTTATCTTTGCTAACAACATTAAGACCAAGCATCGCATTTACCAGCCAGATGACAACCCTAAATTGACCATGTTTTTATCTGACAATGCAGCATTTTTCCTCAAGATCAGCATAATTATGTCTGCCTGAAGGTCTCTTTACAATCTGTCACCTATCATTATAAGCACAAATGTTGACCTGCTAGTAAATGGCAAGCAGTTGGGGACAATGTGCACTTAGTAATTACACACAGGTCATAAGCAGAGGGACTTGGATTACTGTGAAATGAGTAACAAGGCATAGTTTGGGCACATCTGGGCAGGGTGTTTCAGTTCAAGCAGATGGGTGGAACCATGTTTTTCTTGGTGGCAACCCTGATTGCCCAAGTTGAGGGTTGGTATGTACCTTCATGTCTCCTTAGTTGCTTTTACTGCAAAAATAGTGCAAATGGATGTAAATAGTATGTGTAAAGTACAAAACTCCCTTGCACCTCCTTTGTATTTTGCATCTCACAGTTTGCATCTTATTCACATTAATATTGCTAGGTGCAAGATAAGGGATGTACAACTGCTTCATTTATGGAAAATTTGCATACTTTTGCCATAGTGCATCCATGAAGGGAGCCATGCTGGGAGCTGCTTGGCTTGCTGTATTCAAAGTTACACTCTGTTTTATCCTTTTCCTAATTCTTATTCATACAGGGCTTCAGTTCCAATAGTTGTTAGTCCGACAAGGAATATTAGAAGTCTGCTTAAATATTCACTTTAAAAACATTCTTGCTTGTTTGCACGTGTAGTGAAAAAATAACTGGCATGACAACACCAGCTCCCAACTCGTTTGATGGGCAGTATAAACCAACTGTGTGAATCACCCATATTTTTCACTTCTTACTGGCAGTTTGCTGTATCATAACACTAGTGGTTTATTTATTTTATACAGAAGCTGTGATGCTGATCTGGACAAGAATATTATATATGACCCTCCCCTTGTCCTAAAAGGTGCATTAGCACAAGAAGAACATTTTTATAGGCACCTAAAATGAAAGGATGGCATTCACGTGGGCTATTAATGAAAAGGCACAAGCTGCTGTCCATGGTAAGTGGCTTAGCTATGTAATGTTCTAAGATTGCTAAAAAAGATAATTAAATCCTGGGCTTTTCTTGCCCTTTAATTTTTTTGACTAAATATGTTACACAGTCACTGTACAAAACCAAACATTTGGTCATATTATGTTTTGGACTGTTATCTCCTTTCATTTATGTAATATTTCACATGATTTAGCTTTTCTGCTCAATGATATTTACCTCCCCATTAGACTGACCATTATGGAGCTCATTATCCTCGCATGCGTCAAATGCCACAAAGGAAGAATCTAGGAGAGCAGTAGGAGAGCAGGTTTAGGTCACTTCAGACTGAAACAAAGATTAAAGCAGCAGCCAGAAATGTGAAAGGTCTTCCATTAACTATGGAACAGTCTGAATATGAACAGAGGGTCAGCCAGCTTCCCACGCTAACTTGCCAAAATATCTCAATGACACTTTGGTATAGTTGGCTTTCAGTGCAATGGAATTAGGCCACAATGCTCTTTCATTCCTCAACAAGGTAGCAAAGTGTTCAGCCTTCATTGCTCTCTCCAAATGCAAATGTGTGGCTCATTTGTTCCAAAAAAATTGCAGGGCCCAGTCCGTAGCAATGCACTTAACAAAGATCAAGAATTACTGATTTCCAAACTTTTAACTTTTGTTCAGCTACAACTCCCAGCAGCCCCTGACAGTTGTGGGTTGCTGGAAGTTGCAACATGGACATCAATAATATATGTTTTGAATATATCTAACAATATTGAAGCAGGCGCAATTAACTAGATTGTGAAAACTAACGTGCTAGAGGCATAAGGTTAGAACAGGGTGAATATACCTACATTACAATTGTGCTCAGCTATAATCACAGTTTAGACATAGAGGAAGCATGCATTGAACCTATGTATATAATGCACCACAAAGTAAATAATGTTTGTCTGTGAATTTTCGGAAATGAGAGGCTAGCCAAGAAAAACGTGAAATTCCTGAATGTAACACCTCCTGCATACGGCAGCATTGTCGAGTGGATGAAAGTTCTCTGAAGACACTGAGATGCTGGTAACAAGTCCATTGCCAAACAGGTGCAATAGTAAAAGTTGCGTTAAAATAACATAACAACAAATTAAGGGGGTTATCAAACCCGAAATTTTCTCACCATTTTCTGAAAACCACCCTGACCAAATCTGCATATTTATCAATACATTTTCATGAAAATTTCTTGTGCAGTAAAAGGTGATAAAATTGCTAAAAAAATCCGAATTGTATGTTTTTTTCAGATTTGTCGCTGAAAACTACAACTTTGCACTAGAAAACTGGGATTTTTTGGATTTGACACCCGAAACCCCTAAATATTCGGATTTTTTGGATTTGACACCTGGAACCCCTAAATATTCGGACTATTAAATGATTTCCCCTAAATGTCAGTGGGACATCTGCCATTGACTTCTACATGAACTCGGCAGGTTTGAGATGGATTACTTTTTTATTTGGACTTTTAACACCATCTGGGTTTAATAAATCTGGAAAAAATTGAGTATATTTTCTATAAAGAATGGTGCTTTTCCCCTTTAAAGGGTTTAGAAAATAAGACCAGGTAAGTCTTTCCTTCTGAGTAGAGCACACACTCCCATGTCTGAGAGGTGATTTGTTCAAAAGTTTCTTTGAAAACAGAGAAAGCATTTTATTGTAATTATTTTCACCTTTATTTATAGGGTGCTGACATGTTGCACAGAGATTTTAGCTTTTTAATATAGGTGCTCTGTGTAGACAAATGCAACAGTGCTTTGCTCAAAAATAGGCATGAAGATGTAAGCCTTCCTTTTGGATCCTGATATTATGATCTTGTAATACACAAGGGCTACATACATTCTATAAATTATAATAATGTACCCCCTGTAGTAAAATATAATGAGAATATGAGTCACTGAGTTCTATGACCTGTATAAAAGTATTGTGCTTTTATATGTTCATGGATCGCCTTGGTGACTTTTAATATCCCTATTTCTTTTTATAACATGGGATACATTCTTCATGATATACAGTATGACTACATTTGCACAACCCATGTGCAAATGTGGTCTGGATTACCTGTTAGGCAAATAGGGCTCTTGCCTAGGGCCCGCATGTTCCAAGGGACCCATGAATGAGGAGATGGCAAAAGCACAAACATTGGCCCAGATTGGTTAACAATTTTCTTGTGGAACAGTTCATGTGCATCAAGATGCTTTTTGTAGTTTAGTAGGAAAGATGGAATGGTTTCCAATTTAGTATTACATAGTAACATAGTAAGTTAGGTTGAAAAAAGACACACGTCCATCAAATTCAACCTTTTAACTCTATTTTAACCAGAGGAAGGCAAAAAAAACCAAACATTTGAAGCCTCTCCAATTTACCCCAGTGGGGGAAAACATTTTCTTCGTGAATCGAAAATGATTATCGGACCAGTCCCTGGATCAACTAGTACTATGAGCTATCTTCTATAACCCTGTATTCTCTCACTTGCTAAAAAGCAATACAACCCCTTTCCATAAGCTATCTTATGTATCAGCCTGTACAACTGATTAAGGGAGAGAATTCCACATCTTCACAGCTCTCACTGTAACAAACCCCCTTCCGAATATTTAGGCGGAACCTCCTTTCTTCTAATCGGAATGGGTGACCTACTGTTAAATAAAGTATTAGAGAGATTATTATATGATCCCCTTATATACTGTATTTATATATATTTATCATATCACCTCTTAAGCACCTCTTTTCCAGCATGAACATCCCCAATTTAATCCGATGCTGACTGCTATGGCTATCTACTGCTAAATCTGGTTCAAATTAGGATCAGATTTCCTCATACATTCTATGCAGGAACGATATCTGCCTCACTTTGCATTGTATGGCTTTGTTCCTTTATGTCACTTCAGAAATATTTCTTTTTTGCAGTAAATGCTCTTATACACAAGCGTTTATTTGTAGGTATCCAGAATTTGTAAGTGCATTTCTGTGAGTTTAACAATTTCAACATGCATTTCAGCATGTGTCTAACACATAAAACTTAAAAGAGAATTCAACCCTAAAGTTAAAAAAACCCTACCCCTGTACCCTACATAGACGCCCCTCCCTCCTCGCCCCAGCCTAAGTGTTACCCCGGGCAAATGCCCCATACGTTTTACTTACCCCTCGGTGCAGATTCAGGCATCGGAGTTCACGTGCCAAATCTTCAGCTGCTTTAGTAATCCTCGGAATGAGACCGGTGTGGTGGCACATGCACAAAGCAATTTTCTGCTTTGCAACAACTGCACATGCACAGAAACTCACGAAAATTGCAGAAGCGCCGGTCTCATTACAAAGATTACCAAAGAGGCTGAAGATGGCGACAATGAACTGATGCACCGTGGGGTTAGTAAAACGTTATGGGCATTTGCCCAGGGTAACATGCGTTTGCTAAAACAGATCTGAACTCTCATGCATACAACCAAATAGAATAAAACAGAACCAAGCACTGTGATGCTGTAAGCTTTTTACTTTTAGTTTAAGTTTAGATAGTAGCTTGTTCTCCCACTGAGATTTTATGGGTGAAAAGCCTGCAGCGGTGCTCCGCAGTGCATTTTTATTGAGCTTAGTTAGCTGTGCAGATACAAGACACAGTTCATGCATTGCCCCCTCCTTCCACTGCTAAATGAAATTCCAGCAGGCCATACTGGGACAGTCCACTGGGGGGAGTGGCGGTTAGAGGTGGTTCCCTAGAAAAAAACGTTTAAAATGCTGAGAGAAAAGTTACAAGCTGGCAGATCTCTTGACTCAGCACACTCTGAAACTTGTACTGTGAAACTTTATTACCATGGGCGAACAGCCGGCTTTCATTGGGGCCAAGGTAGTGGAGAAGTACTTAGACTTTGCTACTCTCATCCCACTACTCGAGAGAGCTCTGATTCACTTCTCCAGTGGCAGCGAAGGGGGAGTTGTTCAGCCCATCAGGACCATTGTTCCAGTGGCTAAGTACAATGGGTAAGAGCCCAAACTTACAACAATGGGCTACTGCCCTGTGTGCTATTTTTGCAGGGCATTTGTAGTAGTAATATTCTGTGTATCATAGAAAAGACATCGTCTAGAACACCAACAGCTTTTAGCTACTGCAGAACATCTTGGAATTTATCAGTATTGTTTCTTGGTCCGTTATGCCCAGTAAGAGCTCAGGGTTACTCTGCATTACTGTCAAGTTGTACAAGAATAGGGACAGGTAACCTGTACATCAGATGTATCAGAACTACAACGATGTGACGATTATGCTCAGGATATATCCAGACTATAGGACTAAATTACATTTTCTGTGCATTTTAACAAACCACAACAAAGCAGAAAAAAATATATGATAAATATTTCTTTTTTGTTCTCCAGCTTTCTTGGGGTGATGCCCGCATACAGCAAATGGGATGATGCTCTAACTACGAAGGTAGTAACTTTTTATGAAAACAAGACTTCCAGTGAAATTCCTTCCCACCAAGCGACGGTCCTGCTGTTTGAGCCCAGTAACGGAACACTGAAGGCGGTGAGTGTAGATTTGGTTAGCCAGACAGTGCCATTATCATCTTATTTACATTCACCAATTACAAACGCGGGATCCTAATTATAAGGGCTCTGCTTGTGCAATTTAGCTTAACTTTATACTTGAACTCCCTCCACTTTGTGGTCAACAAAATGGGCTCCCTAAAAACTGATTTAACCTGGTTTACAAGTGGGGAATAAATAAAAGAATATTCTTGTCCCTTTTTTCCCCGAAATGCAGCACATTGGACTGATTTAATACTAATTGCTTTGAAACTATCATTTCTGATTGATAAAAATCTATACATAAAGAACTTGGCTCATTATCAGTTTATTCAGATGATTATGACTCAATCATTTGTTACTAATATTTACAGAAAGCACATTTACATTTTAAACTACCCACGACAAGCTAATATGAAATTTGACTTCCTAGACCACTAATTTTTTGTCTGGTTTGGGAAAAATGTAACCTAAAGGCTTTGATAGTAATACATTTTCATATTGATTGATTTATGGAAAATCTAAATTTCCTCTCAAATCAAATAAATCCTGCAAGATTCAGACTTCAAGCTTTGATAAATCAGTTATTATTCTAGTTCTTTAAGTACAATATTGTAAATATGCCAAATATGTATATAAAAAATGTGGCCCTGGGGTCCCTAAGTAGGACCCCTTTGTTATTTTGAAAAAAAGACAAAAACGTTTGTCTCTTTGTCTTCTTGTGGGAAGAGGGGTTTGAAATGGGATCTAGAAATTCGACAGTGGGGTCGAGTGTTGTTCTTGATGGACATCTGTCTTTTTTCAACCTCATCTGCTGTTTAGTGTTACAGTTAGTTTGCTAAACATTATTTTTGAAAAGGGTTTATTTACTTTACTATCTAGTGTACATCCTTGTAGCCGGAGTCTCAGCCATAAAGCATGAGAGAACTGCTGCTTAGCGAGACAAAAGAAGGAGACTGAGCCACAGGAGACCTGCACAAACACCAGCATTTGAAAAGAAAAATGTTTTCTTTTCCAAAACTTCTCTTCTCTCTTTAATTTTATACAGTGTTACAAAAAATTAACATTTTTTATAATGAAAGTGTACCTGTAAGTTTTTGGAAGAATACACAAGAGGGCGCTTTAACCTTTCTGTTGGAAAGTGCAAGCAATTTGCACAATTATCTGTCAAAAAGCTAACATGACCTGATTGCTTCCTTTGGAGGGTGAATGAATTCAATTAAACAATTCATTTTTTAAAGGGAAGCTAAAGCCTCTAGCTATCTTGGAAATATACTTATCTATAGATACATGTCCTATCTTACATTAACCCCTTCTCTGTTAATTACGGTATGTGCCACAAAATGTGTGTTCCTTTGTTTTAGGAACACAAGTCAAACTTATAGACTTATAAAAAGAATGTTCAGTGGCGAATACAGTAATGGTTGGGGTTGACTTACCCAGAAAAAAAGGGGGGTCCAGGTGCTCAAGCCCCAGACCTTCAGCTAGGGGAGGCAATTTGTTGCCTAACCCTAATAGAAAAATAATGAAGGGCTGGCGCATTCCAGACCACACTCCACAAATGATGTAGTTAAAAAAGAGCCTATGATTAAGTGCCCCCAAGGCACTAAACGCGTAAGGCTTTTGCTGTGATGTTTTTGCCACACTAAAAATCTTTTTTAACTACATCAATTGTGGAGTGTGGTCTGGAATGTGCCAGCCCTGTCTATAGACAGATAGATAGATAGATAGATAAATAGATAGATATAAAAGATAGGTAGATAGATATGATAGATATAGATGATATATAAACAGATATACAGACAGATGATAGATAGATAGATAGATAGATAGATAGATAGATAGATAGATAGATAGATAGATGATAGATAGATAGATAGATAGATAGATAGATGATAGATAGATAGATAGATAGATAGATAGATAGATAGATAGATAGATAGATGATAGATAGATAGATAGATAGATATACAGACAGATGATAGATAGATAGATATACAGACAGATGTTAGATTAAATCCAGCAGTAGTAGTGCATTTATTAACATTGGAGACAAACATCACTGATGACAAACCTCCCCTTTTGGAAATAAAAAGAGGGACAAAAAAGGTGGCGTGCGTAGCTTTGTGAATTTTTTTGACCACGCCCATTTTTGTTGCCATACCCACTAATGACCATATTCATTATACAAAATTTGGCAGGTTATGAAAGTTTGAACATATTTCTGTGGTTTTTTTCCCAGTTATTTTTTGCTGAAGGTGAATTGCCCTTTAAGCTGTGAGTCTATCTTCTCCCAAGGGACCTGTTATCTTATATTGTTACAATTACTTATTTGCTTATCTAGAAATTGTTACAAAAGTATCTTATCTTCTGCTGTGGCTGTTCTGGGCTCTCCACCAAAAGCTAATTAAGTTTCTTTTTCTGGCTGTTCAGTGCAGAGAAAAACTGAACTTTCCAGTACAAACAAGAGACTGCAGGTTGAGCTGTCAAAAGAGGGACTGTCCCTCTAAAAACGGGACAGTTGGGAGGTATGCAATGACATTGCTCATAGCAACCAATTAGCAATTAGATTTAGTTACATACAATTTTTCAAACAGGAGAGCTGCACCAACGAGGCGAATTGAGAAACTCACCTCTGACAGCAGTGCCCCACTGGCTACCAGGAGCAGCAAAAATACCACTCCTGGTAACGTTTATAAGCTGAATTTCTGGTTTTCAAACCTTCAGAACTTCAACTGTTCTACTGCAGAGAGAGCAATTGTGCTCCTTGACCTCCTGGACCCCTCAGGCAGCATCATGCCCCCCCAGACTGCCTCCATTGCAAAAGGTGGCGCAGGGGGGGGGGAATAGCAATAGCAAGTGTGTACACACACACACACAGGGGCAGATTTACTAAGGGTCGAATTTCAAAGTTAAAAAAACTCGAAATTCGACCCTCAAATTAAAATCCTTCGACTTTGAAAATCAAAGTTGAAGGACTTTTAGCATATTCGATCGATGAACGATCGAATAGAAATCGTTCGATCGAAATGATTAAATAGTTCGAATCAATGATTCGAACGATTTTTATCAATCAAAGGATTTCTATTCGATCAAAAAAACGTACAAAAGTGCAGCGGAAGGTCCCCATAGGCTAACATTGCACTTCGGTAGCTTAAATTGGCGAAGTATGAAGTCAAAGTTTTTTTTAAAGAGACTGTACTTCGATTATCGAATGGTCGAATATTCGAACAATTTTTACTTCGAATCGAAGTCGAAGTGAATTCGAAGTCGTAGTATCCTATTCGATGGTCGAAGTATCCAAAAATTACTTTGAAATTCGAACTTTTTTACCTTCGAAAATTCACTCGAGCTTAGTAAATCTGCCCCACAGTCTCTATAACTGCAGCTCCTTTTTTTTGTCCAATTTGTGTTTAATGGGGGATTGCATGGTAAATAAATACAACTCATTACTCGGGTATACGTTTACCCTTTCTAGCATCAGGAGGAGCTTATACTGAAGGTTTTCTGAGTCTTGGCAGAGAAGCAATTCATCAAACATGTCTCCTGTCAAATCAGCGAGCTGCTCTTACTGTAATTCTTGCTGCAGTCACCGGCAGTCACCGGAGGTCACATCACTGCTTAAATGGTGTTGTGCAAATTGGCAGGCTTTATTGGCCTGTCACGTAATTCACACATAGTCTTTCAGTGTCCTCTTTTTATACATGTTCTCTATTAGATCATCTTATCTGCCTGTTTTGCTGCCTCTTCCTTTCATTAAAGCCATTAAAGCAGCTGTGTGGGTTGGAATGAGATACCATTTATGGGATTTGAGTTCTGTAAGGGCACTGGTACCCGTGGAATTTTTAGCCTGTAGGGGGTCGACAAAACACTCAAAATTGTACCATCGTTATGTTTGGCAGCACTGGCGAACAGGTATTGTTCCTCCTGCCCCTATCCATCCCCTAATTTGTGCATCATTTTTTATTGACTGCAAGATTAGTAAATGCTGTGGTCAGCAAAAGAAACAAAAGAAAGCCAAGTGACAGCTCCTTCTCCTACAAACTCAACCTGAAGGACATAAATGCTCCCTTTCAGTGTTTAATAAATGCTCTGTGCATTTTGTAGGCTCCCTTATTTTTCACGGTATGCTTAAAGGGGAACTATTGCGAAAATTAAAATTTAATATAAGCTTTCACAGATAGTCATTGACAATTAGATCCAATATATCTTACAGGGGGGCTCCTTTTGTCTAGAAGATGTATTAGAGCTCACTCTATTAAAATCACCAGACATCATGTCTCTCTACATGCAGGATTTGTGCAAAAGGCAGTTGTTTTGTTAGTTTGTACTGGAATTTGAGTGAGTTCTAATACATCTGCTAAGAAGCCCCTTCCTATAAGATATATTGGATCTTACTGACACCCAACTGCTGCATGAAGAGAGAAAGAAGGGAAAACGATGCTGAGAGAGGGATAGTAAAGATAAACGTGATTATTTTAGAAACAGTAGAGAATTTAATTGATTTTATTTAGAAAGTTTCTTATTTCAGTATGCTGAAGCTTATATTTGATTTTAATATTCGCGATAGTTCCCCTTTAAGGGAATATAAATCTGTAAACTAAACTGTACTGATAAATAGGGCAGGCATATATTTACTAACCCAAGGAGGAGCTGCATTAAATAAATACTTTACATTTGATGATCTAGGCAACTAGAGCAGACCCATGCAGAGCTTTGACCAGAAGACCCTACAGCAGCAACAATTGATATAGTGGCTAGAAATGATTATGCTTCCCGAGAAGAGACACTTCATGCTGATTCTGCATAGTATAAGAATGATCTGAATCATAACAATTTAAGAAAAGGAAGTTTGTACCAATCCCACAGTGATTAGCATACTAATCAGAAACATTATTTTTTTCAGAAACCAACAGAAAAAAAGCAATATTGTTATACAGAATCAGCAAAAAGGAAAATAGACCAGTCCTTCTTAATTCTTACATCTACAGGCCATTTGTATAAACACCACATTAATAATAAATTACTCCACTATCAAATAAAATAGGATGGCATGCATAGCATAGACAACAGTGGACCAAATAACAGAAAATTTTAAGTTTTGCTTCTTGCATTTCTTCTGGAATCCAGAATTAGAGTGCCATTTTGTGAACACTGTTATCATGGTAAGCTTTGCATCATCCCACAATCTTATTTATTCTCCAACATGGGGGATGTGATGGCCATGCTACACAGTGACAGTGAGGAGCGCAGTTACATCCAGTAGCGCAGAATGGAAAGTGAAAATAATTCCTACCCTGCTTCTATGCCTGGGGTAGAGTCCTGCAGCGGGTCGGGTCCCCGCAGGCACCCGCGGGTTACCCACAAAAAAAAGCGGGTACCCTGCGGAATGAGGGTAGGCTTTCTTCGGTCTCTTCCTGCTGCAACTCTCTCCCTGCAGCTTTCCCTCTACTCATCTCCCCCTCCCATCTGACAACACAGCTCTCTTATATCACACGGCACGCTTCTGTCCCTCTCCCTCTCGACTATCGGCCACGTTTGATGATGTCCCTTCTGGGTTTAATCAACATCACTTCCAGTTTGATGGTGGTTGGCGGGTTGTGGGTCGGGTTGCGGATAAGGCAATTGTGGGTCCAGGCCAGGTAGCGGTTCAAAGTGGGTAAATATGCGGGTCACGGTTGTGGGCTGCGGGTAGGGGTCGGGTCTGGGTCTTAGAAGTTGGTTCTACGCAGGACTCTGGCCTGAGGCACAGAGGCGGGGCAGGCAATAACATGACTGACAGCTGAAATGTTAAATACCTTTACAATAGGTACCTTCTATCCTAGCAACCATATTTCTAAAAATTGCTAATGGGAGAGCTGGTGAATAAAAAGCTAAATACAGAACAGAAAAAAAAACCCAGAAATAATAAAAATACAATCCAATTGCAAATTTAAAGGCGAACAACCTCTTTAAACAGTGAAGTTGTTCCCTAAATAAAGTTACTCTGCTAGAGATACATGAGTGCATATATTTCTTGTCTAAAATGGTGTCAGTGTATGACTCTTCAGGGTTTTATCCCTCTGCCACTGACCTGCTTATTCCTTCCAATTTCATACTGCCATGGGAGATAAAAGAATGTAGAGATGATACAAATACATTCCAATCCTTTCCTTACAGAGAGAAATGTGCATCAGCAAAGTAGCATGAGAAGACTAAAGGCGAAACAGACATTAAAAATTAAAAGGATGAAAATATGCACCTATGTTCAATATAAAAACAAAACATATAATCTCAATGTATTCTGCCAAGTATTTTAGTAAAAAGGTATTTTTTTAACATTGCCCATGGAGCACAAACACCTTTTGTCACCTCAAAAAGTACATGGGATCACTGTCCTCCTTGAATTAAAGGAGTTTTAGCTAATATTCTTGTATGCACCTTCACCGTGGGTGCATTTAGATCCAAAAAGCGATGTTATGAGAAAAAGGCTCTATAATAAGAATTAACAGCCCAAAAGTGTTTATTGCCACAAAATGTGCAGTTAATTTCTGCTATAGAGCATTTTTCTTGTAACTGTTTTCATTTTATACTCTCATATATTGCATATATTACAGATATGAGATCCATTATCCAGAAACCAGTTATCCAGAAGCCCATGCATTATTGCAAAGCTTCTGGTAGTAAACGTTTTGACAGTTCCAAGTAATGCGTAGAGGAAGCCAGTTAACTCACAGAAGTTTATAGCATTAATGATGCCCTGTATGAGGCAAATCAGCCTATTTATTTTATTACTGGTAGGGAAGTAGCCAATCAAATTAGAGGGATTAAATTGGGTTGGAATTGCTGGAGCGAAATTGGAACAGTGCACGTTTGTTAGACATAGCATTTTTATTCAGTGTATATACAGTATATGTGGACTGTAGACAATGGCCAACCATCGATAAAACAGTAGATAGGAATGAAAAAATTTTTATTATTACTTTTTATTCCTTATTAATGGGGCATTGCTCTTTTGAATTTTAGGTAATTGATGGAAAAGTCATTACAGATAAGAGAACGGCTGCAGTTTCAGCAATAGCAACAAAGGTGAGGCTTCATGTAATATTTACATCTTGATAGTGTTTCCGAAAGCAACTTTATTTTACTCCAATAATTTTTATAAAGAAACAGAAATATAAATTCAGACTGGCTTTCGGTGGGCAAAGAGGACGATTGGAAAAATCTAGACAAATACAAGAAGTCCTCTGCACTCAACCCATTATCAATATATTTAAGACAGAGACATTTTGTGCCTTAAGCTACTAAAAAATGCCTTACCCTTTAAACAAAACAGGGATTGTTTGTCCATATATTGCAATATATTTAAGATGGCCAACTATATCCAAGTCATCCCCAGTATGGCCAGTCCTTCACTAAGGGGCAGATTTATCAAGGGTCGAATTTGGAAGTAGAAAAAGCTTCGAAATTCGACCATCGAATTGGAATACTTCGACTTCGAAGTTTCTAATTTGGCCATATGCGGTCAAAGTAAAATCGTTTGATCGAACTATTAAATCCAAATTCAAAGTATTTCATCCATCGATCTAGCTATTTTTCTTCAGCTACAAAAAACTTAGAAAAATGCTCTAGAAGGTCCCCATATGCTAACATAGCACTTCGGCAGGTTTAATTTGGCGAAGTATTGAAGTCGAAGTTTTTTGAATGAGACTTACCGAATGGTCGAATATTCGAACGTTTTTACTTCGAGTCGAAGTATCATATTCGATGGTCGAAGTATCCAAAAAATTACTTCGAATTTTTTTACTTTGAAAATTCCCTCGAATTCACTTGACCCTTGATAAATCTGCCCCTTAATATAATGGGTTGAGTGCAGAGGACCTCTTGTATTTGTCTATGTGAATATTGTGGTCACAGCCTCACTGCATCATATTTTTACCCAGCATTCAAGGTTTTTCACAGACTTCCAGCGGAAGCAGAAAAATGACTTGCCAATAAAGTGTAATTTTAAAGTTTGAGCAAGGTACATTTGTATTGGTATGAGCTTAATGTGGCAGCATGTTGTGGCCATTCTCTTTACACTTCATGCATTTGCGCACTATTCAGTTGGTGCAGAAAAGGAGTGTGCATTTCTGGAGTACAGAGGGAGCCTTGCACTTATTGTCTGGTCAGTGACAGGTATACATTATATGGTTCCCTTACACCCAGGGCCAAATTTCTACTTTGTTCGCCCCAGGTCATAAGGTCCTGGCTTCTGCCCATTGCCAGCGACCCACCAGAGCATGTACATATGCTCTGGAGCATTGGGGATTACAGTACAGCAGAGAAAAAGAGATGCGAGTCCCCAGTGCTCCTTAGAATGCGGCTGAGCTGCATGCTGTCCCTAATATCTTTGGGTACCCCTAGGCCATCCCTGCTTACACCACTAGTGCCATAATCTGTTACTTTGGTACTTTCAGAACCAGTTAGTAGGTGCAAAGGCAGAAGATCAACAATATCATGAATGGTGTTTAAATGGAGGCAAACTGTAACCTTTTTGTTGCACCTAGAACCATGAGTTCAGAAACAAAGTCATAACTGTTCAGTTTTCCTTTGCAATAATATACAGAAAATCCTCTCATTTCTGAAATTCACATCTATTTTCATCACAACCTCCATATTAATACTGAAATGCCATAGACTCAGAGCACAACCCTAAGAAACAGACTAAGTATTCCCATTAAGAGATGAACTAATTTTTTAAATTTAAACTCTTACAGTTTCACTTTCCTGTTTTCTTTTAAATACAGAGGAGGTATGTGGATCTAAAGGCAGTATACAATAATTCATTCTGGGACACTTGCTTTTGAGATTAGATCTATAGAGATATCTTAAATAAGCTTTGTTTTTCTTCTGAGTCTGAATTAAAGTAAGACTTAAGAGCTTTATATTGCAATATAGGAATCCTGTTATTTCTATTCCACCATCACCTTTGACATTGTTGTTCATAAAGGTTCAGCAGGCCTCCCCCTTACTGCAGCTTGTCCCAAAATTGCTGCAGCAATCACTCACCCATGCTGTATCTTAAAGTTTAGCCATAACAAAATATTGGACATCTGGGCAAGGCTAGCATTTTAAAGCTAAAGATAGATGATTTGGTTTGTTGAAGTGGATGGTGGTACAAATTGGGTTGATCTGAGTTTGTATTCTGCCCCATGGGTCTCTAGCAAAAGAAGAAGATACAAATGCTAAATGCAGGTAAAAATTTACAAATATTTGGCTTTATTGTCTGCAGTTATGGATACAGTGTGTTGGTTGGGTGGACGCAGATGGGGCACTTTGTGGCCTCTCCTACTGTCAACAAAGACCTTAAAATACCTTTCCATCTTTTGATTACACTGGTTCATTGCATATGAATATATATATTTCAGGTGTCTGTGTCACACCTTGGGATACGATATCAGGAAAGCAAATTAAATCATATGTGTCTATATATATATATATATATATAGACACATACAAGAGTCCTCTGCACTCAACCCATTATCAATATTTTTAAGACAGAGACATTTTGTGCATACTGCTACTGAAAAATGCCTTACCCTGTAAACAAAACAGGGATTGTTTGTCCATATATTGCAATATATTTAAGCTGGCCAACTACGTCAAAGTCATCCCATATCTGGCCAGTCCTACGCTTAATTTTCATCTGATTCATTAAGAATTCTATTGCTTCATTATACATTTTACAAAGGGACTAAGTTTTACCTGCAACTTACTTGCTGCTTTCGAAGTAAAACTCCCAAACTTGGCTGCCCTTTTATTAGACACCAGTGGGATCACCTGACTATAGCTGGGAAGGGTGGGAGCTACAACATGGAGCTGGTCACATATATATATATATGTGTGTGTATATATCAATGCTATAAACATTATGTCATGTGCCCGGTGTTTATCCTGGTGTCTTCAACTGTTAGTGCACTTGGAATATATTATACTGTTGTTTCTGTTTCTCTTCCAGCTCCTTAAGCCCCTGTACACAGAAATCTTATGCATTCTGGGATCTGGTGCACAAGCCCAAAGTCATTACCAAGTCTTTATACAGCAGTTTTCATTCAAAGAGGTAAATAATGGCAGCGATTATGATAATTGATGCATTGACTTTGACCAGCTTGGGAAGAATTCAAACAGAAGCCTTGCACTGCGGGGGGGGGGGGGGGGGGGACACAATTATAATGTTTATCTGTCCTGCAAGCAGAGGTTCAATGAAATGTTAAGAATGGGCTTTGTGAAGCCAACTGGGTGCATTCTTTAAAGTCATCACACAAACACTGCAGTTATTAGATGCATCTCCTTGTTACTGTTGTAAAGTTTTTATTTAAGCAAGTGTGTCACAGATGTTGCCTGTCATCAGCCTAGCTGAGGATGCTGGGAACTGTATGTTACTACAACTGCGAGATGTTAAAAAAAATGCCCATGCTTTAAAGCTCTGCTGCTTAAGTCTAGCATTTAGATGTCTGAAATGTTAATGATAGCAAGTTCCTCTTATGGGAATGCAGTTTTAACCATTGTGTTGAGTGCCAAAGGAAAGTGTCCTTCTTAGATATATATAGACTAACAGGCAAAACTGCTGTATTGTGGTATCCATGGAGCAGCATAAACTTTTTTTATTGCACTGCAAAGGGCAAGGTAAATCAGGTCAAGGTCGTTAAGTGTACCACTTTTCTGTAATTGCTCATATTCAAAAAATATATGCATAGAGAATCCTCATAGCCCACCATTGTAGCAATCCTATGTTATCATACACAAAATATTATGGTGTAGCCTACAATAAAGTATACCAATGTGATAAATAAATCACATTAATAGCACACTATGGTTCCTTGCAGGTATATAAGCTATCCCTTCTGCTCACTCGTTGTTTATTGCCATTCAGGTCAGGATATATTTTGTGATATCAGCAATGTGTCAGTTTGTGGGAGAGCTGCCAGTAATACAAGTGAGGAAGGAGCACTAGTATTCCTATAAGCATCTCTCAAGGTCAGAACTAGTGTTTGATGGCCAGAACGAAAGGTGGCCATACACGCACCAATATTATTGTAAAAAAGATCTTTCGTATGCGTGGTGGGAGACAAGGGAACCGATGATGGTAAAAAAAAAGAGTACTTTTTGTTTTTACCTGAATATCAGATGATTCAGCTCTTAACGTTGGTAAAGTGGACGAAAGATCTTTCGTACACCCAATGGTCTTGGGTAAGATTGTAATTGTAGCATGTTAACATGCCAGTCTCAAATAAATCCTTACTGTTACTTGAGGCTTCAGTTTAGCATGTTATAGCTTTGTTTTGTCTCTGAATCTTTCATTTACAGATGAATTTAGTATACAAGACCAGATCCTTCTAATTTCACTGTAATAAGGTGTTTTCTGATTATTCTGGGATCAAAAGATGCTATTTCTAATACTGTCATTCTCCTTGGTCACGTGCTGCATTTGTAGTTTTCCAAACCTCAAATGTGGGTGTTTGAAATGTCTTCAGGGTTTTATTGGATGGGGCATATTGGGACTACAGACTTGTTTAGCTCTGATGTTGCTCTTTGTCTCTCATAACTGTCTAGGTTAGAGTTTGGAGCCGCACTAGGGAAAAAGCAGAACAGTTTGCCAAAACAGTGGCAGGAGACGTGCGTGTGTGTTCAACGCCACAAGAAGCAGTTACTGGAGCTGATGTTATCATCACAGTCACAATGGCAACACAACCAGTATTATTTGGGGACTGGGTCAAGCCTGGAGCACACATAAATGGTAACTGATACAACAGACAACTGACTAACTAAGATATTTCTATTCTATCCAACACAAGTGATATCATAACTTTTATAATTCCCTGTAAATAAATTTGATACATTTTTACAGTTGTTGTAACACTGTTGTATTATCAGTATTGTCTTAAAGAATTGACATTAACTAGGTACGGTATTATAAAAGCTAATGTCACTTAACTGAGATGTATAAGGGTATTAGCTCTTTGACATGTATAAGTTCTGAAGTCATAGACCAGGTGAGTTTATACAGATCCTCATCCAGAGAAATCAGCTTTGTACATGTCATTAGGATCATAATGATCTGGATTTTTTTTTAAAAAACATATTCTTCGCTATAAATGATAACATAAATAAGGTCTCAAAAATGCCTGCAGTGAATCTTCGCCCCCTAATGACATGGGGTTAGCTGACAAACTTGACATGCCAAAACATCATACATATTTGCGGCAGCATCTTTTTCTTGTTCCTAACACCAGTAGATTTGTTGTACCTATTACTGTGGATAAGGTACAAGGTATAGAATGTAGCGGTTCAAGGGAGCCCTGTACTGTCCAACTGCCAGTGACCAGGCTTTAAGTATGGGGGCTCTCTGACTGATAGTTATAAGAAAGTTGCCCAGATATCTATTGTATGGATTAGAAAACTCTGCCCAGTAAGAATAGTATCAGTTTGTGGTGGTCACCTTGAGATAGGGTTTACATAGGCCCAATTATGATCCTATTGTTGTCCCTAATGTTAAGATCAGGTCATTTTGGGATGCCACTTGAGTAGCTAAACTGGGAAAACATCTTTGCATGCAATCACATCTTTACAGTCCTTTTTTATGGTGCCTAGCAGCCCATACTGGGATAATTAATCAGGGTATTAAAGCCAAGGTTTCATTTTAGAATGGATGCATAAGCAGAAATTTTGTAGCAAGTGCTAAGAATTAAGCAAAGAGATTTGGCTTCACCTAAATGGCTTAATTAAAAATATCATTTTTATGACTCTAATGAATGGCTTAAAGGAAAGTTGTGCTAAGAATCTATGTTAGAATTTCGGATGCATTGTCTTACAGCTATTGGAGCTTGCCGGCCTGATTGGAGAGAGTTGGACGATGTTCTCATGGAGAGTTGTGTGCTGTATGTGGACTCTAAAGAAGCAGCTGCAAAAGAGTCTGGAGATATAGTGATTTCTAAGGTACAACTTTTTTACAAGATTTTGTGACTGTCCCACGTGCCTCAGGAAAATTGCATTGACACACCACGTTCTTTATTCGTCTGGAAAAAAAAAAACATGAATTCAATCTCTCCTACTTTTGTGTCTTACCTTCTGTATCCTTCTCATCACTGGTCATCCTGCTTCAGTATGATGGCTAATTTAGAGGGCCCTAAATCGAAGTGCTAAATGTGTTATGGGCTCTACAGTTTCACATTTTTACCAGTTACCTACTTCCACCTCTTCCATGCACCAAAGCCCAATCATCCTGTATATGGGACTTTGCTTAAGTTCCGCCACACTTCAGATATAGTTCTCTGCAACCATGAGGCCTCTTTTAGTTCCGGTGTAGGGACAAGGAGACTAGTTGTGTCTTCATTGCATCCATCTCTCTAGATACTGGGACTTGTGGAGAGCAGATGGGGTTTGGGATGGATCATGGGTGGGGTATGTAGGTGTGGCTTAAGGGAGTGGTTGTTTGCGCTGAGACTTTTTTTCATTGGGCCCCTTCTGTTCGTTAATGGAGAAGTCTTGGTTGGACTGGGCTAGCCCCATGTCAAATTTCAGAAGAAAATATAAAAAAACATTAACAGTAACAGTAAAATCAGTAACAGTAAAGGAACAGTAACATCAAAAAATGCTTTAGAAAAACGACTATTGTTTATATAAATAAGCTGCTGTGTATCCATGGGGGCAGCCATTCAAAGGAGAAAAGGCTCAGGTTACACAGCAGACAGCAGATAAGCTTTGTAGAACATAATGGTGTTATCTGTTATCCACTATTTAACCTGTGCCATATAGCCTTTTTTCAATTTCCCCCATTGATAGACAGCAGCTTGTTTATATGAACTATAGTAGTGTTTCTGAAGCAAACAGGTCAGTTTTACCAGTGCAGGGCAACACTACATGATATTTTAATTTCATGTAGTGAAATGTAGATTTTACTTTAAAATTGACAGAATCATTTTAGTAACAGGAGAGGTCCTTGATAACTTAGTAGTATGGGCCCATGATTTCTATGTGCCTTTTAAAAATATTTTATTATTATATATTTTATTATTTTATAAATGATTACATTTGTTATATTAAATAATAAGTCTATAGAAAGCCATTCATGCCATGTCCCCCTCTTTATCACTACTAGTACTAAAACCATTTTGTATATTTTAAAAAGCTATGTGTAATGTTTATGGTTACTGCATGGCCATGCACATTCATGCAGCTGTATCACTATAAAGGTTCTTGTGTCTATCCATGCCGAGCTATGCAATATTGATATTTTACAATGTGCCATAGTAGCTGCATGAACCATAAATAACAGCCCTTGACCAATGAGACTATTCTGTAAGTAGCCAGGAAAGTTAAGAGTATAATTTGCTGTCTGTTAAGATGTAGAACACTTCTCCTAGTTCCACTTCTGCTGTGAATTATTCATGATTACTGCCACTGGCCTTGGGGTCATTATGTGTATGTTGAATATACACGGATTCTCTGTCTAGTGTTTGTAATGGCCACTTCATTTCATTAAACATGCACAGTGAGTATACAAATAACCTAATGCAATAAAGTAAAACCACAAGCCCCGATCTCTTATAATTCTCTCCTTTTTGATCAAGTGCCCTGCGACCACTCAGAGATGACTTACTTTCCATAAGAAGCCTTTTGTGTGTGTTTTTTTTTTAGGCATCTATCTTTGCTGAGATCGGGGAAGTACTGAAAGGAACTAAACCTGCCATGACAGATAAAACCACAGTCTTTAAGTCAGTAGGTAAGTGCAAAATATTTATTAGACTATAAAATAAACTGCATACAGGTATGGGACCCGTTATCCAGAATGCTCCAAATTACGGAAATGCTGTCTCCCATAAACTCCATTACAATAAAATAATCCAAATTTTCTCCGTAATAAAAAAACAGTAGCTTGTACTTGATCCAAACTAAGATAAAATTAATCCTTATTGGAGGCAAAACCAGCCTATTGGGTTTATTTAATGTTTATATTATTTTCTAGTAGACTAGGGGGCAGTCTACTAGACTCGGGTGAATAGGCTGCATTCGACCGTTCTATTCGTATTTGATCTAATTCGAATCAAAGTATTTTCCAAAAAAAACCTTTGATTTTTCAAAGTCCACCAAATGACTCCAAATAGGTTCTAGGAAGGTTCTAGGAAGTCCCCCATAGGCTAAAACAGCAATTCAGCAGGTTTTATATGGCAAATAGTCGAAGTCGAATTACTGTACACTAAAATTACCTCAAAATTCGGATTTAAAAATTCTGATTTTCACTTCGACCCTTGATAAATCTGCCCCTTAAGGTATGAAGATCCAAATTACAGAAACATCCATTATCCGGAAAACCACAGGTCCCGTGCATTCTGGATAACAGGTACCATACCTGTATAACTAAAACCAGCTTAAAGGAGAGAAAATCCAGGAAATACAAAAATCACTGGAAAATGCAATCTGAGGGAGGAAATTAGTTCAATTGGAGTGTTCAACCAGAACCATGCTTTTTTTGGCAGAAAATAGAATGCAAACACTGTATAAGGAGCCGGCAGGATCTTCAAGTGATTTACAACCAATCAATACTTGTACACTACATCTTAGAAGCCAATCAGCTACCTAGCAGAACTTAGCCTTTATCTGCTATCCATAGTTCCTTCCCAGCTAACCTCAATATGTAGGCTAAACTAATATTCCAGTAAATAAGGGCAGGTTTATTATGAGGGTTTTTTTCGTGGAGGTACACCTGTCAGCCAGAACAGGTATAGAGGGATGTTTTTATTCCAGTTGTTCAAACCTTGGCATGTGCCACTAAAGGTATTCATGCTTGGTAAAATTTGGTTGCCATATCAGCATCCATTGCCTGAATTTGCAGCTAACCACCTTCTTAGAAGAGATTATTTTGCTTCCTGGTCTTTGAAGTTTTTTGATCAGAGTTCATTGTTGGTACAAGGACCACAACCCAGCAAATATCCATTCAGATACTGTTATGTACAGACAGGTCAGGTTGCGCACTAACTTCTAGCTAGTCTCTTTTTTTTGAAGGACCCTAAAAGCCAAAGTCATGGAGACCCCCCCCCAACCTCCTTGGCACCTCAGGGTTAACTGCTGGTGAGAAACAAGAGAGAACTCCAGCATGATAGTCACCATACAGTATTTTACAACTGGATTATTGTGCTGCAGTCTTGTAACAAAGCAGTTCGGTGTTTCATAGTAATAATTAAGGATGCACTGAATCCAGGATTTGGTTCAGGATTCGACTTTTTCAGCAGGATTCGGCCGAATCCTTGTGCCTGACCGAACCAAATCTGAATCCTAATTTGCTATACGAATTAGGAGCAGGAAGGGAAATCTCGTGACTTTTCACCACATATCAAGGAAATGAGAACATTTTTTTTCCACTTTTTTCTTTTCTGACCCTAATTTGCATATGCAAACTAGGATTCGGTTCGCTATTGGGCTGAATCTTTCACAAAGGATTTGGGAATTTGGCTAAATCTAAAATAGTGGATTTGGTGCATCGCTAGTAATACTATATACATTAATAGTGCCTGTGTAACGATCTGTTATCTGGGATCCCGGAGGAGGACAGCTGGTCCTAGGCAGACAGATGGCAACTGGAATTCCTCTACGGCTCCGGTCTTCACCGACGCCCTTTTGGGGCCCCGGACTTTCTGCGGCGGAGTCAGCAAAGGAGCCAAGCGTGTTAGCCAAAAGCGAAGTATCCAGGGATCAGGCAAAGGCGTAGTCAATTACAGGCAGTGGTCGGTTTCAGGAAGCAGAGAAGCGAAGTACCAAGGGATAAGGCAAAAGCGTCGTCAAGTTCAAGCAGTGGTCGGTCCGGGCAGCGAAGGTACAAGGTTGAATTAACAGGCCAAGGGTCGAATAAACAGGAAAGCAGGCAAACAGGGCTTGAGCAGGAACTGTGGAAACAGAAGCCAGCTTGGGCAATGTGAGGAGGAAGAGGAAGGTATTTAAGGGGACAGGAACCAATCAGGAGCAGGCTGAGGAAGACAGACAGATCAGGGACCAATAAGAAGGCAGGCGCCCAATTTAGAGGTCATAGCTCCTCAGTGTTTTGGCGGGAGCATTCATTTTGGCGTGCACCGGTGTTTATGCGCCGGCGCCTAAGTTGACGCGCTCCAGCGTTTATGGTGTTACAGCCTGTAGTGTAACAGATTCACCTTCATTCTTATCATTTCAGGTATGGCTGTGGAAGATACTGTTTCAGCGAAGCTCGTCTATGACTCCTGGCTGGCTGAAAATAAATGACCTGATTTAGGTTGGAGTGAAAATGCTTCTCGAGAAAAGAAAATAAAGTTTAAAAAATGTCTTACACAGAACCTTTCCTTGTTCTGTGAATGCCATGTCACGTATTATGACTTAATCCCATGCAGTATTGCTTGTTATTATTCCCCGGAACCCACTGATTCTTAGAAAATACATAATAAATCCAGCTACTTTATTGTTGCCTCATTAATTGTTACTTTACCTAAATAATAGCCTATTTACACTTATAGTATTCAGTACATCAATATGTTGTCATGTGTAAACACTGCTGTGCGTGTGCCCGTTTTAGGTGCAGAGAAGGCAATTCCATCTGAGCAGGGCCGGAACTAGGGGTAGGCAGAAGAGGCACGTGCCTAGGGCGCAAAGGCAGAGGGGCACCAGGCACGTACCTCTTCTGACGCCTTCCCCTAGTTCGGACCGTTTTGTCCAGAAGCTGTGGCAGCAGTTCGACGCACTCGCACATCTCCGACGCTTGAGTTGTTCCGCACACTTGCGCGGGCTCAACGCTCTTCCACGCATGCACTTTCTCCTTTAAGCGAGCGGTGGGGACGACTCTCCAGGTTGCCTAGGGTGCCTGGTTGACTTGGCCCGGCACTGCATCTGAGGGAGGGAGGAATAAATAAAGGAGAAGGAAAGGCTGTATTAACTTGGGAGTTCCAAAAGTTAGGCACCCCCAAGTGATTGTATATACTTACCTGACACTCAGGGCCGGTGCTCCTATCAGCAGAAAACTGCACCAGCCCGGGATTCTTCTAGTGAGCACCACGGAGCGATCCTCTTCCTGCTTCTAATTTCTTTGCGCGGGTGTGCATGCTCATTAGCTCGAAAAGCCGAACTTTAATGAAGAAGTTAGCTATTTAGTTCTAGTGCGCATGCGTCTGCTGCGGAAATTTGAAAAAGAAGAATCTGGAAGACAATCACTCAGTGGTGCTCACTGGAATAACCCCCGGAACAGTCCAGTTTTCTCCTGAAACCTGGGGTGTCAGTAAGTAAATACAATCACTTGGGGGTGCCTACATTTTTAAATAGGCCTTTCCTTATCCTTTAAGGTGATTAAGCCTTCTTGTGGCATCAACAGTAATGTCGTAGCCCAGTGTGAGATCCTGCTTCTGATCAGACATGCCAAAATTGATGTTGTGTGTCACCCAGTAACAACCAAGGGCCCCCTGAGAGAATATGATGTCAAGGGCCCCTTGACCAATAGTGAGTCTCAAAACACATTCAAAACCTTGGTGCTCCTATGAGTGAGAAATTATTTGTTCAAAGGTTAATGCTAAATATTGTCAAGCAGGCACTAAGCTGTTGTCAAAAACATTTCGTCCCACTAAACAAGAGGATGCCATATGCAACTTTCTGTATTATTTTATACCACAGCCCGAGGTAGCTTCAACACAAACAATTAAACCCTAATGCCATAAAAAACAGTAAAAACTGTTTTTTTTACAAAATGCATGATTTAAATGCACCAGGAGACAGAGAGGGGACAGGGGAGGCTGCTATTAGGAATGTGCACATAGGCTTAAGGGGAAATATGTCAAGCAACTAACCTGACAATTTAGATTATAGCAACTATTATGCCTGTTTCCTCTGTGAAACTGTAAAACCGTTATTCTCCCGTTTGAAACATTTTATTTCCTATTTTCCTTACAGATGTTTGTTCACTAATAATTCCCTGAATGTATTTATAAGCTCTCACTATTCCATTTACACTGTGCTGCATTCACCCCACTAACCTTATAGACCTCACTGCTTCCCTAAAGTATCCTGCTAATCTGAGGCAATACTTTTGGCTTATTGTCTTTCCCCTGACTGTATGCCCTAAATGGATTCTTTTCTATCTTTCTCACACAGCGACCTTTCGTGATCTTACTTCCCAGCGCACATTGTCTTAAATATCTTTGTTTTAAATATCTTTTGGAAGAAAGTGTTAAATCTGCGATTTATAGGTAATCCTTGAGAATTTCACGCTTCTTTTCATTTCACAAAGCAACTTGGCAGACTGTTGGCAAATAAATGAAGCACAAGCCAGAGGTACTCACCATCCATTGACAAAGTCCATTGTGGGAACCCAAGAGCTCTAGGGTTCCCCAGCATCAATAGATTCATCTGAACAGAATAACAGGGTGTATCACTACTTGCGACAAAAAAGTGCAACAACTTTAGGCATACTGTAAGTACCTTTAACGAATGTCTATAATTCATATGACTGTGGCCGCCACGGATGACCCTAGCGGCACTGGTGGGTCATAAATGAGCCCTGCAGTTTCTCAGATTTACTGGTTTACATTCACATTTTTTTTCTTATTTTCCATGTGTTAGTAAAACAGATTGTCACCATTTATCCTGCACGTGGAATTTGTGCTTATTCAGCGAACTTGATGACAAGATCTCATTCATTAATAAAATAGGGCCTTGAGTCGCCAAATAATCAGGACAAATTGATAAATGCTTATACTTGCTTGGTTACTTTGCATTACCAAACAATAATCTTATTCAGGAAAGTCACTGATTTCTTGATCCATAACATATCCATTCCCTTCAGTTACCAATACCAAATGATAACAGGAGTTACAAACTTAATTGATTAATCCCTCCGGTGTCTCTCATAGTCATTAGTATATAACATTTAAATAACTGTACTTCAGACGCTCACCAAGTTTGTAACGTGGTTCAGGTGCAACTGCCCTGAACCCTCCACTTACTTAATCTTATGTATGGTTTCAAAATGAGGGTCACTCTGTTGACAGTCCAGATGCTGCGCCCCAAACCCATAGCTAGGTCTATGATTACGTGTGGACACACATGAAAAGTGTTTGTTACTCTATGTGAAATAAAGCATCATTGATCTTAACCATCACAGAAGTTTGTGGAGTGCACGTCTAAAATGGGGCCTTCAGCTCTGTGGGGCTTATTTATTGGTTTTGGCACTTGCGGTTTTTATGTTAGAAAGTAGAACAAAGCCTTGTGAAGCTGACAGATGCATGGCACAAATTTTCAAGTTGTGTTACATGCTATTTAGGGACGCCTTCTATTATCCTGGAATTCTGGAGGAAAATGCTCCACTGGGTTTACAAGTATATTTAGTCCTGCAGTCTTGCAAAACAGTTATGCTAATCAGGTACATCAACTAATTACATTTGCTTTGAAATATATTGTTATTGTTGTAATTATGCAGAAAAGCTATTAGTTCCTCATTATACTAAGTGATATCTTTCCAAAATATCTCCCGTCATGGCGCATCTATACCCAGCTCATAGGTAAGTCCTCTTTCTACAATCATTTCAGTGATATTGCTAAAGGAGTTTGCATTTGAGATATTTGCCACAATTATATGATACACTGATGATAAGATTCCTGCACATTTGGAGCAAGTAGATGGTAAATGTGGGAGAATGCTGCATGTGATTTTTCTTGATCTACTGCAATTTTAAGATTATTTGACAATATATATATATATATATATATATATATATATATATATATATATATATATATATATATATAAATATATATATATATATATATATATATATAAATATATATATATATATATCATTCTGGTAAGGCTGAAAGGTACGTATAGGGCAAAGAACAACCTCGTTGTCACATTCAGCAAAATTGCATCCGGTGCACAAAAACGAACATGATGGTGCCGGCATTAGTTCATGAGCCAAGTGCAATTTGTGGCTAATGCTTTCTGTGGCATTAGTTTAGTGTGTAACACTTTGGGCAAATTGACAAAACCCTCTCAGGAAATCCTAAACTTACGCAATCAGGGTGGTGTTAAATCAAGGGTTCCTCAGCATTTACAGGGGCAATAGTGCATAATTATTTGTAACTATGCGGAACTATGTGGAAGTGCAAGGAGTGTGTTTGGATGAATACCATCAATATGTGCAACATCTTGCCAAAGTGTGAATGCCAAAAACTAGAAAAATTCTACTTTTTTCACTACAAAATCTGAACTTTTAGTGGGAAAAAAAACCTCTATTTATTTCAGGATTAATTAAAGCCCAGTGCTGGAAAAAGTCCAAATTCGAAAATTTAGCATCTCAGACCTGCCGAGGTTGTATATAAGTCAGTGGGAAAGGTCCCTATCCTATTTGGAAATGTCTGTGGTCTGTGCTGCAGTTAGCCTGAAAATCCGACTATTATGGGCAAAAATCCGATACATTTGGACTTTTTGGGAAAAAGCGCACAAAAATCAGATTTTTGCTCCATTTTATGGAGTTTTTAACCAATCTGATTAAATCATGCTTTTTTAATAACAAATAAGGTTAAATTGTGTATTTTAATTTTGTATTTTTTTAAATAAAACACTTTTGGATTTTGATAAATAAGGCCCATCTTAGATGGGCTATGTGCAGTTCCGTTCATAAACAATCCCTTAACTGCAGGGCTGTATTTAGGTTCGATGCCGCCCTAGGCATTGGACCTAAACACACCCCTACGTTGTGTGTGCTGACGTCACGTGAGCGGTCAGCGGAAGTGACGTCAGTGTGCCGTGCACGTGATGTCACTTCCGCATATTTTCTTGGACCCCTTACCCCTCAGCTCCGTCACATGATTTTCTATGGAAATCCATGGCGGACTAATGTCCTGCTCTAATATTCCACTGAATCAGACTGACACCTCGTATGTTTTCTCATATAAGGTACTAAAATATAACATAAAACTGTGTTTAACATGTTCATTATAAATCACATAACTCTCTAAATCTTAATTAATTATTCTGCACCTAGGATTCTCTTCTTGCATTTTTATGTACAGTCCTGAGCCAGGAAAATGTCTGTACAATGACTATAAATCAGTATACTGGACTCCGGTCCCTAAGCTTGACCATCATCAGTCATTGCCCATTTATACGATATTCTATCAATCACTGTGGTTTATTGTCACACACTTATAATACATTGGTGCTGCTTGAAAGGACTTTGGAAGAGCATTGCTGACACAGAGCTTGGATAGTGTATGTAGGGGGAAGTAACTATTCATCTAGAAAGAGACTCTTATTCCAATTACCTAGCCAATTGTTCACTGACAATGAAATCTCTTATATATTCCGCTTTGGTAATTATAAAAGACAGGAACCTTGTAATAATCCAAGTGTAACATGTTATCCACCTGGTATCGTTAATTAAAAATGACATTGTTCTAAAGAGCAAATTATGCCCAATGTGTGCAAATACACCCAATTGTTTTAAATTGCAGGAAAAATACGAGGACCCCGAATCAGAATTTTCAGTTAACTATTTATTAAGTTTTTGTTCAGGAAACATTATATTATTTGCATGTTTGTATATACAGTATGTACAGTAAATATGCAAAAGAATTCTGCACTCATGGATCTTTGGCAAAAATAATTTATATAATAATTTATATAATAAACACTGCAGTTATGGTTAAATATTTTTTACATTTATTTGCCAAAGACAAGTGCAGAACTTCTTTTGCTTATTTTTAATTTTTATTTTTTCTTGCACCCGAGCAGCTCTTTTCTACATTGCTTATATATACAGTCATATGAACAAGTTTGGGAATCCCTCTCAGCCTTCATAATAATTGACTCCAGTTTCAACCAAAAAGATAACAGTGGTATGTCTTTTATTTCCCAAGAACATCTGAGTACCGGGGTGTTTTCTGAACAAAGATTTTTAGTGAAGCAGTATTCAGTTGTATGAGATTAAATCAAATGTGTAAAACTGGCTGTGCAATAATTTGGGCACCCATGTAATTTTGCTAATTTGAATGCATGTAACTGCTCAATATTGATTACTGGCAACACCAAATTGGTTGGATTAGCTTGTTAAGCTTGTTAAGGTAGGTGTTTCCAATCATGAGAAAAGGTATTTAAGGTGGCCAATTGGAAGTTGTGCTCTGGTTTGACTCTCCTCTGAAGAGTGACAGTATGGGATCCTCAAAGCAACTCTCAAAACATCTGAAAACAAAGATTGTCCGGTATCATGGTTTAGAAGAAGGCTATTTAAAGCTATCTCAGAGGTTTAAACTGTCAGTTTCAACTGTAAGGAATGTAATCAGGAAATGGAAGGCCACAGGCACAGTTGCTGTAAAACCCAGGTCTGGCAGGCCAAGAAAAATACAGGAGCGGCATATGCGGAGGATTGTGAGAATAGTTACAGACGACCCAATTCAGCGCAATTTTCACAAAGAACATCTGTATGGCAGGGTGATGGGAAAGAAGCCCTTTCTGCACTCACGCCACAAACAGAGTCGCTTGTTGTATGCAAAAGCTCATTTAGATAGGCCACAGTCATTTTGGAACAAAGTGCTTTGGACTGATGAAGCAAAAACTGAGTTATTTGGTCATAACAAAAAGCAATTTGCATGGCGGAAGAAGAACATCGCATTCCAAGAAAAACACCTGCTACCTACTGTCAAATTTGGTGGAGGTTCCATCATGCTGTGGGGCTGTGTGGCTAGTTCAGGGACTGGGGCCCTTGTTAAAGTCGAGAGTCGGATGAATTCAACCCAATATCAGGATAATGTTCAAGCATTAGTCACAAAGTTGAAGTTACGCGGGGTTGGATATTCCAACAAGACAATGACACTTGGAAATCTACAAAGGCATTTATGCAGAGGGAGTACAATATTCTGGAATGGCTTTCACAGTCCCCCGATTTAATATCATGGAAAATCTATGGGATGATTTGAAGCAGACTGTCCATGCTCGGCAGCCATCAAATTTAACTGAACTGGAACGATTTTGTATGGACAAATGGTCAAAAATACCGCCATCCAGAATCCAGACACTCATCAAAGGCTATATGAGGCATCTAGAGGCTGCTACATTTGCAAAAGGAGGCTCAACTAAGTATTGATGTAATATCTCTGTTGGGGTGGCCAAATTTTTGCATCTGTCTAATTTTGTTATGATGCATATTGCAGATTTTCTGTTAATCCAATAAACTTTATGTCACTAGGGATGTAGCGAACGTCGGAAAAAAAGTTCGCGAACATATTCGCGAACTTGCGCAAAAATGCGAGCGGTTCGCGAACGGTTCGCGAACCCCATAGACTTCAATGGGAAGGCGAACTTTAACATCTAAAAAAGACATTTCTGGCCAGAAAAATGATTTTAAAGTTGTTTAAAGGGTGCAACGACCTGGACAGTGGCATGCCAGAGGGGGATCAAGGGCAAAAATGTATCTGAAAAATCTGCCTGTGTGTGCTTGGAAGAGATAGTGTAGGGGGAGAGCTGTTAGTGATTTCAGGGACAGATGATAGTAAGTTTGCTGGCTAGTAATCTGCTTGATACTGCTCTGTATTGGAACAAAAAAATAAATAAAAGCAGTCCTTACAAGGACTACTGTTATTGCAGCAGTCAGCAGATGAGATCAGAAGCAGGACAGCTGCCCACTGCAGCTACATACAGAGCACTGCAGTAGAAGGTAGATTACTAGCCAGCAAAGCTACCTAAGCTTAAATGTCCCTCAAACCCCTGCAGACTTCTGTCCCTCCAATAACAGAGCAGTATCAAAACGATTACTAGCCAGCAAACTTTCAACTGTCCCTGAAATCACTAACAGGCAGCAGCTCTCTCCCTACACTATCTCTTCAGCACACACAAGCAGAGTGAAAAAACGCTGCAGGGCTTCGGTTTTTATAGGGAAGGGGAGTGGTCCAGGGGAGAGCTTCCTGATTGGCTGCCATGTACCTGCTGGTCTGGGGTGAGAGGGCAAAAAAAAGCGCCAACAATGGCGAACCCAAAATGGCGAACGTCGCGCGACGTTCGCGAACTTCCGGCGAGCGCGAACACCCGATGTTCGCGCGAACAAGTTCGCCGGCGAACAGTTCGCGCCATCTCTATATGTCACTGCTGAAATACTATTGCTTCCATTAAAAGGATGTTGCTACTTTGAAAGCTCAGCCAGTGATAAACCAAAAAATGCCAAAGAATTAAGAGGGGTTCCCAAACTTTTTCATATGACTGTATATATGTATGGGACCTAGGGTTCTCCAGATAAGGGATCTTTCCATTATTTGCATCTCTATACCTTATGTCTACCAAAAAAACATTTAGACAATAATTAAACCCAATAGAATTGTTTACTTAATTAATTAATTATATCTTAGTTCTATCTCAGTTACAAGGTACTGACTTGTTATTACAGGGAAAATGAAAGAACTTTTAAAAAAATCTCAATTAAAATGGAGTCTATGGGAGATGGCCTTCTGCAATTCAGAGCTTTCTGGATAATGGGTTTCCAGATAACAGATACCATACCTTTATATTGTATGTATTACTGATGCTCTGAATACATAATTTTTGGGTTCAGAGCCAAGTATTAAACCCCAAGCAAAAACAACTCAAACCCTGAAATTCACACTCTGTGGGGCACATTTACATAGGGTCGAATATTGAGGGTTAATTAACCCTCGATATTCGACTGGTGAATATAAATCCTTCGACTTCGAATATCAAAGTCGAAGGATTTACCGCAATTAGTTTGATGGAACGATCGAATGGAAAATCGTTCGATGGAACGATTAAATCCTTCGAATCTAACGATTCAAAGGATTTTAATCAATCGATCGAACGATTTTCTACAACCAAAAAAACCTTAAAAAGCTTATGGGGACCTTCCCCATAGGCTAACATTAAGGTTCGGTAGGTTTTAGGTGGCGAAGTAGGGGGTCGAAGTTTTTTTAAAGAGACAGTACTTCCACTATCGAATGGTTGAATATTGGAACAATTTTTAGTTTGAATCCTTCGATTCGAAGTCGTAGTCGAAGTAGCCAAAAAAAACATTCGAAATTCGAAGTTTTTTTTATTCTATTCCTTTTTCGAAGTTTTTTTTATTCTATTCCTTCACTCGCGCTAAGTAAGTGTGTGTGTGTGTGTCTGTATATATATATGTGATATAATTATGTATTATATTCTGAAACCACTGTCCAGTGAAAATATAAGTTCACAGTAAAATATATTGTCTTCTGTTTAATTTGGCAAATATGAAATATATCAAGTTACAATTTCCTGTATTTTTAATTTGTCTTTGTCCTAGACATTTCCATTTCAGAACAGTTCCAGTCTCACTTTCCAAACTGAGAGCATTTTTGGCATGAAATATAACAAGCATTATTTAGTACCAGTTTATTCAGCTGTGATGATCCCCACGTTTTGCTTTGGGTGATGACATTGCTGTACAAAGCTTCAATATGCCAAGGGGGATCAGATAATTTCACTGATGACTAGTAGTTTGGTACAGGTATGGGACCTGTTATCCAGAATGCTCGGGACCTGGGTTTTCCAGATAACAGACCTTTTTGTAATTTGGATCTCCTTACCGTCTTCTACTAGAAAATCATGTACACATTAAATAAAACCCAAGAGGCTGGTTTTGCTTCAAATAAGGATTCATTATTTAGATCAAGCACAAGGCACTGTTTAATTATTACAGAGAAAAAGGAAATTTAAAAAATTTGGATTATTTGGATAAAATGGAGTCTATAGGAGACAGCCTTTCTGTAACTCTGAGCTTTCTGGATAACAGGTTTCTGGATAATGGATCCGATACCTGTAGTAATAAAATTGAATTACAATGCTCTCCTCATTCCATAATTATGTGGCTCAAGTTCTATACAATATGCTAAGGGGTTACCTTCTGCTGCATAACACTAGACTGGCAATAGTGTCCCCAAGACATGCATTATTATGAGGGTAATGCTTAATTGCTAAATTGGACTGTACCGAACACTTTTTTGCTGTTGTACCATATATATATATATCTGTTTTCATATACTTGTAACCATATATTTACCTTGATGCAAAATATTGGATAACCTGCATTTTATTGAGTGGGATTGGCTTGATTAGGAAAAAGCCTAACTTCATTCTTCTTCTTCCATAGACTTCTTAGGGTCCAATTCTAATCTAAAGAGTCTACAGAGACAATCAACTCCAAGGTCTATCAGTTTCTAAATCTAAAAGGACTGACAAGGGCTTCACTGATGGCATTGACTAAATTCAGTATCCATGGATTTTAGCGGAAGGTTTTGTCTACTGTTAGTTTTGAAAGTATTCTCTACCAGGCAAAATGCAGAATCAATAAATATTTTTATAAGTTGGGACAGGGCTAGAAAAATATCCAAATGAGTACAAGTATAAATTAAAATAATCAGCATTGTCCCATTCATACTAGACTTTGGAATGATAACCCACAGATTCTAACCAGGTGACAGAACTACTCAGGGAATCCTGATGCTATTTTTCAGCGAGCTTGGAAGAAGTTACTCATATGATACAGGGACTAATTTCCTCTCCGGCAGCCATAATAAACCCTCATGACCAGTAGGACTTTCTTCTGCAGTACCTCATTAAAATTTTATTGGTAAGAATATGGTTTAAAGCGAAAAAAAATTTAGCTTCTTCAAAGTAATTCTCCCAGTTTTGAATTATACATATCAGATATGTACATTATTGTGAAGGTCAAATTGGCTTTGGTTTGCTTAAGACATGTTGGAATGCAAATAGACTTGGAAACATATATAAAATATGCAGCGCAAATGATGACTGATAATATGCACGACAAAACTGCCATGTGTGCTCTCATAAATGGTCCCTGATTGGGAATGGATCTTATTAAATAAGGGCACACTTAGAACGGGGGAATTATTGATGCAAATTGAGGAGATGAAAGAAGAACTGAATTATATATTTTTTAGCCCTTGTGGATGTCACTGCCACTGGTTATCAAGTCAAACCTCGTTTATGTCAGCCCAAAATGCATTAAATCTGTTGTTGACAGTAGCCAGTTTTTCTGTTGTTCTGTATATTCACAAATTATTCCTCTTATACTGCTGTCTAGTAGTTAAGTTAAAACTTCACAATATCCATTTGAAACTATCGCGGAAATGAAAATTTCATTTTAGCTTCAGCATACTGAAATAAGAAACTTTGTAAATACAATCAATTACAAATTTTGTACCGTTTCTGAAATAATCAAGTTTATCTTCACTATTCCTCTCTCAGCATCTGTTTCTCTTCATTCTGTCTTCATTTAGGAGTTGGGTGTCAGATTAATGATCCAACATATTTTATAGGGGGGCTGATTATGCCTAGAAGATGTATTAGAGCTCACTCTATTAAAATCACCAGACATCATGTCTCTCTACATGCCGGATTTGTGCAAAAGGCAGTTATTTTGTTAGATTTTGTCTGTACTGGAATCAGTTATTTGAGTGAGCTCTAATACATCTGCTAGGAAAGGAAGTCCCCCCTATAAGATATATTGGATCATTCATCTGACACCCAACTCTTGAATGAAGACAGAATGAAGAGAAACAGATGCTGAGAGAGGGATAACGAAGATAAACTTGATTATTTCAGAAACAATGCCGATTTTTTAATTGATTGTATTTAGTAAGTTTCTTACTTCAGAATGAGGAAGCTTATACTAAATTTTCATTTTCGCAATAGTTCCCCATAAAACAACAAAAAGCAACCTTGCAACAACATGGCGCCTGCTTTCCATTCGTTGTATTATGACTTTTTCTAATAATAACAAAATGACCACTGAATTTTCCGGATTTTACAAATGATTGTGTATACACTATGATTTGTTGAAGGCCTAGTACACATTGAAGAATAAATTCTAGAAACTTGACCAATGAGTGCATCCATTTGTTCTTTTGTACATCTTGCCCACTGAAAATAATTTAACAATACAGATTAGAAATTGAAATGTCTTGCCTTGATGTGTACCACTAAAACTGTTTGTTTTGCCATCCTCATACACTTGTTCCAGGCATGTAACTGCCTTTAAATCATGTCATGCACCAGTCTTTTGCTCAGTGAATCCGCTGAGGAGAGAGGAAGATTGGATGAATGATACCAACTACAATACCATCTGAGCCCTTGAATGCATTGGGTCAGGTAATACACAGTTTAAGAGCTCATACCAGTTTTATAATCTAGTGTCAGTGGTTTTTCCTGGTTTGACCATGATGTTCTTCCTTTTTTCTATGGCATTGAGAACCTTCTTTCTTGGTCCAAGCGCAATGTTAATGCTTTGTAGGTCTTCATTAGCACAAAGCATAAGAGCATCCAAATCTATCTTTTCCCTGATAAGCGTAGCATATAATTCTAGCAAACCATGAGATACCAGAAAGACCTGAAGAGGAGAGGTTTCACCTTCATCTTCCAATTCCATCTCATCTTCATCCCAAGCCACGTTCGATTCTTGTTCATTATCCGACTCTTCCCCGTTTTCAGTTTCATCTGTAAGAAGCTCACTTGGAACCTGAAAACCTAAATCACTTTTAGCTGTTGATAGATCATCAAAATCAGAACTGATTCCTGAAGCTAGATTGCGTCGGAACACTATATTCCCAAGACCAGGCCGATTGAAAATGGATTCTTTTTCTTTCCCTTCAGTTTCTTCCTCATTTTCATTAAAAACATCCATGGCTTTGGGACGTGAAGAACTGACACTTTCATCATTGGCAAATATCACATTACTCACTGTTTCCCTGTCAATTGTGTTCTTGTCTTTCTTTTTTAACTTCAGCTGGAACGTGTCCTTAAGACCTTTGGAGATACTGCTTATTGTAGATGGAGTAGAGAAACGAGCACCAACTGAGCCGGACAAGGTTCCTTTGGAAGAGTTAACTGTCCCACCTTTACTTTTATTATAATTCTTGGTCATCTGATTCTGATGCCGATCTTGAATTTTCTCACATTCTTTGACTTTTCTATCAGCATCCTTCACTGCTTGTTCCTTCAGTCTTTCTACCTTTTTAGGGTTTAGGGATGTTTGTTTATTTGCTGCTCCATCCAGAATTTTGACACACTCGGTGCGGTCTTTTATAGCAGCCACGTCAAGTGGTGTACGATATTTGTTGTCCAGCGCGAATATATTAGCTCCAAAGTTGACCAGGAAGGAAACACAGCTCGAGTGCCCTTTTTCAGCTGCATGGTGCAGGGGCGTGTTTCCCCAAATGTCACTTTTGTCTGGATCCCCTCTGAAAGACATACAATTTTCGGGTTAGGATAAGTAATGCTACTTATGATAAGCACATTAAGATCTGCAAAGCTTTACTTCTAGATTCCTGAAAAAGTCCCATAAATGTGATTTGCAATTTTCATCTAATGGGCTCAGGTCTGCTTGACAGAATACAATATATCTTCATTATGTTTGGTATATTGGTACAGTTTTTTTTTTAATTTCAAAGGGTTGAAAAGTTTTGCTGTTGTAGCCTGGAGTTAGAAATGAAGCAGTTTTTTATTAAATATTACTAAACAGCATCCTGGAGGGTAGAAAAATAAGGAAACCATTTTGTTTTCCTTGCGTCTAAATTAGCTGCTTGATACAAATAAATTAAGTCTTTGATGTGACCATAACATTGCTGTTTAAATTAGAAATGAAATCATATCGGCCTTTTTGGTCATTTAGAATTCTAATGGACTATTAGAATAGTCCATTGCTGGAGCTGAACAATTTCAATATAAAGCTTGGAAGGGTTTTCAATAAGGATCAGTTTGACAACAAATTGTTGATCTATGAGCAGAACCTGTGCCATATATAATTGTTCTCGGGAGTATATGCTACAGCGGGGCTGACCGCAACCCCCCCTCATGTGGCCCTCCACATCAAAGTCTGCCTGCTGTGTCGGTTTACCATATGTAAGCTTTAAAAGGTATCACTAAAGAGACTGACTGGCCCCTGCATTGTTTAAACCTCAAATTCAGACTAATCCCCTGTATTGTTCACACCTGTGACCCCCCTGCATTGTTCACACTTGTGACACCTCTATTTTTCACTCCCCAAGACATGTACTGTTCTACCTGAGACCCAGACTGAAACTGCCCACATTGTTCTCCTGTTCACACCATACAAAATGCTAATGGGACACCAGCACTGTGTCACTGTATGTAGTACATATTAGAATGATAGTTTGTCCTGTCTCCTGCTCTGTTCTGCCTTCCCTATACTCCTGTGTGTGTCATACTTTGGTATTTGTTCTGGGGGTTTGTTAGCATTTGAAAATTATTGTTAGTGGCCCCTAAGGTGTTTAATCATATGCTGGGGTTCTGTATTATACACAGGGGAGGAGGAGGCATATGGATTAAAGGGTATGTCTTAATATGACTTAACTTTTTTCACATATGAGTGACATCCTTGCCAGGGCAGACACAAGGTAGTTCGGCACCCCAGGCAAGAGCTTCACTCAGTGCCCCATTGTCCTGCATTACCATTTCCCTCCTTACCATGATGGCTTTTAAATAAAGAGAGCAAGAAAGTGTACAACACTTTTTCATTTATATTACTGCCCCTGTATCTGTACCAGCAAGCTCAGCAGCCATCCATCATACAGCCCTCCTGCAGCCATCATATTGCCCCCAATCTTTACCTGAGTCAGCAGCAGCCAAAAATAAATCTGATCACATCATATTGCCCCCAAGTATTTATGTACCTGTGCCAGTTCCCAGCCCAGCAGCAACAGCAAACATATGGCCCCTAAATCTGTACCTGGCTGTGCACTGTATCTGGCTTCACACTTTACAGTAATAGAAAGAATGTCTTCAGTTCAGTGCAACTGTGCAAGGCTGAGAGCAGAGAGAGCCACACCAAGCAGCCCTCCAGCTCTCTGCCTCTCTCTGTCACCCAACACATCAGTGACGTCACTGACGCATGAATGCACATCGCGGTGTACTGCACAGAAGGAGCTATTACTTGCCGGCAAGAGGGAGAAGGGGAAGTAGATGGATTCCACCCAAATGGGTGACCATGATTACTGAAACAAATTATTAAATAAACATAGGGATGACACCCTAGACAGCCACCTACTCTGCCTACCCCTAGTTCCGGCCCTGATCCCTGCAGTGAGCACCAACCATCTGGTTTTTTGGTGTGCTATTAATGTGGACATGGTCTTGCGGTAACATGGGTGTGGTTTAAAGTGGGTGTGGTCTAAAACAGGGAGTGGCTAACACTGGCTTCCGTTATCGGCCCTCCACCATGTAGAAGTTGGACAGCACTGTGCTACAGTATCCCTGCAAGTCCCCATGCGTTTGGGCAGAAATCCTACAGTGCTTAAGGGCCAAGTCCATTTCAAAGCTAATATAAATTCAATACTAGAAATACTGGTGTAATATATTGAGGTATTCTCTTTAAAGCTTGAAACTCAATTGCTAGAGGGGGCAGCATACATTAATCCTGGTATCGCCTGAATAACAATTTGTCAGTTAAATTCTGAATATTTTATTAGTGTTGTCTGTGTAAGCATAGGAACCAGATGTACTGTACACCCTAAACCTTCTAGGTGTGTGTTTGTCTCTCCTTTGTTTTACTAGGATGGGTATATGCTTGTGTAAAATGGCCTTTAATCAAGGGGCTGCATGATGTCCGATCCCCATCTTGGGGGCAGATTTACTAAATTATATATATTATATTAATTATTTTGTCTTTATAAAGGTTCCCTGGACATTTGTAATAAAAAGTGGTAACTTCAAGCATTTGCACCAACATTTATAATAAAGACGTCCATACAACTTTAAAATACCCGCCATATGCAAATTGACCTAAGCACAAGATTACTAGCTTATTTTCGCTAGGCACAAACGAACGCTAGCGCATCTTTGCTATGAAATGCTGGCACTGCAAAAAAAGTAATGCTAGAGAAAAATCGCCAGCGTTTAGCGATGAAGGGGCGCAAATTCCCATATTAGTGAATAAACGTTATGGTAGCGAGTTTGCGCCTGACGTAAAAAGTGGTGCGATGTTTGCAAAGCAGGTGCTGGCGACAATTCGCCCTTTAGTGAATCTGCCCTATGGAGTCAGGATGGAATTTTTGCCCCCTCTGAGGCAAATTGGAGAGGCTATAAAAGTTTTTTTTTTTTTACTTCCTCTGGATCAATTAGCAGTTAAAATAGAGTTAAAAGGTTTTAACGTGATGGACGTGTGTGTTTTTTCAACCTAACTTACTATGTTATTATGGTGAGAGGAAGGGTGCATTAATAGAGAATATGTTGCATATACCTATGTGTACCACTGCTCTTTTAACACAAGCATTATGAATTGGCTGCAAAGACTCTGAGTACCAGTGGGAACTTTTAGTAGGTGGTACTTGTAGCAATCTATACTATGCTTTATGAATAAGATGCAAAATATGAGCATAAAGGGATACTGGGTGTTACTGGGCCCCAGGCCTTGTGCCTGGTTAAGTCCAGGGGTTAGGAAAAGGGACCACTGTTCTGCTGAAATAGTTTCATCTGTTATGCACATGGCATAGTCCAGTAGGGAATGAAATAAAAGTGATTCAGCTCATGGAGAGTCGTCCAATAAAACAGGCATATTAATGGTTAAAGCCTACTACAGAAATACTAAAATGACCACTTACTATTGCAGAAATGTCAATATATGGAGCAGAGTATAAACATCTTTTAGACTTATATGGGCTTAGTTTTGGTCTTAGAACAAGTCAAGCAAAAATTTGATAAATATAAATAGGTGGTATTTTTCTTATTCCTGTTCATCACATGAGAGCAGGCTTAAAACACTGCTTGCTTTTATCTGGTTAAAAATGCTGTTCCAGCATTCAGTGGTATAACCTAATTATGCAAAACTATATTGATTGCAGCAGGGGGAAAATAACTCAAGGTGGACAATAAGAGGGTTATATACTAAACTCCGAATGCTAAAAACCCGAAAAATTTGTGTTTTTTTTAGTATTAAATTCGACTTTTTAGTGAAAAAAAAAAATCGCAAATAAATTTACGAAAAGGTAAATATCAGCTGGATTCTGGGCGGATGGAGGTGGCCAGTGGCTGAATTTATGTGTATTACAAACCCTAGCTGATGAATATATGCATATGCTAAACTGAGCTATCCATCGGCCACTTTTCAGTTTAGCTGATCATCTTTTGTAATGCAATCTGTAATCCAGAAACATGTCATCCAGAAAGCACAGAATTAGGGAAAGGCCATTTTACACTAGGGTTGCCACTGCCCAATTTTGGCCATGTCATAGCCCCACTGTGATATCATAAGCCCCATCGCTCAATAACACTGCTCCGCCACATGACATCACAGCCCCACCCACCTGACTGCTGCTCTGAAAGGTGGCAACCCTACCTCCCGTAGACTCCATTATAATCAAATAACAACATTTTAATTCAAATTTAAAAATGTAAATAATTTTAAATCTAAAAATGAATTAAATATTAAATTTTTCTTTGTAATGATGTACCTTGTACTTCAACTTACATACAATTCAACTCATCCTTATTGAATGCAAAACAATCCAGAAAACAATATTGTATTTTAGTGTATTTGTTTTCAGCTTTGGACTCTGAATAGGCATAGTTCATGATTTTTCATCTTTAAATACCATGCCTGCATCTGTTATTTGGAAACCTGTTATCCAGAAACCTCAGAATCAAATTTCCTTTTTATCTGTAATAATAAAACAGTATATTTAATATTATTCCAGTTAAGATAAAATTGTTCCTTACTGGAGGCAAAAAAATCCTTTTGGGTTTAATGAAAGTTACATTTTTTTTTAGTAGACTTGAGGTATGGAGATCCAAAGTAAGGAAAAAACGGTTATGTAGTAAAACCCAGGTCCTGAGAATTCTGGATAACAGGTCCCATACCTGTAATGATATTATGGCCTTTGCACTAGCCATTTATCAACCCTAAATAAACTATGCATTTTGTTTGTGTTTTTAATGGGGATGTAAAGGCAAAAAGAAAAATCCAATTTTTACTTTCTTTAATGAAAAAAAATCTATCTCCAATATTCTTCAATTAAAAAATCTGTAAAAGTTTTATAAGAAATCTGACTGTATGCAGTTAAATTCCCCCTTTTACTTGCTCTGACTGCTGCAGATAGGAAACTTCAGACGGTCCCTAACTGCACTGCAGGGAAACAATCATACTTTCAACTGACAGGGGGGAGCCCCCCACCTTACTTCCCAGAAGTTGAGCAGCTTTGTTTGTTTCCCTGTAAAGCAGCCGGCGACTGTGTAGAGATTTGTATCCGCAGACCCAGTGCAGTCTGTTTATTCTGATTATTAATCAGTCTTGCTGTATCAGCTTCTATGGCAGATGTTTTGACTTGTGCTGTTTTGATAATTTATGACGATCCCTCAGCTTAACCTCCCAACTGAAGCTCAGACCAAACTGAGCATGTGCATGGTCTTGGTCTTCAGGGATGTATATCAAAGCTTCAAGAGGATGACCCCCTGTGGCCAACTTTCAAAAGCATAAATCATTTGTTTGATTAGGCTTCTGGTGCAGTAAGTTCATGTTTATGTTTTGTATACAAAATACAGCATTTCTAGCTTTATTCTATCTTAGACTTTAATTCCCCTTTAAGGCTGCCTAAAAATATTTAGTTGTTGGGATGAATAACTAGATAAACCACTGTGGCAAAAGGAAAAGGTTGTGTCAGCGTCAGGTTGTTAGATGGGAATGAGTTACAACCCTGGTACAGAACTGTTTTTTTGGGGCAGGGGGTCATTGCTTGGGTCCTTTTTAAGTGAATAAAAATGCTTACAGCCACTTTATCGGAACATTCTAATTGAAAGGGTGTAATAGAAGCTATACTTACTAAACTAATTCAAAATTCCCATCCTCTCTGTATTCACAAGAGGCTGTGGCATAAAGTGATGCCAATATGCATCAAGCACATATACTGTATATTCACATGCTCTTGTGGCTCATTACCTCTTAAAAATGGAGAACTGTAATTGTGCATTGAGAATCCTAATAATTAATTTTAAAAGTGGAATACCCAACCCATTTTCTACTTTCTGGAGCTATAATATTATACTTTCACAGGGATACAAATTGACCACATTCTTTATACAGGAACCATATCTAATGTATAATTACTTTCTCCATAGACATATTTGCTGCCCCTTTAAGATAATATTAATTTCACTGTATTGAACACATTTGGTCTTGAGACAGCATGTACTCTACCCTATACACACACACAATGGGGCAAATTCACTTACCTGCGGAAATTCTCCAGTGCCGGCTTCGCTCACATCGTAACACTTCGCCAGGCGTAGATTCGCCAGGACAATGCTAATTCACTAAAATCCGAATTTTCGTCCAGGGCGCCGACCTCTAGCAAAGTTGTGCTAGCGTTACTGCGCCAAAAGTTGGGCAACCGTTGGCTAATTTGCATACGGCGGGAAGTTAAAGTTGAATGGACGTATATGTTGCAGCAAATATATAACTCTACACAAGCCCAGGGAAGCTTAATAAAATAAAATAAAGTTGTTATAATGCCCTACACATGAGCCCAGTGTATAGTTTATGTGCCATATGGTAGGAAATGTAGGGGGGAAGCCAGGTACCCAAAAAGATTTTTACGGACTTTTGCAGCCTATCACTCTGAAAAAGTAAAAGACGCCAACGTTTTTTGTAAGGCCTGGCCCGCAATTTTTTTGTAATTGAAGAAGCCCTATACATTCCATTGCACTTCGCCTGGTCTGAGCTGGCGAAGGCAAGTCTGGCGGAACAGGTAACATTGAGTAAAAGGCGCATCTTAGTGAATTAAATAGTGAAATAAAGCCGCTTTGATATCATAACAGGTGTGAATTGGTCAGCCCTCCGTATGCGAGTTATTTGCTCCCTAGAGACTTGCTTATCTTAAATATTTACAGTTGTTTAATTGCTTATCTTAAATTGTTACAAAAGTATCCAAATGCAGCTGCTGGCTGTTCTGGCTCTCTGCCCAAAAGGCTCTTAAGGCTCTTTCATTAAGTTTTAGAAACGTTGTATCTTTTTCTCGAGAGCAGAAGATCAAAGAGAAAGCCGGGACATTTCAGTAAGAAACCAGGACTGCGGGCTGAGCTGTCATAATCAAGATTGTCCCGCAGAAAATGGGACAGTTGAGACGTATGGTCTGTGGGGAGATCCCAGAGAGGAGGTTGACATGCTTAAAAATAAATTCACGTTGCACTGCATTCATAAGTGAGCCTTTTGGACTCTATTCACACTTTACTCCCATACATGCTCCTTACAATCTGTGTGTAGTGTGTATGCTCTGCTGAGCTGCGCACAAGTGCAAAGTACATGGTGTCATAGAAACCCTGGAATTAACACCTGCTGGGAAGTCAACACATGCTGTGACACCATTTGCACACAAGTGTAGAAAGAAAATGCTGGAGTAGTGGAGGGAGATGCTGGATTTCCAGGAATAAATCCTGAATTATGGGTAAAAAACATGGTTATTTTGCGTTCTGCCTTGTTAAATGAGATCTTTTATTCATAGATAAATACTGACATGTCTGAAGCTCAGTTGATCCTGGAATATATTGGCCAGCCAACGCAGGGCTGCATGCAGTAAATCATAATATAATGAATGATCTCTGCTACCTCTAAAACAACACATAGTTCCTCTTCAAAAGAAGGGCTATTATATTTCACTTTGTTCCTGTCCTGCCTGAAAAATGTCTGCTGTTGTCTCTATGAGAAATGACTGAAATGTACATTTGGAGTAAAATGAAAGCATGTGGAATGGTGATAATCAAACCTGGAAACTGTATCCCTCTGGAAATTAACTCACTTTTCTAGAAAATGAAAATTTCCTTGCGATGAGCTGAGAACTGATTGAGGCTGCATGGATCATTGTACATTAATCACAATGTCCTATGAACAAAGCAGCCGCTCCTAACTTTAGAACCTAAAATCTAGGGCATTTGCATCTGACGCAAGCCAACCGCAAACTGCTGAGGGAACGATAGCTCAAGGCTGGGGTTACTTGGGTTTCATGGGCCCCCTACTTTTTACTTGTTCATAGCAGAGACTACCATATAGCAGACCCTGTGGCCGAGGGGGGCTTTGGCCTGCAAGTCTGCTGTATAATTACTTCGCCTAGCCCCTTCTGCCACCTAATTTTTGCTTACTGGCACTTCAAGCAGGCAGTTACATAGGCAGCTGGCTGTGGTTTGAGAGGGAGAGGCCAAAGGAGGACTCTGTGGGCCAGGCCTTCCAAAGTTTTTTTCTTGTGGGGGCCCAGCCCATAGTAGTTATGCCACTGACAGGCTGAATAGAACAAACTAGTGCTTGATGCAAGATTCTAAGCAGTATAGGCCTAGGCACAGTTGCCCTCACATTTCTAACCTGGGATGCCCCTAACCTTGCAGTTCTTTCTGTATAACAAGACCATTGTACCTAAAAGGAGAACCAAAACTTTTCTCTTAAAAAAAACCCTACCCCGCTACCCTAAATAGACCCCCCTGCTCCCCCCAGCCTAGGTGTAAACTTTGGTAATTAACCCTAACTCTTTAATTACCTCTCTTTGCAGATTCAGCACAGCGGAGCTCACGGGCGCCATCTTCCGGCTCTTCAGTAATCTTCAGGTCTTCTTCCGGTGCATCAGCAATTTCCGTGACATTCAGGGCATGCGCAGTTGTCCAAAACTGCGAGAAAACTCCAACTGCGCATGCGCCGAAACATCGCTTACTTCCTGAAGAAGACCGAAGAGCTGAAGATGCCCGTGAGCTCCGCTCCGCTGAATCTGCAAAGAGAGGTATGTATAAGAATTAGGGATACTGAAGTTTACACCTAGGCTGGGGGACCGGGGGGGGGTCTATGTAGGGTAGGGGGGTAGGGGTTTTTAAGAAAAAAGTTTTGGTTCTCCTTTAAGGTGGCCATACATGAAAGATCCGCTTGTTTGGCGATGTTGCTGAATGATTACAACGAAGAGAAGGTGCAGACGGGCCAGGACCGCATCAACTAGCCGATCCTCGATCACCAGAAAAATCAAACCTCCCTGATCGATATCTTGGCCCAGGACTGAGAGTTAAAATAGGCCTTGGCATTTCAAGTACACAGAGGCCCAAATAGTCCTCCACCAACCCACTAAATAGTGACCATCTATTACAGCAGCCCCTCTGGCATCGTTAATCTGGCTGTGTATGGCCACCTTTACAGCCCTTTTGGACATACAATTTAAATACATGCCAAACACTTTAATTTGTTGGTGTTAATGGCCATAGTACAAAGGGTAGGGGGTGTGGCTTGTATTCAGGAAGTGTTACCTGAGCCCGCTTGCTGGAAGTTTCCAATGAAGAAAGCTGTAGGGGAGTGTGTGATATCTGTAACCTCAGAACTACACACAACCAGGATGAGATGTGCTGGAAAAGCTGCTGCTATCTCTAACTGGGCTGACACTGGCAATGGCAGATTAAATGAGAAATCTTTTAAAAGCTTTTTAACCAGGAGGTTATAAAAATAGAATATGACACTAGCGGATTTATTAGGGGGATATGGAAAAACCTTGTCATCATACGTTAAACTGAGTGCAAGAGATTGCGATCTGCACTGTAGGGATATTTATTCTGCTGCAATGGACAGCACAGGAAAGATAAAACCTGCCCATTGTTTTATTGACTTATTCATTGTTCTGCCTTTAACAACCGCCTTTCACTTCAGGAGGAGCCCTCCGCTACTCGGATGCCGCCAGGTTTTAATGTGAGAGGACCAAGGAGAGAACCGTACGTACTGGAACGGAGAATAGGAGTGTAGTCAAAGAACAGGCTGGCAGTGCAGTACATAATCGTGAGGCAGGAGCGTAGTCGGGGGTCACGGGCCGAGTCAGAATACTAAAGCAGTGGTACAAATAAGGATCCAGGAGAATAGTCGAAATACAGGGAGAAGTCGGGACAGGCAGCAATCAGGACAAGAATCGGGTCAGGCAAGGTCAAACATGGAACAAAGAACTATAAATATCACCCAGGAACTATCAAGATAGACCTTCTTTGGGCAATGACAAAAAGTACACTGGCGCTTTAAAAATTTGAATTTTCTCCCAATGCGCGATGACATCAGACATACGCCATGTAAATACCCAGAAGCAGTGGACATGCTTGAAGAGAGGGCGGACGGCCCCGCCAGAGGCGCGGCGGGCATCCTCGATGCCCCCACCAGACCACCAGGGGTCTACTCACACCTGTAGGGCTGACACTGATAGGGAAGGCAGAAAACAGACATTGCAAGGACAAGCCTGTATTCCAGAAAGGGAAACCTCCCACATACAGGTTCACTTTGGTGTCCTGGGCTGACAGCAGGACTAATTGGTTGTACCAAGTGAAAACTGTTACACTGAGGGAACTTTTATCAGTCAGGGAAGCCTTTCTTGTAGCTGTTTTCATTAAAAAGTATTTATTGAAACCCAAGGCACAACTGCTAGAGAAGCAAGAGGTAAAATACTGCCCCTCGGGTGCAGCTTGCCTCGTTGATTGTAAATGTGGCCCACTGACTTAGAAAGCCCCAATGTCAGATAACGTTGTTAAAAATCTTTCAATATATTTTCCCAGATTTGTGGGAAGGCCGCAAAGGCCTCAACCTAGGACAGCACAATTTTAGGGGCAACGTGCCTCCCATTTGCATATTTTCCCTAATTCGAGGATTGGGTGAAATCTCGCATGTGCACAGTCCATTGTGCCCTGAATCCCAAACACACTCAAAAGGGAATGGGGGAATGAGCAGGCAGACATGGACTGGCCTAGGGGCACCGGTAAAACAAAAACAGCCCTCAATGGGTCACTCCAGTTTAGTTGCATTGCCTAGAAATTAGCGTTCAGGTAGGTATTTGGGTCCCTGTTTTCCATTGTACTTTCAGATAGCAGCAGATGAACCACACACTGCTCATTTGTGATAGCCATACTGTTTGGTGCCATTGAGGTTGCAATTATATCCAAAACAGTCAGAGCAGTTCTGCTTATACATTTACAGAATCTAAACATTGAAGCTCATCTATACATTTATAGACTACAAAGCCCAGCATTTAATCAATGGGTAAAACCGTGTTGTTGAGCTCTTAAGTTCAGCAACACCAGGGTTGCATTCCTAAAGAAATATATATTCTATTATTCCCAAGCTCACTGGGACCAATTAAAATGCAAACAAATACTCCTATTAGAATCAGCATATATAAGTACATTTTTGGTTATCTAATATGGGGTGTAGTCAGACAGAATCATGAAGGGTTTAGCTTTTAAGTCCATATTTACACCTGTGCAGCAACCAATAGCAACCGACACACAATTAACAGTGATAGGTCTGCTGTTTTTGCGATGGGCTGTTCAATGAATACAATTGGGCCTCGACGTTACAAGATGACTTGGCCTATTCAAGTTGTCCTTAGATTCGGGGAACTCATTCCTAATAAAAGCAGTGTAATATTACACTTTTGTCACATTGGCAAGTAGAGAATTGCTTTTTATCACTGACATTTGTATGGCGTCAGTCCACATTGCCCGCAGATAGACAAATGATTTCATTTTAATTCACATGGAGCGGTACAGATCAGTTCATCCATTTATTTTTCTGAAAATGACAAGGAAACAATTTTCTCTGCTCACATGGAAGCAAATAATTTGTTAAAAACCAGAGGAAGCATTTTCACAGTTTTAACTATTGCAACTGTGTATTTGACTTACCTACAGTAACAAGAAAACAAATGGAAGATGAATTAAGAAAATAAAATATTGCATGCTTTATATCCGACTTTGGACACATTCAACCACAATCGGCCAAAGACTGAGGGGACTCTTTGTCAAAATAGGGCAAAATCAATCCTTATGTCACCTGCAGTCAGCACATGATTCTACCAACCGTATTATTTATTATATTTGCCCTTTTTGTTTTGAAAACTAATAATTTCTTTGAGTATGTTTATAAAGTATCCCTGCGCCAAGTTTGGTACAACACAAATGTAGATATGCTCTGCTAGGGGAGCCTACTTGCTATCTAAGGGTAGGACACAAATGATTTTGTCGCGATCCGACGCGCTGAGCCAAAGCGCATGGAACTTATCGCATGCGACAAAAATAAGCTAAGAGATAGAATTGTCGCATGGTGTCGCAGCGTTGATCCAACACGACTGTCGGATGCAGGCGCTGCATTTTGTTTCAAGCGTCAGATTGCGACAAAATAGTTTGTGAAGTCCTACCCTAATATAGCATACCCAATGCTCCCTCCCTAACCCCCAATATGCTTAACCCTGCTGGACCCAGACTGGTTGAGCGGAGGCGGAATATCAGATGCAGAAAGCACCATTGTGAAGTCTACACAAAGTCCGAATGCCAAAAATGTGAAAAAAAATTTTACTAATCTTTTTACTAGGGATGCACCGAATCCATTTTTTTGGATTCGGCCGAACCCCCGAATCCTTCACGAAGGATTCGGCCGAATACCGAACCGAATCCGAACCCTAATTTGCATATGCAAATTAGGTGTGGGAAGGGGAAAACATTTTTTACTTCCTTGTTTTCTGACAAAAAGTCACGCAATTTCCCTCCCTGCCCCAAATTTGCATATGCAAATTAGGATTCAGATTCGGTTCGGCCGGGCAGAAGGATTCGGCCGAATCCGAATCCTGCTGAAAAAGGCCGAATCCTGGCCGAATCCCGAACCGAATCCTGGATTCGGTGCATCCCTACTTTTTACTATAAAATCTAAAATTTTAATGGAAAAAAAACCTAAAAAAATTTTCGAGTCAAATTTATACTCCAAGGAGAGAAAAAGTCTAAATCTGAAAATCTGGCGAGGTTGTATATTATATAAGTTAATGGGAGACTTCCCTATCCTATTTGGAAGTTTCTGTGGTCTGCGTTGGAATTAGCCTGAAAATTCAGTATGTTCTGTAAAAAGCCCCACAAAAATCCAACGATTCGAAAAAAAACGTACCATTCAGATTTTCGCTCAATTTTATCAAGTTTGTCCCAAATTCAGTGAAACTGTGATTTTAAATAATAAATAAGGTCACATTGTGGATTCTAGTTTGGTCGGACTTTTTTATTCAAATAATCTGAAAAAATTGGATTTTGATAAATATAAATGTTACTTTTCTTCTTTAGTCCTGTGGAGCCTTTAATCTGACACTACAGCTAGGAAAGGGGCTTCCCCTATGTGTGAGCTTTTTGTCCATTGTTACACGTAGGGCGTCAGTTCCACGGTGTTACCTCTGTTTATCCTGAACGCATAGGAAAAGAATAATGAGGTTTTAGGGACATATAACCTCTCCAAAAACATAAATTTGAGTAAGGTAACCATAAAGCTACGAATTACAGGAAGGCTATCTTCCACAGAGTTCTTTCGAAGAAAATAATAAAACATTTTAAACAGAATTTCCATTTTATTCTGTAATAATAAATAGTCCCTGTTCTTGATGATAAGCTATAAACATTCATATTAATAAATAATTGGCTGTAGTAGACCCAAAGTATACAAATATGGTGATCCGAATTACAGAAATCTAGAAAATCCCAGGTCCCAAGCATTTTGGAAAATAGATCCCATACTTGTATATTGTAATAGCCGTTCCATCTATTGGTAGCCACCTTAATCACAAATGTCACTCTCCTCCATTGGCTACATGTGAGCACAACCAACACATCCACCCAACAGTCTCCTGTTGGTGTTAACTAGGGATGCACCAAATCCAGGATTCGGTTCGGGATTCGGCCAGGATCCGGCCTTTTTCAGCAGGATTCAGCTTTCACTCGATAACAATGCCTTCCTGCCCCTTAGTGTACCCACCATCCCTTACTAAATGAAAAGAAAACAAGAGATACTAGAACTCACAAGTAGTTATGGCAAAATAATAGTCCCTGGTATCCAGCAGGCCCCATTTACTCCCCTACCATTGAAGGGCATGGCAATATTCAGTAGCTTTTGGCATTTCCACTTACCCTCTGTGGCACAAGAGCTCAAGGACATCCAGATGGCCATGGTAAGCAGCTAGAATAGTGGGAGTCATTCCATCCCCATCTGTGGTGTTAACATCCTTTTTAGTGGCTTCCTTTAAGATATCCGGATAACCATCTATGGCAGCCTGGTGGTATCTGGTCGACATTCTCTCCCCCTTTTAATTCCAGTGTATTCCCTCTGTAAACTGAAAATTTCAGTTTGGCTCCTCAACTAAACCGGTGTCATAAAGAGTGTTAAATAATGATCACTGCCCTGACGGCACATTTAGAGAGATAGGATTGGGTGCAAAGTCCCTGTAAATGACTAACATGGGGAGGGATCCTTAGCAACGAACGGACATGTAGGCTAATAAGGGTAGAAACATTTTTTTTGTTTAGATAAGAATATGGTTTCAAAGTCCCAATCACTTTATATAGGGTCAGAAGGGTTATAAAATAGCATTTACAGACATTTGTGTGGATATTATACATGTATTATTATGAGGAAAAGACCTCTGGAATTTCTAGAAGCTTATTTAAAAAATATAATAATATTACATTTGTACCAAGGATATATTTTATACCCTCTCATCTCTTCATGTCATCACTCATCACAGACTGTAACCTCATGGTAGGGTACTTTCAGTGCAGGGTTGGCATAGCATAGAAGTTACAATAAATCCACAGGTCCAACTTTAGATAATGTACTCATGCTTTATATCTGCACATGTCTATCTATCTATCTATCTATCTATCTATCTATCTATCTATCTATCTATCTTGGCATAAAGACATATCAAGACAAACAGAACTATAATGTCCATTACTTCTGCATAGATTGAAATCCCATGCCTATGACATTTGTGAGACTGGGTCATTCTGAATGCCTCTCATATCTCTCAAGTACTTTTCCAACCCTGAACTTCTTTAGAGAATGTGTAAAATAAATACAGTATAGGTACGGGACCTGTTTTTCAGAATGCTCAGGACCTGGGATTTTCCAGATAATGAATCTTTCCATAATTTGGATCTTTATACCTTAAGGCTACTATAAAATCATTTAAACATTAAATAAATCCAATAGGTTCCAAAGATTGCCTCCAATAAGGATACATTTGGATCAAATCCAATGTACTGTTTTATTATTACAGAGATAAAGGGAATAGTTTATAAAAATGTGGATTATTTGGATCAATGCAGTTTGTGGGATTACTTTCCCATAATTCAGAACCATCTGGATAATGGATAAGGGATCCCATACCTGTACCATCATGGTCTGATGCTGGCTTAGTTGAGTAGCAAAGGAATGGCAGACTACTAACTGTCAGTCTAAGATGACTGTCAGTCTAAAGCTGGCCATAGACGTGCAGATTTACCTTCATATCGGAGGAACGATCGTTAGGTGCAATCTACTGATTTGCCACTAACCATTCAGATCAAATAAAGTAGTTAAAGAACAGATCAGCCGATGTTCTGCCCCTGACAGCAAAGTTATGTCCAACAAAAGCTGGTGATGGTCGCCCACTGATATTGTCAGATCGGCAATACATGCAGAGATATTATCAGTAGCCGACAGAAATGTTCTAACCTGTCCGATCGCCATGACACGAAAAATGTCCAGACACTCCACACACGGCCCAAAAATTGTACAAAACGGATCACACCCACCACCCGCGTGATTGCATACGCCGGAGCACTGGGGAGCTGTGTGTCGGGCCTTTGTGGCCTCGCCCATTTATCAATCATTTGAATTTAATTGTTTTTTTTAAAACTATGATCAAACTTATTTATTAAAGGATTAATTACACATTAATGACACATTTATTAAAAAAGGTCCAATAGAAACAGCGCAGCTCCCATTGACTTCTATAGGACACAAACATGGTCAGTAACATTTGCAATGGTCATTTTGTTGCGCTAACAAAACATATTACATTCCCCCATTAGTCTTCTGCAACTAGCCAGCTGCAAGTTGTTTGTGTAGGTTAGCCCAAACACAGATGAATGCCCAATGCTCCCTGTATGTGCCATACTCTGCCTTCCCTATGCTCCCTGTGTGCACCATACGCTAATGGGGTGCTCTAAGTTCCCCGTGCATGTACCTGAATACTTCACTAATGACTGGTAAATATTATTTCCCTCTAAGTGCCTTTGCATATAAAACCTTTCACTAAAACCTTTTTCCATTTTGTTTGCTTTCTGGTTTCACTATATGAGCCTATGGAAACCCTTTATTTTCTAGGTAACTATGTATTTATTTATTATTGAGGTTGGCCAATGTATGCAGAGATTGAATTCTACACACACATATATATATATATATATATATATATATATATATATACATATATATATATATATATATACACACACACACATATATTGTAAGGGTTTAGGTAGCTGGGATCAGCTTTCTGGGGGTAAAGCAGCCCACGGCACAATCAGAATTCATAAGGGGGTTGTTTCTTTCTGGCAGTTTATTTTCACTTGCAGCAAAACAACATAAACAATTACAAATAAAATCCTTGCCACTTAATGGGCTTCTAACTAATACAGTTCAGTTTTCCAGGAGAAGGCCTACCACCTGTCTCCCCAAAACAAAGTACATACAGGAATATATAAAATCCCAAACCCTTTTGGTGATTTCAATCCCTCTCACACAGGCAGCTTTCCTGTGTCTTTTCCCCAGCCAGGAACTCTCCACTCTGGCTTGAGCTGCCTTTTTAATTAACCACCTGAGATACCTCAGGACAACTCAAAACACCCGGGCTGGATTAGCAGTCCCGAAACCACTCTGTTAGGAACCTGGGGCATAAATAAGCTCCGTCCTGGACTTTCCCAGGTATCCTGGTAGTGACCTCACCACAATATATATATATATATATATATATATATATATATATATATATATATATATATATATATATATATATATATAAGACAGCAGATAAGGGTTGCTGTCTCTCAAGTTAATATTTGAGCTCTTGGATATTTAGCAATTAATTTAGGCTTGTGCCGCTTAGCAGTCAGTAGCACGTCATCATGGAGGACCAATTTTATCAACCTGTTGTCACTTTTCTCCATACAGACATAGAGAAATCAAGATCAGTACCCCAGACCCACTGAGAGAAAGTGCCTCATCTGTAGTGCAGAACTATAGGTTCCATGCAGGATGCTGCTACTTTGCAGAATGATTTGTATAAACTGGAAAACTGGGCAGCAAACTGGAAATGGTTCAATGTTGATAAATGCAGGTTATGCACTTTGGCAAAAATAATATAAATGCAAGTTATATACTAAATGGCAGTGTGTTGGGAGTTTCCTAAACTGAGAAAGATCTAGGGGTTTTTGTAGATAACAAGTTGTCTAATTCTGGGCAGTCTCTCAGCAGCTCTCTAGTTTGCAGTTTCAGCAATCTGGTTGCTAGGGCCCAAATGACTCTAGCAAGTTAACCATGACCTTTGTGTACTTGAAATGTCATTTAAAATGGCATTCTGCATCTCATTATTCCATAGTCATAATGATGTGATAAGGTTCCACGTCCATTACAATGTAATCTGCACACTTGCTTTTCTGCACTGCATAATTACTACTGGTCTCCTGTAGTGAAACGGCTGTAAACAGGACAAAATAATGCACATGTTCTGGTAGTAAACACAGCATACTATAGACTGAATATAGAGTGAGAATTATTACCAGCAGTGTTTCTAAGCAGTGTTATGTCTTAACTTGTAATTGGACTAATTTGATCTTTGTTCTATGTTTAGCATATGTACACCAAGGGGCCGATTCACTAAATTCGAGTGAAGGATTCTAAGTAAAAAAACTTCGAATTTCTTGGGCTACTTCGGGCTACTTCTTGGGCTACTTCGACCATCGAATGGGCTACTTCGACCTTCGACTACGACTTCGAATCGAAGGATTCGAACGAAAAATCGTTCGACTATTCGACCATTTGATAGTCGAAGTACTGTCTCTTTAAAAAAAACTTCGACCCCCTAGTTCGGCAGATAAAAGCTACCGAAGTCAATGTTAGCCTATGGGGAAGGTCCCCATAGGCTTGCCTAAGTTTTTTTGATCGAAGGATATTCCTTTGATCGTTGGATTAAAATCCTTCGAATCGTTCGATTCGAAGGATTAAATCGTTTGATCGAAGGAATAATCCTTCGATCGTTCGATCGCATTTTCTGCGCTAAATCCTAGTCGAATATCGAGGGTTAATTAACCCTCGATATTCGACCCTTGATACATCTGCCCCCAAGTTATTAGCAATGGATTCATCCCAAGGATTATCTATCTGCGCATCCACCAGAAACTGGCCAGAATTGGGGAAATGTAATAGGAGGTGAAACCTTTCTACTGGTCTAGTAACCCATAGCAACCAGAGCTGAGCCAGACCAGGCAGGCACCCTAGGCAACCTGCCTGGGCACAGCCTGCCCGGGCTCAGTCACTTTTAGCAGATGCTAAAATGCCACACTTAGTCCGGGAGAGAGGGGACCGGACATGGGGTAGGTGACAGAGCAGGTTCGTGCCTGGCGCCCCCCCAACTTTGCACCCTAGGCACGTGCCTTCTCTGCCCTACCCCTAGTTCCGGACCTGATAGCAACCATCAGGCATTTACTGGCCAGCTGTTTAAAAGTAAATATCTGATTGGTTGCTGTGGTTTACTAGACCTCGAGCTTGCGCTAGAGTCCTGCAGCGGGTTGGGTACCTGCAGGTTACCCGCAAAAAAAGCAGGTACGCTGCGGGATAAGGGTAGGATTTTTTTCACAGTTATAGATGCGGGCATCTAATTACAAGTCTGTGTGTTTTATGCATTTCACTGCAAGCAACACATTCAGGAATAGTATTACTGGCAGTTCATGTGTTTCTGCTGGAATCTTTACCATGGAACTTTTTATTTATTCCAGGGTCAGTTATGTGCCTTAATGATAAAATACTGGTAAGAAAGCCCAAAGGGCTTCATTTGAATGAAACTTCATATTTAGTTAAGAAAAACTGTTTCTTGAAATGATGTAATTAGTGCTGACCTTTCCGCGGCTAGATGGTCTGAGAGCACCTTGGGGCTGACCACTGCGCTTTGGGCAGAATGAATAAGCAAATATTTAAATTTCCCCCTTTTAATGCAGTTAAAATGCCAATAAATCCTCACTTCAGGCAATTAAAATTGAGTAAATTGTGTTCAAATAGTATAGTTTATAATCGGTTATTATGTGCTTCCCTAACAGATTCAGCTGGTTTTCCGATATTAGACTGTGGTCATTTTGTGGATGGTAAAACACTAAGGGGCACATTTACTATTGGTCGAATATCGAGGGTTAATTAACCCTCGATATTCGACCCTCGAAGTAAAATCCTTCGACTTCGAATATCGAAGGATTTACCGCAAATGCTTCAATCGAACAATCGAAGGAAAAATCATTTGATCGAACGATTAACCCATCGATCAAAGGAATTTCCTTAGATCAAAAAAAGCTTAGAAAGCTTATGGGGACCTTCCCCATAGGCTAACATTGGTGCTCGGTAGGTCTTAGGAGGCAAAGTAGGTAGTCGAAGTTTTTTTTTTAAAGAGACAGTACTTCGACTATCAAATGGTCGAATAGTCGAACGATTTTTAGTTCGATACGAAGTCGAAGTCGTAGTTGAAGGTCGAAGTAGCCAATTCGATGGTCGAAGTAGCCAAAAAAAACCTTTGAAATTCGAAGTATTTTTCATTCTAATCCTTCATTCAAGCTTAGTAAATGTGCCCCTAACTGTTCCATAAAAATGCACTGAATATCAGGTAGGAACTTCTAGTTTTGTTCAATAAAAGGTTCTGCCAGCTTCAGCCAGCAGTGGATGTGTGCACTCTAACAAATATTTCTTGAAGCCATTCATTGTTCGTACGATCTCAGGGATTCCGATCTTAAATTTTCTGGAAATGGACTCATTTAGATTAATAGACCTCTTGTCATGTTAGGTGAGAAGTAACATATTTAATCTTATCTCCGGTGTTAACTATGATTAGTTCTGACAATGCCTGCGAAAGTAAAAGGGGGCAAATGAATTGCAATTTTTTTGATTCATTAAAGGAATATTGTCCTCAGAATAATGTATTTGCTCAGAATGGAAAACAATGGCCATATAATGGGGGGGGGGTGATATACTTTAATTCTGAGAATGTTGTATTTGCATGGGAAATGGTTTTCCAGCATTTTCTTCTCATGGTAAAGAACAATGATTATGTGCTGGATATATGGCTTTCATCTCAAGATATATACTCAGTGACAGGACTCTTAGGGGCAGATTTATCAAGGGTCGCATTTCGAAGTGGAAAAGACCATCAAATAGAATCCTCCGCATTTGAATTTGAAGTCGGAGGATTTTATTCATCATACGATTGTATCCTGATCGTAGTACGATCGTACGATCATACTCCGATCGTACTTCGAATCGTACCATTTAAACGATTTTATCGTACGATCGTGCGATTTTCCTTCGAATACAAAAACTTAGAAAATTGCTCTGGAAGGTCCCCATAGGCTAACATAGCACTTCGGCAGGATTAAGTTGGCAAAGTATTGAAGTCTAAGTTTTTTTAAAGAGACAGCACTTAGTTTATTGAATAGTCGAATAGTCAAACGATTTTTACTTCGAATCAAAATCGAAGTAAATTCAAAGTCATAGTATCCTATTCGATGGTTGAAGTTTTAAAAAAAAATACTTTGAATTTTTTTACTTCGAAAATTCCCTCTAATTCACTTCGACCCTTGATAAATCTGGCCCTTAATCTCTCAAAGCAAAGATCAGGCTCATTATCTAAAAGGCTCATTTATTTTAACTGCACTTTTGCCTGGGAAAGTGTTTGCTATGAAAGTGAATGGTGAGCATCCCAAGTGAATGGATCTCTACAGGACTTTGCCACCCAATTTGATGGGATTTTCAGCAGTACAAGATCCATCAGGAAAGGACTGAATCCAGGTCTTGCCGACAGGATTTTTTCACAGCATTCTCAGTTGTGCATGGGTTGACTCAAAAGCCACAGGGTGGTTCGGGCTGTTCAATTCAGGCATGTGGTAGACCACACGTTCCCCTCATTTCCTTCTCCACCCTACCAAGGCCCACTTTGTTGGCTGCCAAAAGTGTCTACTGCTTTTTCTTATTAACCTCATTTGTGATGGGACTATGATCTTTTCTCCCCTAAAAAGAATTCCATCTGCTTCTGAAATATCATCTATAAAATTCCATAAGTCTTGTATCTCTGCTGGTATTTGATTTATTTTATATAGCCATCCTGCTTGTACTACTGCTTGTAATTTTTGTAATGTTGCATCCTCTTGTATTTTTCTTCTAAGGTCCAAAATCTTGCCAGTAACATGTGTACTTGAGCTTCAATTTCTTCGGATGGTTCTTCTGTATTGGGTAGGTAAGCTCTTGACTGTTGGTTAGCAATATATATGTCCTTTCCTGGAACATATCTTACTTTGAGCTGATATTTTTGCAAACACATTAAGTTTCTGAGTTCTTGCTGGAGCACTGCTGAGGGGTTTCTTCATAATAAGTGGTTCATGATCTGTCTCAACTTCTTTTCCATATACAAACTGATGGAATATTTCAACTACAAATACTAAGAGGGAGGTGTCGGATTTCCAAGACCAACCTCATAGCTGCACTGTTGGCTCACCTCAAAGTAGTCAGTGGCTGACTCAGGATATGGTTCATAAAACTTTACTCAAAATTAATGTAAACAAGGCACAGGGTCAGATGTTATACACCCTCCGGCACTAAGAGAGCTTAGTTCAGTTTTAGACTGGTCTCTATTTTCTCTTTCATTTGGTTTGGTACCTATGGATTAGAGGAAATCTGAAGTAATTCCTAAATTTAAAAAGGGATTACAATCTCAGCCTGGCAAATATAGGCCAGTATAGGCAATTATAGGCCAGTAAATTTCTGTGGTGGGAAATTATTTGAAGGTTTGTTAAGGGTCAACATTCAAAATTTTGTCCTAGTGAATGGCATTACAAGCAGCAATCAGCATGACCTGATGAAGGATAGGTAATGTCAGACAAATTACTTGGAGTAAGGTCCCTCAGGGCTCGTTATTTGGTCCACTTTTATTTAACTTGTTTATTAATGTATTGTAAGTAATGTATCAGTGTTTGCAGATGACACAAAACTATCCAGACCAATTAATTCCATTCAGGATGCGGCAGGATTTTGACAAACTGGCAATCTGGACGGCTAAGTGGCAGTTGAGATTCAATGTCAAACAATAAAAAAGTAGGACAGCTCCGAGACCACTTTGAGAAGCATCAACAGAGGTTGTCACTGGTGAACTTACATCAAAATTGGACTGGAGCTTCTGAGAGTGTTTTCTGAGAGATTTGGACTTGAACATACCAAAAAAAGTCAATTCCTGAGAGTCTCTCCATGTCTGCTTCTGGAGTAGGCATCTGTCTTGTAGCTTCCACTTTGCTTGGGTCCAGTTTTAACCCTCAGTTGACAAATATGTCCCAAATATATAATCTCTTTTAGACCAATTTTGCATTTGTCCTTGTTAACTTTAAAATTCTTTAGTCTAGACAAGTCTCTTATCATGTTGTTCCTTTGTCTCTGCCCTGATCTATATATAATCAATATAGGTCTCCACACCTTCAATACCTTCAAACAGTTGCTTCACAGTTAAATATAAAATGTTAAATGTACACAAACATGAGCTATTGACCTCTAGCTGTATTTGTCAAAACCCACAACTGAAAAGTATTTTGCTTTGTGGAGTTTGTGTGATTTTTACAACCGTGGGAAGCTAATAATGTTCTCTCATTATAGCTGTGTTCAAGCCCCTGCAATCCAAACACAAGCTACCAAACTATTTTATACAATTGCTAATGGATTCACCCGCTTTGTAGCTCTGTAATTCTTACAATTACATTCAGTTTCTCCATTCTATTCAGTTCTGCCTTTAACTTGTCCTTTAACATGACTGGGCTTTTTCTAGGAGCGTGTACTTGAAGTGCTGCTCTGTATCCTCATCCTCTACAGCAGGGGTCCCCAACTTTTTATATCTGACTGCAAGCCACATTCAAATGTAAAAAGAGGGGAGCAACAGAAGCATGAAAACGTTCCCCAGGGATGCCAAATAAGGGCTGTGATTGACTAATGGTAGCCCCTATATGGACTGGCAGCCTACAGGAGGTTCTATTTGGCAGTACATGTGGTTTTATGCAACTAAAACTGGAATTTAAAAATGAGCAGCTGCTTTGAGGCCACTGGGAGCAACATCCAAGGGGTTGGGGAACAACATGTTCCTCATGAGCCAGTGTTTGGGGGATCACTGCTCTACAGCATGCACTTTCTTGCATCTGCACAATTTATCAATGATTTAGTTTCTTACAGTTGTTAAACACTTTACCATAAACTGGGCAATTCTGTGGTAAATGTTCAGTTCCACATCTTTTACAATGGAACTTGTACTGGATTTTAGGTCCTTTTCAGTGTACTCGCTACTGTGCAAGTTGCTCTTTTTCACAGTGTCCAAATGTTTGCTCTCCTGCATAAAGGCCTGTGTATTCTTATATTCATGCATAGGTTTTAACTGCACTTTTGTGGTTTTTGCTGCCACACATAACTCCAAATGCATTGAAGTCTATGATCGACACATTTTTTTTGACATGAAACATAGTAACATAGTAAGTTTGGTTGAAAAAAGACACACGTCTATCAAGTTCAACCCTTTAGGTCTATATATAATATTGATGTGTGGGTGGGCCTAATACCTGTGGGTTTACCTGCGGGTTCGACGGGTTTGGGCCGACTTCGCACTCCTCTTCGCGAGTGGTGGACCACCTTCAAATGCCGACTTCCAGGTTCTTCTTTTATAGACGTTGCGCCTGCTCTCCCCGCCCCTTTTGTGACATCATGTGCGGGGCAGGTCTATAAAAGGAACCCGGAAGTCTGGCTCGGGTGGAGGGAGGGCGGGTGGCGGGTGCAGGTCGGGGAAATCCGACCCACACATTACTAATATATAACCTAATATATAACCTGCCTAACTGCCAGTTGAAGGCAAAAACCCCATCTGAAGCCTCTCCAATTTGCCTCAAAATTCCTTCCTGACTCCAAAATGGCAATTGGACTAGTCCCTGGATCAACTTTTTTCCTGTGTGACAATTTTCATTCACCTATTGGAGTCTATGGGAATCTTTTTTTGTGGTGAAAAATTTTGCTCATTGCTACTGAACTGCTTTATCCAAACTCAGATCAATTTTTCTCAACAATGTCTCTCTCTTTCTCCTGTTATCGGATGTAATGCCACATACAAGTCTTTGGGGGCAAATTTACTGAAGGGCGAAGTGAATAACGCAGGTGAAAATTCGCCAGCGTGATGTCATTTCAGAACTTTGCCAATTTACTAATGGACGCAGGCGTAACATCGCTAGCGAAAGAGATAGGGGCAAATTCACTAAAGCGCGAAGCACCAAACGGTAGTGCAAATTCGCCAGCGTGACATCATATCGTTACTTCGCCTATTTACTAACGGGTGCTGTCGTAAATTCGCTAGTGAAGTGGACCTACTCTAGCGCTACTTGGCACCCTTATGCCAGGCGAAGTTGCGCTATGGCGAAGGGACATAACTACGCTAATTCACTAACTTGCTCATTTTACTGAACGTTACCTCTTGCGACAGACTTGCCTTCGCCACCTCAGACCAGGCGAATCGCAAGTCCCATTTACCATTTTTCAGGGTGATAGGCTGCAAAAGAGCAATTATTTTTTTTTGGGGTAACCGGCTCCCCCCATACATTTCCTAACATATGGCACATAAACTATACAATGGGCTCATGTGTAGGGCAATATAACAACTTTATTTTATTTTATTAAGGTTCCCTGGGCTTGTGTAGTGTAATGTATTTGCTGCAACATATATGTCCATTGAAAGTTAACTTCCCGCCGTATGCAAATTAGGCAACGCTAAAGCAAATTTGCTTTGCTTGGCGCAGTAACACTAGCTCAACTTCGCCAGCGTTCGGCGCCCTGGACGTAACTTTGGATTTTAGTGAATTAGCGTTTTCCTGGCGAATCTACGCCTACTGAAGTGTTGCGCTGTGAGTGAAGCTGTCGCTGGCGAATTTTCGGAGGTTATTGAATTTGCCCTTTATCTGATAGGAGATTCCTGCAACTGTCCAAACTCACAAGACTTTGCTTTATTTTTTTAGTTCAGTCACATACTGAAGAATGGCCATTTCTTCCTGCACACATGTAAAAAAAAACTCTATCTCTTGTGATATTCTTTTTTTGGATTGCAGTTTTCCTCAAATGTCTTCATAATTGTCTGCAAATCCCATTTATCATCTTCTGTGGCGAATGTGAATGTATTATATACTTCCAGCGCATCTTCCCCTGCAACATATAAAAAGAGAAGACTAATAGATTTCCTTGTAGAATCTCCAGACCTGCAGGTGGTTTGAGATTATGCTTATTTTATGTTTCCTCTGCAGCCACACTTCTGACACCATGTATTATTTTGGCTTTATATCTTTTGCAATCAGCACACAGACACAGATTTGTCCAGCCTGCTTCACCCCCTGACTTCCTTGTCCCCGGAACTAAATTCCACATTTCATATTCATGTGCTAAGTATAGTGATATCATGACAGATGCCCAGAACCATTTATGATGAAACTGGGGGAAGCCACAACATTAGTGCAGAGAGAGAGAGAGAGAGAGCACAATTGCACTCTTGCTCTAGTAAAGCCGAATTTCCGGTTAAAAAAACTGAAAATTGGCTCTTAAAGATACCAGGAGCGGCTGTTTGCAGCTCCTGGCGACCTATTTGGCACTGCCACTGAGGCTCATTGGCTGAGGACCCTGGCAGATGCTACAGGCTTAATGAGATTAGTTTGCATTGAAATTCAATATACTTCAATTAAAAAGAATTAATAAGAAACCTGACTGTATGCAGTGAAATTCTCCCTTTATTTACTGCTGTGGATAGGAATTGTCAGACGGTCCCTAACTGCTGAGCAGGGAAACAATCATACTTATGAACAGCAGGGGGAGCCCCCGCCTTACTTACCAGCCATGCAGAACTCAAGCAGCTTTGTTTATGATGATCCCTAAGCAGCCCAGACCACACTGAGCATGTGCACAGTCTTAGTCTTGTATAGATGTTTAACAAAGTTACAAGATGGTGACCCCCTGTAGCCAACTTTGAAAGCATAAATTATTTGTTTGATTAGGCTTGTGGTGCAGTAAGTTCATGTTTATATTTATTATACAAAATACAGCATTTCTAGCCTTATTCTATTTTACACTTTCCTTGTCCTTTAAGTTAATTTTTAGTATGTTATAGAATGGCCACTTTTCAATGGGTCTTCATTATTTATTTTATATAATATTTTAATGATTTGCCTTTTTCTTCTTTCCAGTTTTCAAATGAAGGTCACTGAGCCCATCTAAAAACCAATGCTATTTAAGGTTACATATTCATTGTTATTGCAACTTTTTATTACTCATCTTTCTATTCTGGCCCTCCCCTATTCATATTCCAGCCTTTTATTCAAATCAATGCATGATCGCTAGAGTAAATCAGACCCTAGCAACCGGAACTGGAGAGCTGCTAAATAAAAAGCCGAATAACTCAAAAACCACAAATAGTAATAAATGAAAACCAATTGCAAATTGTCTCAGAGTATCACTCTCTACATCGTACAACAGTTAACTCAAAGGTGAACAACCCCTAGACAGTGTAGTGCTTATTGGGTGCAAGAATATTCATCCTTTGTATTTCTTTTCTGTTACATAATTGTCGTGTATGACCCTCTACTGATCTGCTTTTATGGTAATATGGTACAAATAATCTTTGTTATGCCCTTCACTGTTACTAATAAACCTTATAATATATTTATGTATTTCGCTCTGAAGGTAAACATTTAATTTATAGCAAGGGAAATAGGAGCTGACAGATAACTTGCTGAGGGAACTAGAGGTAGATGTATTTTTATGGCATAATGCCGATTAAATATCAATAATTGGTGGGTTTTCTGATCCCTACTACAATAATGAGTTGTTTGGCTCTAGACAGGAAGGAACATCATTCAAATTGCAATCTCTATGAGCTCAATGGGACAGAGAAATCTTCCCTACAGAATTAACTGTAATGGTCTTCAGGCAGATGAACCAGGAGGATCAGTAGTGATCTGTACAAATGACTCCATGACAGTAAGTCTTCTCTTTATATAGCTTCTGTTCACCTTTAATGGAAACTATTTTCAGGTTACAATCCCACAAACTCTTTTGATGATGAGGTAACTCCAACATTTGTATTCTTCATGTGAATATTTTAAGTTCACCAATTGGCTATAGCACAATTGTATACTCCCATGCTGTGTTTAAACTAACACAACCAAACATACAAGCTGTCCAGGTTCTTCCTAATGAGCATTTGGAAAACCATGCTCTGGCATGTTAAGCTTTATTTAGGTTGTGGTGTATATACAAATGGCCTGTAGATGTCACTGTGCTCATACTTATACTGTGCATACTTCCTGACAGCTTGAAAGTAAAAGTGGAAGTTACTGTTGTGTAATGCCTGCATGACTCTGCTAATAAAGCACTGTTATACTCTACTCCTCCTCGGCTACCCAAAACATAACAAATGGCGACACGGATGGCTCTTCTACCTCTGCAGTAGCCTGGTGAGCTCAACCCTGGTGAGCCTACCATACCTTTTACTGCTTGGATCCGTATGTTTGAAAACAACATTATTGCTGCTGACCAAGGGGAGATTTCTGCTGCTAGAAAGCGTGCTTTACTTATTCACTGCCTCGGAGCAGAGGGACAGTGTATATTCTATGCATTACCTGATGAGACTTATGAAACTGCTCTAACTGCTATAAAGAACTTTTTCATGCCAAGAGTAAATGTGGTTACTGAAAGATATAAATTCCGCCAACGTGGACAACGTAATGGTGAATCCACAGAACAATTTGTAGCAGCTTTGAGAGAGCTGGTTGTTACCTGTGAGTTTGGGAATCTAACAGATGAAATGCTAAGAGACCAAATAGTGGAAAAAACAAACTCACCTCGCATTAGAGAGAGACTGCTCCTAGAGCAGGATTTAACCCTTGCAAAGGCTATTACAGTTGCTAGCCAAATTGAAACAGCAGTGGCAGAGGCTAAAACTCTCAGTCAGGGAACTGCTGGGAATGTACAGACTGTGAATTCAGCACTGGGGCCTAATAATGCACAGTCACAGGCAAAATACAGTGCTAAGGAAAGGGATTCACCTACACTGCAAAACCATGCAGCATGCTTTTGCTAAGATCTGCTAAAGAGTAGTTCTGCTTAAGATGTTCATGAAGTCACTACTACAAATGTCACAGTATTAAGTGTGGATAAAGCTGGTACATTTATTCCAGACAAGTTTATATGCACTGTCAGTGTCAGTACTGCTTCTGCTGACAAGGGGCACTCCATTAACCTGATGCTTGATACAGGTTCAGCTGTTTCTATACTACCAAAGGATATTTACATAAGTAGCAGGAATGGGATCAGTTATCTGGAAACCTGTTATCTAGAAAGCTCTGAATTATGGAAAGGCATTCTCCCATAGACTCCATTTTATCCAAATAATACAAATTTTACTAAATGTTCTTTTTCTCTGTAATAATAAAACAGTACCTTGTACTTGATCGAGACTAAGATATATTATTATTAATCCTTATTGGAGGCAAAACCGGCCTATTGAGTTTATTTAATGCTTATATGATTTTCTAGTAGACTTAAGATATGAAGATCCACAAACTACAGAAAGATCTGTTATGGAAAACCCCATGTGCCAAGCATTCTGGATAATGGGTCCCATACCTGTACTATGTAAGGAGACAGAGTTGTTATTGCGCTCTAGTCAAAATAACTTGACAGGTGACGGTATATTTCACAAACTTGTGATATGGATGTTCAGCTCTGCCTTACCCCTTATGAACATGCTACAGTATATAGTTCCTAGGTCAGCAGGAAATATTCGAATGATTATCTCTATATAATATATGTATATAGCTATTGTAATGGTTGTCTATAGTTTGTATGTTAATTTATCTGCTTTGTTTCTTTGCTCTTCACCTTGCAGTTTGTTTGCACCGCTGTGTGGATGATTATTCTACCAACCAAAAACCACTTCAATTCCAGAGTAGAGATCTGCAAAAGTGTTTGTTATTGCAGATCCTCTAGCCTTGACTTTAAGAGTGAGAACAAATCGAATGGCTTTAGACTGGCCATAAAAATACCACTGCATTGCAATACCTGTGCACTTGTTTTTTCCATGAATTCTGGAATCTTTGCAATGCACGTACAATGCATTGACATTGCACGTGAGTGTCACTTGGGTGTGCCATGGTTGCTCCTTTGATGTTATTCAGTTGGTGCACAACAGGGCTGGAACTAGGGGTAGACAGAAGAGGGACGGGCCTAGTGGAGACGGACACATACCTCTTCCATCCGCTTACCCCTAGTCCAGGCCCTCTTCCCCATGCTGCACATTGTATCTGGGTGCTCTGGTGCCCCCAATGTGACATCACCGCGCAAACAAGTGCATGCAGAAATGGGCAAGGTGCCCGGCTCTGGTGCACAATAAGCTGCATTTTATAGCAAAGTGCTAAACCCTAGACTGTTATGCTACATTAAAGGCTCCCTTGCACATATGGAGCTTTTTGAGCCCCATTCACAATATTAAAGGGGATCTAAACCCCCAAAAAAGTGTAAATGTATTCATAGTGATTTTCTGAGCACTTTTGTAAATGACATTACTTTTCTATTTTAAATGTTTTATGATATATGAGCAGTTTTAGACATTTTAATATAGTTAAACAGGCTTCATCTCAAAAGCTCCTTTAAAAAACCCTAACTGCCTATAGAGTTTTTATGCCCTTCTGCATTTGGTGATTCCTTAGGTTGCTGAGCAAAAAGTCTGCTTTTAGCAGTTTTAATTGTAACCACTAAAAACAATAATTTGTGTGAATTGCAAGAGTGCTGAGAAAAGCAGTCTCAGAAATTTTACATCAGTTTTCTTTTTTTGGGGGGGTTTAGAGCCCCTTTAAGAGTGCTAGGTTCAACAATACCACTTAGTGGGATAGTGCAGAACTGATGAATGCACAGTTTGGGGTTTGCACACGCAGATCTCTATTACCGTATATACTTGTGTATAAGCCGACCCGCGTATAAGCCGAGGTACCTAATTTTACCTATGAAAACCAGAAAAACTTATTGACTCGCGTATAAGCCTAGACACAACTCAGAAAAGTCTCAGAAATATCAAACAGTCGGTTTAATGTTAAAAATCAAGCCATGATCACTGCATCACTGAAATGTATTACCTGGCCCGAGAAATGAGCAAACAAAGCAGGAAATAACCCTTAAAATAACCCTTAACAAGTTCAAGTTCAATTCAGACTGAGAGATATAACATATATACGGCAAGTGCCCATAACAAACACAGCGTGTCTCAACTGGCCTGTTCCCAACCCCCTCATCCTCCTCACCCGCAGCCTCGCTTACCAGGAGCACGTCTGCTCAGCCATGGCTCCTCCGGGGGAAGGTGTTAGGGCTTTGGCCCAGGAGGATCACTCAACGGCGGCTCTGTGATTTGCTGCTCAACATGATGGTCGCTGCTTAAGGCGCTGGGAAACCTGGATTCCGGCTGCCCTGACCCATGGAAGGCTAAAAGGAGACGTCGAGAACCGTAGCTCACGGGACTAGAGAAGACTAGAGGTGCGCAGGGTACGTAGTGCTGTAGAGTTCAGTTTGCACTACGTAGAGGGCTGGTACATTGGAACATATACAGTGAAACAGCATGGAGTGTGAAACCGCACCCTTGATGCTACACATGGGATTATGTAAAAGGACACACTGACCTGCTTTTCCCAGTCTGCATTTTGTACACAGGCAGAGGAAAGCAGATCTGCTATCTTCTGCTCATTAGCATAGCCCTATTGACAGACATGGTGTCACTCTTAACAGGATCCATTATTGTTTTCTCATTACAGAGGCCTTTGACAATGAATATAGAATTGCTTACGAAAAACTCCCTCCTGAGATGCGGCAAAAAATGCATAAAATTGATCAGCCTCCGAGCAAGAAGGTGGAGTGCTGCAGGAGTATCTTTGGAGCACCCCTAATTTGAGAGCAGATGTAGTCTTAAAAGGATTCTGGTTTTTCACTTGGATGGCTCAAGAGCTGTGTTTTGGGCTCTGAACTTAAAGTCATTGTATAGATCACAAGTTGCCTTTTATTTGATGTCAGTCTTATCCATGAATTTGGACAAGGCATTGCAAGGAAAATATTCAACGTGGGTGAGCCCTTTCCTGTTTATTTTATGCCACTTCCTCCTCTGAACAGAACCCCATTCAGGTGTCTAACTGGTGCCTGTTGCATGTAACGGGAAATCCAGTCCGCTGAAGAAAATGTTTACGTCGAGAACCGTAGCTCACACACGGTTGCGCGCACGGGACTAGAGAAGACGGTGTGCGCACTCGCGAATCACGGAATGGAGGAGGAGACGCGCAAGCGCAGTTCAACAAAGCTGTCACGTGGGGCAGGTCTAGGCGGGGTTTGCTCTTTCTTCGCGGCTGGGAGGGGGATTCATCGCTACAAATTTACCGGTAAGGCAGCTGACCCGCGTATAAGCCGAGGTAGGATTTTCAAGCACATTTTGGGTGCTGAAAATCTCGGCTTATACGCGAGTATATACGGTATTAGACATTTAATATAATAATATAATAATTATTGTGACAGATGGTACCTTTAACTTGCAGGAGGGAACAAGTAGACTTGACAAATCAGGTACAATGAAATACCGTGGTTGGTTTTCTGTTGTATTTTACTGTAAAGGCATTAGAAAGCACGAAGCTTGTGTGCAACTCATCTTCTTTGTAGGTTTGAATAATTGTGCCTGTTAGTCTTTCAGTTTGTGTGCAACAAAACATATATCAATGAATAAAGGAGGATCCTTCACATGCTATTTTAGATGAAGACTAGCATTTGACCCTCAGGAGAATAAATAGATTACCAGGAAAACAGAGCACACTCAGCTTTTGCAAAAGAGGAAATTAGCTATGCAATTTTGATCTGGACCAAACATTCAGATTGCCGGTCCCATGTAGGCCAACATGTATTAATGTTGTTTAGAGTTTCTTTTTACCATTTTGCAAATCCTGTGATGGTGCCTGTTTTTCTATCTGTATTTCTTCACCCTGGATGAAGCACCATGTGTAGATCACTTCATGCTAAGCAGATCCCCGCCTTTGGAGTTTACAGTCTGTTTGGTGACCAAGGCACAGTTGTCAAAAAAAACATTAAAACCAGATCTCTGAATCAATGTACAGGTATGGGATCCGTTACCTGGAAACTCGTTATTCAGAAAGTGGCAAATTACGGAAAGGCCGTCTCCCATAGACTCCATTTTATCCAAATAATCCGATTTTTTTCAAATGACAAAGAATAAACAGTACCTCGCACTTGATCCAAACTAATATATAATTTATCCTTACTGGAAGCAAAAGAAGTCTATTGGGTTTATTTGATGTTTACTTGATTTTCTAGTAGAATTAAGGTACGAAGATTCAAATTAGGGAAAGATCCATTATTCGGAAAGACCAAGGTCCCGAGCATTCTGGTTAACAGGTCCCGTACCTTGTTTAGCTATTGAACTGCTGCACATACTTCAATGGTCAGGGTACAGCTCATTTAACAAGAGGATGCTTCACTTTGAAAGGATTGTGATGAGCATTTAAACTCTTCAATATTTCACTGCTTAGAATATAAAATAGAGGGATTTTCCCCATCTTAAGACCATATTCCTAAATGTAGGAATTAGTGCTGTCATGACTATTCCTGTCTTTGTGTATTTACAGAAGCCAGTTGCGGCTCCTTCTTTTTGGAACCTTAAAGTTAAATTCAAAGGGCAGATTTCGTTACTCGGCACGAGCAAGGCCAGGCAAAGGGAGATACCAGTTTTAAAGTGATCCTTATTATTTAACAGTTCAGGCTTCCTACAGTGCATTTGGCCTTACTGTATTCAATGTAAGTTAACAAGCACTCTACTGAATATAATATATGTGTTTATTTTGCTTGAAAAATGCAATAGAAAAAATGTGGGAATATTTTTTAGGGTGACAGGTCAACTTTAATAGCCATCACCCTAAACATAGCAGTTTTAGTTTCAGCATGCACACTTGATGGTTATTGAAGTCATTTCAACTATTACAAAACCTGAACTGAACTTGCTTGACAACTGTGAAGCTGAGGGATGGGACCTGCCAGCCTAGCCAGATGGCAAACAACTTTCTCAGATTCCATGTGCCTTTAAATGGCTGTGAGATGACAGTCAAGGTGAGTTATAGCTGTATTGTGTACGATTTGATTGTGTGACTGCCTTGGTGTGTATAGAAATAATACACACAATCAAATTGTCTGTGCAGGACAATGCACAAAACTTGCAGCCTTTGTTTCCATCCTCAAAAACTTTTAGGGGGAAATTTACTAAAGGGCGAAGTGACTAACGCTGGCGTAATTTCGCTGGCGTAATTTTGCAAGGAGATAGACTCTGGCGCAACTTCGCACACTTACGCCAGGCGAATTTTTGGTCTGGCGAAAGAGCGCTACTACACAAATTCAATAAGTTTTTGATTTTACTGACTGCTATCTCTATCACCAGACTTGGCCACCTCAGACCAGGCGAAGTGCAATAGAGTAGATAGGAGTTCCACCAAAAAAAGTTGGCATTTTTTCCTATTTAAAGGGTGATAGACTGAAAAATATCGTAATTTTTTTTGGGGGTACCCTCCTCCCCTCTACATTTGCTAACATATGGCACCTAAACTATACAGTGGGCACATGTGCAGGGCATTATAACAACTTTATATCATTTTATTAAGATTCCTTGGCCTTTTGTAGTGTAATGTATTTGCTCATTGTACTTTAACTGCACGCCGTATGCTAATTATCCAACGCTATCGAACTGCTGAGCGTAATTACGCCAGCGTTCGGTACCCTGTTCACAACTTCGGATCTTCGTGAATTAGCGTTGTCCAGGTGAATTTTCGCCTGGCGAAGTGTTGCGATGTGCACAAAGTCAGCGCTGGCGAATTTTCGCCGGTTAGTGAATTTGCCCCTTAGTTTGGTATTTAGTTCAGATCTAAAAAAGACAGACTGTACTTGATAGTTGCCTTTTCCTAAACCTATGATATTTTTGTTGATTGGATTCTTTTGCTAAGGTCTTACAATGTAACTATTAATAATACCCTGATTTATCATCAACTGATATAAAAATGTTACCAGTGAAATAACTGATTGAATATTCATATTCCTATATTCCTATTAATATGAGGTAAGTGTTCACTTGACACAACATGGATAGATGTTTACTGGAGATGAAGCCTTTAATCAAGCAAGATGACCTGCAACATAAGTAAAAAAAAAATTAGCGTGTTTTTAATTTCTTAGTTACAATTTCCATCTAACCTCTGCCAGGTCTACCTTCACTGCCATGTAATTATTTGCAATAAACTAGCTCCTGATTTCTCTTTATGCTCTAAGACATGTTCTGTGGGGAGAAGAAGAAGAGGTATGTATATTGTTTATCTCCTGTTATTTAACGTTGCTTGTATTTAGAGTGCTGTATGTTTCTAACAATTAATAAACCACAGATGGGAACAATCCTGCAAAATTAATAAAATACAATATGTATAAAGAAAGATGCCAAGTATCAAAAGTTGAGACAGGTTGAAAGACCTTCAAGGGAGGACTACCGTCACCCTCTTACAGACACTATTGTAATAAGTTTGGTAATAGATGGTGATTTGGCCACAAGTGCCAAAACCGATAAAGCATTCATCTTTACTGCATTATTTTTCAGATGAGCTGTCCATGTATAGAGAATCCTCTATGGTGAGTCTGTCAGGCCCTATCCTGAATGTGGATCTAGAGTCCTCCACAAAGAATAAAGGTAATTCCACTGATTTTCAAACCTTGCAAGAATTGAATTCACAATTGCTTGTGTTAGAATACAATTTTGCTCTCTCTAAAGCCATTTGCTTCCCTGGTTTTATTTTTCCTAGATCACATAAGTGCTGTAGGCCGTCTTGTTGTTGGTGTTCTGTTTATCCTTGGATTTGTCGCAATGGTTGTGTATTCTCTGCTACTGTTTTTAACAGAAGATCCATAAATATGGCGCACTGAGCACTTTTTGTAATAAAAGAAAAAAAATGATAAACAAAGGCACATTAGTCTCTTCCTAGTATTTCAGTCTACTCAATGCCGATACTGGAAAAAAAATCCTTGAATGAGCATATCCAAAATGTGTTGTTTTTAAAGTAGTCTAATTTGCCTTTCAAACTGATACATGTCTATAGGAATAATGCAGCAGTTCCTAAACTGTCCCAACTAAAATTTCCATCATTCTACAGGAATGATAAACTTATGGCCTGCCGCTATCTTAAATTAGAATGTGTTTATATATTTTATATCTTTTATCCCTGGAACGGTCTAATTCCTATGACGGACGAATGGCTAGTGTCAGAGGGTTGATATCTATTACCCCCGCCCTCTATGACGCCATAACGCTATAGGGCCCAAGGCAGGATGGACTATAAGGGCTAATGGTCAACTGTGGACAATGGTCACCCATATAACTTATATAAGCCATACAAATAAATGATCTCCACTCTGTTACTTAGATTCCAGAGTGTCAGCATAGTGTCAGCATGTCTCTTGGGGCCCCTTTTGCAGAAGTGTTGCTCAATTACTGGCTCTACCACAATGGCTATGTTTAGCCAACAGATGTCTACGAGGCTGTGGACAGTTGGAACCAGAGATCTCTTATGTTGCAAAACTGCACATCTTACAGGAATGTATAATAAATATACATGCCAGTAAATCTCCTCGCCAGACCATGTATGGTATTTCCATGTACCCCTTGTCACAATTACTGTAAATGCCTTCTGAAAGTTATATAACGCTTGGACCAAGAGGTGGGTCTTTGGTAAGTCCTTGGCTGACATTCTGTGTTACTCCAACAGCTTACCCAGACAAAACGGTTATGTTGTATTCTGTGTGAATAAATTGCCTGACTATTACTAAAGGTTTTCCTTTACTGAGTTTTGTCTTACACAAGGTCAAAAATGGTACTACTAAAAATACCATCAAATGCTGACACTACATTATTGGATTATGAATTAGATTTTTTTTTTCCTTTTTGGACATCATTGATCGACCCCTTCTTTGTAATAAAAAAAATTCTATCAAACACAGATACTTTTGTTGAATGCTAAAACATATATTTGATTAGTGTATCACTACTAATAAGTAAACATGGACATCAAGTGTGCACTCATTTGGCTAAAAGAACACTTTGAACTTTGTTTTTAAAGGGGACCCGTCACCCAAAAAAATTATTCAAAATCATATTTTTCACAGCAGTCAAGCAAAATGAACTTTAATTACACAATATAAATTATTTGAATCTTGTTTCCTTCAGTTTGAGAATTAATAATTATAACAAGCAGACAGGAGCCATGTTGTGGACATTGTTATTAAGACAAGCCTTGTATCATCTCAGAATCTTGTTTGTGCACCAGAATGGAGGACCTGATGTCCATCCCTATGCCCTGGTTACTCAATTAAATGGTGAAGAGAATGGGGTAATCTGGGAAGAGCAGGAACATCTAGGAAGTGCTTAATGGAAAGTGAATTTGATTAACAGCTGAGATTTTAAAACGAGCTTACAACAGCTATGAATGATTTAATAAAAAATAGAAATTGGATTTCATGTTTAATTTGAAAAGAACTTTTATTATACAGCTTTTTGTGTCTGTGTGACAGGTCCACTTTAAGAGTTGATTCTCTTCCATTATATATACTATTTCTATATTTTAAATATACAAATGGATACTAATGTGTATTTTACTGGTCTCTAATCATCTTTAATCATCATTTGTTTAGTGTCAGCAAATAAACAAGAAATACTGTGTCTTATAATGTTCACAACATCATTATAGAGAAAGAAGATGATTCTCCAGTGAAGATTTCTCCTTGCTATGTTACCATCCTACTATATAGGTTGATAACCTTTTATTCTTGACACTTAAGGCCTCATTTATAAAATCTGAATTTTTAATAAAAAAAATGTGTCCAAACTAGATTCCACAATTGGACCTTATTTATTATTAAAAAAAGCACGATTTAATCGAATCAGGGACAAACACTAAGGGGCCCATTCACTTAGCTCGAAGGAATAGAGGAAAAATACTTTGAATTTCAAAGTGTTTTTTTGGCTACTTCAACCATCGAATGGGCTACTTCGACCTTCGACTTCGAATCAAACGATTCGAACTAAAAATAGTTTGACTATTCGACCATTGGATAGTCGAAGTACTGTCTCTTTCAAAAAAACTTCGACCCCCTAGTTCGCCACCTAAAACCTACCGAGGCCAATGTTAGCCTATGGGGAAGGTCCCCATAGGCTTCCTATCAATTTTTTGATCGAAGGATAATCCTTGGATCGATGGATTAAAATCCTTCAAATCGTTCGATTCTAAGGATTTAATTGTTCGATCAAATGATTATTCCTTAGATCGAGGGAATTGCGCTAAATCCTTCAACTTCGATATTCGAAGTTGAAGGATTTTAACCCTCGATATTCGACCCTAGGTAAATTTGCCTCTAAAAGCCCGATTTTTTTTTTGCTGAAAAGTTCGTATAGTCGTATTTTCAGGCTAATTCCAGTACAGACGACTTTCTAAATAGGTAAGAGATCTCTCCCATTGACTCATTGACTTATATACAACCTTGTAGGTCTAAGATGTCGGATTTTCAGATTCTGCCTTTTTCCATCCTCCGGGGATAATAAATCTCAAAAAATGTTGTTTTTTTCACACTAAAAATTTGGATTCCATAGGAACTTTTTGAGTTTTTGTCATTCAGACTTTACTAAATAAACAATTTAAAGTAAGGTGCTTTAAGCCTATATCAATGAGAGAAACATACAGTGAGATTGGCCCTCCTGTAGTTTGATTGGTGTTAAATTATGGGCATAGAGTAAGCAAAAAGATTGTGTTATTGGGACATACCTGGACATTATTGCATTAGATGCTTAAAGGGTTATATTTGAGAAGGTCTAAAGTGTACAGGGAGCTAGGTACCTACAGAAGAGACAAATCACATTGCATGCATGTAGGCTGGCTAGTCCTGAATTGCACTTGCTATATACATTTTAACAAAAATAAACCTACCTGAAGCCACCTTTCAATTTTAGGGGAATGCCATAATCCTCTGTGTCACTGGACTTTCTCTGTCTTCCACCAGCAAGTCCATGGCAGTTGGTAGTCAGTCCACAGGCTTTCATTGCAGCCATTATTAAGTACATGAAAAATCATTAAAATTATTTTTTCCAATAGGTAACCAAGACTGCAAATAAGTACTAACTTTAAAGTAATCATTCCATAACAATAGTCCTCCTTCTGTAGGACTATATGCATTACTTCTAATAAGGTTCTTATATATAGGATAATCTTTTCTTATAGCTTTGGTTTTCTTTTGTGAGCCCCTGGCATAATAGTGTCCTTTCTCTATACTGTCTATCCAGAATTTTTTTCTTGAGAGCAGAATTAAAAGCAGCCAATTAAAATAAAAACAAATGCACTGTTCATTAAAATATGCCTTTGAGTACATGAAAAGGATCAATATCTTACTGCAGGGAGTCTAATTCTGGGAAAGGGGAAAAAAGTGTTATGGTTTGAGTTTCTCAATTGAAGATTGTTCCATAGCAAATTTTACCCAAAATCAGGCTTTTTGAAGGATGAACCAGGGGAGCAGAATAGTCGCCAAAAGGCAAATAGATTGCATGAATGTCTGCTTGTGGAAACCTACCTACAGTTATTGCGCAAATTCCCTCTCACAGCTGGAAGCCCTATGGTTAAAAGTTATAGTTTTACTTCCCTTCCTGCATTCATGCAATTATGTTACTGTGTAAGTCAATTAAATATGCTATCGTAAGCTGTGCCTGGCTGAATAATATTGGCTGTATGGCTAACTCTTATGTAGACCTATACTTACTAGTATCAAAAGTAAATAATAATAAAAGACAAACAGCTAATAAAATGTATTGTCTGGTAAAATAAGCATGAAAGGTGATTTACTTATAGTGGTGATTTACTTATAGTAGCTGCCCTTAATCATGCTTATGATTAAGGGCAGCTGAGCCCGAAACGCGTCAAGCTGAAACCACAGCGTGTATTTTTAAATATGGTTGAATAAAGATTCTCTATTTTAACTAAAGACGGCCTGGTGTGCGGAATCGCTTTTCTCCACTTATCCTTACTTCTTACGGCGTGGGACGCCGAAGCTCCAGCACCCAGATCCGGATTCATTGTGCCGGCTACTTCTGATCAACTTGCGGTGAGTCTGAGCGGTTTTACTCTCTCTGTTTTGTTACGAAGCATATCCTGGGATAGGCAGAAGGGGCACATACCTCTTCTGTCGCCTACCCCTAATCCAGTTTAGAACATGGACATTTCATGCATTCTTAAACTAGTGGTTTACTGACTGTAAAGAATACATACACAGAATATAATAAAGGCATCAGTACAAGTATGGAAAGACACTGCATTTAAGACAGGTTATGGAATAGCAGTGAAACTGTCCGCAATGTCACCTTCGTCTTGGGAGTCTCAGATGCCAGTTTCATTGATCAATGAGAATAACTGTTTTCTCTGCAATACATCTGAATTATTATGGGGAAATAAAGGTGTAACTAAGTCTGTACTTCAAGTGTTTATTGCCTGTGTAATAAATATTAAATGTTAACTGTAAAAGCTGCTCAATAAATTTTGCAAATAAAAATTCTGTCTGCATAAGAATTGTAACTCTGTTTGATTCATCATTTTGCGTTTCTTTCTAGAAGACCTTAGTGATTCTGCTGATACATACTGTATATCCTTCAGGTTCCTCCACCATTCTACCCTCTGTAGTCAAATAACTGTAGACTATTTAAACCACTGCACATTTAACACCTTTTCAGTTTTACCCATATATACCCTGGCCATTTCATTCATAATATCCCAGTGGTTTTTGGATTTCTTTGGATTTAATACTTGTTTGATACTTGTTTGGACAAACAAGTATCAGATTGACCTTCCAATGGGAGTATAGGAGAGGACAACCAAGCTATACCACAAATACTCAATTAATGTGCCACAACCTATCATCTGGCCAGTATTATTACAAACATGAAAAAGAGGAATTGATCAATCCACATCTCCTGGTCCCCTGTTTTCCTAGTAATTTAAATGCAGTAATTAAAAGTAATTAAAGTGCAATCTAACGCTACATAAATACAAGTAATATGATACGTTGTAAATTAAATATATAGAGATTTAAACACTTGTTTGTACACTTGCTATTTATCCTTGAGAAAGGTCCCATTGTGGGCCGAAACGTTGGCTATGCACCTGTGAATAAAATTCATCACTTTTTTTCACAAAAACATTGGAGTGCGGGTCCATTTACTAGGAGTAGGAAATGAAGATCACACTCGCAGGTCTTATGAACAATAAGTATCAATTTATTCAGTGGGCAATCGCTGACGTTTCGGCTGATACAACAGCCTTTCTCAAAGTACAAAAATGGTGCAAACAAACGAAATAAATACCAGATGTGGCGGGAAAGTACATAGAAGCCACCGAAAGCAGGGGAAGTGACGTGACTAAGACATCATGAGTAACAGTATCGCATTACATAATACCAAACAACTGTGTTGCGTGAATAGTACTGAAAACTTAAAGTGAATTTATGTAATTCCGACGTGTAGCGAGTGAGTTGTTGTTGTAGTTTATCAAGCCAGTTGGTATCACTATCTGATCAAAGTTCTTGCAGGCGTGCACTTTCAAATGCAGCAAGTTCGTTGCAGGTGGTTGTCAAATTCTTAGAGACTTCTTCAATAACTAGTAGCATCAAGTCCATTGAGCACTTGTTAAGAATTTGGCACCACCATTTGCAAAAGTCAATGTTATTGCGCCAAATGGTGGGAATGTTTCTAATACGAAATCCTCTTGGTATATGCTGTTTTTTTATAAAAATCAGAAAGATAAATCCCATGAAGTTTAAGATCTGTTTCGCGTTCACGTAATCGCAAGAGTTCATGAAAAAGGTCGTTGTGTGAAGCTGTGGGAATAACAGTGTCTGCTGTTTCGGTGAACAATATTTCCGCTGCTTCTGCATCAGAGAATTGGTAGCCTGAGAGTGGGATGTCAATTACATCTCTGCCATCGGCGCTGGCCATATCGGTAGTACATTCGTAGGTAAAGGTGATCGAAAAATAACTAATGTTTCACACGGGTGCCAAGGCTGTAAAGGATAATGCAGTGAAGAGAAAAGCCGGCACTCACGAAAATGACATAGATGATGCCTGGGTGCAGTCCTTGTGGAAAATTAGATGTAGAGTAGGAAATGAAGATCGCACTCGCAGGTCTTATGAACGATAAGTATCAATTTATTCAGTGGGCAATCACTGACGTTTAGGCTGATACAACAGCCTTTCTCAAAGTACAAAAATGGTGCAAACAAACAAAATAAATACCAGATGTGGCAGGAAAGTACATAGAAGCCACCGAAAGCAGGGGAAGTGACGTGACTAAGACATCATGAGTAACAGTATCGCATTATATAATATCCAAACAACTGTGTTGCGTGAATAGTACTGAAAACTTAAAGTGGAAAGAGGAAATAAAATATTACCATTATAATACAAAAAAGTAAAAATCAAAATAAAAAATAATTAAATAATGGAAGGAGTGTATAAATTGTAGCCGCCGTTGCCACGAACTGGGCTTACTAAATCTAGCAAAGTATCAGTTACAGTGTTTTAATAATCTCCCTGGGACCCCAACACAGTGTCAATCGAACAGTGTAACTAAAAGGTAACATTTGAGGAAAAGGAAATCAGTGACACTGTATTGCACCTAGTATCTATGCGTTCATGGATGCGTCTCTCTTCGATCGTAAAGTAAGAAACAGGAATGTAGTAAAGACGAAGTAGGGAAAAGAGTTAGAGTAACGTACTTAGCTTAGTACTGAAAGGTGTCGAAGGAGAGAGATTGAGAATAAAGTAACATGAAAATAAAAATAAAAAATAAAGATGATAAAAATAAAAATTCAAAATAGAAAAATAAAGACCACAAAATAGAAAGGGAAAAGAAGGTCAATTCACAAAGATCGTGAGGTATATGAGCAAAAATGGTGAAATGATAGCTCACCAGTCAGTGTATAAGCGCTGAGACGGTCGGCCACTGCGATCCATAGGGCATAAGTTCAGCTGAAGTGGGGAGGCGTTGTTTTTTCTAAACAAGATCATCAATTCGATGTCGCCCATAATAGAGTGATGTCGCTCTTCGTCGCCTCTGGTGTCATCTTAAAGATCATAGACCTTACGAGTCGCCAGTTTTGTTAATTCAAATAAGGGTGGCGATAGGTTTACAATGTGCGAACATCACATTGGTGTAACACCCTGTAGAATAAAATCACCACTGATATCATCTTGGCGTTCACGGTTTTTCTAGCCAAGGGCATTCTGTGTTTGTGTTTTCAGTAATCACTGTTACCGGCGATCAGTCAGAGTATGTAGCTCTGGTTACTCAGGACATCCAATGTCCTCCGTCGACTTCCATCATTGGTGACACTGTCTGCAGATGTTCATTAAGAGTGTTAATCACAATCCTCATGCTCACCTGTATAGCTTATCGTGTCACGGAAGGTCGGTTCATGGGGATAGATCGCTGTGTAATTTAAACATCAATTGTGTGTCTCACATAGGGGGGATTCCCCTCTAATTCTTATTATTATTTACTTGTTCCAATCATGACTATGAGGCTTCAGTAGCTGGATTGGTTCCAATCATCACAATGAGGCTTCAGTAGCTGGATTGGAACTACATCAGTTGACCCACTGGTCTCCGAAGACATCTCAAAGGTACCCACACAATGGGTAATTACTTGATTGGTGATTGTGGTTTAGCGCTGGGGGTATGATCAAACAAGGTTACTCAAACGTCAGTGCGCATGGGAGTCTAGACTCTCCATATCAGTAAAAAATGAAAAATGAAAGAATGGAAATCCAAAATGAAAGGAAATATAATAAAAAATACAAAAATACAAAAATAAAGAATAAACAATAAAAAATAAAAAATAAGAAAACAAAACCGTTAAGAAGGGTAGGTAAGTAATAAAGTTAAAGGGTGAAAGTTACAAAAAATCACCACGTATGAGTATCAAGAAAGACCGTTCTCCAATGTGAGAAAGAAGAGGAAAAACAGAATAAAAGGCAAATTCACAAGTCTACAGGGAAGCGCAGAGGAAAGGGAGACATGGTTAGGAAGAATAATGTGAAATCTAAGGCAAGGCGGCTACGTGGGTAGGCTAATGGGGCATAATCACAATATGGACAATCACTAAGGATAGTATAGTGGTCAAAATGTTACATAGTATTTAAAGGATAATTAATCAGAGATATCAAGAATTAACTTAAAAAGTAAAACTAAAGTCCACTTGATGTGTGTTGTAATGTGCAGACAACAGGGGCTATGGTCGTGCCGACCTCAAAGCCCAAGTGTATTCCTGTGAATAAAATGGACAGATTAGTTCAAATAAATATACTGCAAAGGACTTTACTTAAAGATAAATGGGGAATAGGAGATTAGTTCATTCAGTCCATAGGGGCTCAGGGTGTTGAGTCGGTGAATCCACCGCAATTCCCTTTGTAATAACATCTTCTCTCTGTTGCCACCACGGAGTGGTTGGGGTATGTGATCAATCAGCATGCAGCGCATGCTCGCCAGGGAATGTCGGTGGAGTAGAAAATGGGTGGCAACGGAGACATATCGCCAGCTCTGAAATCTCACACATGCTCAGTTGACATTCCTTGTTGCTTATCAACCCTTCTCAGCTATTTTCAAATCAACCAAACCTCTGTGTTAGCTGCTGTTCAGTGTGTGCCCATCATTTGCATAATGACATCACCAGCAGGGGACAAGATAGGGAAATCTCCTGATACTTGTGGAGGAGTTTACTAAAACAAGGCATTCTGGGTACAATACTCAAAGCAGTGTTACAATCTGAGCATGCTCCTAAAATTTGCATATTATAGTCTCTGTTATGGACTCAGTATGGCCTCCCTCAGTGAAAGAACCCATTTGACAAAGTAAGGGATTTTTTAAAACCTGCAGTTTTTTTCAAAAAACTATATATGTAGTTTGATTAAACGTGTTTATGTTGTACTGGTCAGATTGTTAATATGTGTTTGATTTTGGCTGTGATAGGTGCCCTTTAAAGTGGTTCAATAAGTTCACCCCAGCTCCCATTGACTTCTATAGGACAACTTTTATTTGGTAAAGTTTTGGTTTTTAGAGGTTTTCGTGTTTTTTTACACTTAATAAATCTTGAATTTTTAGAGCTTTAAAGAAACATAGGAAAATTTTGAATTTTGCAAAATCATGGAAAAAAAAATCACAATTCGATTGTTAGTAAATGGGCCCCTACAACTTTAAAACTATGATATGGCAGATCATTTTCTGCAATGAAACTATATGTCAACATTAATAAGACAGTTCAGAGCCATATATGTTGTCTTGGGTGCAGCATTTCCTTACCCTATAGTCGCAATTCCAAGGTGCATCGGGTCAGGTGCCTGCAAAATGTTAAGATTTTGGGCAGAAAACATGCGTCCACTGAATATGCGGTAGTGTGTGGGTACCATGCCTGGGAATCTGGGCCAAATGGAAGGCTTGGAAACCCCCACCTTCCAAGTTGGGTGGATGGTGACATCATGTCTGGTTTGCACGGTTGGGTTACAGTTGACCTTAATAGCAGTGTAGACTCCAAGAAACTAAAAGGCCATTCTATACATGCAAATTGTGCCATAGTGCTAGATGGGAGCTATTAGGGGCATGATTGTTTATATTGGCAATACCATTATTAGCCACTTATGCATTGATTGAACAATACTAGAAAGTCAGGAAAGTAAGCTCCATATCAAACCTAATTGCTGGGAAAGGTGACAACAATAGTAACCAGCAGAACCCCTGCTACATACCACAGTTAGGTCCTATTTCCTTGAATGGGAATTGCTGATTGCTAAACTTAATTAGAAACCACAACCCAAGGGTAGCATTCATTTACCATCCTATTCCCATTTGTTGTCATGTGTTTCTGTTTCTTTAAAGACTGCTATACAGTACCAGTTTATTTCTCTACATTCTTTTTTTTTCTTCAATTTTGTCCATCTCTCCTACTATGAGCTCCAACATCTTTATTTCCATGTGAAACAGTATAGCACTACAGTTGTACAGGTATGGGATCCATTATCTGGAAACCCGTTATCCAGAAAGCTCCGAATTATGGAATGGCTTATCCCATGGACTACAGTTTATCCAAATAATCCAAAATTTGAAAAATGATTTCGTTTTTCTTTATAATATAAAACAGCACCTTGTACTTGATCCAAACTAAGATATAATTAATGCTTATTGGAAGCAAAACCAGCTGATTAGGCTTATTTAATGTTTACATGATTTTCTAGTAGATTTAAAGCACTGAGGATCACAATTACGGAAAATCCATTATCCGGAAAAATCCCAGGTCCCAAGCATTTTTGCCCAACTAAATAATAATTTGTGCAAATATGCAAATAAACAAGGGTCTCTGCAGGATGATCAGTATTTCACTGAGCACTGATAGAAAATTAAGAACACCAATATTTCAGATGATTTACATTGCATTACAGATATCCAGTGTTGGTTTGAAATTATCTTCAGAAGAACAATATTCTCTACGGATTTTCTGGTTTTGTCTTTTTTTTTGTGGAGAAAAATGAATTACAAAGCTTGATAAAATTGCAAGGATTCCCTAGATTTATCACTGAGAAGAACTCATTATATCTAAGTGACAGGAGCTGCAGAAGAGAGACTTGATTTATGAAATGCAGATATTAAAAAGGGGCAGGATCATGGCTGAATAGTAAATAATACCAAACTTACATATATTCTAAACCCAGCATAATCTACCCGGAGAAATGTTTTAATAAATCCTGTTTGTGGAAATACAGTATATGCCCTTCAATTCTAATTCCGTGGGGCTTACCATATAACCATATAAGCATCATATTAATATATCCAGAGACACTGCCATGTGCTGTTTTTTTATGGGGCCTATAAATAATAAAGGACCTATTTGTAAACATTGCTTTCTGACTTGACCTGGTTCCTATTTGTCCAGTGTAAAAAAAATGGCAAAAAATATATTAGTATCCTTGCAGTGTGATATTGTGAATCAATATACAGTGCTTTTATAGAATTCTGGAAAACCTGCATAACCCTTACATTCTCTTTTAAATAGCAATTAACCCTCTGCAATCCAAAGCACTGAATTCTCTTTGTGTATGAAAGATTCTGGGAACTGGGATTTACAGCACAGTGCCTCCACCTAGTGAGCACTGAGTATCACATCTCAGGGGAATTCCACTAGAAAAATAAAACATACAGTTTGCAGTAAACCAAGAGAAACTTTATTTGAAGAATAAAGGAAAGAATAGGTTAAACAGTGCAGTCCAATAATATTCCTACAGTGGGGAAACGTGGTTCTGTCTAGTAACTAGAACAGTCTTTCTCCACTCCGGGTGGACAACACAGTTCAGTTCACATGAAATGTCCCTTTTCCCCAAAGCTCTTTATTTCCCAGGTAGTGCTACCTGCCCCAATGTACTTCTCCTTTAGGATATTGGCTGTAGTTTCCACGTGGCAGGCTCACGAGAAACACCTGTCCTCACACCGGGGACACATAAGGTTTGCAACTGGCATCCAACCTCTGAACAGAATGCAGGGCAACCTCTTCTAGCCTGAAACTCAAATCTGTCCAGCTGAGCACAAAACACACTTTCACTTAGTACTGCAGCTCTGTCACATTACATGCTGCACTCAACCTGCTCTCTCTCTCAGCCTCTCTATATGACTCTACTGCTGGCTCGCTGCTGCATCAGGGGCTCCTTTATCAGCTCCCTCTGTAACCCTGTGCATTTGACTTCAAAGCAAGGCATTCCTCCAGGTTCTCCTCCTCTCCCAGGGATGCACTGGGGCGCCCAGCCAATCAGCTGGCTCTCCAGTCTGTAACCGCGATGAATCATGTCACAGACATAAAAACAGGGGAAGGACTTTTCTGATCCTGTACACCTAATACACAGTTGACAGATTATATAGTGGATAAAGTACTCCCTATTGAAAAATATAAAAATAACATGGGGGTTATTAAAATCCGAAATGTTCTCACTATTTTCTGAAAACCAGTCTGACCAAATCCTCACACACTTCCCCCTTATTTATCAATACATTTTCATTAAAATTAGGGGAGAATACCCTAAGGGAAATTCTAAATTTGCTTTAGGGGTTTGAAGAAAAACTTGGCACAAAAAGATGCGTATAAGAAAAAAACTCTACTTTGCAGATACTGAAAGTATTCATCCTTATGTGTGAAAATCAATTCTAATTCACAGTAAAAAATAAAAAAATTAAAAGGGGAATGTAAATGAAATTACAAGTGAAGTTTAAAATTGCATTTTATGTGAATACAGACGCAATGTAAAATTATCGCAAAGCAAAGGTTAGCATTGACAACTGCTCTGAAGTTTCATTAAAGAGGACCTGTCACATTAAGAAATAAACTTTTCTAACACTATATAATTTATTTAAATCTATTTTCTTTCAGTCTTGGAATTATACAATCACAGCAAGCAGGCAGCTGCAATTTTGTGAACTGGCAGACAATATATGAATTTTATATCACTTTTATAACAGGTATGTATATTTTAATTAAAAAATAATTTGGATTTCAGGTTTAATATGAAAAGGGTCTTTATTATACAGCTTTTTATGTCTGGGTGACAGGTCCCCTTTAAATATGTTGATGCAAAAAATGTTTTTGATTGCAAGATTTTATTACATACCTAACTTATTATGCTACTATGTAATACTTTTTAATCACTGTTGTCCAAGGTGTAGCCCTTTGGTTGTGTAGAGTCTTCAATGAGCTGAAGGCTTTCAGGGGTTGGTGGGTTAAGTAGTTCAGCAGGAGTGGAAGGTTATAAACTGTTGTGCCATACTTTATAGGGTATCTTAAATAGTTTGTCTTGGCCAAAGCCCAAGTGCAAATAAATATAACTCTGAGAACATGGTAAGAATCAATTCATGAGATTCTACAGCAATAGGTTATTCTCTCCAAAGGCAATATGATGAAAACTAGAAACAAGAAGGTGGAAGCTGGGGTACTAAAGCAACGCAGACTATTCATTTTAACATTATGCTGTTTCACTAAACTTTTATTCTTTTTATTTTATTGAGAGACTTTTCCTTTTGTTTATGCAGAAACAGGTGAAAAATATAAGCTACATTATTGTATTACTAATAACTGGTTGTAAGGTTGAAGCATCATTGACAAAGACTAACTTTGAACTATGATGTTAGATTGGACACACACCCACCATAAATGTCAGTTAGTAATATCATCTATAGTCACTTTCAATCTATCGCCATCAGATACTGATAGAATTAATATCATTAGCTCCTCTACTGACCTTTTGCTTAGGAAGTCTCTAATTACCTCCTCATCCACTCAAATTCAAGACTTTACAAGGGCTGTACCCCTTCTCTGGAATTCACTCCCATGGTCTGTCCAGTGTTGGACTGGCCCTCTAGGGCTGCCACATCAGGGGCCCACACATACCTGAACAAGGCCCACAACCCCCCTCTCCTCTTCTTTGCCAACTCAAGGGCCCCCCTTGCCCGCCGCAACCCTCCTCCACCCCTTCAATTATTAATAATAATAACAAAAACAATAATAATAATAGAATACTATACACAGGCAGATATTATAGTTTCAGGATTTTTTAACCTGCCTATTATCCTCAGTGCTGTACGTAATTATAGTAAACAACAGACATGCCATGATAAGCTTTTACTCTTGTTATATGTGCTATTCATACTAACTGCTCTGATACTCGTCCCAGAGGCTATACACTAGATGTTTCATGTGTGGAAGAGGCAGCTCCATGTTCTTTTCGATCTCTTCAAAATATTACCATAGCAGTTGTCATGCCCTTCCCTTCTTGATCCTGTTGTCTAGGGGATGCTAATTTGATTCATAAGTTCCAGATATCCAGTATAGTACCAATAGCTTAAAAATTCAGATTGATATACAGCATATGACAACACCGGATATTCTTTGATGGACAACTCTTTCATTATTATGAGAAATTCCCAGTATGACTTCTTAGAAGGTAGAAAAAAAGATAACACAATCACTGTCATAATGCCTTCCCCTCTTTAGAGAAGCCAGAAAACTTCATCTTCTATTTGAAACATCAACCAAATCCATACATTAGGGATTATTCTGTGTGATACTCGTTGTCTATTACTGGAGGCACCATCCCCCAAGTAAAAATCACATGGACTTAACCTACGCTGTCATTGTCTGGATTTAGGATCCTGCTCTCTACAAGATTTTGGGCAAACAATTATTTGATGGTACTATGGCTAAATGACTGATAATTAATATTGAACAAAGTTTTTCGGCATGTATAGTTTCGCTGCAAATTTCTGAGTTTCACAGAATGATGTCAATTATTCACCACTCAGTAAGTTTCGTGGGCAACAAAATGTCACGTATGAGACAAAAATGACACGCAGAAGACAAAAACGGCGCACGGTAGACAAAAAAGTCATGGTAGACAAAAACCTCAGAGCGACAAAAAAAAAAACATTGCCGTGACAAAAACGTCACCCATACACTGGGTTTTTTGACACTTTTGCAGATTTACTCATAGTTTCGCAATTTTTTTGGCGAAGTGAAATGAGACAGATTCGCTCATCACTACTAATAATGATAAACCAATGTTTTCATGTATCTACAACATGGTTATGAACTAAGGGGGGCCCTAGACAAATGTTGAGTCTTCAAGAAGGATATGAAACAAATAAGGCTGAAGACCACTGTTCTACAGTACCATCTTGCCTGTAGCACTTCTGTAGACTTCAGTGGATGCTGAAAAGGATTGTTAGAAAACATCTGGAGGGTTTAAGATACTAATGTCCTGCTACAAAGCCTATCACGACATGGTCTTTAGTTGCCTTGTATTGCAACACATGTTTATCTAAATAAATTCTATATTATGGGGGTTATTATTTATTAAAGTCTGAATGCTAAAAACTCAAATAAATCAAGGTTTTTTTTACTATAAAATCCAAATTTTTAGTGGATTTTTTTTTTTAAGCTGCAAAAAGTCAGAATCAGAAAATCTGCCATTTCAGACCTGCCGTGGTTGTATATAAGTCAGTGGGAGAGATCCCTATCCTATTTGGAAGTTTGTCGTCTGTGCTGGAATTATCCCGAAAATCCGACTATTTCTGGCTTTTTGGGCAAAAATCTGAAACATTCAGACTTTTTGAGAAAAAGCCCAGAAAAATTGAGCGATTTGTAGAAAAATCGTACGATTCTGGTTTAGCTCGATTTTATCGTGTTTTTCCCCGATCCGATGAAATTTGATTTTTAATAATAAATAAGGTCAAATCGTGGATTCTAGTTTGGTCTGACTTTTTTATTTAAAGAAAATCAGATAAATTCTGATTTTGATAAATAACCCTCAATGTGTCTGTACCCACAACAAGAGACACCAACACTGACTAGGGCAACAAAATGTTCAAAGCCTGTTTTTGCTGTACAGTAGAACCCTCATTTAACATCCCCTGATTTTAAGTTTTCCCTCATTTACATTGTTATTTTATGGTCCCACCTATATATTATGCATAATACATTTCCCTGATTTTAAATTTTCCTGGATTTTACACCATTTTTATCTGGTCCACTGAAAAACGTAAAATAAGGGTTCTACTGTATTTAGTATTGGTGTCTGCTTCTAGTACAGACCCAGAGCGTAGAATTGAATCAACGAATGCGCTTAGAAATGCCTGTAGATACTATGGATTCAGTATATTCGGGATTAGTAGGATTTGCAATTTGTATTCAGTGAAACCCTATATATTTAATACCAATAATTTCACAAAGTATTCTGATCCTGCAAACCACAGATTCATAAAACAGCATGACAGCATAAGCATCTATTCCATAATGTATCAGATTAGTTTCCCACAGATCAAGGAAATGTATGCAATATACAGAGTTTTATACCAAAGCAGAGCATGTTACAGAGCATTTCTGGGGCACTTAAACCCTTTTGGAAGACTGATATCACAGCATGACACTCTTTATACCAAAGTGGAAAACATTTTGCAGAAAACAGACTTGATATTCAGACAGGATTATTAATTTGCTGAATTGTAGATAAACAATTGGGTGATTGAAATTCAAACCATGTCTCAGCAATTAGACCATGGTCAAAACTAAAATGGATTACAGACCTAAAATGGTTTCTAATACATCTCAAGTGATCTGCAAACACACCCCAATAAAATCTAAATGGAACTATGCACCCAAGGAAAATAAGCAAAAAATGCAGGTATTATTTAGGGAGGAGATGCAATAGTAGGGTAGACTATTGTTTCTTACAAAGAGTTTATAGATAGGCAGGTGTGGTGACTTTCAAATTAAATGTAAAATTATTTATATCCTTTAACAGTTACTAGGTTCACATTGTTTAATATATCTTTATCCTCTTCTATGAATAAGGAGATACAAATATATATAGCTTATACTTTTTCTAGACATATCTACCACTTAAGTAGGGCAACAGGTTTATTGACAGTGCTGAAGCCTCGTCTGTAGGCTGTAGCCTAGTTTCTTTGCCCTGTGCCTTCACCAGAGAAATGCTGAGTAGTGGTGTGTCTACTTATACTGTATATTGGTTGGATTGGAACATGGCCTTAGAAGGCCTCCTTTCTCCTCTATCAGTCACAAAACATAATTTTCCTAGAGCTTCTGAACCCCATTTTATTGCACTGTCCACACTGTACATTGTAACTCCTGGTCAACAGAAATACCTCATTCCCACAAGGAATACCCATCTGCTGTTTTTTTAAGATATAAAAAGAAAACTATATTAGCATTTCTATACATGCACATGTTTGTTACTATGGAGAGGGCTGGACCTTGCTAAATTCTACAGGTTATTTACTGTGCAGAAAGTCTAAATTTAGGATATGGCCAGGTGACTTTGCTGATTTATTTGCAACGTAGCAAACAGTTTGGCCAGATAATGTTATGTTTTCTCCTCATGTATGGGGCATCTGAAAAGTCTGCAAAGTGATGGTGTCGCACAGTTTGTTCCTAAAGGAGAACTTAACCCAAAAAATTAATATGGCTAAAAATATATTTTATATACTGAACTTATTGCAGCAGCCTAAAGTTTCAGCATCTCAATAGCAGCAATGATCCAGGACTTGTCACAAGGAGTCACCATCTTGGAAAGTGTCTGCAACACTCACATGCTCAGTGGGCTCTGAGCAGCTGTTGAGAAGCTAAGCTTAGGGCTTGTCACTAATTATCCAGCAGAAAATGAGGTTGTCTGTAATATAAGCTGATGCTACAGGGCTGATTATTAAATTCTGATGCTAATTGCACTGGTTTCTGTGCTGCCATGTAGTAATTATCTGTATTAATTACTAATCAGCCTTATATTGTGACATTTCTATTCTATGTGTACTGTATATTGTGAGTGGGTCCCTAAGCTCAGTAAGTGACAGCAGCACAGAGCATGTGCAGTGAATCCGCAGAAAAGAAGATGGGCAGCTACTGGGGCATCTTTGGAGACACAGATCTTTACTGCTAAAGGGCTGTGGTTGCCGCGGGCTGGTACAGAAGCACAAAACATACTGTACAACATTTCTAGCCTACTTCTCCCAAGTCATATGTTGACAACAGGGTTGTCCAACTGGAGGTCAAATGTATGGATTTTATTTCTCCGAGCTGTGCCAAGATTTGCATGGACATTTGTTTATGGCATCAAAATTTTAATGTTATCTGTCCTACACACACAAGGGTGGGAAAGATAAATTGGCCACCACATGGAGATGTTGGATGTTGGAGAGTAAGTTTCATATGCAAACATAAACCTATCCTCTAAATTATATTTCTGGACCAGCTTTGTGAATCATTAGGATTTGTGCTTGTGTAGAGCTCTGTATATTACTTTGATGGATGACAATTTGACAATCATCCAGTCCCCTAGTTTGTGACTTCAATAAACATCACATTATCTTGTCATCTAGTAACAAAGGTTAAGCTTCATCCAAACCCAGAACCATAGTAATTTAAGAGTTGACGATCCCCAAGGGGTCCAGTGTTGATGTACCACAGTCTTATCCTTTTTATGCAGCCTTCTCAGACCAGGGATACTTTTAGGTCTGCAATGCGAAGGAAAACAGGCACTTTCTAGCGGGATTAACCCTGCTTATTTGTGCAAGCAATGTAACATTTTTGGGCAAGCCCTTTCTTCAAACATTGTAGGGTGCCATTCCCTCTTGTGAAGAAACCTTACCCTGGTGGTCCAGTGGCCTTCCCTGGGGGTCTAGTGGTTAGCAGGGACACACGCCTCGTTTCTGGCATGGACAGCCGCCGTGTGCGTTCTTGCGCCGGAACGCTTCCTGGTTTATGTGCTGGCGTGATGATGTCACGCGCAAGGGCGTGAAATTCAAATGTATAAAAGGGGAATTCAGTGTTCGGCAAACTGCCCGTTGTTCTATTTAGAAAAGTTCCTGGGTGTTTATTCTTAGTGTATTCTATCTAATCTACTGTGTTTGATCTTGCTTGCCTTCCTGACTATTCTTATCCTCTCCAATCCTGACTCTTGCCTGCCTGTTAACTCTGAACTCTCCAATCCTGACCCTTGCCTGCCTGTTAACTCCGAACTCTCCAATCGTGACCATTTGCCTGGCCACTGATTATTCTACGCTCTCTAACCCTGTATCTGGCCTGTCTGACGATTCTCTGCTTGTGCTGGCTCGGCCTGCCTGTTCCTGGTGGTGTTCTTCCTTCCAGTATCCTGGTGAGACGATTGTGCCCCTTTGCTCTTCCAGAACCGTTAGCTTTGCTCCTCTCTCAATTAAGACCTGGCGGCATCCGATTAGCCGAAAGGCTACTCCCAAGGTGAAAGGCGGCGGTTAAAGGCAGAAGTGAGAGCCGAGACCAGAGAGCTTAGTTTGGGTTCTGGATATAGGGTGCGGAACGTGACACCTCTAGAGATACTGAGCACCAGGCGAGAATACATAATCAAGAGGCCAGGATGTGCTGGTGAGTAATTCTGTTTGTTTGCAATACTTTTAGGTCTGAGCAGAGGAGTTTTGGCCCTTAGGCATATAACCAGAAAGGCTACACTTAGTTATAGTTGTAACTAATCCCCTTGGGAAGTCTAGTCTTTGTGGTTTGTCTTTATCTAGACAAATATACATAGAGGTGTGTATTGGAGTTGTTAGGATACGAAGAGTATATTATCAATTCAAATATCAAATAATTATTTCTTTTTTTATTTCCTGATATTTATATAATGTCAACACATTTTAAGAACACATTTTACGCAGTGCATTACAAAGATTATACATCATATCCCTGCCCAGCGGAGCTTAAAATCTAAGGTCCCTATCACAAATACAGGCTCAACTTTATCAGAAGCCAATTAATCTGTTTGCATGTTGTTGGAGTGTAGGAAGAAACTGGAGTACCCATAAGAAAGTCACACAGACACAGGGTGAATGTACCAACTCTTTGCAAATAGTGCCCAGGCTGGAGTTGATTTTAGCACTGCAAGACAGCACGACTACCCATTTAGCCACCGTGCTGAGGGTAAGTTCCATTTTAACATAGAAAAAATATATTGAAAGTGAAAAATCTCATGACCACAGAGTGTAGCTCAAATTTCTTTCCATTTTCATAGCCCACTAGCCAAACTAGACATGAGCTTTTGAAGTCTTCTTCTCCAATAATCCATTTTGGGAGTCTGCCTATTGCCATTAAAGGGGACCTGTCTCCTTAAGAAATAATCCCAAATCCTGATTTATAACGTTAGTCAAGAAAAATACATTTCACTATACTATAAAAATTATTGAAATTTTGTTTTTATTAGTCTTGGAATTCACAATTACAGCAGACAGGCAGGTGCCATTTTTAAGACGCTATTATTAAGGCAGGGTCTACACCATCCCAAAATATTGTTTATGTGCCAGAATGGGGCACCTGATACCCATGTCTATGCACTGGATACACAATTAGACTGCAAATGACCACCTCTACATGAAAAAGGGTGACTTTTTTGCAGCTTCAACCAAATAGTTCCTAAAACAATTAGTCCAAAGGATGACTAGAAGGGGAATTATTATAATCCCTTAAAAAGAAAGGCATGTTATACTTGGGGGTGTCCGAAAGTTAGGCACCCCCAAGTGATTGTATTTACTTACCTGACACTCCAGGCTGGTGCTCCTATCAGCATAAAACTGCACCGACCTGGGGTTCTTCCACTGAGCACCACCAATCAATCCTTTTCCTGCTAATTATTTCAGTTTGCAGCTGCGCATACGCAGTATATAGTGGCATAACTATAGAAAAAACAGACCCCGCAGTCCCAGGGGGACCCGGAAAACAGGGAGGCTCAGACTATGGGTTCTACTTTCTCCATAAATAAAAAACTCCTCCTCGCCAGCCGCTCTTTCTTACCTTCGAGGAAAGGGGAAACAAGTTGGCTGGGAGTGGGTGGAGTCAGGGTGGGGTATGGGTGGAGGCAGGGCATGGGCAGAATTGGGAGTGGGTGGGAGGATGGATATCAGAGCGCGCCTTTTGCAGGGGGGCCCAGTGCACTCTTGTTAGCCCACTGGCAGTATAGTGAAAAGCCAAACTTTAAAGAAAAAGCTGACTATTTCGTTCTATTGCCCCAGGAAATTTGCAGAGCAAAGAAGCAGGAAGAGAATCGCTCGTAGTGGTCGCACAGGCCTGTAGTGTCAGGTAGGTAAATACAACCACTTGGGGGCGTCTAACTTTTGGCACCCCAAGAATACCATGTCTTTCCTTCTCCTTTAGTTTAAAACACACTAAAATAATTATAACACCACCACACAAGTACTGAACCAATTGCTATCTATTTACTCACATTATATACTGCATTATTTCCATTTGATAGACCCTACCGTGATGTATTCTCTCTGCCTTCCTGTTTTCAAATGACAAATGGCATACACATTAAGGAATGCATTCCAGGCAAGTTAATATTGTAAAATCTCATTTGCCTGTTTCACATAAAGGTTTTTTTTCTTCCATTTGTCATTATTATCCATCCGATGCCAACTGCGAATGTTAAAATAAAACCTATAAATGTCGCTTCTAGGATTCCTGAATTCTGGGCCATTTTCTTTGAATTTCACACTCCTGTGTTTTTGTCCCTTTCATCTGTTTTCTTTATTCATAAGAGACAGTGTGACTCTGCCAACAATATCCAGAGACAGCAGGGGGTGCGGGAAAATCTGCGGCGATGGAACCAATTGTTCCCATCACGAGTCAGCCAAACATCTTAGGACTCGCTTCAATATGTTCTGCAAATGCTATGCCCTTTTGCATTAGACTAAGCACAGTCAGCATTCTCATTTAATCCCAATTATACCTTCAATGGAATGAACCCAGAGACAAGGTGGCAGACAGAACTTGCATCCACAGGGTCTGTAGTACTAGTTTATCTAGTTCCATAGTCAGCTGTTCTGGTGGGAGCTTGGCTACTTCCCCCCTACATTTGCTAACATATGGCACCTAAACTATACTGTGGGCACATGTGTAGGGCATTATAACAACTTTATATAATTTTATTAAGGTTCCCTGACCTTGTGTAGTATAATGTATTTGCTGCAGCATATATGCATTCATTGTACTTTAACTGCACGCTGTATGCTAATCAGCCAACGTTAACATAACTTCGAACTGCTGAGCGTAATTTCGCCAGCGTTCAGTACCCTGTGAGCAACTTCGGATCTTTGTGAAATAGCGTTGTCCAGGCGAATTTACGCCTGGCAAAATGTTGCGATGTGCGTGAAGCCATCGCTGGCGAATTTTTGCCGGTTAGTGAATTTGCCCCATGGGGTTCAAGATGAATAAAAATATAAATGCATAAATATTTGTGTATATATGGTATATATACACACACACAGACACACAGAGCAAACAGGTCCCATACCTGTATATATATATATTTATTTTCAATGAGCAAGGAACTTGGAAATTACATTTGATATCCTTTTACTTCACAGTAAGTTGTATATAGGGCTCACTTTGCCGCAGAGAGGAAAGTGTTTCAGACGCCATGTTTTTTCGACACAATGCACTGGGTGTTCTCAAAAGTCATGAGCTTTCCCAGAATTTCCCATTACAAAGGGGAATTCACTTTTCCCCTTTATAACAGGAAACTTTCACTTGATGTTTTATGCTTATGAATATGTGCAAAACACCTTTCCCCTTTATAATGGGAAACTTTCATTTACTGTTTTATGCTTATGAGTAAGTGCAAAACGCTTTTCCCATGAATTCAACAAGTGATTATCATGTGGCCCACCGTGGTTGGGGTTCTATAACAAAGTGTTACATTGGGTGAAACTGGTTCCATCTCGAAAAACAATATGGACGATAAATAGTGCATTCCATTCATTTACTTCTACTCCCCTACCTGCTATTGTCCATATGCCCTATGAAGATAATACTTCTACATTTTAAACTAGGCTTTCAGATTTTATTCCTTGTATAATGAACTTTCGGACATCAATCATTTGTTTTGATTCAATGGTCTTAAAGTAACCATTCAGATTTAAATTGTAGGCTTAAAGTTGGAAAAATAACAAATCAGGCGAGGTTCTGGCAATTAATTGACAGTCGTACAAAAGTTGTGTCCGGGAAAAAACGTAAATACTTGAGTATAAGCCGACCCGAGTATAAGCCTATTTACCTAATTTTACCTACGAAAACTGGGAAAACGTATTGACTCGAGTATAAGCCTAGACACAACTACAACCCTGTCTCCCAGCAGCACACATTCTGCCAAAGTGACCCCCCAGCGATCAACCAGACTTCTTTGCAAAGTTGATGGTGACAGAGAATTGCCAAACAGATTACTGCATGCATTGTCCCACTGTCCCACTACCATGTGCAGAGGGTGCTGTGTGATATTGCCATCACTGTTAATCTTTCGTATAACCAACAGAAGGCGCTGTGTGTTATTGCCATCACTGTTAATCCTTCATATAACCAACAGAGGGCGCTGTGTGATATTGCAGTCTCTCCCCAAGCGAACTGTTGGTATAGGAATGATTAAAAGTGACTGCAATCTCAGCTACTGCCCGCTGACTCGAATATAAGCCGAGGTAGACTTTTTCAGCACATTTTGGATGCTGAAAAACTCGGCTTATACTCGAGTATATACGGTAGTTGTGACAGTCACCCATGGATATTGTCATATAGGCAATACATAAACATATTATTATTGTTATCCAACAGAATTTTTCTAAACAATCCGATTGACTAAATTAATCGCTTTGGTATGAAAATTGTCAGGCCGGTTATTTTGAGCCCACTCACAGTCCGAAAATCATATGATACCTTGATACCTTGTCTCGTATGATTATATCTGCACATCTATGGGCAGCTTTAGATATGGAGAGGGCCTTGCCTACTGTTTACTGTCTACTGTATATGTCTGGCTCCCTTCAGCAGTTTTGTGACCAGATATATAATCAAGAATTGCCCTGCAGCATTCTACTGTATATTAGATTGTCATGCATAATTGACATTAGCAATCCTTAAGTGGTAGTGATCCTCATTTGGGATCATTTTATCAGTGGAAAAAAAAAGATCTGATCAGTCTCTTCAGCATGAGATAATTGATTAAACTGTAGGGAGCCAGGCACGCACAGAGATCAGATAGGATTCCAATTAGAGAGTCTTGTTTGCATTCCAAACGAAGGCACTGGGAAGTAAAAAATGCAATTGCAGGAAGAGGGTTGAGGAGAAAAACCAGATAATGAATATAGGAAGAAGGTTTCCTTGGTTCTGCTCAATTACTATTATTGACTAGAGATGGTCTGTAGGGTATTCTATCTGTTCGCCTGCTACAAAAGATCACCTGTACCATTGCTTACCATGAATTGTTCCAAGCTAAATAAACATATACCTATAAACTTTTGAAGAATGTGCAATGCAGCATGTGTGCCTTTTCTTTATGGCGAACTCTTTCTACATTTTGCAACAATGACAATGAGCAAAACAATCCCTGAATTCTTTTGTGACCAACGGCTGGAAAAACAATAGTCAGTCAGTGATTTAGCTTTTGAGGGAACCATGGAACTTCTCCAGATGAGTAACTAGAAAACAGAACGGGAGAAGACACTGTAAGCAGACAAAGACATCTCACAAAATGAGGGGGCTACACAATACACTCAGCTGGTTGGCAATCGCTTGAATTTATTGAAAGTGTAAAGGGCCTTTTCTTAAAAATAGTCTACAGAATGCAAGTCATGATTTTGCACCATAAAGGAAATGGCAAAAGATCTTTAGAAATGTGTACATTCTCATTGCATTGTCAGAGCATAGAGGCATCCACATGGCTACAAGCATAATTCATGGGGCCCCTTCCAAGACAGTAAAACAGTTAAATATACCCAGCATTGCTCTGACTTATATTTTAAGACTGACCACGAAACGTTCTTGCACAGTGACCTATACAAAACAGGCGGTGGTGGCATTTTCTACCATAATCTCATGCACATGTTGAAAAAGTTGGATAATTATTAACTTCATAACCTGAATACAAATAATTGACCATGCATGACCATTGGGTTAGCTGCCAGTTGATACAGGAACAAGCTGAAGGAGAGGTTGTCCACTCCCAGAGGGTGGATCAGTTCGGAATTTCATGCGGATCCTGCTCTCCGGATGGTTTTCTGCTGGTTGTACGGACACAATAAACCTACGCCTAAAGGTCTCGCACAGGATAATGTAAATAAAAGGGTTTATACAGCTGTTTGCATAGCCCATGCTAATTGCAACACAGTAAGCATAATGGAAAGCAAGAGTTGGCTGGTCCATCACCAGCTGAATTATCTGGAGAACATAAAATGGAGCCCAGCAGATAAAAAAAACAAGGCATATCGCGATTGCTGTTCTGGTTACTTTCTTAGTCCTTATCCTGGAGCTCCTGTGAGCTGTCAGGGCTTCAGAGGATGCCATTTTCAACAGGATTCTGCGGTATGCCACTGAGATCACAGCAAATGGAATGGCAAAAGCCAGAAAAAATTGATACAGTGTATACCAGTATATGTCACTTTCTGGGTTAGGGAGTGTAATTCCACATCCCAGAACCCCTCCAGGCAGAGCGATAAGTCTTGCATACATCCAAACAGGGGTAATGCTTAGAAGCGACAGCACCCAGAGAATGCAGATGACCATAATGGCTATAGGTGGCTTCCTATACTTTGCCGAGGTGAATGGGTACACTGTGGCAAGGTAACGATCAATGGACATGGCAGTGAGTATGTAAGTGCTGGTAAACTGACTGTTGGTATCTAAAGCAGTAATAAGGGTGCACATGGTTTCTCCAAAATGCCAAACTCCATTGCCCAAAAGCTGGTGGATTAGAAAAGGCATGCCAAGGAGGAAAAGCAGGTCTACGACCGAAAGATTAATGATAAATATATCTGGCACACTGCTGCTGCATCTGAATTTGGACTTCTTGAAGACGGTGTATATGACAACACTGTTGCCAATGATCCCAAGCAAGCAGATGACTCCAAACACTGTCGGCATTATAACATTGGCATAGGCGACATTGCCTCTTGGATCTGCAAATATAAGAAAAGGAGTATGTAAGCAATGAAGTCTATGAAGGTTTTCATTCATCCAGGTCATGAAATACAGTGTCTAGTAGAATTAAGTCCAGCTGCTTTAGGGCAGAGACACACGCTCAGATTCGGGGAGATTAGTCGCCAATCGACAAATCTCCTCTTCTTCAGGGCGACTAATCTCCCTGAACTGCCTGATGGCAATCTGTGCGCTTTGTTTTCCGAAGTCACCTGAAGTTGCCTCACAAGGAAACTTAGGGAAAACGAAGCACTCTGAGTGCTATCACACTGGTAATTTAGATTCTAAGTTCGGGAAGATTAGTCCCCCCCGAAGAAGAGGGGATTTATCGCCGGGGGACTAAATTTCCCCGAATCTGAGTGTGTGTCTCTGCCCTTAGCCTTAATCTACTAGATAGTATGTAAGCAGAAATGAATAGAGATAAAAGCATTCTATTTACACTCAATTACTCATAGTCACACGCTGGGTTGAAAAGATCACTTTAGTAAACCTTGTTATGTGTAATGCTTGGCTGAACATTGCTCCATTGGCCAATTATCCCGCTGAATGATTGATAGCTCATCCACCACAACTACCGACAACTATGGCATGCGTTATGTAAATAATTACAACTCCTTGAGATCTCATGCTAAAAATACTGCTTAAATAATTAATTTCCCTTTTCTGCAGTTTTTGTCTGATACCCTCTGTTTATCAACAGCATCCCATTGTATTCAAATCAAAGGCCTTTCATGTGTAAATAGATACAGTTCTTCCAACCACCCCTGGGGCTGATTTTTGCAATTTATTCCAACTGCTGTCTCCTATCTTCTCATTTCATTCATATAGAGAGCAGTTACTAGCCCAAGGATGAATTGAAGGTGGTAGAAGCAGGGGTTAACAATCCAAAGAGAAATAGGAGTAGGGCGCATTACACATAGGGGGAGATTTATCAAGGGTCGAAGTGAATTCGAGGGAATTTTCAAAGTAAAAAAATTCGAAATTCAAAGTCATTTTTGGATACTTCAACCATGGAATAGGCTACTACGATTTCAACTTCGACCTTCGATTCGAAGTAAAATCATTTGACTATTCGCCCCTTCGATAATTGAAGTACTGTCTCTTTAAAAAAACTTCGACTTCAACACCTCGGCAACTTAAACCTACCAAATTGCTGTTTAGCCTATGGGGGACCTCCTGTGTGTTTTGCTACGTTTTTTTAAATCAAAGGATTTTTTGGGAAATTGTACGATAAAATCGTTCCATTTGAAGTACGATCGGAATACGATTGTACAATGTATAAAATCCTCTGACTTCGAATTCGAATGTCGGAGGATTCTATTCAGTGGTCGAATTTCGAAGTTTTTTCTACTTCGAAATTCGACCCTTGATAAATCTGCTCCATAGTGTCATAACACATATAACAGGGACATTTCTTCATTTAAAAAGCCTTGTGAATCAACATACAGTAATTACCTTTCTGTGATAGATGGTAATAATACATCACATAAATGCAATTAAGAAATCTGTAAAGGGCAGCCCAAAACGGCAATGATTTGAGATGAAATAATTTGCTTCCTACACAAAGATGGGATGAGTAATTTAATGCCTTCCCTTGTAAGCATGTACAACATCCCAAGCACAGGGAGGTGTTTTGGCCTCTAGAACCTTATCTTCTATGTTCTCATTTGGTTCAAACACGTTATTATCATATGAAAAATCATTTAAATTGGTTTTATTAATTTTTTTAATTCGACTATGATCATATTTATCAATTGGGCGAATTCGAGAAAAGGTTTTATTTGATTTGCTTTGATTAGAATTTGAATCAAGTTTTATGCCGCACACCTTGGAGAGTTTAATTCGAGTTTCCAGGTTGCCCCACATTTTAAATCAACTTCCATTTCTGCCATTTTATTCACACAGGAAGTCCTCCGGCAGCGATTTTAGGGGCTGTTTCATCACTTGCTATATGGATAGCAGGAATCAAAGGGTCTTATTGCTCCTGGTGCTGCTGCTCCGCCTCTAGCTGGTGCTGCCTTTCCTGCAATAATAGCTATAGCAAAAAAAGGCGGCAGATTATAATGTCTTGCCCAAGCCATTTTAACACGAAACACTCTCTTTCAAACTAAAATAGCATCAGGTGAGAGGTTTTAGTGGTAACCCAGTAATTCCCAGCATTCCATGCAGCCTTTAACCATTTCCTGAACCATAAGGATAGATAGCTTAAATCGAGATTTCATATTTTTAAATTTCGAATATTCAAATTATCGTAGTCTCTCAGGGAACTTGGCAGGTCAAAGCCGGTGAAAAAATGAGTTGGTAAAAAAATTCAATAGAAATTTGATAATTTCGAATTCGAATAAAACTTTCGAGTTTTGGATTTATATATGTATTTGAATTTCAAATTCCCGGTCCTCAAAACTTGTATTCTATTACTCGCATTGGTGAGTTCTAGTTAATACATTTCGAAAATACAAATGACAACTCGAACAGCTGGAAAAAACTCTCGAACTTTAATAAAGCTGCCCCTTAAAGAGCATGTAAAGGCAAAAAACATAAAATCCCATTTTTACTTTCATTAATTAAAAAATGTGTAACATTTTTATAAGAAAGCTGACTGTATGCAGTGTAATTCTCCCTTAATATACTGCTGCAGCCATGCAGAACTCAAGCAGCTTTGTTTGTTTCCCTGTAGAGCAGTTGGAGACTGTGTAGAGATTTGTATTGGATTTTATTTTTGCCTTTATATCCCCTTTACTGTTTCCAACTCCAGCTGCAGGAACAAAGATCATGGAGCCAGATATAAACAGATAAACTGAGATTCTATTTGGAGGATTATTTTGCTGCAGCCACTGGTTCTGCAGAGTTGGAGAAAATGTTATATTAAACAATACAAAAACTATAAAATGCACATTAGATTACATGACAATACAGGACCCAGTGCAGTCTGTATATTCTGATTATTAATCAGTCTTGCTGTATCGGCTTCTGGCAAAAATTATTTGACTTGTGTTGTTTTGATAATTTATGAAGATCCCTAAGCAGCCCAGACGACACTGAGCATGTGCACAGTCTTGGTCTTGCAAAGATTTTTAACAAAGTTACAAGATGGTGACCCTCTTTAAACGCATAAATCATTTGTTTGATTAGGCTTGTGGTGCAGTAAGTTCATGTTTAAGTTTAGTATACAAAATACAGCATTTCTTGCCTTATGCTATTTTAGGCTTTACATCCCCTTTAAGCTAAGGATGACATAATATAGTATGTTTTGATTATATGGAACAACACTGTGGATTATAAAATGTACACATATATCTTCTACTAGTTACATGCTACTCCCATGTTGTCAATGCTAGCATTTTCATACTCAGCCTGTTACTGTAGTATATAAATCAGGGGTGTCCAAACGTTTGGGAACGAGGGCCAGATTTGGTGAAAATGTGTGGGGGGCCGACCATTCAGCCTGACATTCTTTGAACCACTAACATCATTCAACTCATTTAAACAAGGAATTGCGTAGCAGTAATATTTGGGCACATTAGTGAAATGATCTGCCACATGGTCTATACTGCTGCCTGTGTGCTGAAGCTGTTAGCAATAGACACGTACTGGCACATAGTGACGCACCACATCTGCTCTTTTGGCCAGGTCCCAAACATGTGCATGTGGGTTCATGCTCTGGGACAAATCATACAGATGGGGCTACAGGTTGATGGGATGAGGACTGTATCAACACACTGATGCGGTACTTGTTAGAAAGCAAAATAAAATCTGTCCCTTTGCCAATTTTTGACCAGATATATCAGTGGCCCCATACAAGGGCCAATAAGCTGCTGTCTTGGTCTAAAAGGATTGAGTCAGCAGCATTTATTGGCTTGTGCATGGCCACGTTTAGGGGGGGGAATGTAATATGTTTCGCTAGTGCAAAAATACCTGCGCACAGATTGCGACAGAATATTTAAGGAAACTCCAGCGCAGGTGTTAACGCTAAACCGTTGCTTAGCGAAAATGTGCAATATAATAATCGCCTGCGACTGATTTTACAATGCAGGTGCTAAACATTTGCAAAGACGCCATTTTAAATAACACCTGCGACTTTTAATTAGATTTCCCTCCTATAGACTATAAGTTCTGGCAAGCACCTGCAAGCTCTTGGGATAAGCACATAGTTCATTTGGGTTGAAAAAAGACAACAGTCCATTAAATTCAATCCCTCCAAATAAAACCTAGCGCACATACTATATATGCACATACTTATACCTATATCTGTCCAATCACATACAAGAACATTTACATACGGGGGCCTATATGGGGGCCTACACCTTACTCATACTCCCAGACCTGGTAACAGACCTGGAGGTAGGGTAGGTTTGCTTCTCTCTGCCCGCTGTACTTTTAAAGTTCTTCCACCTGTTCCCTCTTTATCATTCTCCTCATTTGAGGCTCACTGCATTAGGCTCTTTTCTCCTGTTTCACTCTGCATTGCTGTTATATATCGACCACCAGGACCAACTGCACAATTTCTGGACAACTTTGCTGCCTGGCTTCCTTACTTTCTTTCATCTAACATCCCATCCATCATATTAGGTGACTTTAATATACCCGTTAACAACATTAACAACTCTTCTGTCTCTAAACTTCTTTCACTAACCTCCTCCCTAGGCTTATCTTTGTGCTCAGACTCCCCCTCTCACTCCAGTGGTAACACTTTGGATCTCATATTTACCAGACTCTGTTCAACCTCCAATTTTACTAACGCCCCATTTCCCCTCTCTGATCACAATATGCTCACATTTCAACTCTCACTAACTCCCTCCTCACCCCCTGCCATTCCCCAAACACGTACTTACCGCGACTTGCAAGCTGTAGACGTATCACATCTCTCTTCTTCCTTTGACTCTCTTCACTCTAATATCTCAGCCATCTCATGTCCTAATGTGGCTACCTCTGTCTACTATAGTACTCTCAACACTGCCCTAAATGAGCTTGCTCCTATAAAAACTAAACATTCTAGACCCAAACCACTTTAACCGTGGCATACTGCTCATACAAAAGCGCTCCAAAGACACTCACGTGCACTTGAGCGTCGCTGGCGCAAATCCCGTTCAGAATCAGACTTTTGGAGCTACAAATCTGCCCTGCGCTCCTTTAACACCAGCCTCTTCCAAGCCAAACAAACATACTTTACTTCACTCATTAACTCCCTTTCTAAAAAATCAGCACAACTTTTCTCCACCTTTAACACTCTCCTTTCCCCTTCTCTACCCCCTCCATGCACATCTGTCTCTGCTCAAGATATTGCTGAGCACTTCAAAAACAAAATTGACACTATTAGAAGGGACATTACACTACTCAACCCCCCTAGACTTCCACCACCCTCCCTCCACACTCCCCAGTCTCTCCTGTGCTCCTTCACCCCTGTCACTGATGAGGAAGTCTCAAAGCTTCTGGCCTCCTCCCACCTGCCCGCTTGATCCAGTTCCCTCAAAACTTCTCCACAATACCAATCCTTGTCTAATCAAAGCCTTAACTCACCTATTTAATCTTTCGCTCTCAACTGGACTGTTTCCTTCTCAACTAAAACATGCTCTTGTCACTCCCATTCTGAAAAAACCCTCTCTTGATCCCTCCAATCTTGACAACCTCCGACCTATCTCTCTGCTACCTTTCATCTCTAAACTATTTGAGTGCCTAGTCTACAACCGACTAACCTCATTCCTCTCTGACAATAACCTGCTGGACCCCCTACAATCTGGTTTTAAGCCACAACACTCCACAGAAACTGCCCTGACTCGACTAACTAATGACCTTTTAACCGCTAAAGCCAACAATCATTTCTCACTACTAATACTGCTTGATCTCTCAGCCGCATTTGACACTGTAGATCACCCTCTCCTCCTCCAGTCCCTCCAGTCGCTTGGCCTTCGTGACACAGCCCTGTCCTGGTTCTCTTCTTACATCACCAATCATTCCTTCACTGTCTCCTACAATGGAGTATCAACTTCTCCCCTACCTCTTTCTGTTGGAGTTCCTCAAGGCTCTGTCCTGGGACCATTACTATTCTCCCTCTACACTTCCTCCCTTGGCAAATTAATAAATTCGTATGGTTTCCACTACCACCTCTATGCTGACGATACTCAGATCTATCTCTCATCTCCTGATCTCAACCCAGAACTCCTAACTTGCGTCTCCTCCTGCCTGTCCGCTATCTCTACCTGGATGTCGCAACGCTACCTTAAATTAAACCTCTCTAAAACCGAAATGGTTCTCTTTCCTCCAACTAACACCAGTAGCATCCCCAAAGTATCCATCATAGTTAACAATTCCACTATCACCCCCTCTCCCCAGGCCTTGGGGTTATCCTAGATTCTGCCCTGTCATTCACCCCTCATATCCAGTCACTTATTAAATCATGTCACTTCCACCTAAGGAACATATCTAAAATACGATCATTTATCACCCAAGACGCTGCCAAAATTCTTATTCACTCTCTCATAATATTGCGTCTAGACTACTGTAACTCTCTTTTAATTGGCCTTCCCCTCCAGAGACTGTCACCTCTCCAGTCCATAATGAACACTGCTGCCAGGCTCATACACCTCAGCAACTGCTCCTCCTCTGCCTTGCCATTCTGTCAATCCCTGCACTGGCTACCTTTCAGAATCAAATTCAAATTAATGACACTGACTTTCAAAGCACTTCATAACTCTGCCCCACCCTACATCTCTGAACTCATCTCTATATACTCACCCACTCGCTTACTACGGTCCTCTACTGACCTGCTACTCAACTCTTCTCTCATTAAATCCTCACACGCTCGCATTCAAGACTTTGCAAGGGCTGCACCTCTCCTCTGGAACGCTCTCCCACGGTCTGTCCGACTTTCTCCCAACCTTCCTGCTTTCAAAAAATCTCTGAAAACTCACTTCTTTCGAGAAGCCTACCCTCACTCTGCTTAACTACCAAATGCAACACCACATACAGTACCACATTTCTCACCCACTTACTTCGATCTTGCCCACTCCCACACCTTGTGTATTACTCCCCTCCCTTTAGACTGTATGCCTATGCATAGGGCCTTCCTCACCTTTTTGTACCTGTATTGATTGTGATGTTTGTTACTCCATACATTCTATATATGTAATTCATGTGATGTAGTTGTATAATCACATTTACTTTACAGTGCTACACAATATGTTGGCACTATAAATAAATATAAATACATGTTAATAATAATAATAATAATAATAATAAACATACACATGCCTATACTTAAATAACTGCACACTTGGCATAGTGCTATCATTTGGACTTCTGCAGCATTCACAACACTACTCTGAGCATAATAGCTACAAATCACCCCCTTCTCTCTATATGTGTTTCCGCATCTCCTTTTATAGTGATCATGATCATGTTGACTGTACATGCCTAGCTGGGTAGAGGACAAGAATACAGTTATTATTGTCATTTCCGCAGCTGCCCTTGGCTTGTTCTAACCTTATACTTATCCAGTGGCACAAGAGCCCAAGATGCCACCTGCAGCCGTCCCTATGTCGTTTTACTCAGCTCAGCTCATTCACATAATATTCATTCTTTTCACATGTCTTTGTACTGCCTTTGCTTTCTGAAACAAATGTATGATGCAAAGGGGTCCTGAGGCATGTTCAAGTTTTTATTCAAGCGTTGTTTTAAGTGCAGCATGTAGGATTTTCTAGCGTTTGTCACATGTTCAAACGAATAGTGGGGCCGTAAGAAAAATTGTAAAAATGCATAAAACTTTTTGTTATATGGAGTAAAAAATATTCCCGCTATTGTTTAGTATGTTATAGAATTGTCAATTCTGAGCAATTTTCAATCGATCTTCATTTTTAGTTATTGAATGATTTGCTTCCTTCTTTTGATTCTTTCCACTCTTTTATAGTTTTATTGTAGTTGTTGCATTTTCCTCTTATCTTTCTCATCAGGTCCTTTCTATTCATTTTCTGGCATCTCACTCAAACCACTGCCTGGTTGCTAGTGTAATTTGGACCCTAGCAACCAGATACACGTTGAAATTGCAAACTGGAGAGCCGCTGAACAAAAAGCTAAATCATTCAAAAACCACAAAAATGAAGAACGGTTTTAAGTTGTCTCAGAATATCACCGTCTGCATCATAGTAAAAGTTAACAAACGTGAACAACCCCTTTAAAACACGTTTCAGAGAGTCATCAAGTAATATAATGACATCACTAAGCACCAATAATAACTAATGACATCACTAAGCACCAATAATAACTAATGACATCACTAAGCACCAATAATAACTAATGACATCACTAAGCACCAATAATAACTAATGACATCACTAAGCACCAATAATAACTAATGACATCACTAAGCACCAATAATAACTAATGACATCACTAAGCACCAATAATAACTAATGACATCACTAAGCACCAATAGTAACTAATGACATCACTAAGCACCAATAAAAACTAATGACATCACGAAGCACCAATAATAACTAATGACATCACTAAGCACCAATAATAACTAATGACATCACTAAGCACCACTAATAACTAATGACATCACTAAGCACCAATAATAACTAATGACATCACTAAGCAGCGTTTATAAGGATATGATTTACAGAATATTCATGACTCTTGTGTATTAAATGTGCTTATACATCTGTTGCCAATTAAAACTGCAATCACATGTTTATTACCCTTATGTATGTTGCCTAAGACTGTCAAGATATAAAAAGTTTAGCTCAACAGTTGCTGGTTGGACATCCTGTAACACAATGTAGTTGGAAAGGTCCAGTCATTCAGGTATTAACTGTTCATTTTCACTCTATGGTGTCTGTGTTCCATCTGATAACTCACAGTATAGGGCAGATTTAGCACCCATAAATGTCCATGCAATTTACTATTATTGGAATCGTATTTTTCCTGCACAAGGGCAACACTTTCACAAAGATCGCCATTGCTGTACTGAGCACAACATTTCCAGTTTTTGGATCGATACAAACAGTGTTTGAATTGGAGTGAAAAAAGTGGAGGGATGTGCGGTGTGGTGAGCAGAGCGTGGCATACTAAAACAAGCCCCTCCCACAACCATAAGCCACACCCATTGTTATAATAAACCTCACGCACCGATACTTTCTGGTTTCACCCACTTTAATGCAAAATCATCTTGCTATTTCCATTTTGGTATTTCTTTCTAAGGCACAGTTTGATTCCCAGTATGCATAGATTTATGTATGTGACCTGTAGGGACCCCAAAATTAAACTTGGCTGACAATTCAGCTTCTGCAAACACAGCACCGTGCCTGTGTATTGTGTGTTATACCATAGCACAACCCCATCATATTCTGTATCACCTAAGATTATTTCATATATATCATTCGCTCACTAAACCTTAATACCTTAATTTTCTCTTTTTGTTTCCCCTGTTTTCTTCTTCTCTCCTTTTCTCTATAACCCTCTCTGATGCCTCCACCTCATTTATTTGTTTAACACTTCTCTATCACTTCTCTACTCCTCTCCCAGCAATATTTTTCTATCTTTTTATCCTCTATATATTTCACTATATTATATTTTACCTCTTCGTTTTATTTGCATGCAGAAGTGGAAAGGAGCAAAATAAAGTTCCGGGATTCAAAACTCTTACATCCCCACTGAGGGAATGCTATTTGACAGGAATACGAAAGTGAAGGGATGGCATCCCTGTGTATCCCTTCACAATTCCAGCACCGGATACCGAGTATAATTTCAGCCATGAGCAAGGTGAGAACCTGCCTCAGACAACACTTTATCATTAGTGGCAAAAGCTGTCCCTGGAAACTTTTTGAGCCAAAGATTAACTAGAACTTCTATTCTTTTCACCTAGACAGCACAATTGTAGTGTTGACACTGGTGAATCTGCCCCAGCCCTTGCCACACTATGCACACTGAAGGAAAGCAAGAGGGGTCTGCTGTATTAGACGGCAACAGACCTAGTAGTGCCCCTATCCAAATTGTGCAATTACTCTGCCAGCAATGGTGGCCACCTGGTCTGTGCCACCTTAAAGCAGCTAAATAGTTTTAAGTCAAAAACATTCTGTGGGAAAATACATTTGTAAATCAGCAAAATTGGCATAAAAATATAAAACTTCTTTTAATGAACGTGCATGAATGGGGAAACAATATGTTCACCTATAGAAATAACTTTTTCAGAGGAAAATACGAATATACCCATAGTAAACCTGATGCCATGTATGAACTATTACTTTTCCAGGGAAGTGTGCCCAACCTCCAGCTGCTGAACTACAAGCTACAGGTATGGGACCTGTTATCCAGAATGCTCGGGACCTGGGGTTTTCCTCGGATCTCCATACTTGTACTAGAAAATCATGTAAACATTAAATAAACCCAATACATGCCACTGTTTTATTATTACAGAGAAAAAGGAAATCATTTTTAAAATTCAAATTATTTGGATAAAATGGAGTCTGTGAGAGGCGGCCTTTCCGTAATTCAGATCTTTCTGGATAATGGGTTTCCTTATAATGAATCCCATACCTGTACTATCGTTATTACTCTTCTGCAAAAAGCAGCTGGTGTGCTGCATCTCGTTCTATATGTTATTAGGCATATATATATATATATATATATATATATATATATATTATTGGGCAGCTCTATGTATGGGGCAGCTCTATGTTATGGGGCAGCACTATGATATTGGGTAGTTATAAGCTATTGGGTAGCTATATGCTGATGTGTAGTAATATATTATAGGGTAGCTAAACGTTATTGGGCAGCTTTATGTTATTTGGTTGATATGTGTTTTTGGGCAGCTATATATTATTGGGTAGCTATATGCTTTTGGGTAGGTATATGCTAGTAGATATATACATTGTATATGTTAGTGCATAGCAATATGTTATAATATGATAGATTTATGATATTTGTAGCTACAACTGGGAAGCTAAATGTTATTGGGCAGCTTTATATTAAGGGGAAACACAATGTTGTTGGGCAACTCTGTATTAAAAGGTGGCTCAATGCTGTTGGGTAGTTGTAATTTGGTAGCTCTATGCTATTGAGCAGCTATTTGTTATTGGACAGCTATATATAATTATGTACCTTGATGTTATTGGGTAGTTCTATATTATTGGGTTGCTATGTTATTAGGCAGCTTTATGTTATTTGTAAGTTATAGGCAATTGTATATTATTGGGAAGTTCTATGTTGGATAAAAGTGTTAAAAGCTCTGTGTTATTGGGTAGTTCTGTGTTATTGGTCAGCTATATGTGTTATTGGGAAGTTATTGGGCAGACTCTATGTTATTTGGTAAAGTAGTTCTATGTTGTTGGGCAGATCTATGTATTAAGAAGCTCTATGTTATTGGGTAGTTCTATGGTATTGAGCAGCTAAATGTTTTGTGGCAGCTTTATGTTATATGATATTTATATATTGGAAAGCTCTATGTCATTGGGTAGTTGTGTGTTATTGGGAAGCTCTGTGTTTTTGTGTAGTTATATGTTATTGGGCAGCTTTATGTTATTTGGTAGTTACAGTATATGTTATCAGGCAGCTCTGTGTTATTGGACAGTTCTATGTTAATGGGTAGCTCTATGTTACTGAGAGCTATGTGTTATTTGGTAGTTCTATTATTGGGTGGGTTTATGTTACTGGGCAGCTTTATGTTATTAGGAAGCTCTGTGTTATGGCCAACTCTTTGTTATTCGGTTACATCTCATGACAACACACAGGCACTGAAAGGATGACAAGAACAGCAATAAATGAGCTCTGATAATAAGGGACAGAAGAATTTCCTCCAGCAACAACATAAGCTGTTAAATAACAATATCCGATTTAAGCTGGAACTGTCAGTGCCATCACAGTGCTATCTGCCAGCTGAAGCTGCTGAGGTTTGATTTCCCTACTGTATCTCAAACTTGTGTCCCTCTCCTCAATAAACATTGCCGAGATTCCAGAGCCAAGACAGTAATGCACCTGCGCACGCTAATGGGGCTGATTTTAGAGAAGATGGGGTTATTTACATACTTACCTCCGCCAATCTTTATTACATTACATCTTCCAGCATCCTCTGATAACCTCCTGCATAAGGGGTCTATCTGATAGGGACCTAGAGCAGAAGTCCTCTCTCTACATTACACTAAACCAGCTCTGCATGAAAGCTGGGAGATGTAGTTTAATAAATATATACTGTATGAGCAGGTGTATAGGTATTCATAAATATTCAGGCATAATTAGATTTGCTTAGGATGAAAGGGAACTGTACAATATACTGTGACATGCACGTACTGACTATTCCTATGGTATAATAAAACATCTGCTCCACTGTCAGTGTGTTATTATAGAGTGCGTACTGTATGTGACCTTGTTTATATGAATTTTTATAAGAAAGAGACATAGTGACATTTATAGCTATTACTTTAAGTCATTTATATATGAAACAAGCAGATGAATGCAATGCATTAAACATTTCAGACAAAAACTTACCAGACATGGAAAAGTTGTGAAATATTTGGGAATTGTTATCTTGAATATTAATATCCTCTTCCAAATCAGCCTGGAAATCCATCTTTCAAGTGGAAATCCCAGACGTGAGTTTACCTGTAATGTCCTTAAATCAGAGCTTGACTGGGAACCTGGAAGAGTCAGGGAGATCATTGGGAATGTCGGTTCTTACTGCCTCTCCCAGGATGAGCCTTTCCACGCAGAGAGCTGCAGCAAAGAATGAATTAAAGAAAAGATATTGGGCTGTGTTCTGCTTTTCCAGCTCTCTCTGTGTGTCACCCTCCCTTGCTAAAGTGACGCTGCTTCTTTAATAAGGTAAGCTGTCAGCCTGCTACTATAGTGTTTCCTCTTCATATCCATGTGAATCTGGGAATCAGCATGGGCATAAAAGCTTGGCAGGGACCAAATATTGCTGTTTATTTTACTGGTTGAACACCGCAGTGCCAGGGGAGGGCAAGGGATCCTGCTGTCACTGGTTTTGCTGCATCCCCCCGCCCAAAGGGTTAAAAGCTTTTGGATTTATTTCAGAGTAAAATTACTCTGAATCTCTAAAGATCTTTTTAGATGGGAGAGTTTGTGCATCCTCTTTGATGTACAGTTTGATAGAGCTGCCTGGGAGTATGACGCTGGCCAAAAATAAAAAGAAGGTCAGACAACAATGACATAATTCTTTTTTATTCAATATAATGTGACTTTCATACCTTTATTCATCATTCTTCCTCATTCCTCCATAAGGATCCCTTCTCATGCTGGAAGCCATATCCTCAACACAAAAACAAGCCCTGCAAACAACCTCAGTGAAACGTATTTTTTTAATCAAGCATTACAGTAAACTGGAGAGTATCCAGTGAAATAGAAGCTACTGCAGTTAGCTCTTTGCCAGTTCAGTAACTTGGGGGCACAGACCTGCTGTAGCACTGACTTAGGGGAGGCTCACAATAAAAGGCTTTTCACTTGAGCGCATAATATCAGTGTAAAGAAGCTGATGATGCAGATTTACTAAAGGGCGAACGGGCCGTCGCTAGGGAAAATTAGGCAAAAAGACAATTCGCAGGGACATTGGCAATTTACTAAAAGGCGTAGAGGACAATTTGTTAGCAAAAGAGCTCATCGAGTTTCGTTCTCTTTCGCCAGGTGAACTTTCACTCAGCCGACCGGTCATCACTCCGCAAATTCATCAAAGTGGGAATTTTCCAATATGTTACACTCTTGCCAGAGTCTGTTTCAACACTTGAAGCTCAGGGCACATTTGTTTTAGGGTCATGTCTCTGACAACAGAGGATCTCTTTTGTATTTATTTTGCTTCCTTGGATATTTGTAATAAGTGGCCACTTCAAGCAATTTCACCAACATCACTAATAAAGAGATATATATGACCTATATGTACCCGCCCTATTTAAATTGACCTAAGCGTAAATGTGTTATAACAAAGATTCACTAGGAAGAAAGTAACAGTAGCGAAAGTTTGCTTTGCAATATCTGCGCTGACAAATTTTTGCTGGGAAAACGTAACCACCACTCGTCTGCTGAGTAGCAATTTTGCATTTTGATAAATAACTGTATGTTATGCGAATTAACGTCTGACAAAGTGTGGTGGAGCCTTCCTAGGCAAAAATTCGCCCTTTAGTAAATGTGCCCCAATGTCTCTTTTGGGGCATCAAGCCTCCCTAAATCTTCATTAATCTCCAGTGTAAGACTAGGAGATATGGAACCCACTGGGGCTCCAGCCTCAGGAGCCTGCACACCCCCCCTAAGGTTGCCCCCTCTTGCACAAATTTTTACCGGCCTGGCCAGAGGTGGGGGCGGATCATGATGTCAAAAGGGGTGTGGCTATGCCACAGCAGGGTATACAAGGTGGAGATCAGGCAAGGGAAAGTTCTAGGCTGGTTGAGGGCTTAGGTGGGTAGCCAATGTCTACATTAAAGGGCAACCCCCCCCGCACGTACCTTATTTGATCTTTTTGTGGCTGTGGGCAGGTATGGGTGCAGCGTCCAGGTTTTCTAGTGCTGAGCAGGTCTGGGTGAGCAGGGCCCACTGTGGTTTTTTCCAGCGTCCCGCCAGCCAAGTCTGACCCTGTTAATCCCCATCAATGATCTCTGGTTCCATATGTATTTAACTCAAGAACGCCCACAAAAGTAATAGTTTAACCCCCTAAGAATCAAGGATGAAGAAACCGATGCTCAATTGCAAAATGACATTCACAGCACAGCAGGCTGTAAAGCTGAGATGAAAAAAGTCAGTGCTGTGGGGTTTGATGTGAAAATGGTTATTTTTAAAGAGCAAACTGATTTTGCCTGCAATGTGCTTCTGATCTAAACTCTCGGCTTATCAAAGTGGCTGCAATCCACTCTCTACACCCAGGGGTGTCAACTGATCTGTGACTTGGAATGGTATGAAATGTCAACAAGCTTGTAGAATATAAGGGATAATGGAAATAAATGCTGGGAGGACAGATGCCACAATAGTGGGTTTCAGCATTATTTTCTGGCTTGCCTTAGTACTGATATCACAGTCTATTAATTTCCCCAAAAAAAGGTTGTGACAAGAAGAACTGAAATACAAAGTTTTACAAAAGGGAATCTTCTATACTCACATGTCAGTGTATAAGGTGATGGCAACCTTCCAAAGAAGTAGCTGCAGAAGATTGGGCTTGGGTCTTACTAGGGAGCTTGTCTACAATTTCATAGGATTTGAATGTGGTTCTCTTTGACCGAGCTGGGTGGGCTTGCCTAGGATGTAGCCTGGCTAACTTAAGTCTCTCTTATCTCCTGAATAATTCAGATAATATTTAATCTGTAGAGGCAATATGCTCTACATGACACATAAGAATGCTGGGAGGGCTGGTTTCAGTGATGGCTGTAGTCTTTGCAGCAGTGCCATTTTTGAAGGATTTTTAGTTAGTTTCAGTTGCATGCTCCATCTAGTTGCAGAATGCATCATTTATTTATAAAGAGTAAAATACCCATATATTAAAAAAATGCCTGTTATTAAATCGTTTGAAGCTACATTTTTCTTAAAATAAAAAAATCCATATATTTATTATGAGCTTATTCAGTTAGACTAATGTTAAAAAGGGTACACACACACACTACTGTAACTGCCTAATTCATAGATGTATACACAGTATACATCTACATGACAAGATTCCTCAAATTAAGAGGAAGCCATGATAGTCTGCCTCTGGCTCCCAGGGACCCTTTTCCTTCTCCTATGGGCTGACAGTCATTTAACTCTTCACCTTGTTCTATGTTGAAAGTGAGGGATTCTGGGAAATTAAGTTTTTCTGCTGTCCCTGAGCAGTGCACAGATTTTGCAGAGAATTTACTGCAGTTACAAAGCCGTGAGAATAATATAAAATTGAAATTAAGATACAAAGGCTCATTTACTACTAGTGGGCACGAGTTATATGGGTGCTGATGGGCAAACAATTTCCAATCCACATAAGAGCTACACAAAGGGGAGTGTTGAAAATTCAGGATGGAAAACATCTCTAAGTCCATAAAGCACAATGCAGGGAGCAAAAAAAGCGGGGTTATGGGGCAAAAAAAAAAGCAATATGATGCTTTTTTTTGCATTTTATACCATTTACACATGTTGTTGGTCCCTACAAGTATTTAGAGTCTAGTGGCATAACTACTGGGGGAGCAGGGGGGCAATTGGACCAGGACTCACACCCCCCTCTAAATTTTGGCTAATAAAGGGCCCCATAGTCTAGGGAGGGAGTAGTACTCCTCTTCCTTGGTCAAAGCATGACCCTTAGCTTTCCTGAGTTTGGCCACTGGGTGGCAGAGTGCTATAGTAAAAAAAAGTAAAGTCATGGGGTTCTAAGGGCTTTTTGCGAGAGTTGTTTGCCAGAGTCTCCCGTAGGTGAAAGGAGTCAACCGTGGAGCTCATTAGTAGTGCAGGATTTAGTAAGGGGCAGCTATAAAGAGATAACCAGGTTCAGGGCTACCTATATGACCAGCTTTTGGCTCCACCAAGGAGTGTTAGAAGGGGTTAGATCCCTATTGGTATTGTTGCCTAGAGAGGGAACCAGCCTATAGGTTACAGGGACTACATAGACACCCACCTGGGTTTCCCTAAAGAGGAATCCCCAAGGAAATAGAAGCTCAGGGAGGAGTGATTGATATTCCCCTCTCCAGTTCTACAGGAGGGAAGGCTCTGCTAATGGTCCTATTTGTGAGTATGTATTGATCACTCAATGATTGTGCCTCGTGTTATTGCACTATTCTCCTTTGTGGATTATTCTCAGTAAATCAGTTCTGGTTAATGTCCCAAGAACCACTGGCGCCCCTTCTTTGGGTATATCACCGATTACAATTGCATTCTACCTTGCTTCCACACCATTGCAAGGACCCACACATGAGAATAATAGTAGGTCTCATCTGGAGCAAATATAGGGGTAAAGCTAATAGTTTGAGTAACAGTGCTGCTCCATTTACTATAACCTTACATACACAATCTGTTCAGTCCACATTTTGGAGGTCAATCCCACAATTATTATCTCCTCTGAGTTTTCCCTTTCTCAGCAAGTGAGACGTCATTTGTAGTGATGGGCGAATCTGTCGCGTTTCGCTTCGCCGAATAATTCGCGAATTTCCAGCGAAATTCGCGAAACGGCGAAAAATTCGCGAAACGAGTCGCGCGGCCCGATTTTGTCGCGCGTCAAAATATTTTGTCGCGGACGCGAGTATGTGTTTTAACGCGCGACGTTATTTTTGACGCGCAGTGCAATTTGATGAAGCCCATCTTCTATGGGTGTTTTGTTTGTATAACCTTTTTTCATCTTTGGGCCTACAAATAAAAATTTTCCCCTTAGTTTCAAGCTTTGTAGTCTGTGATGATAAATGAACATGGTATCTTTTGCTTTGTGTCTGAATGTGCTGAATTGGATTGGACTCCATGGGAAGACCAATACACATGCGTGTTTCACTTAGTATACTGCTACACACATGCCCTGCATTGTTAGAGGACTCCTATCTTGAAAAAATGGCTCCCAAGTTTCTTAAACTTTTAACGTTTGTGGATTTTTTTCACATTACCTCTGGTCAACTGGTAATGGTATCTACTACTACTCTATATCTCTGTTTAACCAAAAAGTACCATCTGTACTTCATATATCTAATAGTAGATTACTAACACAAGTACAACTAATAAATCTGAACAGATAGTATCTGGATGCTTTGTATCTCAGATAAAAATGAATAAACCATATGTTTATGTGAATGAACCTTATATTTACATCATGTAATTGTAATGATTCTGAAATACTATGTAATGTAATTTTAATGACTCCGATTAAGAATAGTCATCGTTGTGTTATTAGAATCCAAACAATTCCAAGTACCATGTGAGTATTAGTTTAGTCAAATGAAAAATGAACTCAAAATATAGAGATATAAAAAAAATTTTTAATTTACAACATATAGCACAACTGGTGCTGCAAAAAACAATAAATAAATTAAAGTGGAGGAGGAGGAGGAGGAGCAACAACCCTCTGCAGGTTGTCAACAATGTCCCTAATCTCTCCCAGCTCCTGCCGCATGGCATTTACTTGGTGGACTAGGGTGACCAGGAGCTCAGTCTGGTCGTAGTAGGCATGCTCGGTCTGAGTGCCTACACTGAGCCCCTGGTCGTCCGCTGGTGGTGCCGCCTGGTGAGGTGGTGGTGCCGCCTGGTGAGGTGGTGGTGCCGCCTGGTGAGGTGGTGGTGCCGCCTGGACAGGTGGTGGAGGCGGTGCTGCCTCATCAGGTGGAGGCGGTGCTGCCTCATCAGGTGGAGGCGGTGCTGCCTCATCAGGTGCAGGCGGTGCTGCCTGGTCAGGTGGTGGTGGTATTTCCCCATCATCAGGATCATCTTGGATCCATTCAGCTGGCAATGAATAAATTTCAGTTTGAGTAACACAGCAATTGCATTTGTACAGTATAAATTATACAGGATAAGGTGTCATGTTGTAACTACAGGAAAATTAACTTTATTGTAGTTAAGAAGGGAAACCTATTTTTTCCGTTTAAATAAATCTACCTTTATGTGAAGTAAAATTCTTATTAGCCTTGTCACAGGCCTAAACAAATACACATTTGCTCCAAAATACCAAAATAAATAGGAATCAAGTGCAGTGCAAGATTTACATAGTAGGCACCCCTAGGCCCACTGCCATTCGTCGCCCCTGTCCCCTCCCCTTTATTCGGGCAAATTTTTATCATCTGGACAGGAGCAATGGGGATTGCTGCATGGGAAACTATTGTATCTCCTGTGCATCCCCAGTGTTTCTGAACCAATATGGGTGTGGTTGGACAGCATGCCGCCACCCTAAAATCTTCCAGCCCTAGGCCCGGGCCTTGGTGACCTTTCCACAGATCCGAGCCTGATCAAGTGGCTTTATTGTAGTTAAGAAGGGAAACCTATTTATTACGTTTAAATAAATCTACCTTTAAGTGAAGTAAAATTCTTATTAGCCTTGTCACAGGCCTAAACAAATACACATTTGCTCCAAAATACCAAAATAAATAGGAATCAAGTGGCTTTATTGTAGTTAAGAAGGGAAACTCATGTATTGCATTTAAATAAATCTATTATAATCTGTTTAAATAATCTCCATTTGACAGCTCATTTACTTGTTATCTAACTTGTCTGCAATTATGTCAGTCAGTCAAAGTCAACTGTTCCAATCCTAATTACAGTATTCACTTAAATACATTTTTGCTGTAAAATAGCAAATCATTATAAGATGTTTTCTTTTTAAATAACTCTACCTTCCACTTCCACGCGCAGCTCATCAACAAATGTGCTGTGGCGTCTTTTGAGATCGCTCCAGATCCTCTGGAGCTCCCTCAGACTTAAGCGCAGGCGGTACTCCCTCCGCAGCCTGCGCCTCAGCCGTTCCATTATGCTCCTCCGGAGCGCCTGGATTCCTCTCACTCCAGGAGGGATATTGTCGTATCCCTCCTGGTGCAGGTACCTGACGAAGTACCGCAGCTGGTCTCGATTCATCATGCCAGGTCCTGCCATTTTCAAACTGCACTCCTAAAAATGTAAGCACGGGCGGGGCTATTTATAGTGGCGACGCCCATTTTTGACGCGCGCATGACGCGCGTCACATGACGCGTGCGTGCACACGACGCGCGTCACATGACGCACGCGCGCGCATGCGCAAACACAGTTTTGATATGGCGCGCGACGAACCTCGTCGCGCGGCGACGAACCTCGTCGCCCGGCGACGAACCTCGTCGCGACGGCGACGAACCTCGTCGCGACGGCGACGAAATTGATAAATTGACTACTGTAACACTCAAATACATTGATTTTTTAAAATAAATTATGATATTAAGTCACACTATATTTGGCAATTAGGCACTATTAGAAGTAACATTATTCCCCTAGCAATCATACATTGATTTAAATAAGAGACTGGAATATGAATAGGAGAGGCCTAAATGTAAAAAAGTAGCAATGACTAACAATACATTTGTAGCCTGACATAGTATTTGCTTTTTAGTTGGGGTAAACTCATTGACCCACATTTAAAAGCTGCAAAGAGTCTGAACTTAGAAGAAAAAGGCAAATAAGTAAAACCAAATTAAAAGTTGCTTAGAATTTGCCATACTATTGCATACTAAAAGTTACCTTAAAGGTGAACCACCCCTTTAAGGGCTTTGCACTGGATCTATGAATACGTTGTGTAAAGTGTTTGGAAACAAAGGATGGCGTGTGTTCTCTTTGAAGGTTATGGACAGCAAACTGGGACAAGACTGCTTGTGAAGTTGAAAGTTGCAAAATAGCAGATGCAGCTGAAAGTGGGATGTAAGATGGACATCATCTAGGAATGAAATTCCTTTTTCCATTAAGCAAACTGTGTTGTCTCGTTTATTTAACTCAAGGACAAAAGCATTCATAGAGGACAAATTCAATCTAAATTATTACTTACAGCATGAATTTAAGTAGAGTTTATGGCTATGTTTGTGTCACCCAGGGTTGCCAGGTTGGTTGGTTTCCAGTCAAATTTACTGGGCTGATGTTTGGGGCCTGTTTGGGCCTCTGTGTAATTTGAATGCAAGGGCCTATTTTGACTCCCAGACCAGACATGGCTTTGGGACTACCATTAAAACATTTCCCTTACTTTTGTACACAGTGATGAATGTATATATGTCATGTTTTGCTTTGGAATCAATGGGAAGAGCAATTCACACCTATGTTCCACTCAGTTACTGCTACACACACATGCCCTCCCTGTATACATTTTTTAGAGCACTCCTATCATTTCTAAAGAAAGAATAATGACTGAGGCAAAGGACTTTTGGCCGCAGTCGTTTCAGGGGTAATAATAGTGTGAATACATTTGACAACCAAGCAGCAAGCATTGTTGTAATCAATTGTATTAGAGCCAGAAGAATTAAATGAGGCAGGCCTCAACCCCCAGAAGAAATTAGCCAAACAATGGGGCTGTATTCGAAGAAACATTTTTATAAGCCATGATAGGCCTCAACCACCAGAAAAAATTAGCCAACAATATGGCAGTATTCGAAAAAACATTTTTAGAAGCCATGTTAGGCCTCAACCACCAGAAGAAATCAGCCAACAATATGGCAGTATTCGAAGAAACATTTTTAGAAGCCATGATAGGCCTCAACCCCCAGAAGAAATTAGCCAACAATATGGCAGTATTCGAAGAAACATTTTTAGAGGCCATGATAGGCCTCGACCCCCAGAAGAAATCAGCCAACAATATGGCAGTATTCGAAGAAATATTTTTAGAAGCCATGATAGGCCTCAACCCCCAGAAGAAATTAGCCAACAATATGGCAGTATTCGAAGAAACATTTTTAGAGGCCATGATAGGCCTCGACCCCCAGAAGAAATCAGCCAACAATATGGCAGTATTCGAAGAAATATTTTTAGAAGCCATGATAGGCCTCAACCACCAGAAGACAGTAGCCAACTTAGCGGCAAAATTACAAGCAACCTATTTAGAAACCATGTTAGGCCTCAACCACCAGAAGAAATTAGCCAACAATGTGGCAGTATTCGAAGAAACATTTTTAGAGGCCATGATAGGCCTCGACCCCCAGAAGAAATCAGCCAACAATATGGCAGTATTCGAAGAAACATTTTTAGAAGCCATGATAGGCCTCAACTACAAAAAAAATTGCTGACAATGCAGCAGTAGTGTCAGCCACAGCAGTAGGAGCCTTGATAGACACCCACCAGAGTTTTGCCAAATAATGAGGCATTAGTAGCATCAGTAGCGGCAGTCATGTTGTAACTTTCAATCAACTCTATATTAGAGCCAGAAGAATTAAATGAGGCAGGCCCCAAACAGAAGACGTTTGCCAAATAATGAGGCATTAGTAGCAACAGCAGCAGCAACAACAGTCATGTTGTAACTTTCAATCAACTCTATATTAGAGCCAGAAGAATTAAATGAGGCAGGCCTCAAACAGAGAAGACTTTTGCCAAATAACGAGGCATTAGCAGCAACAGCAGCGTCAGCAACAGTCATGTTGCGACTTTTAATCAACTCTATATTAGAGCCAGAAGAATTAAAGGAGGCAGGCCCCAAACAGAGAAGACTTTTGCCAAATAACGAGGCATTAATAGCAACAGCAGTGGCAGCAACAGTCATTTTGTAACTTGTAACTTTTAATCAACTCAATATCAGAGCCAGAAGAATTAAATGAGGCAGGCCCCAAACAGAAGACATTAGCCGCAAAATTGTAAGAAAAATATTTAGAAGCCATGTTAGGCCTCAACCCCCAGAAGAAATTAGCCAACTTAGCGGCAAAATTATAAGCAACATATTTAGAAGCCATGTTAGGCCTCAACCAGAAGAAATTAGCCAACAATGTGGCAGTATTCGAAGAAACATTTTTAGAAGCCATGTTAGGCCTCAACCAGAAGAAATTAGCCAACTTAGCGGCAAAATTATAAGCAACATATTTAGAAGCCATGTTAGGCCTCAACGAGAAGAAATTAGCCAACATTGTGGCAGTATTTGAGAAAACATTTTTAGAAGCCATGTTAGGCCTCAACCCCCAGAAGAATTTAGCCAACTTAGCGGCAAAATTATAAGCAACATATTTAGAAGCCATGTTAGGCCTCAACCAGAAGAAATTAGCCAACAATGTGGCAGTATTCGAAGAAACATTTTTAGAAGCCATGTTAGGCCTCAACCAGAAGAAATTAGCCAACTTAGCGGCAAAATTATAAGCAACATATTTAGAAGCCATGTTAGGCCTCAACCAGAAGAAATTAGCCAACATTGTGGCAGTATTTGAGAAAACATTTTTAGAAGCCATGTTAGGCCTCAACCCCCAGAAGAATTTAGCCAACTTAGCGGCAAAATTATAAGCAACATATTTAGAAGCCATGTTAGGCCTCAACCAGAAGAAATTAGCCAACAATGTGGCAGTATTCGAAGAAACATATTTAGAGGCCATGTTAGGCCTCAACTACTAAAAAAATTTGCCGACAATGCAGCAGTAGTATCTACGATAGCAGTAGGAGCTTTGATAGGCCCCCACCATAAAAAAATTGCCGACAATGCAGCACAGCAGCAGTACTACTAGGGCTAGTAGCAGGCTACAGCAGCAGCAGCAGCAGCAGCAGCAGCAAGGGCAGCAGGTGCAGACAGATGGGGAATGGGCAATACTACTGAGGAGGAGAGTATGGGCAGCAATGGAGAGAGGAGGATAAATCTGTGGAGGAGAAGGAGGAGAGGAGGCTAGTCTCTGCTGTCTGCAATGGGCACTTGGATATCCCCGCTTATCCATGCCTCATTCATTTTAATGAATGTCAGCTTATCCACGCTGCCAGTGGATAGCCGTGTCCGCTTCTCAGTGACCACCCCACCTGCGGCACTGAAGACACGCTCTGACAGGACACTGGCAGGGGGGCAAGCCAGCACCTCCAGAGCGTACTGTGCCAGTTCTGGCCACTGGTCGAGCCTCGAGACCCAATAATGCATGGGGTCATCGTCAGGGCGAATGGCATCCTGCACGCTGACTGACCCCATGTAGTCAGCCACCATATGCTCCACCCGCTGCTGGTGGTGGCTTTGGGTGCTGACTGGGCCTGCTGCTGGCCGTTGAGGCTCGAAAAAGCTCTTCCACACACCCATGAGATCTCCGCCCTTGCTGCTGCTGCTGCTGCTAGGCCCCTGTCTCTGCTGGGTGTGTGGAGTAGTGGAGGCCTGAGAAGTGTCAGACTGGGGGAAGGCCTCCACTAATTTTGAGCACAGAGCCTTCCTCAATTGACCCATCCTCCTCTCTCTCTGGCTGGGTACAAGGAACTCCCCCACCTTTCCCTTGTACCGTGGGTCAAGCAAAGTAGCCACCCAATAATCCTCCCGGTCTTTGATAGAACAGACCCGGGGATCACTTCGGAGGCAAGTCTGCATATGGGCAGCCATGTAAAAGAGGTGCCCCCGACCAACCTCTTCTTGACTGCCCTCCAGATGCAGCAGGTCATCTGGCTCGACCTGCCCCTGCTCTGTACCCTCCCAGCCGCGGACAATAGCTGGGGTGGTTGGGTGGCATGTGCCCTGCTCCCCATGCTGCACAGGCACCCAGTCCTCCTCTCCCTCATCCTCCTCATCAGGCACCATCTCCTCCTCAGCCCCCTCTGCCTGCCTACGGGGCCTACTCTCCTCCTCCTCCTCCTCAGGCACGTCACCCTTCTCTAGCAGCCCATCCAACGTGCGCTTGAGGAGGAACACCAGGGGTATGACATCGCTAAGACACGCATTGTCCCTGCTAACAAAGCGTGTCGCCTGCTCAAAGGGGGCAAGTACTTGGCAGAGCTGCCTCATTTGCTGCCACTGCTCTGCACTAAAGTACCCCAAATCCGCCCCCTGAGTACCCCTGGCACTGTGCTCCAGCAGGTAATTGCTGACCGCCCAGCGCTGCTCTACGAGGCGCTCCACCATGTGCAGGGTGGAATTCCAGCGCGTCGGCAGGTCACAGATGAGCCGGTGGGGTGGCAGACTATGCTGCCGCTGCATCCGTGCCAAAGACGCGCTGGCGGTGGGGGACCTGCGAAAATGGGCACATACCCTACGTACCTTCTCCAGCATGTCACCCAACCCTTGGTAGCTCTTGAGGAAGCGCTGCACCACAAGGTTGAGGACATGTGCAAAGCAAGGCATGTGGGTCAGGTGCCCTAGGCGGATGGCGGCCAGCAGGTTGCGACCGTTGTCGCAAACAATATTACCTGCTTGGAGCTGGCGGGGAGTGAACCACCGCTGCACCTGAGTCTGGAAGGCAGCCATGAGCTCAGGTGCAGTATGACTCCTCTCGCCCAGGGAGAGGAGTTGCAGCACAGCCTGACATCGCCTGTGCTGCACTGAAGCGTAGCTGCGGGGACGCTTCAGGGGTGGCTCATCCATAGTGGAGGAGGAGGAGGAAGTGGACATGTGGGGTTTGCCCTGTACCCCACGGGGAGGCACCTGTAGCCTGAGGGGAGCGCCCCGGCTTGCACCCTCCCCAGCACTCATGAGGGTGACCCAGTGCGCAGTGTAGGTTATGTACCTCCCCTGCCCATGCCTGCTGGTCCACGTGTCAGTGGTGCAGTGCACCCTGCCGCCAACAGCATGATCCAGCGACAGGGACACATTCTCAACCACATGCTGGTGGATGGCAGGGACAGCCTTCCTGGCAAAATAATGGCGGCTGGGGATCCGCCAGTTAGGGGCAGCGCAAGCCATCAGCTGTCGGAAGGGGGCTGCTTCGACTAGCTGATAGGGCAGCAGCTGCACTGCCAGAAGCTTTGCCAGGCAGCCATTAAGCCTCTGCACTTGGGGGTGGCTGGGGGAGAGAGGCGTCTTGCGGCTGAGGAACTGGGGGAGGGAAACCTGGCGGGACAGGGGCCGCATTGAGGAGGAGGAGGCTGCAGAAGAGGCTGAGCTACACAGTGGCTGCCTCCGACTGTGAGCCCCAGAATCCTCTTCACCTGCTGCAGGGTCTGGGGAGCTAGCACCTCTTCCCTGAGGAATGGGAGGAGGTGGACAGGAAGCACCACTGCCACCCGGTGCCCTGCCACTTTGGTGCTGCTCCCACGTCATCCTGTGATGACGTTTCATATGGGAACTTAAAGCTGATGTTCCCATATGTGACCCTGCCTGCCCCCTTCGAACCTTCTGCCGGCAGAGCTGGCACACTGCTATTGCCTGGTCCTCTGCCTGGCACGTGAAAAAAGCCCACACTGCTGAAGTGCGGGCCACTGCCTTGCCTGCTGTGGAGGGTTGAGGATGGTCCCCACCCGTACGCACATAGGCTTTGGACCTAGGCGCAGTGCTGCCCTGTTGCCTGCCCCCCCTAGCAGTGGTCGGTGGAGCCGGCTCTTCATCCTCATCAACAACAAACAGTTCCCCCCCTGAACTGCTGCTGTTATCCTCTGGAGCCGGCTCCCAGGGTCTGTCCCTGTCATCGTCCTCCCCCAGACCAGACCCTGCCTCATACATGGCATCAATACCCACATCCAGCATGCTGGTGTCTGACCCCACACCAGCAACTTGCTGCCCTGCCATAAGGGGACCCTGCCCAATATCCCCTATTGATGTGGGCTGTGACATGACCACCTCCTCCTCTTCATCAGACATGAATGCCCCCCCCATTCCTGCCTGATCATCAAAAAGATCCAGGGTGTCTGGGCCCAAGTCCACCTCAGGATCAAATAAGAGGGATGGGGTGTCATCCCACACTGAGCTAGCAGGTGATGCCACCTCCTGCCGCTCACTGGTGCCTGCTGCAGATGAGGTAGCCTGGGTCAGCCAGTCTACCACTGCCTCTGCCTGCTGCGACCGTATGGGTCGCGAAGCAGTGGCAAAAAAATCGGGCACAGTCCTACGTGGACCAGTTGCCCCGCTGCTGCGACCCACAGCCACCTGCTGCTGTGGCATTTGCTGCTGCTGTTGTTGCGGCTGCTGCTGCTGTTGTTGCAGCTGCTGTTGTTGTTGCAGCTGCTGCTGTTGTTGTTGCAGCTGCTGCTGTGATGGCAGCTGCTTTGATGGCAGCTTGTGCTGCGACTGATTTACTGTGCCCAGACTGGGCATGGCACATGGCTGTTGTGGGGTTGGATGCCCACGGCCAGCACCACGGCCTCTTCCTCGGCCACCCCTCCCTATCCCACCCTTCTTCCCACCACCACCACCACCCATCCCTAACCCACCCTTCTTCCCACCACCACCACCACCCATCCCCCCTCTCCCACGGCCCGTCATATTGGGCAACTAAACTTAAAAAAAAAATATATATATAAGGGGGGGGTTTGGATATTTCGGGGAAGGAAAGGAGAAAAAAATAAAACCCTCAACTAAATCCCCTCAGCAGAAGTGTGCACCCACAAGGAGTACACACACCAGCACAGACAAAGACAAAGACAGTTAGCCCTAAAAAGGGCTATTGGGTGGTGAGCAGGCAAGCAGAAGAGGGAAAACAGTAAACTGAAATCCACAACCTCCACTTGCACTGACTCAGAAAAAAAAAAAGCTCTCTACACAAACTCCACTAGCTAAATCACACACAAATCTCTCACTATCCTGCTCTCTCTACCTCTACCAGAAACGCCACGAGTAATGGCCGCCTCTGCAGCTCCTTATATAGCCAGTGGGTTGGCTCAGGGATGGCTCACATCTTATTGGCTGCTGTGGGTGATGTTTAGTTTGTCGCGCGTCTTTTTGTTTTGACGCGCATTGGCGGCGTCGCGGCTCGTCGCGCGACGAAAATTTCGACGCGCGGCGAAACGAGTCGCGAGGCGAATTTTTGCCGCAATTTCGCGAAAAATTCGCCCGCGGCGAAACGCAGAAATTCGCCGCGAATTTAACCATGGCGAATTTATTCGCCCATCCCTAGTCATTTGCTAAAATGCCCAGTGTTATCCCAGATTAGTACAGAGACTACAGAACCCATTCCCCGAGTCATAATTAAGCAATGCACGTAAAACACCTGTTTTACAGCAATTATGGATCTCACCGGCTTGCGTTCCAGCTAACTGCCGCCAAGGGATTTTTTGTAAAGTGCTTTAATCCTTTTCCCCTACAGGTTTCTGATTAGTTGGGCAATAACTGCCTCTCTGTTTGCCAGATCTGTCCAATACAGATGCGTCCATAATAAAACATTTTTAAAAAAATATAAGAATAGCTCATTTAAAATAAAATGCAATTAGCAAAAGCAGGAGCCATGGTACCAGTGCCAAGAAAACTCCCAGATCTTATCTTCCATAGATATGGGAATTCTATACTCCCTGCCAAAGCTACCAGCCATCTGTGCCCGCTGGCCTAATACTACCGGCAGCATTAATGGTTTAACAGGAACTGTATCAGCTTCATATTTGTAAGTGTCGTATAATGAGTCACAAGTGGTTTGGGCCTGCCTTTAATTTGTCAAGCAGAAACTGAAATTGCATTAACTCAATGTCCGCGCCAATGCCTGCAAATCGTTATTGACATATAATTGTGTTCTTATGTTGGTGGTTAAAAAAAGATAGTTTGACTCAAATGTTAGCAGTCTGGCTTGTGGATCTATAAATAATGCAAAATGTTCTAGGCATATATTGGAATTCTGATCCACCAAAGCCACACCCAGTTACCCACCCAGTCATGGCCACCATCCACCCTAAGCTCCTCCTAGTTCTGAGCAAGCCAAGTGTCCTTTTAGGCCCACAAATACAAAGTAATTTTAAAAAGGGAAAGTTGAATATATGCCCCATGTTCTCTACTGATTTACTGCTGCTAAGATATTTATGTGATGGAAAAAATACAGATTTTTAAAGTACAGGTATAGGACCTATTAGCCAGAATGCTCGGGACCTGGGGTTTTCCGGATAACAGATCTTTCCATAAATTAGATCTTCATACCTTAAGTTGACTAGAAAATCATGTAAACCCTAAGTAAACCAAATAGTCTGGTTCTGCTTCCAGTAAGGATTATTTATATCTTAGTTTGGATCAAGTACAAGGCACTGTTTTATTATTGCAGAGAAAAAGGAAATCATTTTTAAAAATTTGGATTATTTGGATAAAATTGAGTCTATGGGAGACGGCCTTTCCGCCTTTCTGACTGCAGAGATGTCAACATTAAGGTCCTATATTCCTGGTTTGACTGACCCCAGAAACGCCCTGACCATCCATTGAGGATGAAATACATATAGATATCCTAAATCGTTGAAAATCATTTTATATTCAGAATTGTAACCAGCATTTAAAAGTTCACAGTAAAATGTGTCCTTAATGATAAGTTACTATAGCAACACAGGACAAGCCCTGCGGCATTATACTGGCAGAGGGTATGTACTTCTAGGTCATTTTCCTAAGTGTGTTTGAATGGGTGGAACTGTATCTCACTGTAATGAATTAATTAACTTGATCTCATAATGCCCAGTAGTTATGTACCCATCACGAGCACAAAAGTTAAATGCTGGGAACACGGCTGTAGGGACCCATAGGGTTAATGTTCCCCCGTGGCTTTAAACCCCTACACTTCCTAGTTGCTGGGCGGAAGGGAATGTATTCAGTTTGGGTTATTATCATAATGTGTAATGTGTATCATTGGTCCAGAGGCTGATGACCACTTCAGTATAGTGTTGTACAGAGGGTGCATCTTCTTCTTTTGGCTTCCACTTCAGGGGAGGGGGAAGTTACTGGGAGCCTGGGACCCTGTAAATGAAAGACCCCAAGGGTGATGAGGCCCTTGCTGAAGATGGGGATACAGGAGCCCTGTCAATGAGGTATAGGGATACAGAGGGTTAATTCCCCTCTGTTCCTGAAAATCTAAACCACACGGTGGGAAATTCCCTGTTTGCGCAGCTACAGGGTCTCCTAGGGTCTTGGGAGGGTCCTTGTTCCTTTGCAGCATGCTAGCAGATACTGGAAGGTGTCATAATGTGTCGCTGCTGCACCACTTTTCTATAAATAGGAGGTGCCATATGCTCATGTGTGGATTTGCTGATTTTACTTTAGAGTGGGAGTAAGAATCTGGCCGCCAAGATGAAAAAGGTAGGAGGCCTCTGAGGCTGGGGTGCGGCAGGCCCAAGCCTGGGAGCTAGACCAGGAGGGTCTGACGCTCCTGATTTCCAAATCTGGATTTCTATCACGCTCGCGCTATGGAAAGTGCTGCGAGCTGTAGTTCTGCAGAGGAGGAATTCTGCATGCTCGTGCTATAGACAGCATTGGAAGCTGGTTGTGAGGGGTAAAGAGGGTTTATCGTGCTCGCGCTATGGACAGTGCTGGGAGCAATACCATGAAGGTTTAAAGGACAAGCAAAGTCTAAAATAGAATAAGGATAGAAATGCTGTATTTTGTATACTAAACATAAGCATGAACTTACTGCACCACAAAGCCTAATCAAACAAATAATTTATGCTTTCAAAGTTGGCCACAGGGGGCTGTCATCTTGTAACTTTGTTAAACATCTTTGCAAGACTAAGACTGCGCACATGCTCAGTGTGGTCTGGGCTGCTTAGGGATCATCATAAACAAAGCTGCTTGAGTTCTGCATGGCTGGTAAGTAAGGCGGGGGCTCCCCCTGCTGTTCATAAGTATGATTGTTTCCCTGCAGAGCAATTAGGGACCGTCTGACAATTACTATCCACAGCAGTAAATGAAGAGAGAATTTCACTGCATACAGTCAGGTTTCTTATAAAAACGGTACACATCTTTTTAATTAAAGTATATTGGAGATAGGTTTCTTTTTCATTAAAGAAAGTAAAAATGGGATTTTATTTTTTTGCCTTTCCTTGTCCTTTAAAGCAAGTTGTGTGCTCGGCTAGGAGAGCCTGGAGCTTCTAAGGAGTTCATCGCTGTAGATGCCTGTTCCAGCTTTGAAGGAGCCTACCCATCTGAGTGAATCCCCCGGGTGAGGTGTGCCTGAGGGAGGGTAGGAAAAGAATAAGGATCCAGTTTATCTCCTGTTTGTGAAACAGGCTGTTTGTATGCCTGCCACATGGGAGCCAATATCTTGTCCATTGGGAAAGATATTTGGGGCAGGTAGTGCTACCTGGGGACAATGGTACTTCTTTGGGGCAAAGGGACTGAGACTCTTTGTCTGCCAAAGGAGTTGCGCGACTTTGCTTGGTGCAGAGTACCAGGATTTGGACTGCATACATTCCCAGGGTAGTGGGTCAATAAATATGTAAATGTATTTTACTTTGCCTTTCTCTTACATAAAGTTATTTGTTACACAGTACTTTGTGTGTTTGAATGTTTTCCTACTGGGGCCACGCGCAGGTGTATTCCCGCATCCCATTAGGTTGAGGCACTGCCATGAGAGGGAATTCTCAGTACCCTTTCACTTAGCAAAGGGGACTCAGGACCTGCATTGGCAAGAAAATGTGATGTATAACCTTTGGCACGGGGGGGGTGGCCAAAAAGGGGTTACAGAGGTGTAGGCAGAACAGGGTAGTTCTCTGTAATAGCACTTTCCATGAGGCAGATAGAACTAGTTGGCAAAAGCAGCCTGTGCTCCATCTAGGAAGGATAGCAAGGGGTTGCTAAGACTGGCCTGTAGTATAGGTATCACTAATCTGAATAGGGATATAGAGTATGTAATTTCCCTGATCCTTCATGTGGGGATCCAGGACACTATTTAGAGGTCCTGATGGTACATCTATCAACTGGTACCCTATTTCCATAAGAATGCCACAAGGTGCTGGCTCTGAATTTGCAGTGATGTTACCTGACATGTTAGTGATTACCTCATGGATTGTGAGTATGATATCCCAAGAGAATAAAGCCTGTTACGTTTTGTTTTGTTTGAAAACCATGGGGCAGATTTACTAAAGTGGAACTCTTCAGACTTTTCACCAGAAATCACATGCACAGGGACATCCCCAATTCACTAACAAACACAGCCGCCAATTCGCTAGTGATAGAGACTGTCGCTAGCGTTCGTTAACACTTACATCATATCCTGTGAGCTGAAAATGCATTAAAGTTCCAAAAACGCTGGCGACTTTTCCTTTTTTGAAGCACAATTGCCTGGAAAAGTCCTGACAAACTTTTTTTGGGTAACCGGTTTTCACCAGACATTTCATTACATATGGAACATTCATTTTACAGTGGGCTCATGTGTAGGGCATTATATTAACTCTCTTGTCTTTATTAAGGTTCCCTGGACATTTGTAAGAAAAAGTGGTAACTTCAAGCACCCCCTGCTCCCCCGGTAGTTGCCCCACTGCAAATGAGCCCTGAGAGCTCCACTCAGAGTATTTTAGTGTAATAAAAATAAATGCAACACTAAGAAACGTTTCTATATAGTTATATTACAGTAATTAGTAAAGAAGGACTCCTAGTTCTGATGCCTAAAACAATGTTACAGAAAGCCAGCTAATTCTTTTATATTGTTTTAAGAATCAGAACCAGTGTGCGTAAGGATAAACAAATACTGCTGTCAGTTGCAAGTACTTTTACAAACAGCAATAAAACAACTGAAAATGTGGAAAAGTAAGTAGACCCTTGCCTTTAATAGACAATATTGTCCCATTAGGTAGACACAACTACGAGCAGAAGTTTTTAATAGCTGCCATAAGTACAGGGTTCTGCACCTGATTTCTTCCTTACTTTAATTACACATAAGTTAGAGGATGGGTAGGGGATGGATGCAAATGGTCTTTTAAATCAGCACCTATCAAATGTTAGCAGTCTATTGTATGAACTCCATGCATGGGGAAACATTTTGCAGCTCTTAGTGCTCTATTTTTTGCACATGAAGCAACGGTACATACGGCCTGCAAGTTATAATGATTCAGCACACCAGAATCTTCCGTTGGAATAGATGCAACAAGAAGGAAAAAAAGAAGGAACAATAAAAACAAACATGGATGGGGGAAATGTACATGACAGGAACATCCATGTCAGCCCTGATGTATTGAGTGAGGACTGTGTACAAGGCAAGGTCATGCCCACCACCTTTCTCTAAACTTGACAGTAGTGACAGATTGCATCAAGTGACTGTAATACATAAGCACCAAATACTATTCTGTATTTATTATGAATCACAGAAGTACTGGAACCTGTATATGAGTGCAGAAATGTGCATCAAGTACATGTTGCCCCTAGTGAGTTACTGCTTTGTAATATTATATAAAATAATAATAATAATATATATTATATAATAATATATATGTATATTTGTGTGTGTTTTCTTGCCCTTGTACCCGTAAAGGCTTTCAGATACTTTAAATCAATGTGCTATTTTTATTTGAATTAGTCTTTTTCTGCGCTGGAAACCTTTAAATCTCTAAGAGCAATGTCCTTCTGTGCAACACAATAGGCCTACGAGAGACTATGAACAGCTACTGCTCAGCTGAATATGATGGAAGAGCACAAGAACGCTGGCTTATATATAAATACATTATTCTTCTAAAATACAAATGTGCCATTTCTTTGGTTCTGTAAAAGAAAAAATATAGTTCTGTTTGCAGTAGTTACACTGTTTCATAACCCCACCCCAAGTGCAGAGTAGAAAGGGGCAGAGCTGGAGGCACAACGAAGAGGAAAGCACTCATATGTTGTACAAAGAGGGACTGTCCGGGTGTTGGAGTGTAAAGGGGTGGCTGAGGAAGTGTTGCGGTTCAAACTGACAAAGATTTGGAGTACAAAGGAATGGATCAGCAAGTGTTGGAGTACAAAGGAATGGATCAGCAAGTGTTGGAGTACAAAGGAATGGATCAGCAAGTGTTGGAGTACAAAGGAATGGATCAGCGAGTGTTGCATTGCAAGGGCGGTGACCACATCTTTAACTACAAAGGAAGGCTGACCACATTCCACTGTTATACTGCATGGATAGCTTACCAAGTGTTCCTGTGCAAAGGGAGGTTGACCATGTTTTGGACTGCAAAGTGGGCTTGCACCCAACACACCTGAAAAGATCAGATTTTCAATCCCTAAAATATTCCAGTTTATCAGTTTCTGCTTCTGGAAAGATAAGTTGATTCAGATACACCTATGACTAAGCGCCGGAGGGTGCGAAACGCGTAAGGTGGGCCTGGTGGGGTTTGTTTGTAATTGAATTTTAATGCTAATTTAAATAAAGTCATATTTTTTATGGAAAGAAAGCCTTGGGACAATTATCTTTGGATAAAGGAATCTCTTATACGTTATCGCCTGAGAACTGGGGTGAGTAACTAAATGAAAATCAGATGTGGACTCCCAAGTGTTGTCTAAAGATAAGTTGAAAGCCTGAAACATCTGAATCTTTATTTTCTTTTTCATGCAGCATTCGGCAGAAAATTGCAGACTCTGGGAACTATGTGATAACACAACTCCATAATATAAAACAGGAGGTGCAGAGCATTTGACAAGCAGGCGGTTGCCAACATTTTATTCATTAAGGGAACATGGACATAAAGTTACATTTGTCAATGGCAGTTGGCTTGCCCCTTAATATCCACATATAATTACTGTGGCTGAGGCCTTCTTTTATACACTCAAAGGTTACAGATACAAACTAGCAGTGCAACATAGCCGTCGCAAAATACTCATTAAAATGAACAGTTCTGCAATTATGGCTAAACACTGACGCTGCTGAGATAGGGCTTTCACTTCTGTATATAGCCTTAATTATGAGGTTTCCAAAAAGTCACAAAGCTAAGTCTTAATTAAATATTAGTTGTGCCCTATCATTGTTGGTGATAGGTCCTGCTGTGCTTATTGTGGTCCCCTAAAAATAGGAGTGTTACCACCTTGAACACAGATGCCAGAAACAGGCAGTGATGTACTTTTGGAAGACAAAGATGCATTTTGGGCAAAAAAAACCTTGTCAATTAATCTGTACATATTCTATAGATGCCCCAGAGAACTCATTGGCACCAATAACTCAAACATTTAAGAAACAAAACAATCATTGTGCCACATTATTGTCATGAGCGCCGCCCTCTTCGGCGTCACTCCCAAAATGGCGGCACCTATGGCCGCAACGCGGGTAGCGGCGCCGGCGCAGTGATGGCGTGGTGTCAGATCCTGCACGCCGCGTCACAACGCCTGCGCCAAAGTGGCGCCAAATTTTGTAATAAAGTGCGCCCTGTGCAATGGATCCTTGCCCAAGTATAGGAATTGTTATTTAGAGTTCCTGGCTGCTTTATTATTGATATATTCTGGACTTTGAACCCCTGCCTGGACTTTGATTCTGATTCTTTCTGCTTGCTTTTGAACCCCTGCCTGGACTTTGACCTTGAATCTGCCTGAGCCTTGTCTGTACCTTGAACCTTAACTTTGACCCCTAAAAGGCTTCCTCCTCCGATAGGCCCCCTGACATTATACTTGGGCCATGGATCCCATTGAGGAAGCTCAGCCTGATCTCGGAAGGGCCTTTTGTGGACTGCATTCTCGCATAGAGGCGTACGAAGCGCGGCGATCCTATGTCGGACAAACGCTGGTGGCAATTCTGGAAAAGCTATCCATGCTTACGGCAACTACATCTGCGCCAGTTCCTGTTGCCACAGCCGTGGCCCCACAGTCTTCCACTACTGGTCCACGTATTCCGGCACCGCCTCTCTACAGTGGTGATCACCAAGCCTGTTGTGGTTTTGTGAACCAGTGCCAGATCCGGTTTGCCCTGCAACCCTTTAAATTCGGCTCAGAGCGAGCTAAAGTGGGATTTGTAATTACTCATCTGGCTGGAAAAGCGATCGAATGGGCATCTCCGCACTGGGGAAAAAGAGTCTTTTTTAATTAATGATGCCAAAGCTTTCCTTCAAGAATTCCGGACGGTGTTTGGCGCTCCTGGTTGGGTTGCGACCGCATCTTCCCGCTTGTTCCAGATTCGCCAGGGGAATCGCAGCGTGGCTGAATATGCTATTGAATTCCGTACGCTTGGTGCTGAGACTAGTTGGAATAATGATGCCTATCATGCTGTCTTCTACAATGGCCTCTCTATCCGCCTAAAAGATGACCTGGTCTCCCGTGAATTACCCACACAGGTAGAAGACCTTTTTGCTTTGGCTGTCAAGGTGGACACTCAGCTGAGAGAACATCAAGCAGATAGGGACCGAGTCAAGAGATTTCAACCCACGCTGGCTCCTCGATTTCAAAGACCTCTGTTGGTTCCTTCTCCCCAGCAGACTTCTTTAATTCCGCCGGAGGAACCTATGCAGATCGGAGCCTCACTGAGCAGGAGAAACTCCGGAGGAGTTTGGCGGGACTTTGTCTGTATTGTGGTGTTCAGTCTCACTTTGCCAATTCCTGTCCTGTGAGGCCTAAGGGTTCTTTTCCCCAAGGTAAAGCCAAGGTAAGTTGGGGGCGTTACTTCTCAATCTCAAGAGAACTCTCACAGGTTTCTTCTGCCTCTAAGACAATTTTCGGCTCTGCCTTCATCGATTCTGGGGCTGCCGGGAATTTCATGGATGCTCTCTTTGCCAAGTATATGGATGTTCCCCTATATCCATTGTCTACTCCCCTTCGGGTTACTGCCATTGACGACAAGCCTCTAACGTCCATGATGACCGGGGAGTTACCTGTGCAGGTTGGGACTTTGCATAAAGAAAAGTTATCGTTCCTGATTTTTTCCTGCCCTTCAGTTCCTGTCGTCCTGGGTCTACCCTGGCTTCGTCTGCACAACCCCACCATTGATTGGTCCTCAGGACAGATATCTTGTTGGAGTCCATTCTGTCAACAGCACTGTCTTCCAGTGAATCTCCTCCAGAGGGTGAATGTCTCTTCAATGGATCTGAAAACTCTGCCATCCTTCTACAAGGAATTCTCTGAAATTTTCTGTATAAAGTCTGCAGAATTTCTCCCTCCTCATCGACACTATGACTGCCCGGTTGATCTCCTTCCCGGAGCTATGCCCCCCAGAGGTCGCACTTATCCGCTCTCTCCTGCAGAGACTACCGCCATGAAGGATTATATTCAAGAAAATCTCCAGCGGGGATTTATTCGTCCTTCTACCTCTCTGGCAGGGGCTGGTTTTTTCTTTGTGGAGAAGTAGGATGGTGGTCTGCGACCCTGCATTGATTATCGTGGACTTAATAAAATCACGGTTAAAAATCTATATCCTTTACCTTTGATTGCAGAACTGTTTGACCAGCTGAAAGGGGCTAAAATCTTTAGAAAGTTGGATCTACATGGGGCGTACAACCTCATATGCATTTGTGAAGGTGACGAATGGAAGACTGACTTCAACACTCGAGATGGGCACTATGAATATCTTGTGATGCCCTTTGGCCTCTGTAATGCCCCCGCCGTCTTTCAGGAATTTGTGAACGATATATTCAGGGATCTCTTGGGAAAATCCATGGTTGTGTACCTAGATGACATCCTGATCTTCTCCAGGGACCTAGAAAGTCATTGCTCCCAGGTAAAGGAAGTACTCTCTCATCTGAGGAAGAACTTTCTCTTTGCCAAACTGGAGAAATGTGTCTTTCAGGTGTCCAAAATCCCTTTTCTAGGTTACATCATCTCCCCAGAATATTTCGAGATGGATCGGGTCAAAGTGTCTGCAATTCAGGAGTGGCCCCTTCTGCTGAGTACTAAGGCGATTCAGAGATTCATTGATTTGCCAATTATTATGGACAGTTTATTAAGGGGTTCTCCTCTCGCATTGCTCCTATCCTTACCCTTATCTGAAAAGGGGGTAAACCTAACTCTTGGCCCCCATCGGCTGTAGAAGCATTTCAGTCCCTGAAGGATGCCTTTACTTCTGCCTCAGTTCTCCGTCATCCTGATCCGGAATTTCCCCTTTTTCATTGAGGTGGATGCCTCTGAAGTTGGAGCTGGGGCTATCCTGTCCCAAAGACATTCTGCCGATGGGAAACTACACCCTTGTGCCTATTTCTCCAAAAAGTTCTCTCCTGCAGAGCAGAATTACGATGTGGGGAATCGTGAACTCTTGGCAGTCAAGCTTGCTCTCGAGGAGTGGTGTCACCTCCTGGAAGGATCTTTGATTCCGGTCTATACAGACCATAAGAATTTAGAGTTCATACAAGCTCTCAAGAGATTGAATCCTTGACAGGCAAGGTGGGCTCTCTTCTTTTCCCGCTTCAACTTTATCCTGACTTCTCCCCGGCTGATCGTTGCTCTGATTAGCAAGAACCTATTGTTCCTCCTGTCAAGATCATTGCATCCCTGTTTCCTCAATTGGCTGAAACAATCTTGGCGGGCCAGTCTTCTGCTCCTGCTGATACTCGCATTGGGATGGCATTTGTACCTTTTGAGCTTCGTCTGCCCATCCTACAACAGACTCATTGTTCCAGACAAGCTGGACATCCTGGTCCAGAGAAGACTCTAGAGTTGCTACGACGTCTAGTTTGGTGGCCGACTATTCGTAAAGACGTCAAAGACTTTGTTGCAGCCTGTACAATTTGTGCCACTTCCAAGGCTAGCCATACTCGCCCTAGCAGGTTATTACAACCTCTACCCATTCCCTCTCGTCCATGGACTCACTTAGCAATGGACTTTATCGTAAAGTGACTTCCCTCAAGAGGGAACACTGTGATCTGGGTAGTTATTGACTGCTTTAGCAAAATGGCACATTTCATTCCCCCGGCGAAAACTTCCCTCTGCGATGGACCTTTCCCAGCTCTTCATCCAGTATATTTTCTGACTACATGGCTTTCCTGCGGAAATGGTCTCTGACAGAGGTTCCCAGTTCATATCCAGGTTCTGGCGTTCCTTTTGTAAAGCTTTGAGTATCTCTCTCCACTTCTTTTCTGCTTATCACCCACAAACTAATGGGTCAGTGGAACGAGTGAACCAAGCCCTTGAGCAATTTCTAAGGAATCATGTCTCCCTCTGTCAAGACGACTGATCCGACCTCCTCCCGTGGGTGGAAATCGCTCATAATAATGCAAGTCACACTTCCACTGGAAGATCTCCTTTCCTGTTGGTGTATAGTCAGCATCCGCAAGCATTCCCACAGGACTTTCTACTATCTGACGTCCCAGCTGCTGATGATTACGCGGCCCATATGTCTGTTATTTGGGCTGCAACCAAATCTAATCTTGAAAAGAGTGCTTTGGTGCATAAGACTTTTGCGGACCGTAGAAGAAGACCCTCTCCACCATATAAAGTTGGGGACAAAGCGTGGCTTTCTTTTAAGAACGTTTAAAGATTCCTTCTCCCAAATTGGGCCCAAAATTCATTGGTCCTTTTCTCATCTCTGAGATTATTAATCCTGTGGCTATTCGGCTTCAACTTCCCCCTGAGATGCGAATTCCCAATGTGTTTCATGTCTCCCTGATGAAAACAGTTGTTTCCAACCGCTTCTCTCCTAACCAGTCTCTTCCTTCTGCCATTTCCGTGGATAGCCAACAGGAATATGAAATAGAAAAGATCTTAGATTCCAGATTCTCCAGGGGATCTCTCCAATATCTCATGAAGTGGAAGGGCTTCGGTCCTGAAGAGTGCTCTTGGGAGAAACACACCGATGTTCATGCCTTGTGAGGGAATTCTACTCTAAGTTTCCTCAAAAGCCTAGTCTTGGTGGTCCAGTGGCCACTCGTGGGGAGGGGGGTACTGTCACGAGCGCCGCCCGGAGCTCCATGGCTGCCACGTGGGTAGCAGTGCCAGCGCAGTGACATCATGGCGCAGCGTCAGACGCTGCACGCCACGTCACAACGCCTGCCCCAAAGTGGCGCAAAATTTGAAATAAAAGTGCGACCTGTGCAATGGATCCTTGCCCAAGTATAGAAATTGTTATCTAGAGTTCCTGGGTGCTTTATTATTGATATATTCTGGACTTTGAACCCCTGCCTGGACTTTGATTCTGATTCTTTCTGCCTGCCTTTGAACCCCTGCCTGGACTTTGACCTGGAATCTGCCTGACCCTTGTCTGTACCTTGAACCTGAACTTTGACCCCTAAAAGGCTTCCTCCTTGGTCCTGACGCTCCAGCTGGGCCCCCTGACAATTATACCCGGTGGTGATACCAGCACTGAATGGAAGCTTTTTGAACATTGTAAAGTGCCAAACCAATGCCTCTGTTTTCACATTCATTTCATTTGAGTTGCCAGGGCAGCAGGTCCAAATCAATTGTGCTTGTCAGTACATCAAGGCATCACATTCAACCAAGGCACAGAGCACAGCATTCCTCAGGCATATGAATATAAAGGAAAGAGGCAGATAAAAGAAATGTTTTAATTTATTGTCTTGAAATCTCTCTGCCACTCCCAGGGGTATGTGTGCATCATAGGATAGAGAGTGTTACTAGCTAGCCTGCTGTAGGAGAACAAAGCAAAATATGCATGGATGCCCCAGGTAAAGTTCATATATTCAGCATATATGCAATATAACAGGGAGTGTAATAGATTATATATAGGTACATAATTATACCCTTAACATCTTTGCACTTTTTATGCTGCGCTTACTATTTCCCCACTGTTCCTGACCACTCCATTAAATCATCTTTTATTTCTCCAGGTGGGTATCTACTCATGGTATGGCGAGCCTGTGGTGGACACATTACCTGGGAAAAAAACAATATATACATATTTTGTTCAGCTGTACACAAGAATTGTTTTTTATTTATTCAAACATTTTTTGAACAAGAAAGTGGTAGCAGTTTTTACAATATAATATGTGAACATCAGATCATTGTTTGGCATGCAAGAGAAAATTCTCTGCCTCAGTGGTTCATTTTTAATTTCCCTTGTAAATTCCAACAACAAGGGAAAAACAGGAAGTAGTGTTCTGGCTATTATGTTAGAAATCCAGTCAATCCAGCCTTTATACATTACATTTTTGGCTAACTAACTATATTAGAAACATTTTTTGTTTTGCACAGTCTATCTATTTACCTAGTTCTTTTTATCTATTTTTACACTGAACTGTTCCTTTAACACCTAACTCCGGAATGGTATCTGACCTACATTAAGACATTGTACCCCTTTTTCTCCCTTTCCCACATTTTTTTTACTTTATTCTTTCCCTTTTGCATTTCTGTTCTTCATATCTTCCTCCTTATTACTGTCCCTTTTGTTCCTGTTATTTTCTCCTATTTTCTCCTGTTTTCTTCACCCCCTTCTGCCCTCTTTATCTTGTTCTCCTCCTACTCTGACCTCGGCTTGTACTCCTGATCATACTCTTGTCTTTCTCACAGTCTGTGAGCCTCAGTATTATATTTTGACTCTAGTCCTTTTTCACCAAAGGCAAATAGAATGTTTATAGGCAAGATCCCATGCATGGGACTAGCATATGCAACCTCTAAGAACCTATAATCTAAATTTATGGTTCCTAAAGCTTTGAGATGTTTCAAAGGGTTTTGCAGAGAAACCAACTAAATTTTCCCCAAGGCAGAGTTAAATCAGTGAACCACTGAATTGATTGTTGTGATTTATACAACTGAAATTAATTTATACAAATGGATCAGGCAGCTTGGTCACAAACGTGTGAAATAAAAGATGAGATGCAAATGTTGCAAAGTATAGTTTCATGCGACAGTAACCACCACATAAGTTGGATATGTACCAAGGAATAAAATTCACTAAAGTATGCAGAGAATTTGAGAAATATGTATAGCCAGTGAAGTATAGTACAGGTATTGGATCCGTTAGAATCATAACCTCTTAGTAGCAGGGAAATAAAAGCAAATTAAGCATGGTAGATATAAACTTTTAGCAGATAGAAGATGTAATATTTATAATTATTCCATGAATAAAAACACAGCCGCCATGCACTCATTTCCATCATCCTCTCCATCTTTATTGATCATGTCGTTTGTATGCCTCATTATAAGCCTTATATGTATTCTTCTAACTGTGCACTTTCAGTACAGCGAAGCACTTCGGAGCCAGTGGTTTTTTTTCACAGATTGCATAAAAAAGCAAGAGATTGTCTTGGAATTTGCATAAAATTTTTATAGTTTTCAAGTTCAAGTTTTCTTTAACCATATCCGAGACTCAAATAATGGGAGCAAATGGACTGCTTAGCAGATTGACATTTTTTTTTATCCACTCTGCCTCTATCCCTGAAGCCCACAAAGCAGTAGCAGGTGCCTCCTCTCAAAAAACGCTCATTGGGTAGCTTTGAAAAGCCACCCACTTGTCACTAGGGATGTAGCGAACAGTTCGCCGGCGAACTAGTTCGCGCGAACTTCGACTGTTCGCGTCCGCCGAATGTTCGCGAACGTTGCGCGACGTTCGCCAATACGAGTTCGCGTTCGATTCGAACAAAAATCGTTCGACCATTCGACCATTCGATTCCTTCGACCGCTAAAATCGAAGGATTTTCGTTCGAATTGAACGATCGAAGCCATTGGATCGAATGAAATCATTCGATCGAATGGCTTCGATCGTTCGAGTCGAACGAAAATCCTTCGATCGAACGATTAAAATCCTTCGATCGTTCGAATCGAACGATTTTCGGATGTTCGAAGTTCGCGAACTGTTCGCGAACTGTCCGCATTTTTTGCCGGTGTTCGCGAACGGCGTTCGCGAACACATCGGCGGCGGTTCGCTACATCCCTACTTGTCACCAATCCATGTGCATAAATTCTGTATTACTGTTAGGGCACCTCCGTGCTCATCATTTTTTCTTTATTAGTTGCCAAATGACCTAAGTAAGTCATGGGATACAGTATAAGAAAAAAAATATCAATATGCTAATTAGAAGTATATTTAATAAAGTCTTTCTCCAAGCCTCAGTTCATGAATAGTTGAATGGATGGTGCTCACAATGAGGCTAATTCTTTTATTTGCAGTGGAAATCATTTCATGGAATAAGTGATATAAGGCACAAGACAGCTGAATCTTTATATGTATGCAATTTTAAAAGGCTTGTGATGGATGGACTAAAACTTTGATTAGACTATTCCTATAACTGGGTAAAATGTGGGCAGGCCATTGTTTTAGATTATTATATAGACAGTTTAGGGTCAGTATCTGAGTGCCAGTAGAAGACTGAAAAGGCATTTCATAACCCTAACTCCAACATGAGCAGTGACTTGTAGTATGAATCAGACCAGGGATGACTTTGAAGTAGTTAGCCAGCTTAAATACATTGCAATATATGGGCAAACAATCCCGGTTTTGTTTAAAGAGGAGAATATTTTTTAGTAGCTAAAATGTCCTTTGAATGTCCTTAATATATTGATAATGGTTTATGCAGAGGACTTCTTGTCTTCGCCATCCTAAGCAGAGACTCTGTACCAAGAAAGGTTGGTCGGCACTCATTCTGTTCTGTTAACTGTTAAACAAACCTTTTAGATCTGTGTGGTTTGGTTTTGAGCATAGGAGCTAAGTAAAACAAAGGTCAGCCTTGTGGGTCACTAGGCCATCCTAGCACATGAGTTATAATAATATAGGATCAGCTGCCCTCAGCAAAAGGGATACTGGGATTTCATTAAATAAGATTGTTGGATGATTCACCAAAAGATACATTTCACCGTTTCCTAAATTTAGCACAAAGATAACTCAATAACATGCTAGGAGACATCTGTAGGAAGAGATCCAGAAAAGGAAGATAGAAAATACAATGCTGGAAGTTCAGTCACCATCATCATCATATATGAATAATTTGCATGTCAAAGTTATACTGACATGTTTGAGGTTTCTGTCGCAGATTGTTTGGAAACCACTGCAATAAGGTGAATGGGCCTTCCTCTAAAGAGCTAAGCATCAGAATATCACTTGCAAACACCACTTTTTTATAGAGATTTTTTTACAGCATTTCCTTATACTGTTATTGTTCTGTTCCACTTATGAATATATTTTTTTTAATCTCTGCTCATCAGTATTATTCTACTTATGAGCTGGTGCCTAAAACACTACTGCAAACCAAAGGTGTAATCTTTATATATTGTAAGTAAGCCCATTGCTATATTATGCACTGTGCCTTTTGTCCTTTCACTCCATACCTTTTTTTTTGGACCTGCATTATAAAGTTTACATTTCAAGTCACACCTAGACCAAAATTATATATATCTGAATAGTATTGGGGCTGTATATAAAACTGATTTGTGTATGCTAGAAACGTGCTCAACAAGGTGTGGTTTATATTCCTCCATCTGGTCTGTTGGGAGGTTAACTGTGGGGGGGCAGTTATCAAAAAACCTGTATAAAGGTGGACACTGGAAATTAAGCCAGGGAGCAGCCTGGGAAGACAGGAGTAGCCTGGGAGATATGACTGACCAGCCTTTGGACAGAAGGGTGTGAAGATGGGAGAAGAAGCCAGCAGATGTCCAAAGAGAAACCATGATGGGCCTGGTGGTAACAATGTAGACTATATGAAACATTTGTAACTGTAACTATTGTTTTATTTTAATTGTTATTGTCATTACAATTAGAAGAAGATGACATCTTTATTTTGAATAATTACATCACTTGATTCTCATGGAAACCAGAATCTGGATTCTATTTAATGGAAAACAATAGAATGAAACTAGAGAGGTACATTTCCTGAAGAAAATGTGAGTGGTGCTTGCCGTGGCAAAACTCAGGCCCCCCATATATGTTGGGTGTCTTGCCCAGTCGCCCCTGGTGCCTAGAGAGTACACAAAGTCGGTACACAAAGTCGGTAGAATCCGGATTAAACCGGTGAAATTTGAAGCCAACCAAATTTTACCATTGAAATCAATCCAAACAAACTGGCTATTTTTGGCTCCGCCCACTTTTAAAAATTTGCAACCCAGTCACCAAATGGACCAAGTTTGAGCACTCTTACATTAACAGTGTAAGAATGACAGGAATTTAAATATTCCCATTGAATAGCGTTAGGTAAAATTTGATTGGCTGTCTTAAGCTCCGCCCATTTTTCTGAATTTTAACCCCAGTTACCTAGTCATGGTCAGTGCCAAGTTTGGGGCCTCTGGTTTTAAAACGGTGAGAACGGCGGTATTCCAAAATTTTATATTGAAGTCAATAGGTGAAAACTGATTGGCTGTTTTTGGCTCCACCCACTTGTCCTAAATTTTGACCACGGTCACCCAGTGAGTAATTGAGCCAAGTTTGGTACACCTAGCATTTAAACTGTGATAATAGCAGCAGTTTATAATTTTTCATTAAGGTCAATGGCTGAAATCTGATTGGCTGTTTGCGGCTCCGCCCACTTTTCCTAAATTTTGACCGCAGTCACCCAGTGACGCACGGTGCCAAGTTTGGGAGTTCTGGCTTTGATACTGTGAGAATTACAGCTGTTTACATTTTCTCATTGAAGTCAATAGGGAACATCTGATTGGCTGTTCTTGGCTCCACCCACTTTTCCTAAATTTTGACCGCAGTTACCCAGTGAGTAATTGAGCCGAGTTTGGTACACCTAGCATTTAAACTGTGATAATAGCAGCAGTTTACTTTTCTTAATTTTAATCCCAGTCCCCCAGTGACCAACTGTGCCAACTTTGAGGACCCTGCCATTAACGTCTAAGAGCGGCAGCAGTTAAAAAAATTCCTATTCAATTGAATGGCTGAAATTTGATTGGCTGTTGTAGACTCCACCCACTTTTTGTAAATTTTAGCCGCAGTCACCCAGTGACCCACGGTGACAAGTTTGGGAGCTGTGGCTTTGATACTGTGAGAACAGCAGTAAAAAAAATTTACATAAACTGATTGGCTGTTTTTGGCTCCACCCACTTTTCCTAAATTTTGACCGTAGTCACCCAGTGAGTAATTGAGCCAAGTTTGGTACACCTAGCATTTAAACCGTGATAATAGCAGCAGTTTATCATTTTTCATTAAGGTCAAAGGCTGAAATCTGATTGGCTGTTGTTGCCCCGCCCCATTTTATTCCTAATTGTGAACCACAGTCACTCAGTGACTAACATACCAAAGTTTGGGAATGCTGTCATTTAATGTCTAAAAATGGCAGCATTTTTATTTTTTTCTATTGAAAATCAATGAATGAAATTCGATTGGTTGTTGGTGGCTCCGCCCACTTTTTCTAAACTTGAAGTGGAAACCCCCAGCGACCACATTTGTGATATTCAAGGTCCCTGACATCAATACTGTGAGAATGGCAGCCTTCTTAATTGTTCCCATTAAAATCAATCAAAGAAATCTGATTGGTTGGTTTTGGCCCCGCCCACATTTCCAAACTTTAATCCCAGTCCCCCAGTGACCAACTGTGCCAACTTTGAGGAGGCTGCCATTAACCGTCTAAGAGCGGCAGCAGTTTAAAATTTTCCTATTTAATTGAATGGCTGAAATTTGATTGGCTGTTGTAGACTCCGCCCACTTTTTGTAAATTTTGGCTGCAGTCACCCAGTGACCCACGGTGCCAAGTTTGGGAGCTCTGGCTTTATTACTGTGAGAATTACAGCTGTTTACATTTTCTCATTGAAGTCAATAGGGAAAATCTGATTGGTTGTTTGCGGCTCCGCTCACTTTTTTGGGTCCCCAAAATAGGACAGAAAAGTCACAACACCCCATTCCCGAATAAGCTGAACGGTTTGACACCTCATTCATGGGTCTGCGACAAACTAATTATTCAATAAATTCCCCATTATAAGTCAATGGGGCAAATTTGGGGACCTCTCCTGCCCCGGGGGTAAAACTTATACCCTCGTGTGGGGTATCATCTGACACAGGTCGCAAACCTCTTCAAATGTGGTAAATTTAACGTTTCTACAAGATTCCCTCTCTGCACTAGAATCCGTCAAAAGTTGGCCTCAATGTTAATCTATGGGACTTTTTGGGGTGGTTAATTGCCCCCGCAAGGGGCAATTAACCACCCACCCCTTAGAAAAGTCATACCACCCCATTCCCGATTAAGCCGCACGATTTGACACCTCATTCATGGGTCTAGGACAAACGGTGCGGGACTAGTTACGCGCCAAACTTTCATACGGAAGAAGAATAAAAATAAGTTTGCAAGATAACAGTAGTGATGCTTTGCTTCGCAAGCACCACTAATTAGATGGCCAAATGGGAAGGCAAAATATAAGATGGCCAAATGGGAAGGCAAAATATTCCCATCATTCTTTTAAAGGAGAAGGAAAGCTACAAAAGCAGTTTATTGCCAAAAGATTAGCCACAACAGTGTACGATAGAACACCATTTTTATTCTTTAGAATGCTTTTCCATACCAGAGTAATCAGCTCTAGACACTGTTTCTGTTTGTTTAGGATAGCAGCTGCCATATTAGCTTGGTGTGACATCACTTCCTGCCTGAGTCCCTCCCTGCTCGCTCATAGCTCTGAGCTCAGATTACAGCAGGGAGGTAAGGAGGGAGGGGGGTCGAGGAGCAAACTGAGCATGCTCAAGCCTTAGCCCTGGAGGTCTAAGCTGAAAACAGGAAGTCTGTTATAGAAGCCCATGTGTACACAATAGAAGGAAAAAAATGCAGTGTTTCTTTTGAAAGAGGACTCTGAGCAGCATTACTTGGCGGGTTCACTGGTGTATTTATATAGACCTTTCTGATAAAGCTTACATAAACTATCCTTCTCCTTTAAATGCTGCAGCAGATCATTAGGGAAAAGTAATTAACGAAGGACAATTAATATCATTTTACATCATTTATGTTGGGACTGAATGTTGTGGTCATGTTGTTATTTGAATCTATACAGTCTCATTGTTGAAGGCTTGCCATCTGTTAAATAATATTTCCATTTGTGAAGGCGTCAGTGTATGACAAGGAGTGACTGGTCTCATGCTTTGTGCCAATTAGTGTTTTGCGTAATAAAATAAGACCCTGAACAGAACATATTTTTCTGCTGGAAAAAATGTTACTTCATTTTTTACAGTATTGTCTCGGCTGCAAAAAATAAGACTTTTCCTGCTGTCATGGTTTATTATATTCCTTAGTGAAACCCACGGGAGCACAGCCGGTAAAATACTTACATTAAATGTATAGACATGGGCAACATTATTATATGCTGTATATTATAAATGTTTATGAAATCACATATTTATTTCATTGGAATAAAAGTTACATCTAATTGACACCTACAGTAGTCTGACTTGGCTGCGGTCCCATTGGTTGCTGACTCACAAAAGGGTGAGAAAGAGGCAAAACAGACCAATTAACTCCTCCTTCAGGGCCAATTAGTACCAAATGGTTCATGCAGTAGGCTTTACTCTAATGCATCACAGACTACGCTGACTGATAAAGGGGAAAATCTTATCATACTTACAGTGATTTTCTTTTTCTGCACAGTAACATGGCAGCGGGCAAGACTAGTAAGTGCCCACTGCCATGTGAAGGACCAGGAAAATAGCTTTCTGTCATTTGGGTGTGCAATAGCGGGTGTGCAATAGCGAGTGCATGCAAGGACTGACTTACTCTAAATTGTGCAGTAAGCAATATCAATCAATAAGCTTTGAACAGTCTACTGCAAATTAAATAAAAACCTGGTGTGTGTTTATGGTCTTTTTTTGCCAGAGGCAAATTCCAATGAAGCAGGCCCAATATTACTCACAATGTTGCACTTTTTCAGCCATGGGATATGATCCACAGTGAACCTCAGCACTTTGATTAAAAAGTGTAGTGTACTAGGCAGTGGCGAAACAAGACCACACCAGCCCCCCCCGCCGAATAAAAAATTGCAGGGGCCCGGTGCGCAATAATTCTAAAGAGGAAGATGACCTCTGCTTTCTCTATAGTTTTGCCACTGGTACTACAGGCCTTTCCTCCTAAACATACTGTCACCTACCCCCTCTCTCTAACCCAGGTCTTGGTAACCCCTCCATTTACTAAATCCTCCGTCCATCCCACTTATTCTCAGATTTCTCTCCCCATAGTAATGCATTAATTATTAAATCTAATGACAGAGGCCATGTAAGCCCTTCTCATGCTACTTGATATTTGGCAGCCAACAAAAGCTTCATTTTCTTGGCTACCAATTCATTTCTTTGGACTGGAACTCCTGCTAGTTTTAATACAGTTAAACAGCATTTTGTATGCAGCTACCCTTCTTCTCTGCCTGGTTCCCTCTGCTTTTCTAGTTACTCATATGTACACCATTTCATGCCTGCAGTAGGTATTTATACTGAATACAGTATTACCAAAGAGAAGAACACATTTAGGGCAGAGACACACGCTGCTATTTTGGGAGATTAGTCGCCCAGTGACAAATCGATTCTTCTTCGGGTGCCTAATCTCCCCAAACTGCCTTCCCGCCTGCTAGAAACACCGGCGGGATGGCACTCGGATAGATTTGGCTTTCCAAAGTCGCCCGAAGTTTCTTCGTGAAGCATCTTCAGGCGACTTTGGAAAACTAATCGTTACCAGTGCGATTTACAATCTAGCCGGCGGGAAGGTAGTTCTGGGAGATTAGTCGCAGCGAAGAAGAAGCGATTTGTCGATGGGCGACTAATTTCCCGAAATAGCAGTGTGTGTCTCTGCCCTTATTATATATATGTATACATGAGCAACATTCCTCCGACTTAACAACAGCACTTACTGTTCATGCAATAACAAAAGCAATAGCAAAGAACATTCACTATGGATTACAGAGCAACCCTAAATCATGTGCCTATAGAACCTCACCCCAAGATTTTGCTGACATGTCCAGATCATGACTACAGGAATAAGATCTGTTATCCAGAATAATTTGGACTTTTCCAGATAAGGGTTCTTTCCATAATTTGAATCTCATTCAGTCTACCGAAAAATTATTTAAACATTAAATAAATCCCATAGGTTTGTTTTGTCACCAATAAGGATTACTTATATCTAGTTTGGATCAAGTACAAGGTACTGTTTTATTATTACAGAGAAAAAGGGAAATTATTTAAAAAAAATGTGAATTATTTGATTAAAACGAAGTCTATGGGAGATGGGCTTTCTGTAATTCAGAGCTTTGTGGATAATGGTTCAAAGATATATTCTTATGGATGATGTAATCCTTTCGTTATTATGTATGGTTCACCTTCAGAGTTTAGGCACTGCCAAACCTTCAGACTTTCAAAATTCGTAAATAGCAGTCTGGAGAACCAATTGCTGATTCAGTGATTCATTTATTCAAAAGGTGCACGACATGTTTCAGGCCCAGTGGCCCTTCATCAGGTGCTTATACGATAATGGGTGTCTGGATAACGTATCCCATACCTGTATAAAATATTCTACTTGCAAGTAAAATAAGTTAAATCAGTGTGTTGCTTCACTGTCTCAGGTCCTACAATGCAAATAACCACCAATATGATGCTGAAGAATAACACATACTAAAATATGGACAAGAGACCCACACCTAAAATACCTGTTCAGGTAAAACAATGCCTAATAAGAAGATGCTTATTTTCCAATCCATCTACAAAGCAAACACATTGTACTACTATTGACTTACAAAACATAACACTTAAATCTTGTTATAGCTTCTTTCCAAATTTCCAGCAGAAATCCCATTTATATAACAGCCAAAAAAAAACCCACCAGTTCTTTGCCAGCTATTGCTCTTCTGCTAAATTCCCATATTGGGCTGTTTCTTTGACTTTGACTTCATGGCAACAGAATGTAATGGAGGCAATTTCTTCTATATGTTTCTCCAGTAACTTTCAACTAGATTTTCCTACATAAATCCAAGCATGGGATCCATAAACCATGGGATCCAGAAACCTATTATGCAGAAAGCTCCGAATTACAGAATAGCCATCTCCCATAGACTCCATTTTATCCAAATAATCCACATTTTTTAAAATGGTTTTCTTTTTCTCTGTAATAATAAAACAGTAGCTTGTACTTGATCCCAACTAAGATATAATTAATCCTTATTGGAAGCAAAAGCAGCCTATTGGGTTTATTTAATGTTTACATGATTTTCTAGTAGACTTAAGGTATGAAGATTCAAATTAGGAAATTATCCCTTATCCGGGAAAACCCCAGGTCCCATGTATTCTGGAGAACAGGTCCCAAACGTGTACTGGAAATATATACTGAAAAGCCATGTGTGGATATTACATGAACTCCCTATCTTATCTGTGGATCTGGTTTTCCAAGCAATACAATATTTCCTTGACAGTTTCTTGATAATAATCTGGAATATTGTAGTGCATTATATTGCCTTCTGGTATTTACAAACAAGAGCATATTTTATCAATTTCCCTCCTTAACAATATTACCTTTTGTCATGAATTCAGCTGAAGTTGAAAGCAGATACTGCATAGGCATTACATTGGTGGTTTGTTGCTTTTATAACCAAATGTGCAGAATTTATTTTCAGTAACTTTCAGAAAATTTGGTGCTGCCCCCTGTTCCCCCTGCCCCAAATCATGGGATATGCCACTGGCAGGAAGGAAGTAGAAATGTTCTGTGGCCAAATAGGTCCATTCTACCAGGCATTCAGCTAAAATATAGATGTTTTTATCTATCTTTCATTGTATACAAGACACAATCAAGGGACAATTCTAGTTTGCTTTTATTTAATATTCCCTTATGCTGCAGTCTACACTGAGAACACAACAGAACTCATTTATCAACACTGGACAAACTTGCACATGGGCAGTAACCCATAGCAGCCAGCTGCAAGTAGAACAAAGACAACACACATTTGATTGGTTGCCTATGGGTTACTGGTCAGGTGCAAATTTGCCCAGTGTTGATAAGTGTATTATTTTGTAAAATGTGGTTTATGAAGATAAGAAGCAGATATAAAAAAGACAGAGATTCACTACAACCCAGACCCCATACTATATCCACCTGTCAGTGTCTATGAATAATGTCTTGAAGATGTACTGTATATACAGTATGTATTGTAGTTATATTTATTGTGTTATAGAATGGTTGTTGCTTTCAAATTAATTATATAATTCAATTCTATTTAAAAGAGCAAATGGCAGCCTGGAGGAAAAAAAAAAAAAAAAATATATATATATATATATATATATAAAACAAGGAAAAGTTGTGCTCACCACAAATTTTTAAAACAATTAGGTGGGGGTGCAATGAGGCTGTGACCACAAACTACATATAGACAAATACAAGAGGTTGAGTGCAGAGGACCTCCTGTATATATATAATAATTAGTGATGGGCGAATTTGCGCCGTTTCGTGAAACGGCGCCAGCGAATTCGCCCATCACTAATAATATTGTATGTCTAGTGTTCATTCAATGTTCATTGTCCATTTTCTGCAGTGATCATAATCTTACTGGCATGTCTGGGGTCAATGTGGTGCTCATTAGCCACTTTTTTACAGTGATATTACTGGCATGTCTGGGGTAAATGCAATATCAAAAGGGGTAATGATGGTGTGGGTTTTGGTTCCAGATTTTCACTTTCACCTTAATGGGATACTGACACGTTTTTTTAAAACGCATCAGTTAATAGTGCTGCTCCAGCAGAATTCTGCACTGAAATCTGTTTCTCAAAGGAGCAAACAGATTTTTTATATTTAATTTTGAAATCTGACATGGGGATAGACACATTGTCAATTTCCCAGCTGCCCCCAGTCATGTGCTTGTTCTCTGATAAACTTCAGTCACTCTTTACTGCTGCAAGTTAGAGTGATATCACCCCCTCCCTTTCCCCCCAGTAGCCTAACAAAAGAACAGTGGGAAGGTAACCAGATAGCAGGTCCCTAACACATGATAACAGCTGCCTGGTAGATCTAAGAACAACACTCATTAGTAAAATCCAGGTCCCACTGTGACACATTCAGTTACATTGAGGAGGAGAAACAACAGCCTGCCAGAAAGCAGTTCCATCCTAAAGTGCTGGCTCTTTCTGAAATCACATGACCAGGCAAAATGACTGATGGCTGCCTACACACCAATGTTACAACTAATAAAAAATACACTTAGGGGGTTATTTATCAAGGTCCGAATTTATCTCAATATCGGCTGCTACAAACTCCGATCTAACCCGCTCGGGTTTTTAACGCTTATTTATTATTACATTTTCCCAAAAATTACCTTTGCGGGAAAAGCTCAGATTTTCATGATTTTTTTAGTGAATTTTCCCCGAAAACTCCGAATTTGTCAGAGTTTTCACCCGAAAGCTCCGAAAACATTGTGAAATTGCCCGAAACCCCTCGACACAACAAAAAATCAATGGGACTGTTCCCATTGACTTTTATGCAACCTCGACAGGTTTGAGATGCCGTGTTTTTATATTCGGGCTTTTTAGCTGTCAGGGTTTAATAAATTCCAAAAATATTGATGATTTTTTTAAGCCTATTATAACACAAAAAAATCACAAATTTTCTGGATTTTGGGGGATTTTGGGTATTCGGAGCTTAGTAAATAACCCCCTTATTGGTTCAGGAATGAAATTTTATATTGTAGAGTGAATTATTTGGTGTTTAAACAGTGTAATTTATAAATAGAAAATACATCATAAAAATTATGACAGAATCCCTTTAAGACCTTATATTTTTTTCCTGCATTACTGACTGATTAATTATATTATAGCTCTAACCATAATAATAATTTAACCATAATTGTCAAGTACACTTGAATACACAGAGTCCTTTAGAGATACACCAGGATTCAGTCTGAGATTCATCACTTTTTGCAATATCCAGATTCAGCTAACTTGTGAGGCTTTGGCATAGACAGCATATTCTCTGTGAGTGTATTTCATAAAGCACTGAAGTACCCAAAACTGCCAATTTAATTTCCCAATTACCGTATATACTCGAGTATAAGCTGACCCGAGTATAAGCCGAAGTACCTAATTTTACCTACAAAAACTGGGAAAACGTATTGACTCGAGTATAAGCCTAGGGTGTGAAATTCAGCAGTTACTGGGAGAAACAACAGCCTGACAGAAAGCAGTGCTGGCTCTTTCTGAAATCACATGACCAGGCAAAATGACCTGAGATGCACCTACACCTACATAATACTATAAAAATAAAAAATGAAGACCAACTGAAAAGTTTCTAAGAATTGTCCATATGATAAGGTAATACAATTTAACTTAAAGGTATACTACTCACTAAGAGGTTCAAAAAAACATGCACAAACAGTGACACAAACAACATTTATACTGATTATTTAAAAACTTTTTTATTTTTTTATAGTTAGAACACAATCAGTACCTGTGCCAAATTCTGTGATGCTGCAGCAGGCCAGCCAGTAAAATCCTTAAGTTAGGTATGATGTGCCACCTGGGAGACTTGCGAGCTCAACTGTTCTGATGTGCTGATCACACAGCCATGGTACCACAATGCGCTTGGTCGCAGTTGAAACTTGCACCTAATAGAATGCACATGTGGGGACAGGTTACATTGGCTGCCTCCTGCCTCAAACTTATATTTTATATGCAGGCACACTGCAGCCAATCGCTTAACAGCACGGGAAGGTCCGTCGTCGATCATGTGACGAACAGGGTCCTTTCTTCGGCAGACGGCAGCTCGGCTCCAACCAGAGAAGTACTGGCAGGCAGCTATGGGCAGAAGCAGAATGACCGATACATGAAGCGGTGAGCCCACTGTGCAGAATGGCGGATGCATTTTACTATGCGATAACTAAAGCAAGAGCAAAGGAGCCCCACCAAAGCTGGGGACCACCGGGTATTTTACCGGGGCCCCGGCAGGCAAGTCCGACCCTGCCGGACAGCAAGGAGTTCTAGCCGCAGGTCAGAAGCGTAGCTATCTGCAGGGAAGAGGCACATTGCGTCGATCAACTAGGTCATTTTTAACTGACTCGAGTATAAGCTGAGGTAGACTTTTTCAGCTTATTTTAGGTGCTGAAAAACTCGGCTTATACTCGAGTATATACGGTACTTGAATAGGAGCCACGTGACAATAGTGGTACTAGTGGCTTTCTGCCTTGCAATGCTCAGTAGAGCAAAGAATATGCCCCGTGTAGTGATGAACGGATTGTATTTTCCCAGGCATGGATATGTTGCGAAATTCTGCATTTTGCCATCTGCAAATGTTTTTTGCGAAACTGTGGAAAGTAGCCAACACAAAAAAGTAGCGATAAGAAAATAACTCCCATTGACTTTCATGCATTTGGCCAAAGAAGTCACTGAGACAAAAAAGTCACCAAGGCAAAACATTTTGACACCCATTTGCTTCTATGTTTTGTGATTTTTTTCTGATTTATGAATTTTTTGCTGATTTGTGAATTTTTTCACACTTTCGAAAAATTTAGGCAAACCAAAACAGGACAGTTTCACTCCCTATATTTTACATGAGGAACAGAAGTGAAAATAAAATATCAATATATTGTTATAGGTTTACCTACTGAATCTGTCATTATTTGGTGTAAAATATCAATATATTGCAATGCACGTTTCACAAGATTTATAGCAAATGTGTCTAATATGTTCGGGTTTTCACAATAATTTATCTTAAAAAGAGCCAAATCCAGTTCCTAATACCATTAGCTTTTATTAAATGAAATTCATGTTATGGACCAATTTGTATGCTGCTTTTGTTCTGTCCTTTCTGTGACTTTATGAGATTAAACCCTCTTCCGGAATGAGACTATTTACTATAATCATAGTAATACTATTGGAGAATGTACTCAACATAAAATGAAAGCAATGAAGCTGATGACTGAGTGCATTTAAAATGGTCAAATAATTTCCTAATAGCTTTCGAAATTTTCCAAATGAGGCACATTATTACTAATACCACTAGTCACAGTTAAAGGAACAGAAACACCAAAAAATGAAAGTGTTTAAAAGGAAAGACAAAATAATACACTAGCAAAACTGTTGCCTTTGCTATATATATATCTCTTTTTAATTTGTTGTGGTATCAGTTTTAATGCTTTTGGAATCTTTAGTTGGAAGGCTGACAAGGCAGATTTAATATGTATTAGTGCAGATAGTAATAACCGTATTACCTTTATAGCTTTTTTAATTAGATGGTTAACAAAGTGTAATCGTGTTGGAATGAATTCAGGACTGTAGTAGAGTCCTCTTAGATCACGGGATGGGACCTTGCTGGGTAGTTGTTTTATAGGTGAGCATATAATTATGCACTATGTCAATTCAAGTGACTGAATACAGGAATCTGTATGCAAGAAGGAAAAAGAGCTGTCAAGCCTTAGTAACATTTCTTCTTCCTTAGATGATAGATGTTGACTTCCCTCCGCATAATCATTTGTCATTTGACGGTTTCATGACACTGGCTGCATCATGTTCGTTATAATGGCCTTTCATCTTCCAGTAGAATAAACTGTCATAACATTGTAGGTTTACTGCTTATCTCAAGTTGCAGAAACATCTTTTAATAATGATGACAAAATTATAAAGGTACAAAAATCAGTTTCCCCCACCTAAAATGAATGTGAAATTTAATTTAACCAATCGTTTGTAAAATCTCTAGAGCTGCCATTAGATTATGGTCTGTGAGATGTGTTTGAGAAGTCCAAAATTTACATATTTGATCAAAAATTTACATATTTCATCAAAACAATAACTCAATGCTAATAGCAATGAACAAGGTTCTAGAGATAGGCAATATAGAATTCACAGCATGTTATACGTGTCATAAAAGTATAATGAATCAATATATAAACAAAATATTCCAAGGGTATTCAATAATGTGACATTTAACTCTACTTTAAGGTTTGAAAAAGTTGATGTGTTATTCTTCGATGTTGGAAACACTATAATTAACGACTTGGTGTATCCACATTATGACAAGATTAATCTGTGCCCTTCAGCTGTAGGTCTTCTCTAAGGATGTCCCACAGTTTGGTTGTTTGAGAACAATTTGGATCAGTATAACTTCATTTGAGGGCCCAATATGATCAATACATTTTGCTTGGGTAGGCACTGTTTTTGACAGAAAGTTTGATTTAATCTGTTGAAAAGGCTCCATGGACTTTCCATGACTAGTTCATCATCCATATCAGGCCATGTGAGGCCAACGCTAGAGAAAGAGCCTATGGGCAGATCAAGGCACCATTTAATTCATAACATACTGTATATGAGGGAAATAATTAGGCATAGGTCTACCCCAAAACTTTTGGAATCAAGTGGTTTACTTGTGGAAGGTGCAAGGTTGGTTGCTTCTGGCTTGGGTTTGGGTAGGTGGTGTGTCTGGCAGGGTCACCAATGGGTTTACTATCCAGGTGGTGTGGGTTTTTAAAGGGCAGGTTAGGCTCATTTTATGACCCATTCATCATAGCTGATGACATAACTGCCTTAAGAGAGAGAGATACCTCTTTGACATGTACCTTTCTTTGGGACGTATGCATCTTTATAGTTGATTGGACTGTGTCCATTAAAGCATTTGTGGAATAACATATGGAAATTGATGTATCTGAAACTGTTTGTGACTATAGGGAGTCATAGGGGCACTGTACTGTAGATTTTTTTCTAAAATATGGGCTTTATTGATATTGTTCACTGTCTTTGTACGTTACACTTAGTGCTTTTATTTATTATTCTCAAAGTTCAGTCATTCTTCAGATCTCATTCTGCTTTTCCTCCACTCCCTCCCCTTTGCCATTTCTTTCCTCATTCTTTAGATCTTACCCAACCTTTACTACCCCGCTATATTCTGTTCCTCACTGTTTATTTCTAAAATATTTTGAAAAATATAATGTAATAAATACAAAACACATTTTATAGTGTTCCTTGCATAAGAAAAGGTTAAGCCCAATGAAACTCTTGTAGAAGGGCAGATTCTTGCAGGGGGTGATCATGTACTGAGTATGTTGCTTGCAGGGATCATGTCTAAACAGATGCACAGTCAATGTTTATGTCCTGACCCCCTGGGTGTATCGATTTCAGCAGAATTAAATTGTGTGTAATTCGAGTGTACTGAAGTAGGATTTTCATTACAGAGTCACTGATGAGACAAGTCAATTTTAGATTTTGTGTAATGGAAAAACAAACAAATGATGTAGTGGGATTAGACCAAAAAGCATAATGTGGATATTGGTGTCAAAGAGTAATTTGTTCTACAAATCAACCAGGAACATTGCGAGTGAAATGGGAGTAGATTCAATTAGAATCAGAGTGGTGCTTTGAGTTCAGTATTTTCTGACTGAAGCTCAAGTTCTTTTATAGAGAACTGAACTGGCTAACTGTGATTTGGTTAATTGATAACTAAAGCAATACCCACCAACAGGCTGCAGATTTTTTCAAAACATTATTTTTAATTTAAAAGCCATTTTGGATCAACAGTGAACTCTAAGCTAATGATAGTTCATACCTCTTGAGACAATGCCCTTGGTATATAAGAATGTCCTTTATTAACTTTAGTGGACACTGTCTGGCACTGCCTAGTGTTGCATGCCTATTGTACAATGTAAAATCCAAATTCTTAATAGAGAAAAATGTGGGGGCTATTGTGAATAATAAGCTTTGACACTCTGACTTTTATATAGAATTTATTATAAGCCCAAGAGCCATTTGATTTGTTGTTTCAATTCCTCTATAGTATATTATTATGATTTTAAAGTATAACTGGAGCTATAGCACAAACCATCCTAAGCTTAAGGTCCTTTTTCACAATTTATTAGGCCTCATTTTAAACAAACTGCCATAAGTTGAAGAGAGATGTAGTAAAGTTAAATAGAGGGCAGAATGAATGATAATCCCAAGGAACCAGGCCTAGTGTGACAATAACCAAAGGATTCTGTTTGGATCAAGATGTTAAAAAGCCACCTGTACCTTCATTTGTGTGTCTGCTTTGATTTTGTATTACAAACAATATTTGGAAATATAATGGTAAGAAGAAGAAATATGTAGCAGTATGAAGAAAAGGGCAATGATAATCCCAAGGAAACAGGCCTGGGGTGATAATAATATGTCCCCAAATTGACTATCACAAAATCACATACGTCTGCTCAATGACTGCATAAATGGTGATACAAATGGACTGCACTGAGATGTCCTTGGCACTCCCTAATTATTAAATTGTCTAAAACTGACGTCAAGGGTATATGTGTTATCAGGACTAAATAACCCATGTCAAGCAATCAGATCTTCGCTTCTATTATCTAAATTGAATTGGGGTATATGTTGCAACTGCTAATTGTTTGCGATAAATTACTAACCCTAGGCAAACTTTGTTTTGTTTGAATGGAATATGTGATTTTAATCCTACATAACAAATTACATGGATATGGCGAACAAACCACCTTATAATTTCCCATTTTACCTTCCATCTCTTAAAGGAGAACTAACCCCCCCCATCAAAAGCTCCACATTATCTTGCAGGCATTGCCCCTCCCCTCTCCCACCCCATGATGTGTTTTAGTGTTAAAAAAAAACCCTTTTAAAAATTCTGACCCTTAAATGCAAAGACGCACAACGGAGCTCCTGGGCTCCATCTTCCAGATCTTTGTGAAGTCTTTGGGTCTGAATGCTGATTTACGCATTTGCAGTTGAAGCAGATCCCTGACTTGGCCCAACTGATGGTGAAGACCTAAAGACTATACGAAGATTTGGGAGATGGCGACCGGGAGCTCTGTTTATTTTTAACACTAAAACACATTGCAGGGAGGGAAAGGGGGGCAATGCCTGCAAGATTAGATGGGCTTTTGGTAGGGGGAGTTTAGTTCTCAGCCTTCAGCTTTTACGCTGTATCTAGCAATAAAAATAACACAAGACTTAATTAGACTCCATGACTTGAGCTCTGCTTTTTGGACAAAAATGGCATCTAATTTCCTAGTCAAAACCAATATACATTTCTGGGGAAAAAAAATTCCAGCAGCGGAAAAATATAGATTGAATTATGATAGACAATTTCTACAGCAGAGAGCTTCATGTTCCTGTTCCATAATGTCCATATTTATTGGTAACTCATCTAGAAAAGAGAATACAGCAAGTCTGATAAAAATGTTTACACAGTATTCCAATATACAAGACATAGCACATTTATAGATTTGCTCACCAACACCACCGAGTGATTTTATATAATAAACGCTTTTGATGAAAAGAGATAATCCATTTACAAGCCAACTGCTCAGAATTCTCAACAGAATAATGAATATCCTTTATTAAAGAACTTGAATATATATCATACACAATCACATTATAAGACAATATCAGCTTAAGGGATGTTCACCTTTTAGCAATACAAAATTAACGTTGGGAATAAAAGTGCTTTAACATGGGCACCTTCTTGTAACAGTAAATATTGGAAGAAACACTTGGAAGGATGCAGAGATGCAAAATGACCATTTCAAGTTATTTTTCAGCCATCATCATTTTGTGATTCTGTGAAATAGGTCCAGATCTTTTTCTTGTTCCAACTGCCACCCTAAATATAAGGGAGAGGAGTAAAAGAATGTAAATTTTAAACAAGGCGCAGCATAAGGATAACAAAATCAATGAATAAAATCCCTTGATGGGATGCTTGGATATTGGCTTGTAGGACCCCAACCCAGCCTCAGGCCCTATTGTGATAGGATTTTTTTTCAGCAATAACTGTGCAGTATTTGATTTCTTTCTGTTTCTCCTTGGAAAGGTAACATTGTCCAATACACACTTTGTCCCATTAGAACAATTAATGAAAACAGCGCTGCGAAATATGTTATGCTAATATATCACACTGAATATTGGCAAAATCCATTAAGCTTTTTCAGACAAAGACACAAGGCCATGATCACACATGGGGCAGGAATGTGTAACCATTAAACAATTATTCAGTGTGACCATTATGCCATTTTAGAATAGTCAGTTGCTCACTGATCAAAAACCTTATTTCAAAATACAGCTATACGTTTCTGGCCCTGAGATTTTCAGACTATAAACCTTAATTTTGTGATTTAGCACACAGGCCTGGATTTGTGGGATGGGCACAAAGGCCAATTCATAGGAAGACAAGATTTTAGGTACAGCATTCTATATAAATCTCCTGTGTGCCTAATCCACGGTGCTCCAGAGGGAACCTGCATATGTGCGTGCTTGCGGGGTGGGGGTGTTCGCGAGGACCCTCTGGCCTTGGGGCAGCCAAATTACAAATCTCAGCTCAGGTCCCAAATAACTCAGGACAAGGTCAAACAAAAAAATCCATGGCTGTCCCATGATAGGTCTGCCAATAGCCAAGAATAAAAAATTTGCATATACCCCCTAAAACTCATGCACTCAGTCTGGGCCTAATAAAAGAGAATGCATCATCAACTTTTTTGGGTGTCACTTCCTCCCTTCACCAGGATGTGTTGTTACTCAATTTGGGTCCCCACTTTGTTGCCCCTGCAGTAGGTGCTTTAGTGTGGGGATCTCTGCCTTAGGGAATACCAGACTACATCTGCCCTTTATATTTGGGGGAAGTGTTTGGGGCAACCTGTCTCTTCCCTAACTGCTCTGCAGGGAAACAATCATACTTATGAACAGCAGGGGAGCCCCCACCTTACTTCCCAGCCATGCAGAACTCAAGCAGCATTTCCCTGTAGAGCAATCGGCGACTGTGTGGAGATTTTATTGGATTTTATTTTTGCCTTTACATCCCCTTTACTGTTTCCAACTCCAGCTGCAGGGACAAAGATCATGGAGCCAGATTTAAACAGATAAACTGGGATTCTATTTGGAGGATTATTTTGCTGCAGCCACTGGTTCTGCAGAGTTGGAAAAAGTTTGTGTTAAACAATACAAAAACTATAAAATCCACATTAGATTACATGACAACACAGGACACAGTGCAGTCTGTATATTCTGCAGATATTATTTGACTGTTTGTGCTGTTTCAATAATTTATGATGATCCCTAAGCAGCCCAGACAACACTAAGCATGTGCACAGTCTCGGTCTTGCAAAGATGTTTCAAGACGGTGACCCCCTGTGGCCAACTTTGAAAGCATAAATCATTTATTTGATTAGGCTTGTGGTGCAGTAAGTGTATGTTTATGTTTAGTATACAAAATACAGCATGTCTAGACTTATTCTATTTTAGACTTTAGTTCGCCTTTAAGTCTGCCCCCTCCACATTTAAAAAAAATCTTTGGGCAATCCACCTATTTTGCACAAATTTACGTTAACTAAAAACTAATAATCATCCATGAAGAGAACTTACTATAACAAGCTGCAGGTCTAGTAGCCCATAGTAAAAAAACAGCAAGTACCATTTACCTATCAGCACGCGATTGTTTGCTACAGATTTCTTGTCCCATACTTTGCCATTTTTACAACTTTATCGTCTTAAAGTGAACTTTATTAACAATGTGCATTATTTTATTATCAGCCCATCATGCAAATTAACCTTAAGAAACTGGGGATGGGCTTGTTATCAAATGTGATACTTTTATTTGTCATCAACTAATTATAACAGCTGTCTTTTTTTTCAAAAACCCCCCTAATTACTAATGTGTCAAAGCCACTAAAGCAGAATACCTGGCATAGATGTGGTTTCTCATCTAAGCTGTGTATCAGTAAAAAGAAGGCAGCTAATAGCTAATATCTCTGCTATGTATAAAGGCTGTGATTGTGAGATAAGCAAGATTAGTCCATAAAGGCTAATGTTCTCATAATCTGTAAGAAAGGTCTCCCATGGTGTAGAAGTAAATAGGACAAAGAAGATTTAGCTCACTATAGTTTGGAAAGGCAATTTTTCCCTCAGTACATTTCTATATTTTCTAGCGATACATAAGCCCCCAGTGAGTGATAAAGCATCACGCTGTGTGTACTTTTCATTAGTTAATACCATACTAACAGTACAGTATCCTCGTGTTATCAATGCAACAGAGAATATGCATTTCCCCTTGATATCCAGGTGGGTGTCAGTAAACAGCAAGTATGAAGACAAAAGGGAATCAGGAGACAGCGGAGATTATACTTCTGTAGCATCACACAGGAAAAAATAATCACCATCCTCTTTGTTTTACAGAATCAGGAATGAGAGCTTGCAACAAACAAGAGATGGCGGTTGTCAATAATCCAGACAGAGCTTATTTACCAAAGAAACACTCAAACAGCAAATGAATGTAGGCTGTCAGGCTGCTGCTGAAGAATACAGGGTCACCGATGAACACCAAGCACTTGACTATCCCTATTTACTTTGTGTTCATTTTACATGCCTAACATAATAGGCATTATAAAGCAACTGACATGCTCGGTTTCTATTGCAGAGATGCAGTTGTTCTATATTTTAAAACGACAGCTCATCTATCCATCCCAACTGTGCTCTGAAGACGAAGAAAATATTTCCTGCTTGTAGTGTTTATTTTCCTTCAAATGGACAGGAAATTATTGAGCAGACACAATGTTCCTTGTCTGTAGATTTAATAAAGATCAAATGTTGTTTCCTATGCAAATTAAATTGAAAGTGTTGCTTTTTTCCCCCACATGCAACAATTTGTGTTTTCCCAGTATAGATTAAAGCATTTCTCCAGTTTGCACTCAGCTCTGAGATGACACGCACCATTATGGCCTACAGCCAAAATTCGAAGACGGATTTAAAAAGCCAACTTACATTTTGACAGTCCAAAAGAAAATTCTTATAATAGCCCCCTATATATAGAAATTTACAATTTTGGGCAAGAAAATGATTAGGGCTCATTTATGTGTTCATTCGCACTTAAAAAAAATGCTGCAGACATAAAAATGTGTCATTTTTTAAACGTATTTGCATTCAAAGTTGCTCCATTTACTTTTTTGCATCAAGCAATAATGCACAAGTCTGTTGGATGAATCGCAAGTGTGTTTTTTTATAATTGAAACTCCAAGCATCCTTCAAATCGCCCAGTACAAAATATGCAAAACAAAAAAAGGCTAAGTCCATAAAACCTTGAGGTTACCTGGACTAAAGGAACAAAAATTAACCTTGAAATCTTAACACTCTTCATCACTAAACGTCCAGCAGGAAGGGGGGGGGGTACCATTTTTCTTCCCCATCCAGCTAAAAGGCATATACTCATATTGGGAACAACAAAAGCCCTCTGAAAAGGACTAATGTCTTTTGCGCCCATGTCAGGGCTAGGATCAAGGGGGAATGTAGCATAAGGGCCACATATCCCCCCAAATAAGTGCTTCAAATGGTAGTCTGTTGCTCCGAATCCATAAGTGCTAATGAAAAGATAAAAATAAATACCTCAATAAATATATAAAAATCATAAAAGTGACAAGATGTTGCCCCGCCTGATTATCGGAATTAAAAAAATTATTTTCTACACCCGATGCCAAAACTCTGGGGTAAAGAGCAAGTGTTTGCTTAAAGTTCCAGAGTAAAGTGCACTAGTGCCATGATCACAGACAAATGTGCAAGACAAGTGAGTTTGGGCACCCCAGGGGTGCAAACCCTGGGGCACAAAAAAGCCTAGGAGACAAAGCAAAGCATCCCGACCCCAGGCCAAGCCAAGTAATTCTCTAGTTCACCAGTGGGGGTTGGCAGTTTTCCCAACTAATAAGAACAAATCCTGCACTTGATCATAACCAAAAGGTCCTCAAGTGCTCCAGCTGAAAATGGGGAACCATAGAGCTATAGCCACCTTGAAGATGGGGTAACTTCAGGGTACCAAGGGCAACTAGCATCAAAATGTGCCTAAAGAATATGAGGCAAACCTCAGTAATGAGAGCCAGTAATGATGGCATCTACACTTTTCAGTGCAATCATATCCTAATAAACATCAAAGTACAAGCACGTCTATGCACCTTTTGGACCAAATGCAACTACCCCTGGATCCTCAATTATACTGGACATATGGGGAAAAACACTTTGCATCTTGGCTTAAATACGTGCACGGACATTTGCATCTGAAATTGCACTATGCACATTTGTGTGAGTAAATGAGCCGTATTTTGCCCAATAATAATAAGTGGAAAAATTAAGTGGGTTTCCTAGCTAGACATACTAAAGTCATAATTTTGTAAAGAATATTAGTAAATCAAGGCCTTATTTGTTTAAATAAGATCAGCCATGTTGCTTGTCTCAGAATAAGAAGCCATATGCTTATGTAACAAGGGGCAACTCTGGACTCCACGCTGGCCTGAAGCAGCAGTTCCAATGTTGCCCTCATCCCACACCTTCACGCTTACCTTGTCTGTGCTCTGATGGGGAAGATAGCGACCGCATCAGTAGTGCACAGAATGCAATTGTGCTCTCTGCACAGATAACTTTGCCTTTGTACAAAGTTAAAAAAATTGCTTTGCAAATACACGACCACCCAGCCGAAAAAAAGATTGCATATTATGTCATTTTCACTAGCGCACACAAGTAAATATCTTATTGAAAAAGCAGCTATTTTTTCCTACATCCAAGCAGGTCTTAAAAATGCACAATGCTGCTCAATTAAAGTTTGCCATGCAATAAACCATGCAAGGAGCATATTTATGTAAAATTATTTTGGGCTACACAGACCAAATAGGGGTTAACGTCCAGCTAGTGATTAGAGCATGGGTTACATGTGACTAATACTTAAGGCAGGACCTTTGCTAAGTGAAAGAATAAAGGTGTAGTTTAGTTCAACTACAACTCACACGGGCTACTGTGCAGCAATAAAAAGATAAAAGAATGGATGCCAGGAGGTTCTTGCAGTAAAACAAAGTGATAACAGTTTATCTGTCAGAGACAAATGATCCACATGGTTACTTACAAAGTATTAAAACAGACCTCCAGGCAGATATACCTCAAAAGTGGTCTGGATCTCACCCAGTGGAGTGGTCAGGGAGAAAAACCTAAAGCCTGACACCATATTCACTGTGGTCCCTTCACTGTAGAAGCCTAGGGAAGCTACTCCCTGCTACAATCCTTGATGGAGCACAAAGCTGCTTTTTCTCTCTCTCCTTACTATCTTACTCTCCTAGAGAGTCTATAACAGAGCAAAATGGCTTTACAGGGCCTTTGTATACTCAGGCTCAGTGGAAACATCCAGATGGTAAGGACACTAGGAGCCAAAAAGGAAGATCAACCCCTTTCCATACACTACTGAATATTAAAGTGTGTCTGGAAGTGGTCATAACACCTCTTGGCCAATAACTGGGATATGTAAATGTAAACTAGATACATTGGTTTTTGCCCAGCAACTAAAGAAATGAGGAAGGGTAGGGATTTAAAGCCATAGGGGCAAATTAAGCCTATGGGTCTTTAAATTTACATGGTGAAATTTGTATATATTATGACATGCCTTCTGATTCCGGTATCGCTAAACAATATCACGACAAGATACATCATGCACACCGCTGCAGCTGGTGCAAAGTCCATTCATATGGATAAACTAGCACATCTAACCAGTGTGACTAGTAGAATACTAATGTGAATTAGCATTTTACTTTCTAGCTATGGTCATGCTACAGTTAGTCTACTAAGGTTTATAATATTATGGAAAATTGTTCCCCAGTAAGTAACAGTGCACTGCAGACTCCCCCCTCCCCACCCAAAAAATGCCCTTACAATGATTCCCAAACAAGGCTGTCCAGCTGAAGACTTACAGGACACATAGAGCCCTCCAAAGCATTTTTATGGCCCTCAGTTTGTGGGATCCATAAATATCATTTTACATGACCATTTTTATATAATTTAGCCCTCAAACGAGGCTACTTTTATATTATGGGCCCACAATATGGAAGATGTTGGACAGCACTTATAAATACCTTTGATGTCCAACTTCTAAGTAGAGTTGTGGGTTGATTATTTGACGCACATCATCTTTAGGGGCTGAACTGCATTATATTAATATGCAAAGCAGTCTATAGCTGCCATGGGTTCCATAAAGATTTTTGAAAGGAAGTATATGGCCCATGGGTCTCAAAACTGACAGTTGAATTAACTAGATAATGACGACTCAACATCCTCCAGATGTTTTTGATCTTTTCTAGTTGTTGTAGACAGCCAGATGCCCATTACTTATCTAAACGTACGTCAGATGCTATGTTTAGCTAAGGGCACCTATATATGCAAGCTAGAAATCGTATTATTTTTCTCTGTCCATCTCTGCCTCACAAATAATTCTCACTGCAAATTCTATTCCACTACAAACTGAACTGGCAAATATTTCCCCAGCATTATTTAATGATTCAATGTCTGGAAATCAGAATTGAAATATCAAAAGAACACAGAAAACGTTAGATGGCAAATATTCCACAGGGATTTGGGAGACTGTCCCATGATTTCTATCTCCACTTAGTATGTTATACATGGTGCATTCTATATAGTAATTCTCTCTGTACATGGGTATGGCTTTAGGCATCTGTCATATCAGCAACTGCAGGTGTATGTATGTATGTATGTATGCATGTATAAGGCGCCTTAATCTTGTGCAAGGAACAGTGACATCTGCACACAGTATTGGCATATCCATTATTCTCTTAATTTCCAGAAGAAAAGAATAGAAAGGTGCCTTTTATGAAGTGGAAAGTTCTAATTAGTGTATTCAAATTTTTACTACAATCCTTTTAGAGCATCCAATATAGTATCTAGGGATTGATAGTGTTTCACCTTTCACTTTTGAAATGGTTTCAGACATCATTCGTACTGGCTGATAGTTAAAAAAAGGGTTGGATGACTTTTTAGCAAGTGAGGGAATACAGGGTTATTGAAGATAGCTCATAGTACAAGTTGATCCAGGGACGATCTTGGAGTCAGGAAGGATTTTTTCCCCCCTTTCAGGCAAATCGGAGAGGCTTCAAATGGGTTTTTGCTGCCTTCCTCTGGATGAACTGCAGGTTATATACAGACTTAAGGTTGAACTTGGTACTTAACCAAACTTAACTTAACCTAATATATTAATATGTTTCATAGGCTTGAGGTCCAGTGACTGCACCTTTAATAGCAGTATCTTTGTTTATCTTTTGAACATAGGATGACAATACTTTCCTTTATGTCTGTGAGTACAGACCTGCTCCATAGTGACCCATGTCTATATATATATACATACAAATACAAGAGTCCTCTGCACTCAACCCATTATCAATATATATAAGACAGAGACATTTTGTGCATACTGCTACTGAAAATGCCTTACCCTTTAAACAAAACAGGGATTGTTTGACCATATATTGCAATATATTTAAGCTGGCCAACTACGTCAAAGTCATCCCATATCTGGCCAGTCCTACGCTCAATTTTCATCTGATTCATTAAGAATTCTATTGCTTCATTATACATTTTACAAAGGGACTAAGTTTTACCTGCAACTTACTAGCTGCTTTCAAAGTAAAACTCCCAAACTTGAAGATTTACTTTGAAAGCAGCAAGTAAGTTGCAGGTAAAACGTAGTCCCTTTGTAAAATTTTTCATTGCACCCCCGCCTAATGGTTTTAAAAAATAGTGGTGAGCACAACTTTCCCTTGTTTGTTATAGTTATAGTTATACAGGAGCAGTGACCAGCTCCATGTTGTAGCTCCCACCCTTCCCAGCTATAGTCAGGTGATCCCACTGGTGTCTAATAAAAGGGCAGCCAAGTTTGGGAGTTTTACTTTGAAAGCAGCTAGTAAGGTAAAACTTAGTCCCTTTGTAAAATGTATAATTAAGCAATTGAATTCTTAATGAATCAGATGAAAATTAGGCTTAGGACTGGCCAGATATGGGATGACTTTGACATAGTTGGCCAGCTTAAATATATTGCAATATATGGTCAAACAATCCCTGTTTTGTTTAAACGGTAAGGCATTTTTTAGTAGCAGTATGCACAAAATGTCTCTGTCTTAAATATATTGATAATGGGTTGAGTGCAGAGGACTCTTGTATTTGTCTATATGTATTTTGTGGTCACACCCTCATTGCACCCCCGCCTAATGGTTTTAAAAAATAGTGGTGAGCACAACTTTCCCTTGTTTGTCTGAATTCAAGTTCCTGCCTAAGACATAGAGGAGGGGCAGGCAATATTTGATTGACAGCTGAGATTTTTAAATGCGTTTACAACAGCTATGAATGCTTTAATAAAAAATTGAAATTGGATTTCAAGTTTGACTTGAAAAGGACTTTTATTATACAGATGTTTGTGTCTGGGTGATAGGTCCACTTTAGTCCTAATTGCCATTTGCTAATTAGGGTTTGTATTTGGACAAATCTGTCATGAAGGATTCAGCCCAATCTCCAAATAGTGGATTCAGTGCATGCCTAAAACATTCCTGCTTAAAGGATAAGTAAACCTTTCAAATAAGTGAATGCAACACGAATGAGAGTGCTATTCTAAGCACTTTTGTAATTTACATTCATTATTTATTTGCTTTTTATTCCAAGATATCAAAGGATACATGTGCTTATAATAGGAATTCATTTTGTTACATATGTTGATAATAGGAATTCATTTTGTTTCAACAGCACCACCTGCTGATCAGTTTTCGACCAGTCTCACCACCAGATAGTCAAGGAAATTGTCAGGAGAGAGAAATAGGGTTGCTCTGATAAAAAAATAATAAAAACCTAAAAAAGAATAAAAGAAAATAAAAACCTCTGTCAAAACCTCTGGTCAGACTGGTCAGAAACTGACCAGCAGGTGGCGCAGTTGAAACAAAATGAATTCCTATAATCAACACATGTATCCTTTGATATCTTGGAATAAAGAACAAATAAATAATGAATGTAAATGACAAAAGTGCTTAGAATAGCACCCTCATCAATTTTACATTCACTTATTTCAAAGGTTTGCTTATCCTACAGTACAGTACTGTACAGGACTCCCATACATCAGTCGCAGCTTGCACCAACAGTTCAGCAGACACAAGTGCTTCAAGCACAAGGCTCATTTGTGTTCTACCTAGTTAACAATTCATTGGGGCAGGTGGAATGTGGGAGTAATCATCTCACATTGTGCCCAGTTTATTAGCAGAGTGGAAATGTATTCCCCTGTAGTAAATGGTAAATTAGAAGCCCCTACTTTAAGACTGAATGACTGAAAAAGAGGAAGGAGCTTACCTGTATGCATGCATGTAGTTGAATACACTTGAACCGGCTACATAGGACACACACAAAATTGCTGCCACTCCGAGTGACATGACAGCAAGCCCGCAGAGGATACAGAGCAAAGCTATTCCACTGACTGATATCACAATACCTGGCAACAAACATAAAATAGATTGGAATCATTTATAGTCAATGGAGAAATATTAACCAGCAATCTACTGTCACCAAACATTTTACTGCAGAGCAAATGGTTTTTAACCAGAATGTAGATGAGTAAAATAGAGAATAATAATCACTGCAGAACTTTGTTTAAAAGCCAGATCCATTGTGAACTCACCATCATGACATGTGCTGATACAGAAAGACCAGAAGGTCATTTTACTGATCGGCAAAGCTAAACTCTGTTTACTAAAAGCTGTTTACTAAGAAGCGATGTGTTGTTTAGTGTGAAGGTGAAGAGGTTAAAGGACAAGGAAAGGCAAAAAAATAAAATCCCATTTTTATTTTCTTTAATGAAAAAGAAACCTATCTCCAATATACTTTAATTAAAAAATGTGTACGGTTTTTATAAGAAACCTGACTGTATGCAGTGAAATTCTACCTTCATTTACTGTTGTGGATAGGAATTGTCAGATGGTCCCTAACTGCTGAGCAGGGAAACAATCATACTTATGAACAGCACGGGGGCCCCCGTCTTACTTACCAGCCATGCAGAACTCAAGCAGCTTTGTTTATGACGAGATCCTTAAGCAGCCCAGACCACACTGAGCATGTGCAGGGTCAGGCAAAGATATATAACAAAGTTACAAGATGACAGCCCCCTGTAGCCAACTTTGAAAGCATAAATCATTTGTTTGATTAGACTTTGTGATGCAGTAAGTTCATGTTTATATTTAGTATACAAAATACAGCATTTCTAGCCTAAAGCTGGCCATAGACGCAAATATCCTATTGTACGAATCGAGGATTCGTACGATATTCGGACCGTGTGTGGAGAGTGCCGACATTTTTCGTCCGGCAGAGATCGGTCGTTTGGTCGATCGGCAGGTTACAAAATTTCTGTTCGCTCCGGGTAATATCTCTGCATGTATTTCCGATCGTACGATTTTCAGAGGGAGACTGTCACTAGCTTTGTCGGACATAACTATCGTACGATTGCTGTCAGGGGCAGAACATCGGCTGATCTGTTCTTACTACTTCTGAATGGTAAGACTTTGATCTTTATGGTTAGTGGCAGGTCGGGAGATGGGAAAGTCCGAACGTATGTTGATTCATACGATCGGATCTTTGCGTCTGTGGCCAGCTTTATTCTATTTTAGATGTTCCTTGTCCTTTAATCAGTGAGTTAATGTTCATTCTGTACCAGCCCAAACAACATGTCAGCCTGTAGAACGTACATAAACAATGTCATGCTGTGGCCGTGTGCTCACACTGTATTTCAGCATCAAAAACAAATATTTTCAGAATGGAGTAATACGGCAATAAAATCCTTTAATGGAACTGACAAGTGTTTGATGCAGTTGTTTGCCACTTAATGACAAAATACTGTACACCCACTTTATCACGCTATATAAACTAAGTGGGAAAATATCTCTATTTGACAGGAGAGAAAAAGATACTGGAAAGAAGATGAGTGTTTAAAAAATAAAATGCCTTTTCTTGTGTTTTTTTGTGTTAATTTTTCCTTCTTTAATATTTCATCAAATGACAGCATAATTTATATAATATTTAGATCTATGTTTTAGGCACACAGCTTGGGCATCTGCAAATAGGGGCATGGGGGGCACTTGCCCCCTCCTGGAATTTAGCATATCTCACAGCCCACTTTAACAGATTGCTGTTTAAATGTCCCCTGTTGCCTTGTGAGTCCTCTGTTGTTCTCAGCAATCTGCTTATCGAGAAAAAAAATCCAAGATAGCTGTGCTCTCCAATGTGGAACAAATGGCCATTTTGTTTCTAAAATCCTCTCAATTGTACTCTAAGCTTTCGTTTGTATACTACTATTTGTAGGGCCCTCTAATCCTATTGTACTCTGTAAACCTTTGTTTGTCATCCACTATTTATTCCCTATTTGTTATAACCAAGGTAAAGAACTGAGTATCTTGTCGGCGCTATATAAATAAATGATAATGATCTTGGATTGTTTTACAGGAGCCAGTCAGTTGGAGGCAGAGAAAGAAACAAGCAGCATGGAAGCAACAGGGGAGAAGTTTCCCAGTATAGGGAATGCTTTCAATCTCCCCATTTATGAATTCATCTTACTGGAATGTCTGAAATTAATGTCTTGCCCACTGGACATTTTTCATTAATCTCAGTGACTTCTCTGGGGTTAAAGAAGTGCTCATTGGTCATTTATACAGTGATTATACTGACACGTATGTGATTAATATTCAGATTATCTATTTTTGTAGTAATTATACTGGCACATCCCTGGTTAATAGGCATATTATCCATTTTCCTCAGTAACTATACTGGCTCGTCTGGGGATAATATGTAGAGTATCCATTTTCTGTAGCAATTATAGTAACATAGTAAGTAAGGTTGAAAAAAAGACACATGTCCATCAAGTTCAACCTTTTAGTTTTTTTGAATCTACCTGTTAATTGATCCAGAGGAAGGCAAAAAAAAACCCATCTGAAGCCTCTCCAATTTGCCTCAGAGGGGGAAAAATTCCTTCCTGACTCCAAAATGGCAATCGGACCAGTCCCTGGATCAACTTGTACTATGAGCTATCTTCCATAACCCTGTATTCCCTCACTTGGCATTTAGTGATTATACTGGCTTGTCTGGGGTATGTTTTGGCAAAATGGGTGTGGCATTCGGTGGTGTTTTTGCTTTATGACTTTGCCCCTGCCTGAAAAATTTGCTGCTGATGCCTATTGCATACAGAAGTCCAAAGAAAGTCATCAATGGTGGTAAGTGGGCATTTTGACCAGCACTACACACATCAGGAGTAACATAACAACAGATGCCAACAGATGCCAACTTTAATTTAGAGCAGCCAATTAGTTGCTTGTTTGCAAACCGTATATTAGTAAATGGCTATATCGAATTTAGTGGGAGCACCTTCCATCCAAAAAAGGAACAAATGATGGTGTGCAGGGTCAGGTAAATTAACACATAGTTGTAGAACAAAAAAATGACCCATTTGAATTGCACCCTCCCACCAGACCTGTCCTTACTCCTTTAATTAATGATTTTAAAACATAACTTTTATTGTTGCTACATATAAAATCATCAAAGTTAAAATATCATATGGTTGGGAGTGGAAAGGAACTTTTTCTGTAGGGGTTACAAATTAACAGACCATATTCATTACTGCAAATAACCACCTGCCTATTCACTTCATATATTCCCGAAGTCCCTAAGCATCTATTGGTAGTGTCTTATGGAGTGATAAATTAAAGGAATAAGGACAGGTCTGGTGGGAGGGTTCAATTTAATTGGGTCATTCTTTTTTGTTCTACAACTATTAGTATATGACATCTATTGATTGGTTGCAATAAGTACTAAAAATAATGTAAACTTAAAGAAGGAGGTAAGGAAGAATTACTTGGGGCGTCATCAACGATTCCAATACACAATATATGAGACCAGCGCCTATGGCAACAGAAGTTAGAAACTAATACACGAGTCCCCTGACTCCAAGACAGGGAGAGAAGTAGAAAACAAAGGATAGTGTAATCCTGTTTTATTTAAAATAATAGTTTATTCCTCTGAAGCCGACGCGATCGGTGAAACGCGTTAGGCGAGAAGGACATTTCTTCCAAGGGTTGCAGAAATTACCACGGAGTGAACAGCGGAGAAAGCAGAGCCACTCCAGGGAAAATACAGCGCCCTATATGGACTACATGCTATTGTTTTTATAGTGAAAACTTGAGTGCATTCGATTTTAAACTATTATTTTAAATAAAACGGGATTACACTATCCTTTGTTTTCTACTTCTCTCCCTGTCTTGGAGTCAGGGGACACGTGTGTAGCTGAAACTGGAAGGGGAGCCTTTAATGTATACGCTATCAGATTCTCTTTTGGTTTGTGAGTAGAAAATTCAGCCATTGGTGGATGCTCACTGCGGTTTTGGGAACTTAAACCTAGAAATTTCACTACTAATAACTGTTAATAGTAACTAAAAAATCTGCTGAAAAGGGAAACCGCGGAGAATAGACACCCATAAGATAATTGTTAATGAACACCGGGTGACATCTAATTTATTAACTATACTGCACTATATTAGTTTCTAACTTCTGTTGCCATAGGCGCTGGTCTCATATATTGTGTATTGGAATCGTTTTGGAACATCGGAGAGACTGTAAAGGGATCGGCAAGGAGGAAAAACTTAAAGGACTGACTATTCCACAAAAACCTTTTTTACTTGGGGCGTCATGTTGTTATTCAGCCTTTAGTGGTTGAACTTGTATTTGCTTACCCGCTACCACATACCAGCGCCCCACTTCTTAAAAGAGAACTAAACCCTAAAAATTTTTTTAAAAAATTATTTATATACTGATCTTATTGCACCAGCTTAAATTTTCAGCATCTCAATAGTAGTAATGATCCAGGCCTTCAATGTTGTCACAGTTTCTCATATTGGATTTTAGTAGGAGTGGCAGTGACACTCACATGCTTAGTGGGCTCTGAGTAGCTTGAGAAGCTAAGTTTAGGGGTCGTCACAAATCCTGAAGCAAAAAATTAGGTTTGTCTGTCATTTAAAGATATATATTCTTGTGGATGATGTAATACTTTCGTTTTTAAGTAGTGTAAGGTTCACCCTCAGAGTAAGGCACCGCCGGACCTTCAAACTTTCACAAATCGTAGATATAACTCAAAGCAATTCTACTTTTCCATTATTGGTCAAAAACTAGAGCAATTCTTCATTTTTTGTAAAATATAGTCGTAATTCTGCACCAATTAACAATCATTATTGTTATTTGCACCACATACTTTCTAAAATGAGACACCAGTTATTTGAAGTGCCTTTTTTCATACATTGAAACAGTTTTACATCCCCTGATTTAAAGGTTTCTTGCATCTTTTGTGGTCCCACCAATATATAACCTTGAAAAATGTAAAATGTGACCATTAAATGTAAAGCTAGAAAGTTACAAGCAGAAGTAGTATCTTAAAATAATGCTAAAAGAAACACATTGGGACTGTACCAGGAGCAGAATTGCAGGGGTGCTGGAAATGCAACTACACTGGAGCCCAAGATCCTCAAGGGTGCCCAGGGATGGGACAGGTCTTGCTGTCCAGGCTCTCTATGCAACCCAGGCAGCATCCCCACCCTCCAGCATGGACACGTGATGGGAGCAGATAGATCAGGTGCAGTGTGGAGTGGGAAGGGATGGAGGAACTTGAGAGGCTGGACTAGGGTTATCAGTTAAGAGGTAGGTGTCTAGTGTCCTCCCAGCATTATACCTTAGACATGTGCCTCTTCTGCCTACCCCTATTTCCAGCCCTAGGGTGCCTCAAATACAAAAATATTTTTTTGCAATTATAAATTTAAGAAAACTGCAGTATAAAGTGGGCAGTTAATTATATAGGAAAGGTGGATAAGGGCCTAAGGTTAAGACTGTGGAGGTCGGGGGCAATCACTTGTATAAATCTCAGGGGTGCACATGTGCCAGGCCCTGAGGGTCCTGCTGAAAAATTTGCACCAGCGCCCAAAGGTCCGTAGTTACACCTCTGGGATGTATTATGTCTCCTTCATTCATGCATATAATTTGCTGTCAGCAAACGACTGCACAGAAATCATAAGAAGGGAAATAAATGCATCAGGAGCTCAATACAAAAGAAATACCTTAGATAACCCATAAGAAATTCAAAAAACAGAATATTCTGAAATGAATAACTTTATCCAGATGCTGGTAATTAAATAGAAAGAAACATAGACTGGCCACACTGATTAAATGAATAGTGAAACAGAGGGTTTAATGTAGTGGCTTGAAGTAAGCACAACGAGGATCTGATACTGTGTGCTGTCAAGCTAAAGCTAAAGCAATCACGCGGTGTTCCTGTTGCATGCAAACTTACTCATTGTCCCAAGACAGTTCTAGGTACACACTGTACAGAATTTCAATGAGACCCATTAATCTTGCTCAAATTTGTTCATACCCGAAGTTTTGAGAAATTTCAGGAGCTAGATTTCAACTCACTTAAAATCAATGTGGCATATCTGTCCTTTTTCATCACTGCATTACCAGGGGCCAAACAAAAGAGCCCTGTGTACAACTGAATGCGTATATCTAATTTCCTACGTCTTTTTCATCCCCTCTAAGCAGTTAACTCACAATGAGCACATTTCTCATTCATTAGGAGCTGATTTATATCAATCGGGGAATCAGGCAGTTTGATATTTTTTCCATTTATTACTGTAAGGAACAGGTCTCTGACAATCAGGAACTATTTTAACAAATGGACACATTTAACAGAGAAGATCAGAGAGTCAAACAGTGGAATGTGTTCAACCTCAATAAGTTGGTGACTGCACAGCAAGTATGGGAGCTGTTTAATGAGTGTTGCATGTGATATGAGTGTTGCATGTGAATTAAGCAGACATTAAAAACCTGAAGGCATTTAAACCTTAAAATACATTTTTGAGGAATTGCACATGGGAGACTGTAAGTACCCAATGTAAATATGAGTGCAAGTGGGTTTGCTGGAATCACTCAGTGTGGGTCTTGTCAAATATATGTGGTGTTGGAGCAGCAGGGGTTTCACCTTGGAATCTGAACTGCAGACTCTAAGGGGGGACGTACATTACTGAGGGCAATGGCAAATGCAGGGGAGGAAAGGAGGATTGCGGAGCATCCACTGACCAGTGTAGTAAGGGAGAAGGGGCTGCTTGTTAGGCAGGATTTAAAAGCTAATACAAAGGAGGAGGTAATGATAGAAAATGAGGGGGCTGAAGCCTTATGGGTGGAGGTCTTCACTGATTGTAAAGTGTCCAGCAAATTAATTGTAGGGGTATGCTATAGACCCCCATAATGTAAGTGACGAAGAGGAGGTAAAGCTCTTGATGCAAATAGAAAAGACTGCCAGTTTGGGGAAAGTAATGATAATGGGAGATTTTAATTAACCAGATATTGACTAGAGCAACACTACTGCCAGGATAGTTAATGGGAGGAAGTTTATAAACATGTTACATGACAATTTTATGACACAGGTTGTTGAGAAGCCAACCAGAAAAATGCTATTCTGGATCTCTAATGACCCAGAAGGTATAGCAAATGTGCAAGTAATTGAGCTCCTGGGTAACAGTGACCATAGCGTGATCTCATTTAATGTCTGGTGCAAAAAAAAAAATATATACACTGGGGCAACCTAAACCATGAATTTCAGAAAAGCTAATTTTAGCTCCTTAAGGGCTGCCCTTCAGAGCATAAATTGGGGTATTATGTTTTCTGCTAAAAACACAGAACAAAAATGACTGTCATTTAAAATGATATTAAATTGTTACTGTTCTCAATTTATTCCCTTAAGGAGTAAATGTAGAAGCACCAAGAATCACCCTATATGGCGTAATACAGAAGTAAAGAACTTTATAGGAAAGAAGTAAAAAGGTATTTAAACTACAAGTCTGTGGGGACAGAAGCTGCATTTAACAAATATAAACACAATAATAAATGTTGTAAAACAGTAATCTGAAAGGCAAAGATAGAAAATGAGGAGCACATTGTGGTAGAGTCTAACCCCAAAAAGTTTTTAAAATATATTAATAGTAAAAAGATGAGTGTTGAGAGTGTTGCTTCTTTAAATAATGGTACCAGCATGGTTGTAATAGACACTGAAAAGGCAAATGTGCTAAATTATTTCTTTTCTTCAGTGTATACCATAGAGGAGTCTGAGTTCCATGACCCACCTCATAGTTGCACTGTTGGCTCACCTCAAACCTTTACCTCAGTCAGTGGCTGACTCAAGATATAGTTCAGAAAGCTTTATTAAAAATGAATGTGAATAAGGTGCCAGGGCCAGATGGAATACACCCTTGGGTACTGAGAGAGCTTATTTCAGTTTTAGACTAGCCTCTATATTTAATTACCTCAGACTGTCTTCCATCTGGTATAATACCTATGGACTGGAGGAAAGCTGATGTAATTCATTAATTCCTATATTTAAAAAGAGATTAAGATCTCAGCCTGGTAGACCAGTAAGTTTGACATCCATGGTGGCAGGGCCAGACCAAGCCAACCAGGCGCCCTAGGCTAGCCGTAAGCTAACCCCACCCCCCGCGTGCGTACATGCTCGTGCGTGAACCATAACATAGGGAAGGGCAACAAAGGGGAAGTGTAAGGATAGGGGAGGGACAGAGGAGAGGGGAGGGGGAGAGGGAGGGACAGATGAGAGGGGAGGGGGAGATGGAGGGACAGACAGGCGAGAGACAAAGGGGGTAGGCAAAAGCTGCAGAATCCGGACAACTTGCTCATTTAACAATGCACAATCTTCTGCTTATCAAAATAAATAGGAATGGACTTACCTTCTATTATTAAGACTGCAAGACAGGCAGCAATTGCTGTTCCAGCAACAAGAGTCAGAAATAATCCAGCTGGCACCACAGACAGGGAGACAAATACTAAAAGTGAGAGGGTAACAAATGGATGCTCATCCAAGTACTGACCAAAAGGAGAATTAAGAAAGGCATCCACCTATACATAATGAACAGAGATGACAACATAAGACATAGAATGAAATTAGCAAAACCATTGCCAGTAATAGCTGAGACTGTACTATGATTACTATAAGACTTTACTATAATTAGTATAATTTCTAATTTTTCAATTAAACAAAACTGAAATCAGCCAACATTCCCATATGAAAATTCAGGTTATTATGGTCATTCCTCGATCAACCAATAAAACGCTTGTTTGCCATAAACCTGCTCTTTTTTCTGTTAAGCTGCACCTCTTTTACGAGCCAAATTCTAGGTAAAAATGACAGGTATGGTTTTATACTAGTATCCAAGAAATAATATACCCAGTATCTTCTAATAGAGTAGCAGGTATAGCAAGGGAGATCAGAGACAGGCACAACAGCTGTAGGATACACTTGGACCTCGTGCTTTATCAAGTGTAAGGGGCCTATTAGTTTCCTAGCTTGAGTGTTAAAATAGAATCTACAAAGCTTGCCCTTATGCTGGCTACACCTTACTCTTGTGGGTACCCTAACCCATTATAGACTTACTTATATCCACCCTTCTCTACAGTGGTGAAACTACCAGGGGGGTAGATGTGCAACTGTTTAGACGCAAGAGGCCTGTTAAAACCTCACAATTACCACAGTCAGGGCTGCCCATCACTGGCACCTCTCTAGCTAAAGTAGGCGCACCGGAGCACTGGGGGTGCGTAGCTCAGCAAGCGCCTGGCGGCATACTAACTTGCCGCCCTAGGCCCAGGCCTTTGTGGCCTCGCCACAAATCAGTGACTTACTACAGTGCTGTGGTATTAAGTCTGGAATGGGAGGTGGGAACTAGTGATGGGTGAAATCTTTCACCAGGTATAGCGGCATAAAATACCAATGTATTAAAAAAAAGTTGCAAGGCTTGGAAAAAGTAATTGAGAAAAAACGACCATTAACTTCAATGCGTTTCGCAAATTTTCACAGTTTGGATAGTTTTGTGTCAAATTGAATTGGGACAGATTTATCAATCACTAGTGTCGACCCATTATAAAAGTGGGATCCATGGCACAGGGGCCCATGAACCATTACTTGTGCCTCTGTACCTGCCAGTGAGGCACATTGCAAACTTTGTGGCCTGGAGTGTTGCAAATTTTCCATAAATAACACACCAGCCTGGGGTACTATACATTTAACTATATGCTCTGTATTGTACAATAGTATATGTTGTACAATGACATCTCTCTATGTTGGTGCAAGGGATACTGATATGGATCAAACCTGGAGGTAATGCACAACATATTATTTGTTTAACCGTCTAATATATCAATGGCCATGTAGTGCATTAAGAAATAGGAATAATAAACAGTTTAGAATTATCTGCATCTTTCAAATGGTAATCTTGCTATTTGACATTTCAAAATTATATAAAAAAGCTATATGAGCTTTACTTTTCCTTTCAACAAAGAAAAGTTTTGTTTTAGTATATCGTTTACAATTGCAGCTTTGCAGCTTTTGTAGAAAAGTTTTTTTTTTCCTTTTACCTTCACCTACTGGTCCACTCAACAAAAGTCTATATCAATGAAACAGCCAATGAAAACACATTTTGATTTATTATTTTAGAAAGGAAAGTGGATCTCCAGCTGAGCAATACATCTTTTCTTCTTTGAATGTTCCCAGCTCATTCTTATGGGGAACACAGAAATCAATTCTGGTCGCACAAGTATGCATTGGATTTGCTATGACACTTATTACAAAAGCATTCCAACTGCATCATAAAAACAGCAGACCTAAAATAATCATAGAGAGTTTGACTGGCCCCATCATTTCAGGGACACTCATTCAATGTTGTTTATTAAGCCACAAAGTGTTTCTGTTTGTCTTCAGTGTAAAGAGCCCCAGAGGGTTAAATGGGAGCACAGGTTTGGCAGCAGAACAGGGAAAAAGAAGCAGCAAAAGAAATACTAAGTAAAATAATAAAAAAAAAGGGGTATAGAAGGAAGGCCTGAGTTACCAAAATACAAGGAATAAAGGTAAAAGAAAGGAAGCTTGGCTTAAATGAAAGAGAATGAAAGCCTGGACCAATATGGGAGTCAGGAGAAGTTAACATTCAAAGCTGAAAAAGGAGAAAAGGCACAGGATGCACATCAGATAACAGATAAGCTCTGTAGTATACAATGGAATTCTTCAGAACTTATCTGTGATCTAATGTGTATCCTGTGTTATAATGGCTGCCCCATGGCTACACACCAGCTTGTTTATATAAATTATAGTTGTGTTTCTAAAGCAAACACATCAGTTTTACGAGTGCAGGGCAACACTGCATTATATTGTAATTCCTTTAAAATACTTTAATTTTTTGGTGTTACTGTTCCTTTAAAGAAAGAGACAGAAATGGTTAATATGACAGGAGAAGCCAATGAACAGTATCATAGGTTCCCAAATTGTCAGACTGCCCCCAATGGGAAGATTAAAAAATGCTTATTTGATGTTCCAATTCTATAACATAATAACCACAGAAGACTTTATATAATTACTGTAAACTTGGCAGGTTTGACCCTAGGTATCATTCAAAGCACTGCCTTAAGCAGATCATGGTCAGAGAAACAAGCAGCAAATAAGAGTCAGAAAATGTCAGAAAGCATGATGGCTGGAGAAAAAGAATAAGCAGCAACAGGGATCAGAGTCTTAAAGAAGAACTGTATAGTAGAAGGGCAAAAGAACAGGTACAACAATGTTTTCTAGGGTACTTGGAATAAAAAAGTTATATTAACTTTGTTGAGACCGTCTTCCTCAAAAAATGATCTTAGTGCCCACAATTTAAAGGGGACCCGTCACCCAATAAAATAATTCCAAATCCTATTTTATCATTTTAGTTAAGCAAAATGAACTTTTAATTACACTGTAAACATTATTTGAATCCTGTTTCCTTATGTCTGGTAATTAATAATTATAGCAAGCAGGCAGGAGCCATTTACTGGACACTGTTATTAAAGTGAAATCTGACATGGGGCTAGACATTTTGTCGATTTCCCAGCTGCCCCTGGTCATGTGACTTGTGTCTGCACTTTAGGAGAGAAATGCTTTCTGGCAGGCTGCTGTTTTTCCTTCTCAATGTAACTGAATGTGTCTCAGTGAGACATGGGTTTACTATTGAGTGTTGTTCTTAGATCTACCAGGCATCTGTTATCTTGTGTTAGGGAGCTGCTATCTGGTTACCTTCCCATTGTTCTTTTGTTTGGCTGCTGTGGAGAAAAGGGAAGGTGGTGATATCACTCCAACTTGCAGTACAGCAGTAAAGAATAATTGAAGTTTATCAGTGCACAAGTCACATGACTTGAGGCAGCTGGGAAATTGACAATATGTCTACCCCCATGTCATATTTCAAAATTGAATATAAAAAAATCTGTTTGCTCTTTTGAGAAATGGATTCAGTGCAGAATTCTGCTGGAGCAGCACTATTAACTGATTCATTTTGAAAAAAAGTTTTTTCCCATGACAGTATCCCTTTAAGACAAGCCTTACATAATCTCAGAATCTTGTTTGTGCACCAGAATGGGGGATCTGATGTCCATCCCCATGCCCTGGCTACACAATTAAATGGTAAAGACAATGGGGGGATTTGAGGAGAGCATTGACATCTAGTAAGTGCTGAATGGAAAGTGAAAGTAATTGCCTGCCCTGCCTCTATGCCTAAGGCATTGATTCATAGCTGAGATTTTTAAATGAGTTTATAACAGCTATGAATGCTTAACTGTTTAATTTTAAAAGGACATTCATTATACAGCTTTTTATGTCTGGATGACAGGCCCACTTTAAGTAAGGCTCAAATGCTTTATACTGGAATCTAGTAATTTCTGTTTGGATAGCAGGTATGATAATGTGAGATGGTATCAAGGGTATAGTCAGCAGCTGTGAGATACAATATAGCATACAGAGTGTCTATGTTCTTCCTATATCTACACAGAGCTGCTTTAATGAACCAGCAGGAGCAAAGATCTTATTGGTGGGCCCTAATTGCCCAATAAATTAGTGACACTGCAAGTGAAATGTAATAAAATGAGATAGGTAATGAAGAAATGGTCTGTACTTAAGTAGTCATGATGCCCAGGTGTGTGTCCTGGACCAGCAGTAATTGCAGTGGATAAATGGGACAGAATGGGACACCACAAGAAAAAAGCAAATAATTAAAAAATGCCATGTCATTCTAGTTGATTTTTTGAGCAAACCAATACTCAATCACGTCTCCTACCTCAAGGAAAATGGTAGGTTCCCTCATCTCTAGTGGGTGGCTTTGTATGGTCGGAGACCCTGGTTTGCCATATTCCTACAAATACAACATGGTGCCTACAGCTCCGAGCAACCCCCGGTAGCTAAAGATTATTCAGAGATGCTCAAGTTTTTTTTTTATAAAACAGGGGCTCCAAACTGGATATTTTGCCTTGGAAACGCCACCAGTATCAGGTCTAGGTATTTTTTGGGGGGTGGAAAATTGGAAAACCAGGGGGAATGACCTATATTGATGGGCTGGGCATTAAAAGTTTTAAAGAAGTAACAATGATCCCTTAAAAACGTATTTCTAACATCCATCTCTTCACTGACTATGACCTCATACGGAAATCATTTATTATTATGATACCTGTTCCTATTATTCACTTGTCAATAACATTTGTTGTCATGGTCCAAATGGTTGCCTTTACATGAATGCTAAATAAATATCTAGTGCAGATACAGGTTTGTAGCAACAAGAATATTAAAATTCCATTTCAACTTGGTAAGGGAGCTGAAAAGAAGAGAAGAGTGATCATGCCCAAGGGATAACTTCACATGAATAATGATCTGTAAACATATTTCATGCTGATAATGTAGATTGAATTTCTAACCTTGGAGTGGTTATTGATTGTCTGCATGAATTTATTCAGCTGCTTTTGTATTTCTTGCATTTTTTCTCGATACAGTTTTTCTGCGCTTGCCATCGTTATTGAACTCCCAGCAATAATCTGATGTTCAGCAGGGCAGTGACTAAAAGGAGAAAAAAAATCAAAGCACAGTTGAACCCAAATTGGTCTTTGCCAAAACATAGATTTACTGTATATACATACTACTGGGTAGAGTCCTGCATCAGCTCAGGTACCCGTGAAATACCTGCAAAGTGGTCAGGTTTTGGGCATAAAGTCCTTGATCCCCTGACAATGTGGGTGGTCCGTGTGTACCCCTCCTGGGTACCCGGGTCATTTGCAGGCTTAGTGGGGTTTAGCGGGTCAGTGGTCTGGGTTGGGTTGTGGGTCAGAAATAAAACTAACTTTTATGGCCCAATGTTTTACCCTGTATATAATAGATTTTGCACCCATAATATCCTCACACCTATATTGTTGCTTTATTTCAATCTGAGAAACCCCACAAGCTTTAGGGCTCTTACACACGGGCGTTTTTTTTGCGCGTCTACTCCTGCGCTCCCCTGCGGCTGAATGGAAGAAAGAGCAATGCAGGGGAGCGCAGGAGTAGACACACTCAATTATTGTGAAGGGGGGCTGTACTCACACAGACGCATGTAAGCGCCAAACGCAGGTGAGATGCAGCATGTTGCATTCCACCTGCGTTCGGCACTTACATGCGTCTGTGTGAGTACAGCCCCCTTCACAATAAATGAGTGTGTCTACTCCTGCGCTCCCCTACGGCTGAACTGAAGAAAGCGCAACGCAGGGGAGCGCATGAAAAACCGCCCGTGTGTAAGAGCCCTTATGCTGCATACAACGATTTCATGTCAAAGTTATAGCCTGTGCTGAAGTAAGAATGATAGCTCTGCACCTAAGCTGTTAAACTTGCAGTTAAACCAGCACAGATTTATTGCTCCCAAGGCAGAAGATTATATCATCTAATCACAATTCCTAGCTGCAGGATACATTACCCTGATATCTGCGTTTGTGCAGTAATGCTGTTTCCAATAAGGCATTTTACTATGTACAGTGTGCTACAGTCTGAAGCCATTTTTGTTTGGACCTTTAAATCTAATGTGTCTAAATGTCCTTCTCATCCATTTTGCTACACTTAAGCTTGTCTCTTACTATAAATAACAAGGCTTCTTTATCATGATGACGTTTCATTAACTGACAAGATGCAATGAGATTTCCCATACCCAGCTGCTATTCGTGCCACCCAGCTGAATGAATGGAAGTGCTAACACATGCGGCCCCCTGGTGTTTCCCCTATAATAAGTGCTTCCATTACAATATTCTCCCAATGGGTACGTCGACTCTAAAAGCAATTTTGTTCAGAAGTGTAGGAATGTAAGTCAGACACTCACATTTTCCAAAATAAATTGCCTATCAATGAGCACACAGTATGAAATTATACACTTCCCAAAATGACTAAATGATAGATGATCCAAGAGTAGGTCAGAACAAGCCAGAAACATCTGGATGGAAGGGGGTACTGGATAAAGTACATTAGCAAGGCACAATATCTTATCTTTCCGTTTTAAATGGATATTATGACTGTGTTTGTTTCTCATTATCTTCTTGTCAAAAAAAAAAAAATAACTTCTGGTAGGCACTCAAGTGGGCCCTTGCTTAACTGTTGGAGGAAAGGTTAACTACGCTGATATCACACACAAAGTGTGTGCTTTCATATAACCTAGGACACCAGTGGTTCTTTTAAAGGAGAACTCTACCCTAAAAACTAATATCTACAAATGGCATATTTTATATACTAAACTGACTGCACCAGCCTAAAGTTTCATCTTGTCAATAGCAGCAATGATCCAGGTCTTCAAACTTGTCACAGGGGGTCACCATCTTGGAAAGTGTCTGTGACACTCACAAGCTCAGTGGGCTCTGAGCAGCTGTTGAGAAGCTAAGCTTAGGGATTGGTTTCTGTACTGCCATGTAGTAATTATCCATATTAATTACTAATCAACCTTATATTGTGAAATTTCTATTCTATGTGTACTGTATATTGTGAGTGGGTCCCTAAGCTCAGTAAGTGACAGCAGCACAGAACATGTGCAGTGAATCAGCAGAAAAGAAGATGGGGAGCTACTGGGGCATCTTTAGAGGCACAAAGGCTGTGATTGTCTTGGGCTGGTACAGAAGCCCAAAACATAATGTGCAACATTTCTAGTTTACTTCTTTAGTTAGGGTTTAGTTCTTCTTTAAAACACAGCGGAACACTTCATTGGACAAACGCATACACTTTAAAAAACGATGGGTGCTGGTGATGGTGCAATATCAAATCAGCAAATGCTTCTAGTGCTTTCTCATTCTGTTGTTACTCACACAGATGTAGTGTTCACCTATCCCAGAGGTAGTATTGCTTTCCTTGGTGAACTGGGGCAAGTGGTCTTTTATTCCAGGAATCCATCTATTCCCTATACTGACATCAATGACACCACGGGAACTGATATTTATTAGTCTTCTCTTTGGAGTTTCAGACTGCTTTACTAACTGACCCTGTTTCTCACTTCTAAAGTGAACTATTAGTCTGACATCAGTGTTAGGAATCTCCACGTAGTTCCCCTGTCTTTCTCCTGATCCAAATGTAGCACTGTTGGGCTTAATGAAGCTTGGGACCCTGGAACTACTATCCCCTCTGAACCAAGTAGTAACTTTAGGCTTTCCACACCAGCTGCCCCAAAACAATATAGTGCTAATATCACTCTCACACCAAATTCTGGAATTTATGCCAATTTGCACTGAAGTGCAAGCACAACTGCATCAATCTTGTTGCACTGGCCACAACTGCATCAGGTGCCTATCCCCCTGGAGACTGCAATGACACTGGAATCATGGGTGACACCACCGCTCATTTGTGGCTGAAATTGCACACTTTGAGACCAATGGAAACATATTTACCTCTGTACCTATAAAGCATTTACTGCATCAAAGACACAGGAATTTGTATATAAACTGATAACCACGTGGTACTATACACCGGCCCGACTGAAACATATGTTCCCAGAAGCACAAAGTCAGTGCTGGAGATGTAAAAAAACAAGAAGGCACATTCAGCCACATTTGGTACCAATATAGCAAACTATTAAGATACTGGCAGGAGACAATCAGAATTATGGAACAAGTTACCGGAGAATCAGTAGCCACAAACTTCCTACCTAAACTAATACTCCACTATGATCAGGACTCAAATTTCATAATCACAAAAAGACTATTGCTTCACATGCTACAAATGGCAAAAGCAATGATCCCAAAAAAATGGAAGGATCCCACCAACGTGCCAAGACTGGATACATTTGATGGAAGAAACCAGGAAACTGGAAGAGATCACAGCAATTATTCATAACAAAAATACCAAATATTGGCAAATATGGTCCCCCTGGATCAAGTATCTTAAATTGACTAATTTATAGGAAGAATTAAATTAAACCAGAAACATCTTTGTTCAAATTATCATATCTCTGCTTTTCTCAAACCATCTCACCAAGCGATAAAATCGATTAAGTTGGGTTAGACTCAATATGAATAGAATAGATATAAGAAACTAATGAGCTCTCTTTCGAAATAGATATACAACAGCACTCTAAATAAGTGTATGCTCTGTAAATATTACTACTTATAATATGTACTGCTGCAATTTGGAGCATATGCATTTATCCCCCTTCATCCGTCCCCTTTTTCAGGGGAATTTGCTTTTCATGTATATTTGTGTCACGGTGAGATATGCTGTGCTTTAAGATTTCATTGTCTTTTTAATGAAAAAGACTGGTTAGATATTCATTTTTGAGTTCCCCCTAACTAAGTTTGGGGTCATTGCTGCACTTGCTCACTCTCTTCCCCATGTTTACAAACACAGTCAGGCTAATACTGAAACTCGAAATTTTCACCTCCCAACATTACCCCAACGGACTAAGGATACTGGGAGATGTAGTCCAACAGCTGGAGGTCAGCAGAGATTAATATTACTGTAGCTATGGTTACTTTCTGATACAGTGTAACTACACAGCCACCTTCAAATGCTGCTCACCTTCTTGGCCTGAACAAGGTCATCCCTTGTGGCAACATTTATATTCCAGCTATCGCGGAATTGTTCATATGCCTGGGAGCTGTCCTACTGATCACCACCACATTTTGACACCTTATTTGGCTACAAACATAACATTGTCGTCCAGTGAAAAGGGGAACATTTTAATTTAATATAAGCTTCATTCTAAATACAATCAACTAAATATTCTGCATTGTTTCTAAAATAATCAAGTTTATCTCCACTATCCCTCTCTATGCATCTGTTTCTCTTCATTCTTCATGCAGCAGTTCGGTGTCAGATGAATGATCCAATGTATCTTATAGGGGGGCTTCCTAGCAAATGTATTAGAGTTCATTAAAATAACTGATTCCAGTACAAACAAAATAACTGCCTTTTGCACAAATTCTGCATGTAAAGAGACATGATGTCTGTTGATTTTAATAGAGTGAGCTCTAATACATATTCTGGAAAAAGGAGCCCCCTATAAGATATATTGGATCTAACTGTCAATGAATATCTGACACCCAACTGCTGCATGAAGACAGAATGAAGAGAAACAGATGCTGAGAGAGGGATAGTTAAGATAGACCTGATTATTTCAGAAACGGTAGAGAATTTTTAATTGATTGTATTTAGAATGTTTCTAATTTTAATATACTGAAGGTTATATTGAATTAACATTTTCATGATAGTTCCCCTTTAACATTAGATTATGCCTCATCTCAAGCAAGCAACATGGCAGCTCCCAGGGAACATACACAGAGAGAAAAAAATGTTGTAAAAAAATATGCCTTCAGTTGTTCCTTCCATATGTAAGTGCAATCCATGTAAAACCCTTACAAGGTACATTCTCTCTTTATTGGAATTGTTCAGTATAAAAATAAATCTGGGTAAATAGATAGGCTGTACAGAATAAAAAAAATGTCAATAGCGTTAATAAATCAAAAATGTAATGTATAAAGACTGGAGTGACTGGATGTCTAACATAATAGCCAGAACACTACTTCCTGCTACCAGGCAGTAACCAATCAGAGATTTGGGGGTGGGCAGATGGGTCATAACTGTTTGCATTTGAATCTGAGCTGAACAGTTATGTCCCATGTGGCCCACCTTAAAGTCACAGACTAACTCAGAGTTACATAGTTACATAGTTAAATTGGGTTGAAAAAAGACAAAGTCCATCAAGTTCAACCCCTCCAAATGAATACCCAGCATCCATACATACACCCCTCTCTACTTTTAATTAAATTCTATATACCCATACTAACTATAGAGCTTAGTATCACAATAGCCTTTGATATTATGTCTGTCCAAAAAATCATCCAATCCATTCTTAAAGGCATTAACTGAATCAGCCATCACAACATCACCCGGCAGTGCATTCCACAACCTCACTGTCCTGACTGTGAAGAACCCCCTACGTTGCTTCAAATGAAAGTTCTTTTCTTCTAGTCTAAAGGGGTGGCCTCTGGTACGGTGATCCACTTTATTGCCATTTGTCTATAATGTCCTCTAATGTACTTGTAAAGTGTAATCATATCCCCTCGTATGCGCCTTTTTTCCAGAGAAAACAACCCCAACCCTGACAGTCTACCCTCATAATTTAAGTCTTCCATCCCTCTAACCAATTTAGTTGCACGTCTCTGCACTCTCTCCAGCTCATTTATATCCCTCTTAAGGACTGGAGTCCAAAACTGCACTGCATACTCCAGATGAGTTAGAGAGCTGAAAAGCAGAAAGTTGTATTCTCGCTATTATATTAGACATCCAGTAACTCCAGCCTTTATACATTAAATTTTTGGCTTACTATTTTATAAACATTGTTCATTTCGCACATACTATCAATTTGCCCAGTTTTGTTTTTACACTAAACTGTTCCTTTAATCAACAGTAACCTCTGTTTCCCCTTGCCTTAGTACGGCATCATTACTGCACTGCCAAACCTCTTCCCCATGTTTACAAACACAGTCAGGCTGATACTGAAACCTTAAACTCTCAAACCTCATTACCCAACATTACCACAACTGACTAAGGTTGCTGGGAGATGTATTTCTACAGTTGGAGGCCTGCAAACAAGACATTAATTTAAACATAGCTATTGTTATTTTTTGATACAGTTTAACCACAGTAAAGAATGAGGCCTAGAGTAACCTACTTCCTTAAAGTCTTACCTGCTGCCTATTAGATCCCAAACACACCCATCCTATAGGAGACAATTAGGGAGATCCATTTACAAGGCACTTCCTTGCCTTGTACAGATCAGCAGACATTCAGCTGCTCCAGCTCTTGAATGCGCATGCACACTCTCCCTTTCCTTGTTACAATGCTGCCAATGCTCTTGGGCGGGAGAGAGCAAGTTCCTGCTCATTGATATCCTGTCTCAGTTCCTATTACTACTTTACTGCATGTTAAATTTAAAATGCTTCTGGTTCCATTGTAGAATCAGACTAAGCACTTTCTAATACAGAAAAGATCTTAAAGGACCAGTAACACTAAAAATTATTATGTTAAAAATCTAAGAATGTAAACGAAGAAACAGAGGGACAGATTTACTCAAAGGCGAAGTGGGTAATACTAGCGTCAATTCGCTAGCGTTACCGCCTGCAGGGACATCGCCAATTTACTAACGGGCGCAGACGTCACTTTGCTAGCAAAAGAGATACACGCTAGCGTTCATTCGCACTCTATAGCCAGGTGACAATTCACTCTGGCGAATGGACGTTACTCCGCAAATTCAATGAAATGCGGATTTTACTGAACGTTACCTCTTTCGCCAGACTCAGTGGCGGAACTACCGGGGGAGCAGGGGGTGCGAACGGGCCAGGGCCCGCACCCCCTCAGGGCCCCCCCGGCAGCCTGTGTGCCATTGAAAATGCATCCGTACGGAGGGGAGTGGGCCCAGCTGCGCGTCACGCACCAGGGCCCGTCCCCCTCTAGTTACGCTACTGGCCAGACTTGCCTTCGCCAGCTCAGACCAGGCAAAGTGCACTGGAATACATAGATCTTCCTCAATCTTCTGTTACTTACATCATATTGTTAGTGGAAAAAGCTTCCAAGTCCAAAAAAAACACTGGCTTTTTTTCAGAGTGATAGCCTGCAAAAGTCCTTAAAAATCTTTTTGGATAATTCCCCCATACATTTTCTAACATATGGAACATTAACGTTTGGGTCATGTATAGGGCATTATAACAACTCTATTTTCTTTATTAAGGTTCCCTGGACTTGTGTAATGTAATGTATTTGCTGCAACATATACGTCCATTCAACTTTAAATTTCCCGATGTATGCAAATTAACCTGAGCGCAGGACGTCTAGCGAATTTATGCTAGGCAGAAATGAATGCTAGCGCACCTCCGCTTTCAATTGCTCGCATTGCCGAAGTAACACTAGCGAAACGTTGTCAGCGTTTGGCACCCACGACGAAACTCCGCATTCCAGTGAATTAGTGCTGTCTAAGTGAGTTTTCACTTGTGAAGTGTAGCGATGGGTGCTGGCAAATTTTCGCCCTTGAGTAAATCCTCCGTAGAGCTGCAGCAACAGATTTCCATTTTGAGTTGGTGATGTGAAGCGAGCATGGCACGTAGGGTCTGTAATGGCATAGTTCATGTCTCTTTTGCCTCTATGGTCTTTGGGTTGTAGGAAGAAAACCAGCGCTATGAGCTCAGGGATAGACAAAAAGATAAAATATATATATATATATATATATATATATATATATATATATATATATATATATATATATATATACTATATAGTGTAGTATTTTTTAAATTAGAGTTACACCTCTTTGTGCAAAGCTTTGAGGAAGTCGCATAGACGAAACGCGTTGGCTGGCTGTGACGTCATTTGCTTATTTTAAGCTCACATATGTGAGTGCAATTTGTATTTTAGTAAGTATTTATTAAAGAAGGTTTTACAAGATATAGCACATCCTTTTTTAGAATTCAAGTGATGCCTTACATTTGAGGAGGAACTGTACTTTTACACTAGTGATGCATTTAAACACTTGTGAGTATCCACTACCTGCACACAGGAGGTGATCATATATATCTCTAAAAAGTACAAACAGTCAAAGGGCAAGTGAACCCTGTGGTGGAAGGAATAGAACACATCCCCTAATAATCGCACAAAGAGGTGTAACTCTAATTTAAAAAATACTACACTATATATATATATTATCTTTTTGTGTATCCCTGAGCTCATAGCGCTGGTTTTCTTCCTACAACCCAAAGACCATATTGCGATTCATCTGAAGGAGAACAGATTTTTAAAACCGACAAAGGGAGTGTACTGAAGAGTCTCTGGATTTTCTTTACGTGACTCTATTGCCTCTAGACAGCCGGAGGAGCTTTTTTTCAACTACATTTAGACACATTGGAAAGCCATACCTCCAGTGTGTTCTGCTGTTGAATCTCCTTTAATTTCCATTGACTTAGATGTTCAAACGTGGCGCTTTAGAAAAAAAGACACAGACTTAAAGGAAAAAACCCCATAATGCAGCTCTCCTGCACCAAGACCACGACGAGCATGCTTATTAGTTAGTATCATGTGCACATGCAAATATATTAAGAATGCATTTTTTTCATCTGTGAACAGTAGCGCTTGCAAACTGTGACCCCCCCCCCGCAATGTTTGCTCTTTCTTCAGCAACCACCAATAGCAAATAAGTTACATGGTTTCTGCATGTGCATCAGTTAATAGATCTGACACAAACATCGTCAATTTCTGTTACAAAAAAAGCCTCTAGTAAATTTAAAGGAGAAGGAAAGGCTAAAAGTAAGAAAGCTTTATCAGAAAGGTCTGTATAAATACACCAGTAAACCCTCAAAGTAATGCTGCTCTGAGTCCTCCTCAGTCAAAAGAAACACTGCATTGCTTCCTTCTATTGTGTACACAAGGGTTTCTGTATAAGACTTCCTGTTTTCAACTTAAACCTCCAGGGCTAGGGCTTGAACATGCTCAGTTTGCTCCTCTCTCCCTTCCTCCTCCCCTCCCTGCTGTAACTGAGCCCAGAGCTATGAGTGAGCAGGGAAAGACTCAGGCAGGAAGTGATGTCACACCAAGCTAATATGGCAGCTGCTATCTTAAACAAACAGAGAGAGCTTCTAGAGCTGTATAAATATAGTGTTATAGCTTGCACTATTGTGGCTAATCTATTGGCAATAAACGCTTCAGTAGCTACTCCTTCTCCTTTAAGAGGTGATTTTCCTGTTTTTTTACTTGGAAAATTCAGCTCCGCTAGTGCAGAGAGCGCTATTGCGCTCACTAGCGATACTGCCCCCCTTTGACACAATTTGACATAGAGCGGAGCGACATCTGGGCTGCCCAGAACTTCCCCTGATCCCATTCATGTATATTTGTGCCAGGAAGGTTATGCTGGGCTCTCAATAGCGCATGCTTTCATATCATGTCTTTTTAATGAAAAAGAATTGTTAGATATAGCCGGTTCTGATTTTCTGGTGACACGCTAGCTGTGGCCCTAGGCAGACAAGGCTGGTAAATCATGATGTGCGCAGTTTTGCTTATTGCCATGAGAAAACAGTTACAATCTGTCACACATGTGCTGCTGCTTATGCATGAATTGTCAAATGAACTGACTTATTCTACAGGCTGTAACAAGGTTCATCAAGCCAACAACATTCCTTTAATTTGCAAATCCACATGCAGCCTGTAACCCCCTCTGTATTGCTAGGTACATCATTGCCCAGGGATCTGTATCTACAATCTACAGGCAAGTGAATACAGACATTATACTGAAACTGTAGCATAACCACACAAGAACCCAATATCCTGAAGATACCATTTTTTGCCAGATAATTACCACCCCCCTCACCACCAAGATTGTAGACCCTTGCCCCTGATGTTGCTCCTGAATTCCTAATGTGTTACCAAGTGAGCTGGGCTAGGAAATTAGGCTGGTATTGCTACTAAAATGGGCTGTTTATATAAAATGACCATACCCAAGAGAACTGGCTCTGGGGATGGCACAATTTCACTACCATGTCAGTATCCTTTTAAAGGGGAACTCACCAAAGAATACATTGCAGTTCTTGTTACTGCTACTCAGTGTCGAACTGGGATAACTGGGGCCCACCCAAAAACCTTAGACCAGGGGCCCACTCTCAGTACTATTATTCTTCCTCTCCTAGCTCAACCTCTATTCATAGTTTTACATACTAAAATCTATTACTCCATCTGTTTAGCCTCTTTGTTCTCATAGAAATAGGGAATGGCCATGAAATAGGCCAAATATTTAGCAGCACAAGGGCCCACTGACATTTTGGCCCAACAGGATTTTTTCTGATCCCGGTGGGCCAGTCCGACACTGTTGCTACTGAAAGAAATACCTATCTGGTTTTTTTTTTAATTCTCTGCACTGCTGGTTAACAGACCTGGGGGCAAACTGATTTTACAGACACCGAAAATGTTTAACGAATGTATATTGGAAAAATCCAAGGAATTCTTTTATTAGGCTGAGAACAGTTTGGGATGGAGACAAGGCTGTATTTCGGTATTTGATTGGTCGGTTGCTGTGGGTTCCTAGATTTGGATTGTGACTTTCATCCTGCATGTACACTTAACAACAGGAACTGACATGAAGCAACCATTAATTAGTAGGTCAAAAATGACCAACCCTAACCCACACCCAACCCTAGGACTGGATTTGTGGAAAGACCATAAAGGCCAGGGCCTAGGGTGTCAGAATTTTAGGGGAGCGGCATGCCATCCAACCATACCCGCATTGGTTCAGAAGCACTGGAGATTCAATGTTGATAAATGTAAAGTCATGCACCTGGGATGTAAAAATATCCAAGCCACTTATATCCTTAATGGGACTGCACTAGGCAAATCCATTATGGAAAAGGACCTTGGAGTCCTTGTAGATGATAAACTTGGCTGTAGCAAGCAATGCCAGTCGGCAGCATCAAGGGCAAATAAGGTCTTGAGCTGTATTAAAAGGGGCAAAGAGTCAAGGGAGGAGGGGGTCATTCTTCCACTGTATAGAGCACTTGTAAGGCCCCATCTAGAATATGCCGTACAGTTTTGGTCTCCGTCACTCAAACAGGACATTATTGTATTAGAGAGGGTACAGAGAAGGGCAACTAAGCTGGTAAAAGGTATTGAAAATCTTAGCTATGAGGAAAGACTGGCCAAATTGGGGATGTTCACGCTGGAGAAGAGGCGCTTAAGGGGTGATATGATAACTATGTATAAATATATAAGGGGATCATATAATAATCTCTCTAATGCTTTATTTACCAGTAGGTCTTTCCAGCTGACACAAGGTCACCCATTCCGATTAGAAGAAAAGAGGTTCCGCCTAAATATTTGGAAGGGGTTTTTTACAGTGAGAGCTGTGAAGATGTGGAATTCTCTCCCTGAATCAGTTGTACAGGCTGATACATTAGATACATTAGAGCTTTAAGAAGGGGTTGGGTGGCTTTTTAGCAAGTAAGGGAATACAGGGTTATGGGAAATAGCTCATTGTCCAAGTTGATCCAGGGACTAGTCCGATTGCCATTTTGGAGTCAGGAAGGAATTTTTCCCCCTCTAAGGCAAATTGGAGAGGCTTCAGATGGGTTTTTTGCCTTCCTCTGGATCAACTGGCAGATAGGTAGTTAAATAAAAAAATAAAAAATAAAAAAAAAGGTTGAACTCGATGGACGTATCTTTTTTCAACCTTTCTTACTTACTATGTATGTTACAAGAGATACAATAGTTTTTAAAATTTCCAGTGCACCAATCCCCAGTACTCTGGACCCTATGCTAAAGCATGACTCACCTCCTGCACCTGGGGCTCATCTTCTTGGCCTGAACCAGCAGATCACAGGTCAACCCACTCATCACATTTACATTTCAGATATTGCAGACAGGCCCAGATTTGCAGAAAGGCCACAAATAGCCCAGGCCTGCCTAGGGTTGCCACTTGCCGGTATTTTACCTGCCTGGCCGGTAAAAATTATGGTTGATTCCAATGTTATTAATAGGGAAAAATTAGAAATACATAGGAAGGCCAGGAATGGATGCCAACCTCTGGGAGCCTTCAGCCAAATCTGCCCTGATTGCACTAATATGCCTAGGAGCTGTCCTACTGATCACCACCACAGAGGTATTTTTCATGGTTACAAACAGAACATTGTTATATAGTGGTTAACACCAGATGCTGCTCTTCTGTCTCATCTAAAGCAATCAATATGATAGCTTCCATGAAACACACACACACACACACAGAAGGAAGGTAAATGCAACACACGCATCAACCTTCGGATGTTTTTTTGCCATTTGTAGGGACAATCCATATAAACCTCTGCAAGGTATATTCTCCTTTTAATCTATATTCTCCTTTTAAACTTCATTTCTCAACATTGACTGACCAAGGATGCGGGGAGATGTAGTTCTACAGCTAAACAGACTAGACATTAATCAGAAAATAGTTAGTTGTTACTTTATGATACAGTTTAACCACAGTAAAAAAAAAAGAGGCCCAGAGTAACCTTCTTCCTTAGAAACACATTTATCAAGGGTCAAATTTCAAATTCATGTGAGTTTTTTTAAAACTCCGATAAACTCCCATGAACTTGAAATTAGACCAATCAAAATTTGTTATAAAAATCTAATTTTTAAATTCGGGTGGATAGGATGGACCTGAAAACTCAAATCAAATTCGAATTTTAAAAATTCGATTCAAGTTTTTTTCTCTGAAAAAAACTTGAACGTCAGGAAGGCTGCAAACAACTCAAAATTGATCCCTGGACATCTCCCATTGACTTAGGGTAGTACTAGACGAGCGTCAAGTCGAATGTGATGGAAAATAAGGTAAGAAATAGAAATGTCGCATGGTGTCGCATTGTTGATCCGACTGCGTTTTGGTGCAGCGCATCAGATGCGGCAAAATCGCATGGAAAACACTCGTCTAGTCCTACCCTTAAACAGCAATTCAGCAGCAGAATACTCAAATTTGAGTTCTTAAAGAGCCTGAGTATGATAAATCTTGAAAATCGAATTCGAATTTTTTGAAAAACATATCGAATTTGAAAAATTCGAATTTTCAATTCAACCCTTAATAAATCTGCCCCTTAGGGGTATATTTATCAAAGAGTGAAGTTAGAGATCACTACAGTCCTCTAGAGTGAAATTCCGCCACTCTCCATTCATTTCTATGGGCTTTTTAAAAGAGTATTTCTCAATGGGTGAAAGTGAAAGTTCATCCTTTGATAAATATGCCTTTCAAAATCCCAGACAAATGAATGGAGAGTGGCAGAATTTTTACTCTAGCAGACTGTAGTGATCTTTAACTTAACTCTTTGATAAACTACAAGTGCAGTAAATGCCATTTTGAGTGCAATCACCATGTTTTTTCCCCACACTGCCACTCCTCCCCCCAGCATGTTGCAGTCACCAGGGAGAGTTGCATCTGGCACACTTGCAGCCAATGCACTAATATCAGAGCAGTTGCGCTTGCGCTTTGAAGACAAGTCCACTGAATAATTGCTACATCCGGTTAGCACAGGGGTGTCCAAACTGCGGCCCGAGGGCCAAATGCGGCCCAGGATGCATATGAATGTGGTCCAACTTGGTTCCAGAGGAAACGTCATGTCGCAAAGGATATATGAGGAGGGGGGACTCTGCCCATTGACCAGTTAGCAATAATAATATAATAATAAGTCTAATTAATATCCAAGTGTCCCATATTCCAGTGTATAGCTCCATCTGGTTATCCAACTGGCATTGTAGTTCTTTTCTGTGTTTTTCCTTTACTTTTACAAATCAAACGTGTTTGTGTATTTCATATGTGGCCCCAGACAATTTTTCTTTTTCCAATGTGGCCCTGCGAGCCAAAAGTTTGGACACCCCTGGGTTAGCATCATTTCTGTCGTTCAACATGCCAGTAATGTGTGCGCTCTATTCTTCGGAGGTAGGGTTACTCTGAATCAATAGGTGCACTCAGTTTGCAACAAGAGACAGGAAGGACTGCGTGTGCCACGCACAACTTTATGAAAGTGCAAAGAGCACCCTTTTACTCCGTTTTGAGCAGGAGAGTCCCGCTTTTGACAGGTCAACCCGCAGTCCTGGATTTGTACTGATATTACCAGAGGTTCTCTTTGATCTGATGCAATGAACAACCAGAAAAAGATTCTGTCTGTTTCTAACTTAATTGGCTCTTGGCAGAGAGCCCAGAACACATACTTAAGATACTTTTGTAACAGTTTTAGAAAAGATAAGACAAAGGGACAAATTTAATTACCTTCAAAGTTGCGCCAGTGTTGACTTCGCCGCACTTCGACAGGTGTAGATTTGCCAGGGCTGCTCAAATCCACTAAAATCCGAAGTTGTGCCCAGGGAGGCGAAAGGTAGCGAAGTTGCGCTAGCGTTAATTCATCAAGCAAAGCGAAGTTACGATAGCAATGCCTAATTTGCATACAGCGCCAAGTTAAAGTACAATGGACACATATGTAGCAGCAAATACATTACACTTCACAAGCCTGGGAAAGCTTCATAAAATAAAATAGAGTTGTTATTTTGCCCTATACATGTGCCCACTGTATAGTTTAGGTGCCATATGTTAGGAAATGTAGGGGGGAAGGAGGGTACCCCCAAAAAAATTTACAATCTTTTTCAGCCTATCACCCTTAAAAAGCAAAAGACGCCAGCGTTTTTTGGGACTTAGAAAAAATTTCCCTATCTACTCTATTGCACTTCGCCTGGTCTGAGGTGGCGAAGGCAAGTCTGGTGCAAGAGGTAACGTTCAGTAAAATGCGCAAGTTAGTGAATTAGTGTAGTTACGTCCCTTCGGCATATCACAACTCACAAGCCTGGAGTAAGGGTGCGATGTAGCGCTAGAGTAGGTCCACTTTGCTAGCGAATTTACGCCAGCACCCGTTAGTGAATCGGCAAAGTACCGAAATGATGTCATGCTGGCGAATTTTCACTAGCGTTAGCCACTTCGTCCTTTAGTAAATCTGCCCCAAAGACTCACATATTCAAGGGCAATTCACCTTCATAAGCAAAACTGTAATAACATATAAAAACCAAACTTTCATAATCTACCAAATTTTGTAAAATGGACGTGGGGGTGTGGCCACTAAAATGGGCGTGGTGAAAATATTTTTCTTTCGGTTTCCAAAATGTTGGGAGGTGCAAGTGCACGAAACCTTTCCTTCTCCTTTAAATTTAGCAGCTCTCCGTTATAAATGATAAACTGGAATATGAATAGCAATAACAATACATTTGTAGCCTCACCTGTTTTTTGCTTTTAGATGGGGTCAGTGACCCCCATTTGAAAGCTGGAATGAGTCAGAAGAAAGAATTCCCAACTTCTAAAATAGAAAAATCAAAGCCAAATTGAAAACTGACTTAGAATTGGCCACCACCTCTGTATATGATATTCATTTTATAGAGCAGGGCTTTTAGTTCACTTTTAACGTCAACTTCGTTCACAGAAATAACTTTGACATTAAACAAGGTGGAAAATAATCCCAGCCTATTCCTACAGCGTCGGTTCCACGTGTTTGTTACTACTGGAGGCAGTAAATAACACAGCAAAGGCGGAAGTTCTCTATTAATGACACGGTGGAGGATGATTGTAACAGTGATTTATAGGCCCATAAAGCAGGACCACACCAGATCCTAAAATGGTTTCCGTATTAGCTGATAATACTCCCCCCTCTCCACACAACAGGACAGAGCAGATTACTACTACTCCATTCACAGCACTGCCCCTGTCACAAGGAAGGTTCCTCCTCCCTGTCTCTTTTAGCAACCAGCAAGCGGTTACCGTGGCAACCAAACTACCTCGTTCAGAGTTGGGGAAAGTTTGTGTTCTGCAGCAAAGTGAGAGCCAGGGGAGCAGCAGAACTTCAGCCCCTTTATTGGCTGCATTTAATTCCCTTGCAATTTAACAATTTAAAGTGTATTTGTGCAGAGAAAGAGGATCAATAGAGGGGAGCAGTGAGACTGACAGGGATAATTGCTGGGCAAGGGACAAACACAAACACACCTCTCAGCCTGTAACTTAGTTACCAAAGTTTGTCTCCAATCTGTCTCCAATATCAGAGGCATTTTTGTACAAATAAGAAGTGCTTGATGGGACAAAGGCTATGTCTGGGGACTAGAAATATTGCCTGTTTAAAGAGAAAAATCAAATCATAAGGGATACACTGCTATCTGCAATGGAATCTTCCCAGACTCCGAGACTCTTGAAGGTAATTGAATTTTCTTTTCTTTTCGCTCCTCGGTATCAATACCAGAGATTTGTAATGTTTATGGCCCTCACCTTATCATTTTGCTATTGTATTGCTTATGCTTCCTGTACACTTCCAGTGTCTGTCTGTACAGTATATATATATATATATATATATATATACCAAATCCAAAGGTGCACTCCGTTAACTTCGTGACAGCCTGGGTGCCAGCAAAAAGGTAATAGATATTTGCAAGAAGAGCGACACTCACAGGGGATTCTTTGCATATAAAAATGTGTTTATTCCACTCAATAAACACATTTTTATCTGCAAAGAAAACCCTGTGAGTGTAGCTCTTCTTGCAAATATATATATATATATATATATATATATATATATATATATACTACTGGATAGGTGCACACAGAAAGCACCTGTAGCTTATATAACAGACCAACCTCATTTTCTGCTGGATAATTAGTGACGAGCCCTAAGCTTAGCTTCTCAACAGCTGCTCAGAGCCCACTGAGAATGTAAGTGTCACAGACACTTTCCAAGATGATGACCCCCTGTGACAAGTTTGAAGTCTTGGATCACTTCAATATTGTGAATCAGTACTTTTTTTTGCACAATTAAAAAAACTTGCCAACATAATATTGTTATATCACCAATGTGTTCTGTAGTACTTTACAGAGATTATATATCATTCCCAGCAGTCCCTGCCCCAGTGGAGCTTACATTCTAAATCCCTTTAGAGGAAATCATACACATTAATTAAAAACTTTTTGCAGTTGAAACCTGTATCTGTCTTGCTGTCTATATTCTCTGCACTGATGAATCTGACTCCTGAAACAATGTTGCAGGAGCCAAATGAGTAACAGACCTGGAGGAGAACCAACCTCATCAACCAGCTTACATTCTAACTCCCTATCATGTAGGAGGAAACCATACACATTAATTGAAAACTTTTAACGGTTTTAAACTTATTCGTAAATGTAGTTGCTGTTGAATGCTGTATCTGTCTGTCTGTCTTAATTCTCTGCACTGGTGGCTCTGACTCCTAAAACAATGTTACATGAGCCAAATGATTAACAGACCTGGAGGAGAACCAACTTCATCAACCAGCTTACATTCTAACTCCCTATCATGTAAGAGGAAATTATACACATTAATTAAAAATGTTAAATGGTTTTAAACTTATTTGTAATCTGACTGGCTGGCTGCATTTTCTGCACTGGTGGTTCTGACTCCTGAAACAATGTTGCAGGAACCAAATGATTAACAGACCTAGAGGAGAACCAACTTCATCAACCGGGGGATAGAAACGGTTAAACATATACTGTTTCCAATTGCAATAACATTTGCAAATTTCTTTACTTGAACAAAAACAGGTTTCTGCCCGGATAATGGATCCCATGCCTGTATACAGCAAACACGATTTTTAATGTTCAGTTGAAAAGTGTTCAAATGCCTTTTTTCAGACCCAGAAAGACCCAGTATACGAAAAGTGTAAGCAATGATGCTGGCAGCAGCTGGGTTACCATTGACTGCACTGACCCCTTGTTCAACTCACAAAGCAATGCAATAAAGGGGAACATTGCCTCAGAACCTTGTGGGACTAAAGAATGTTCCTGACCTCAATTGAGATCATTGGCAGAATTATATCTGCTTAGGAATTCTCTCTTGTGTAAATTCAATTACTGCCTTTATGTTCCTTAAAGAGAGTGGCTTGTTACTGCAAGACATTTGTCATTATTTATTATAACATATAGCACAGCGAATACTTGTCTCCCAATTCAGAAACAGCTGGACAGCACTTATGAAACAGATGCCTCCACCTGAAAAAAAAAAAACTGTTATCTCCCTTTGCTCACATGAAATGAACTCAAAGCTGGATACCACAAACATTGGTTCTATCACTTTTTTGGGCCTTTTATTGTTGATCTTAGTTTCTGTAGGTGCAGAGCCATGCTTCTCTAGGGACACAAAAGCAGGCCCTGATTTGTGGTGAGGCCCAGGCCTATGGCAGCAAGATTTTAGGGGCAGCATGCTGCTTAGCACTAGAGATTCGTACTCCTGTACATGTTATCCCCAGTGCTCTGACGCATGCACACGCTAGCGCACATGTGGGTTTTAGGACGGGTCGGAGGGATCAAAGGGGTTGTTCACCTTCCAAACACTTTTTTTCAGTTCAGTTGTTTTCAGATTGTTCCCTAGAAATAAAGATTTTTTTCTATCACTTCCCACTTTTTTTAGTTTTTATTGTTTTTCCAAAATCTAAGTTTAAAGTTTAATGTTCCTGTCTCTGGTGTTTGAGTCTGGCAGCTCAGTAGTTCAGGTGCGGACTCTGAACTGTTAAAATTTTGCAACATTTGGGGGCACATTTACTAAGCTTGAGTGAAGGATTCGAATTAAAAAAGCTTCGAATTTCAAAGTTTTTTTTTGGGTACTTTGACCATCGAATAGGCTACCACGACCTTCGACTACGACTTCGACTTTGATTTGAACGATTCGAACTAAAAATCGTTCGACTATTCGACCATTCGATAGTCAAAGTACTGTCTCTTTAAAATAAAAATTTCGACTACATACTTCGGTAGTTTAAACCTACCGAGCTACAATGTAAGCCTATGGGGACCTTCCCCATTACTTTTCTATGGGTTTTTTGATAGAAGGAAAATCCTTCAATCGATGGATTAAAATCCTTTGAATCGTTCGATTCAAAGGATTTCATTGTTCGATCGAACGATTTTTCCTTCGATTGATCGATCGTAGTATTTGAGGTAAATCCTTCTACTTCGATTTTCGAAGGGTTTTACTTCGGGGGTTGAATTTGAGGGTTAATTAACCCTAGATATTCGACCCTTAGTAAATGTACCCCTTAGTTTACATTTCTCTATGTTTCAATTTTGATCAGTTTACAGGGTCGGCGACGCCCCTCCCAGAGCTGCTTTAGAAGGTGAAAAATGACACTTTACATTTCAATATTAGAGAAACGGAAACACATAGAAAATAGAAAGTAATTGGAAAAAGTCGTTATTTCTGGTGATCTATCTGAAAACAACTAGTTGTTTGAAGGTGAACAACCCATTTAACCTATTAACAAAGGTCTAATCTGGCATTAGTTTCCATGCTAATCTGCCATAATGCCACTTTGTCACAGACTGGAAAAAAGACTTGTAGCTGGCTAAAGATCCTCATCCTTAGCAGGGACTAAAACTTCCATAGCACTTTAATCCCTACAGTTGTAAATCCAAACATTGATGCCTGGTTGCAGAGAGGAAAAGCTTAAACAAATGTAAGTACAACACAAATCCAGATTTTACTACAGGTATGGGATCCGTTAACCAGAGACAGGTTATCCAGAAAGCTCTGAAATACGGAAAGGCCATCTCCCATAGGCCAAATTATAATCAAATAATCCAAATTTTCTTTTTCTCTTTAATAATAAAACAGCGCATTGTACTTGATCCCATATTCCATTTGCATATGCAAATTAGAGGTGGGAAGTGGAAAAATTTTTTACTTGTTTTCTGACAAAAAGACATGCAATTTCCTTCCCTGCCCTTAATTTGCATATGCAAATTAAGATTCGGATTTGGTTCGGCCAGGCAGGAGTATTCGGCCAAATCCTACTGAAAAAGGCAGAATCCTGGCTGAATCCCGAAGCGAATCCTGGATTCGGTGCATCCCTACCCTTTACCAGTGCTGGGCAACCTAGGCAACCCAGCCGACTATGTTGCTTAGAAGAGCACAATCGCAGAGACAGCACGTGTGCGCATGCGCTGAGGAAGCGCTAATGCACATGCATCGAGGAAACGCTAGTTCGCATTCGGCGAGGAATCGATAGTGCGGAAAGCACACACGCTTGCAGTAGAAACACCTGCCACAGCTTCTGGACACAACGGTCCAAACTAGGGGAAGCGTCAGAAGAGGTACATGCCTGGTGCCCCTCTACCTTTGTGCCCTAGGCACGTGCCTCTTCTGCCTACCCCTAGTTGCGGCCCTGCCCATTACGATGTTCTTCTTATAATTTTCATGTTTGCTAAGCAGCACAGGGATTATTTTCTTTATTCAGCCATAAAACAGACAAAGGAGCTTCCGAGGTCGAATTTCAAATTCATGTGAGTTTTTTAAACTCTAATAAATTCGAATATACTCGAAATCGATTGGGGGGTTATTTAATAAAACAATTTAATAACTCACACGAATTTTACCGACTCGAAAACTCGAATCGAATTTGAATCTAATTCAACTAAACTGGATTCAAGTTTTTTCTCTGAAAAAAACTCGAATGTCAGGAACGCTAGTTCAAATTGGTCCCTGGACCTCTCCCATTGACTTATATGTGAACTTGGCAGGTTTTAGGTTGTGAATAGTCGAATTTGAATTTTTAAAGGGCCAGAGTTTGATAAATCTTGAAATTCGAATTGATTTTGGATAATTCACTTTTCAAATGTGAGAGTTTTGACCATAAAAAAAATCGGAAATTTGATTTTGAATTTGAATTTTTAATTCGACCATTATTAAATCTGCCCCTAAGTGTATTAATACATTATGTGATGTTGATCATCTGTTTGATAAGCAAATCTTGTTCAGACGTCAAGAGGAACTGCAACTTTTTTTCACTTACACATGTGACAAGAGGAGATGGAGAAGTTGGTAAATGGATTTTCTGTTGAGACTGACTGTTCAAGGAACTGTTCAGTGTTAAAAAGAAAATTGGCGAAATATGAAATGTTTTCAATATAGTTAGTAGGCCAAAAATGTAATGTATAAAGGCTGGAGTGAACGGATGTCTAACGTATTAGCTAGAACACTACTTCCTCATTTGCAGCTTTCTGATTGGTTACCAGTCAGTCATGGGTCTTAGTGATGTCATCAGTTATAAACTGAGCTTAACGATGTCATTTTTGTCAAATGACTTATTAAAACTTGTGTATTATAATAAATAAACTACCCCTTGTTGGAAAATATGAGGATAGGCCTTGTGCTGTATTCTAGCATGACTGTAAAATCTTATAAAAGGTCATAAATCACAATAGCAATATTGCTAAGTGCAAATAATCATCAATAGAGGCACAAAGGTGGCAGTAAGTGGTTACAAAAATCAATGAGGTATGTGTGTTAGTTCATTTGGCAGACTTACTAAAATATCCTAAAAGTTTGTATCATTTTGTTTTGGTCATGGTTGGACAGCTGAGCTTAATATCTCTAGTGCTCAAGTGGTAATCCTTAAAGGTGCTGTTCACCTTTGTATTAACTTTTAGTATAATGTAGAGACTTATATACTGAGACATTTTGCATTTATTGTTTCTGGTTTTTCAGTTATTTAGCCTTTTATTCAGCAGCTTTGCAGTTTGCAGTATTGGCAATCTGGTTGTCAGGGTTCAAATTACCCTAGCAACCATGCATTGATTTGAATAATAGACTAGGATATGAATAGGAGGGCCTGAATAGAAAGATGAGTAATAAAAATACCACTAATAATATATTTGTAGCCTCACAGAACATTTGTTTTTATATGGGGTTAGTGACGCCCATTTAAAAGCTGGCAAGAGTCAAGGAGACAATTAATAAAAAAAGATAAAAATAATGAAGACCAATTGAAAAGGAAAAGAATTGGCCATTCTATAATATGCTAAAAGTTAACTTGAAGGTGAACCAGCCCTTCAAACCCAATAATGATTCCGTAGAAGATTCTGCATTGATCTCTGGAGATGGTCTGGTTGTAGGCCTGAAGATACTTTCCACTGGACAAGTTTGGTGCTACTGTGTTACCAAGTGGTGATGGAAATGTTTTAGTAAGGCATGGATAACCCACAACTACTTGAGGTTTTCAATAAAGAAAAGTCATGCCTGTAGTTATAGTGTGCTATCTGCTTATGAATTATTGGATGTCTCGCCTTGAGAGATTGATGTCTTTGTTAGATTTGTTAGATCGCGGAATTACCAGATGGTTATGAAGGCAGGGGTTGAGTCTAGAGTGGAATCATCAGAAGTAGGGGCATGATAAGCTTCATAATTAATAGAGCTCTATGAAATATAGAACACTTTGTGCTCCATTAAAGAAGAACTAAACCCCCTTGCTAATAAAAACCCCTGCCGTCCATAGTTCCCCCTCCCTACGCCCCCCGCATAGGTGTTAACACCTGTATATGCCCCTAAGCCTGTAATTACCCCTTGTTGAATAGACAGCACAGCGGAGCTCTTCAGTGCTTCAGTTATCTTAAGTTAAAGGAAAACTATACACCCCAAACAATGTAGGTCTCTATTAAAAGATATTGAGTAAAACAGCTCATGTGTAAAACCCTGCTTCATGTAAACAAACCATTATCATAATAATATACTTTTTTATTAGTATGTGCCATTGGGTAATCATAAATAGAAAATTGCTAGTGATGGGCGAATTTGCGCCGTTTCGCTTCGCCGAAAAATTCGCGAATTTCGCGCGAAATTCGCGAAACGGCGAAAAATTCGTGAAACGGTGCCGGCGTCTCGTTTTCGATGCCGGCGTCCGTTTTTGACGCTGGCGCCCGTTTTTCGACGCCGGCGACCGTTTTTGACGCCGGCGCCCGTTTTTGACGCCGGCGTCCATTTTTTCGAAAAAAATTTTTTTGACGCCGGCGAATTTTTGACGCGAATTTTCGCGGGAGTTTCGCGAATTTATTCGCTGGCGGCGAATCGCGCAAATTCGCCGCGAATTCGCGCCTGGCGAATAAATTCGCCCATGACTAAAAATTGCCATTTTAAAAAATAAGGGCCGCCCCCTGAGATCGTAAGATTCACTGTGCAAACATACAAACCACATGTAAGGTCACATGAGCCAATTAACAGACAGAGTTCTGCCTTTTGCTTCCTCACTTCTTCCTGTTACAGTTAGTGTTGTAGTATTTCTGGTCAGGTGATCTCTGAGGCAGCACAGATAGAGTCACGAAATGGTGGTTCAAGGCAAAGAGATGTAAAAGGGCAATATTTATGTAAATATATATTCCAGTTTGGTAAGATTCTTTAATATGTCATTCAGTTTGATATAGACTATCTGTTGCTTAAGTATTCATTTTGGGGGTATAGTTTTCCTTTAAGTAAGCACCGTATCGGCGCATGCACAGTTGGAGCAGTTTTCCACATGGGCTGAAAGTGACGAAAATTACCATAGTTCCAGAAGAAGACCCGAAGATTATCGAAGCGCCGGAAGATGTCGCCCACGAGCTCTCCTGGGCTGACTCTGCAACGAGGGGTGATTACAGGCTTAGGGGCATTTAAAGATGTTAACACCTGTGAGGGGGGGAGCAGGAAGGGGGGACTATGGAGGGTAGGGGGTAGGGTTTTTATAAGCATGGGGTTTAGATCTCTTTTAAGAGTATAAATTCAATTTCTGTTTCTCTCAGTGGGAAGTCAGACCACAGGTGCACGTCACAGATATAATAGCTGGAAGCCAGCACCGATCTCTTGAAGCCCATTAGAACTGCACTATACTTACTTCAAAGAAGAGGCCTGTGATAAGGGTTGAAAGCGTCAATTCATAATTCTCTAAAGTGACTCCTACTGAGTTTATTTTCTGTTTCCATCAGATCATAAATAAGGGCCAATTCCCCTTTGTCATATCTTCCATATTAGCAGACAAGTAGTATCTAATTGATTCAGACTCAGAAAATGAGCTCAGTGGGAGTCAGTCAAACAAAGAGAATAATGCTCTCTGTAGTAAAATGTAGCTATTTGCTCTGTTTATAGATCAACTTAACCAATTGGTAAAATAGAATAGGCTAACCAAAGAATATCACTTTATTTTTAAAATTTGGATTTTGGCACAATAAAATACTGGACATATTTTAATGCAGAGTTTCTTAACCTTCTTGGATGGGAGCTTGCATACATATAGAAGGTTTGTATTCAGGCTAGTACCAGAAAAAAAAAATTTTTTAAACCTTGAAAAAGTTTTTTCTTTTAATTATTGTTGACATTGGTGATTAAACATCATGGGGCACATTTACTTAGCTCGAGTGAAGGAATAAAATAAAAAATACTTCGAATTTTCGAAGTATTTTTTTGGCTACTTCGACCATCGAATCGGCTACTTCGACTACGACTTCGAATCGAACGATTCGAACTAAAAATCGTTCCACTATTCGACCATTCGATAGTCGAAGTACTGTCTCTTTAAAAAAAACTTCAACCACCTATTTCACCACCTAAAACCTACCGAGCATCAATGCTAGCCTATGGGGAAGGTCCCCTTGGCTTTCTAGCCAATTTCTGATTGAAGGAAAATCGTTCGATCGATGGATTAAAATCCTTCGAACCGTTCGTTTCGAAGGATTTAATCATTCGATCGAATGATTATTCCTTCGATCGAAGGAATAGCGCTAAATCCTTCGACTTCGATATTCGAAGTTGAAAGATTTAACTTCGACGGTCGAATATCAAGGGTTAATTAACCCTCGATATTCGACCCTAAGTAAATGTGCCCCGATGTCTTCGGTCCTGTCCAAGTTATTTAAATTAACTAACAGCATAAAAATAATTTCAATTATTTTATAAGCAGAAATCAGTGCAGAAATGTGTTCAAACATTTAATTTTGAAAACAATCGACTTGTCTTTTTTCTACAATGCAGCAGGTCATTGCAAAGCTAATGGGTGAAGTGAAGTTTCACTGGCCATTCCCCAAGATGGATGCAGCTGTGCATGCCCGAATATATTTTATATCTTTGTTTGTAATTGCTACTAAAAGCAGTATGTAGCTATCTCTTTCTATTCTGTGCATTGCTGGTTCTGACTCTTGAAATAAGCCAGCTGATAAAAGACCTGTAAAAAAACATGCCAAGCATTGTGAGAATTGAAGTTTAGGCTGGAATAGAACTGTCTTCTGATAGCTTGAGGATTTATTTTGTTGCCGTTGTGTACCATTAAACTAATGAGCAAGAGAAGTCAGAGTGATACCTGGCATAAACATTCACTAAATTGCATAAAAACCTACAGAACTTAAATAAAAGGAATAAACAAAAGTTTTATAACAAAGTTTCCTAGTGTCAAGTCAGCGTTGTGGTTTTTCTGACTTCCCTTTAAAGAAACAGACATTCTGTTCATTTAAATAGTAGCTTATTAAACCACATTGCACAGTGAACACCAATTATTAAACCATCACATAGTAATACAGTAGCCATGGCAACTGATCTTTTTATTCTTTCTAAATATTATCTCTTACGCATAGTAATTATCTAGCCTGAAAAAATGTAATATTTACTGAAAGAAAGTACCATTTGAGTTTTACGGAATCTGTCAGAAATGATGGGAAAAAAAACATTATTTTTTAATATGTCGGATCATTTGGAGGCACTTTCATGCAATATTTGGTGTTGTTTTTTGTTCACAAGGACACATTTGTTTATGAAACATTGCATTTGTTGTTTTCTGTGGATTAATGGTATCAGATGGGTAAAAAAAGAAAAATATAAACAGTTATTATTACCAGAAATGATCAGTCTCTTTCCCAGCTGCTCATCCAGGAACCTGATGTTAGTTACATAGGGACAATACAAAATTTTTTAGTATTACATGAAAATGTCCTAGTTTCTGTCTTTCACCTTTCATTATGAATTATGCCTCTTTCCAGCTTGTAGTTTAAAATGCTATTTGGTTGTTAGGAGTCACCAACCCTGACCTGCTCCTGTTCATCTTCGCTGACACCCCGACAGTATTGCTAAAGTGAATTAGGCCCTAAAACCATATAGCTGCTGAAATTCAAACTAAAGAATTGTTGAACAAAGGGCAAAATAATCAAAGTTTACCTTTAAAGAGAATGACTAAGTGTTGTGAGAACACGAAATGCATAAGGCTGTAATCCATACTTGTACTTCTAATAAAGACCATTTTTAATACAACTGCCTGGAGGGTTGCTCTTTGAGTGCCTACCATACAAACAACACGGTGAAACCCAAAAAATCATTTTGTGCCTAATAACAGAAAAAACTATTATAAGCAACATTGCAATATAAGTTCATTATAAATACTCTCTTTTTTTTTTTTATATTATTTTTTTATATTATTTATATATGTATTGCTATTGAAAGCAGTTTTTCGCTGTCCCTTTCTATTTTCTTAACCAGTATTTTTAATAGCAACTGTTTATACAAATAACTTTAAAAGTACCGAATATGTTTAATGAATGTATATTGGAAAGTTGCTTAGAATTCTATTTTCTTTGGCAAATTTTTATTTTGGGGTTGACTTGCCCTTTAAATTACTGTTTAGTATTATGTAGAGAGCAATATTCTGAACTAATTTTCAATTCTATATGGGTTTATGGGATCTGTTATCCCGAAACCCATTATCCGGAAAGTTCCAAATTACGGAAAGCCCATCTCCCATACATAGAGGGCGATTCACTATGGGTCGAATATCGAGGGTTAATTAACCCTCGATATTCGACTGTGAACTAAAATCGTTCGACTTCGAATATCGAAGTCAAACGATTTTGCGCAAATCCTGCGATCGATCGATCGATTAAATCCTTCGAATCGAACGATTCGAAGGATTTTAATCCAACGATCGAAGGAAAATCCTTCGATCAAAAAATCACAGGCAAGCCTATTGGGACCTTCCCCATAGGCTAACATTGACTTCGGTAGCTTTTAGCTGCCGAAGTAGGGGGTCGAAGTTTTTCTTAAAGGGACAGTACTTCGACTATCGAATGGTCGAATAGTCGAACGATTTTTAGTTCGAATCGTTCGATTCGAAGTCGAAGGTCGTAGTCGAAGGTCGAAGTAGCCCATTCGATGGTCGAAGTAGCCCAAAAAAACTTCGAAATTCGAAGTTTTTTTTATTCTAACCCTTCACCCGAATTTAGTGAATCGGCCCCATAGACTCTATTTTATCCAAATAATCCAGTTTTTTAAAAAAAATGAATTCCTTTTTCTCTGTAATAATAAAACAGTAGCTTGTACTTGATCAAAACTAAGATATACAGTAATTAATCCTTATTGTAAGCAAAACCAGCCTATTGGGTTTATTTAATGTTTATATAATTTTCTAATAGACTTAAGGTATGCAGATCCAAATTACGGAAAGATCCTTTATATGGAAAACCGTAGGTCCTGAGCATTCTGGATAATAGGTCCCATACCTGTACTAAGTTAAAAAAATTCAAAATGTTAAACATGAAGACCAATTGCAAATTATTTCAAAATACCATTCTCTATATAACGCTAGAAATGGATTTAAAGATTAAGGTTAAGATTATTTATCAAGGTCTGAATTTATCTTGATATTGGCTGCTACAAACTCCGATCTAACCCGCTTGGGTTTTTAATGCTTATTTATTATTACATTTTCCAGAAAATTACACCCAAAAGCTCAGAAAACTTCGACTGTTCCCATTGACTTTTATGCAACCTCGACAGGTTTGAGATGCTGTGTTCTTATATTCAGGCTTTTTAAATTAGATTTTTTTTAAACACAAAGAATCACGAATTTAGTTAATAACCCCCTAACTGTGCCATTAAATGTTACTTCTGGCAACCCAGGAAACTTTGAATTTGATGTGCCATAATTCTTTACTCGTCTCACCATGTAAGATGCCAAGGGTATTAATGATCACTTGAATGACTTAAATTATTTAATTAATTTCTAGCAACTAGCCTGACACGACTCAAAATACTCCATGCTTACCCTAATCACTCTGGAGAAAAGGTTCATGTTTCCCTATACCTACATGTGGGCTTACAAGGTCTAATAACAGAGAAGTAAATTCTTTGCATAACTGTGTGCCCTTTACTAACTGCCACAAAATCTTGCACAGATTTCCAGGTGTCAGGTGATCTCTGAGGCAGTACAGAGAATATCATAAAATAGGGATTCAATGGAAGTTCTTAAAGGGCAATATTTACTGCTCTCTAAATTCCAGTTTGATAAGATTCTTTAATAGGCCTCTTAATATGACATAGACTACTGTATCTGTTGGTTAAAGGAAAACTATACCCCTGAACAATATAGGTCTCTATAAAAATATATTGCATAAAATAGCATACCTCCCAACATTTTGGAAATAAAAAGAGGGACAAAAAAGTTGGCATGCATAGCACCGCAAAAATTTTTTAACAACGCACATTTTTGTGGCCACACCCCCTAATTACCATGTTCATTTTACAAAATTTGAGTATGAAGAGTATGCAGAGTATGAAAGTTTGAACACATTTCTGTGTTTTTTTCCCCAGTTATTACAGTTTTGCCAATGAAGGTGAATTACCCTTTAAGCTGTGAGTCACAGCTTCCCCAAGAGACCTGTTATCTTATATTGTTACAATTACTTGTTTGCTTATCTGAAATTGTTACAAAAGTTTCCAAGTGCACATGGTGGCTGTTCCGGGCTCTCTGCCAAAAGCCAATTAAGTTAGAAACATTGTTTCTTTTTCTGCCTGTTCAGTGCAGAGAAAATCGGGATTTTCCAGTACAAATGAGGGACTGCAGGTTGAGCTGTCAAAAGAGGGACTGTCCCTCTAAAAACGGGACAGTTGGGAGGTATGAAATAGCTTAAACAGATTTAAAACCCTGCTTCATGTACAGTAAATTAACCATTTTTATAATAATATACTTTTTTAGTAATATGTGCTATTGGGTAATTATAAATAGAAAATTGCCATTTAAAAAAAAAAAAAAAAAACGAGGGCCGCCCCCTGGGATCCTACAAATCATACATGTTAGGTCACATGAGACAATTAACTGACCGTGTTCTGTATTTTGCTTCCCCCACTTCTTCCTGTTACAGTTAGAGCTGCAGTATTTCTGGTCAGGTGATCCCTGAGGCAGCACACAGACCATCACAAAATGGTGGATCAAGGGAAAAAATTTAAACATTTTTTCCAGTTTGGTAATATTCTTTAATATGCAATTTAATTTGATATAAATCTGTTGCTTTAGTGTTAATTTTGGGGGTTTTATAGTTTTTCTTTAAGGATTCATTCTGGGTAGTTTTACTTTAAGGGGACTTTTACAATATATATCAGTGAAAAATTAAAGCACAGATATTGACATTTACTTTCTAGTCTCTATTCTTTCTCATTTTCTACATTGCATTAATTTTCCTACATCAGGCATGAGCTCTGTAAATCAGGTTGTCAACTTTCTTTACTGTTAGACTGATGCCACAGGGGCCGATCTAGAGAATCAACCCCTATGCTGGCATTAAACTTCTTTATTATCCCGCAACCATTTCATTGGACCAGGTGTAGGCATACATGCAAACTTTCATGTTTCTGCATCATAATCCATCACTTGTGCCTGTACATTGCAGTTAAATTTGTAATAACAACCCAAGCCCTAGCTGATGATTTACTGGCTAGACTGGTGAATTACCAGGATGGCATACCTCCCAACTGTCATTTTTTGAGCAGGACAGTCACCCTTTTGACAGCTCAACCCACAGTCCCGGATCTGTACTGATAAATCCTGAGTTTCTCTTTGATCTGCTGTACTGAACAGCCAGAAAAAGATACAAAGTTTCTAACTTAATTAGCTCTTGGCAGAGAGCCCGGAATGGATACTTAAAATACTTTTGTAACAGTTTTAGATAAGATAAGAAGTTAGACTTACAGCTTACAGGGCAATTTACCTTCATTAGCAAAACTGTAATAACACATAAAAACCACAGATATGTGTTCAAACTTTAATAACCTGCCAAATTTTGTAAAATAAACAAGGGATTTAGGGGGTGTGGCCACAAAAATTGGCATGGTCAAAAAAATGTTGCAGCTATACGCGCAACAAATCTTTTTGTCCCTCTTTCTGTTTCAAAAATGTTGGTAGGTATGGGGTGGCAACCCAATGTGCAGGGATGATTCCCTGGTCAAATGTGACTTGACCATAAAAAAAAATCAAAAATTCAAATTTTAAATTCGAACCTAAGGGGCAGGTTTAATACAGGGTGAATTGTCGCCAGTGACTGATTTGCACACATTGCACCACTTTGCCAGGCGCAAATTCTCTACCACTATGCTAATTCACTAATATGCGAAGGGCACCGAACGCTGGCAACATTACTTCGGCATTGCGAGCATTTCATAGCGTTCGTTCGTTCGCCTAGCGAAAATTCTCTAGTGATCTTGCGCCTAGGTCAATTTGCATATGGCGGGTAATTTAATGTTGTATGGAGGTCTTTATTATAAACTTTTTCTTATAAATGTCCAGGGAACCTTAATAAAGACATGAGAGTTAATATAATGCCCTACATATGATCCCACTTAATATTCCATTTATTATAAAATGTCTGGAAAAAAACAGTTACCCCAAAAAAAGTCAGGACTTTTGCAGGCAATTCCACATTGGAAAAGGAAAAGTCGCCAGCGTTTTGTAACTTTAATGCATTTTCGGCACACGGGATATGATGTAAGTGACAGAAGATTGAGGAAGATCTAGCTTCTTTTTAGCACTTCGCCTGGTCTGAGGTGGCAAAGTCAACTTTGGCGAAATAGGTAACGTTCAGTAAAATCTACACTTTACTTGACGGGCACGTTCGCCCGAGCAAAAATACGCCTGGTGATAGGGTCCGAAACTGCGATAACAACGGTCTGGTTCGCTAGCGAATTGGCACTTGCGCCTGTTAGTGAATTGTAGATGAATTGTTAGGAAGCCTATGGGGACCTTCCCCATAGGCTAACATTGGCCTCGGTAGGTTTTAAGTGGTGAACTAGGGGGTCGAAGTATTTTTTAAAGAGATAGTACTTCGTCTATCAAATAGTCGAACGATTTTTAGTTCGAATCGTTCGAATCGAAGTTGAAGGTCGAAGTCAAAGGTTGAAGTAGCCCATTCGATGGTCGAAGTAGCCAAAAAAAAATTCAAAGTTTTTTTCCTCTATTCATTCACTCGAGCTAAGTAAATGGGCCCCTTAATGTATATGTACATATAAGTACTGAATAGTAGTACACATCTCTTTATTTAACTCTGTTTACATACAAATCTTAATACGTCCATTTATATTTACAAGCCTTGTTTACATATGCCACATGCTGAGAAATCTCTGTAATGCATTGCAATGTGGTATAATTACAGTAATTCACTGCATACTGATACATACATTTTCACATTTTTAGCTGAAAGCGGACTCTTTGTACAACATGAGTCATTCCAGAGGACTTCCAGGTTTACCTCCATTACCAACAACATCTACAAATGAGCCATCAGAATTATATCAGGTATGCTAAGTGTAAAGGTATATTCTTCAATTTTTACCAATTACCACGAGCAATATGGGGAAAATCATGGTTATCATTGACAGAACAATAGTAACCAATCAACAGGTAGCATTTACTTGTCAGTACTAGTGATGAGCGCAATTTTTCACAAAAAGATGCCGATAGACTCCAATGGGTGTCGCGCATCAAAAATAATTTGTTGCCCATGGACTTCAATGCATTTAGCAAAGTTTTCCCAGTTTTGCGAATTTTCGGAGAGGGAAAATGGGTCAGATTTGGCCTTCACTAGTCAGTACACATCTTATTAGTTGCTATGGGTTACTAGACAGGACAAAGTTTCCACTTTTTATTTGTTTTACTATTTTGATTTATGCATGACTGAATATTTAAACAAGGGTTAGTTTTAATGGGGCAGAAGTTTGCTATCAATAATTTGAAAAATTTATAAACATAAAAATCTGTGTATAAAAATTCAGAGATGGTGCATTCTCACACTGAATTACATGATTGCACAGAAATCAGCTCACAATGGATTACTTTATTGTACAGCAATCAATTACAATAAAGTAATTCCATTTGGGTTTATTTCTTAATTAAGTCAATTTTTTAGTAGTCTTAGGGGCAGATTTATCAAGGGTCGAATTTCGAATTAAAAAAAACATTGAATTTCAAATTAAAAAAGACCAACCAAAATGTATTAAATAAAATTTATGTTTTTTTTCCGGGTGAATAGGCCATTTTCGTTGAATTCACATTGTACGAATCAAAGTAACAGCGCAATCGATCGAATTCGATTTAAAGTTTTTACAAAAAAAAACCTATGAAGTCCAAAAATTGACTCCAAATAGGTTGTAGGAGGTCCCCCATAGGCTAAAACAGCAATTCAGCAGGTTTTAAATGGCGGATGGCAAAAGTCGAATTTTTAAAGAGACAGTACATGATAAATTTTCAAAATTCTAATTTTCTAATTTTATTCAAATAGAATTTGGACTATTCCCCAGTTGAAGTACAGAAAAATTAGCTCGAAATTCTAATTTTTTTAATCTGAATTTTCACTTCGACCTTTGATAAATCTGCCCCTTAAAGTATGGAGATCCAAATGACAGAAACATCCCTTATCCAGAAAACCCCAGGCCCCAAGCATTCCGTATAACAGGTCCTATATCCTTATATTTTATAGGGGTACATTATTTTTTATAGTACAGGTATGAGACCTGTTATTTGGAAACACCTTATCCAGAAAGTTCCAAATTATGGAAAGGTCTTCTCCCATAGACTCCATTTTATCCAAATAATCCAGATTTTTAAAAATGATTTCCTTTTTCTCTGTAATAATAAAACAGTAGCTTGTACTTGATCCCAACTAAGATATAATTAATCCTTATTGGAAGCAAAACCAGCCCATTGGGTTTATTTAAAGTTTACATGTTTTTCTAAAAGACTTAAGGTATGAAGATCCAAATTACAGAGAGACCCGTTATCCTGAAAATCCCAGGTCCTGAGCATTCTGGATAACAGGTCTTATACCTGTACAGAAATATTATTAAGTCATGTGACAGGAATGACTTCACTAAGCACTGTTTATATGATATCATTTACAAGGAATTCATAACTCTATGATAAATATTTGATGCAATATTGATTGTGTGTTTTTAGGCCCACTATTTTCTATTTGCTAGCTTAATGCCTCACTTAGCCCATCAGCTTCAGCTTGAACGAACTCTACTATTTTGACAGAAATCCCCACAGCAAGTGCTGATGGCAGTGTAAAAGGCCAGTGGATAGTTGATTCTTAGAATTATATCTCAACAGTTCTGAGTAATGTCATGGCTTCTATTTTCCAGATGTGAGAAAGAGACCATTTTGTCCCATTGCATTTTGTCAGTCTAGAAAGATAGATAAATATAATTTATGTCTTTAGGAATAGACTTGCTCCAGAAATAAAAGTGTCATATCCTACTTAATCCCTTTTGCTGAATAAATTCATTTTAGCAAGGAAGAATAGACAAAAGGCTACATCTAAGTGAGGATTGTATATAATGGAAAACAGATCTAGGGGCAGGATTTAAAAGTTTTGCAAAATATTCTATGGCCAAGTAACCCTTGGTATAAAGTACATGACATTATTATAAACCTCTATTATAGGCTTTACTTATTAATTAATACAGTGCATTATCATCACAGAAATCATCCATTGCAATGAGCTAATCACTGTACCTAGATTTATGTGTATTTACATGCCATAGGATGGTGTTCAAGTGACACATGCCTTTTTAAAATATGCCCCATAATGTAGGCTTAAAGTGGACCTGTCACCCAGACACAAAAAGCTGTATAATACAAGTCCTTTTCAACTTAAACATGTGTAGGGATGTGAAAATCTTAGACACCCTTACACATTACAGACAGGCACACCCCTAGTAATATGGACACCTCAGTGGGTCCTTATGGGGACCTTGTGCTTATGTCAGCCCTGCAGTTCTCACAGTGGATGCTAGATGGCACTGTGGTATAATATAAAAGGGCTTGAAAGCCATGAGGTAGAGGATATTGCTGCTGAACCTTTCCTCTGTTAGGCCACAGAGGTTAGGGGTGGTGGAACTCAGCCTGAGTATAGTTAATCGATAGTTATACCCTTTAATAGATCACTCTAGGAGTGATAGGGTATGTAGTTGAGCAGCTCAAAGCTCCGCCGAGGAGATTAGAGGGATTAAGATCCCGGGTATTACTGACCCCGTAGTAGGGCCTAAGTGTTAAACTCAGGGAAGTAAGAGTTTCTGAGTTACATTTAAGGTAATCCTGAAGATTGGGGAAATACCTTCCAACAAGCTGCATTGTTCTCTACTTGTACTCCTTACTCTTCAGAGAGTTGTTCTATATTCATACAGTGAGTATATTGTGTTACCTTGATTGATCTCTGTTTTACTCTATGTTTCATGCTCCATGGTGAACTCTGGTTTTGGTTAATAAACTCCGTTTATTGTTTAAGCAAATAAAACTACTGGCCTCAGCCCACAAAGGAAAGTAGCTAAAACTGCCCTCACATAAGCAGTTTACTATAGCGCTACACATGTAATCCAATTTCTATTTTTTGTTAAAGCATTCATAGCTGTTGTATGCTCATTTAAAAATCTCAGCTGTCAATCAAATATTGTCTGCCACTCCTCTATGCCCTGGGCATAGAGGCGGGGCATATAGTCAACTACAAGAGGTCCTCTGCACTCAACCCATTATCAGTATATTTAAGACAGTGACATTTTGTGCATACTGCTACTAAAAAATGCCTTACCCTTTAAACAACACAGGGATTGTTTGTCCATATATTGCAATATATTTAAGCTGGCCAACTACGTCAAAGTCATCCCAAATCTGGCCAGTCCTACGCTTAATTTTCATCTGATTCATTAAAAATTCAATTGCTTAATTATACATTTTACAAAGGGACTAAGTTTTACCTGCAACTTACTAGCTGCTTTCAAAGTAAACCTCCATACTCCATACTTGGCTGCCCTTTTATTAGACACCAGTGGGATCACCTAACTATAGTTGGGAAGGGTGGGAGCTACAACATGGAGCTGGTCACTGCTCCTGTATAACTATAACAAACAAGGGAAAGTTGTGCTCACCATTATTTTTTAAAACCATTAGGCGGGGGTGCAATGAGGGTGTGACCACAAAATACATATAGTCAACTACAAGAGGTCCTCTGCACTCAACCCATTATCAATATATTTAAGACAGCGACATTTTGTGCATACTGCTACTAAAAAATGCCTTACCCTTTAAACAACACAGGGATTGTTTGTCCATATATTGCAATATATTTAAGCTGGCCAACTACGTCAAAGTCATCCCATAGAGGCGGGGCAGACAATTACTTTCACTTTCCATTCAGAACTTCCTAGAGGTCACTGCTCTCCCCACATTCACCCGTTCTCTTCACCATTTAATTGTGTATCCAGGGCATGGGGATGGACATCAGGTCCTCCATTCTGGTGCACAAACAAGATTCTGAGATGATACAAGGCTTGTCTTAATAACAGTGTCCACAAAATGGCTCCTGCCTGCCTGCTTTAATTATGAATTCCCAGACTGAAGGAAACAAGATTCAAATAATTTTTGAAGAGTTTAAGTTTAAGAAGAGCTTTAAGGGGATATAAACTCAGAACCACATAATAATAAAAAAAGCCAGATACTGCTTTCAATGTCAGTTATATTTGCAAACAGCTTTAACAACACTAAAAATTTGTAATTAACGTGTATTGTAAAATTGAAAAGATAACCATTTATATAGTTAAGCAAACTTTTATTTTTGAGTTAACACCCACTTTATAGGAGAACTAAAGCTTAACTAAGGAAATATGTCAGAGATGTAATTCATTACGTTTTGGGCTTCTATACAACCCAAGGCAACCACAGCCCTTTAGCAATAAAGACCTGTGCCTCCAAACATCTTCTAATAGCTCCTTATCTTTTCTGCTGATACATTGCACATTGCTGTCAGTTACTGAGCTAAAGCACAGAAGCACAAGATACTGAATATATAGAATATTAATGTCACAATAGTAAGGTTATTAGTAAATAATTCACATTATTGGTACATGGCTCAGAAACCAGCACAATTAGCATCATGGTTTAATAATCAGCCCTGTTGCATCAGTTTATATGATAGTCAAATCTGCAGTGACCCCTAAGCTTAGCTTCTCAACAGCTGCTCAAAGCATACTGAGCATGTGCAAGTCGCAGACACTACAAATTCCAAGATGGGAAACTCCTGTGACAACTGTGAAGGTCTGAATCAATTACTACTATAGAGATGCTGAACCTTTAGACTATATAGGCTCAGTATAAAAAATAAAATTTTTCGCCATATTCATTTTTAAGGTTTTGTTCTCCTTTAAACAGTTAAAGGATTCAAGGAACTGCCTAGGAGCTGTTGGCGGATTTTAGGGGCTGTAATTCAGCAGCCACTGAAAGGCCATCTGAACTGGTACAGAATTCAGCTCCAGCTTTCCTAAGTGATAGGAAATATACGGAAGAGCACTAGGGCCAGCAAAAAAAAAAAAAAATTATGGTGAATTATGACTTTTAAAAGTCATAATTATGACTTTAAATCTCATAATTATGACTTTTAAACTCATAATTAAGACTTTAAATCTCATAATTATGACTTTTAAACTCATAATTATGACTTTAAAAAGTCAAAATTATGACTTTTAATCTCATAATTATGACTTTTAATCTCATAATTATGACTTTTAAACTCATAATTATGACTTTAAAAAGTCGAAATTATGACTTTTAATCTCATAATTATGACTTTAAATCTCATAATTATGACTTTTAAACTCATAATTATGACTTTAAAAAGTCGAAATTATGACTTAATTTCATAATTATGACTTTTAAACTCATAATTATGACTTTAAAAAGTCGAAATTATGACTTTTAATCTCATAATTATGACTTATTCTCATAATTATGACTTTTAATCTCATAATTATGACTTTTATTCTCATAATTATGACTTTAAATATCATAATTATGACTTTAAAAAGTCGAAATTATGACTTTTAATCTCATAAGTATGACTTTAAAAAGTCGAAATTATGACTTTTAATCTCATAATTATGACTTTTAAACTCATAATTATGACTTTTAAACTCATAATTATGACTTTTAAACTCAATTATGACTTTAAAAAGTCGAAATTATGACTTTTAATCTCATAATTATGACTTTTAAATCTCATAATTATGACTTTAAAAAGTCGAAATTATGACTTTTAATCTCATAATCAAATGCCCTGCCTGTAATGTCCTGTGTAGCTGAAAGCTTAGCTGCAAGCAGGACTGCAAAAGTCATAATTTCGACTTTTTAAAGTCATAATTATGAGAATAAAAGTCATAATTATGAGATTAAAAGTCATAATTTTGACTTTTTAAAGTCATAATTATGAGAATACAACTCATAATTATGAGATTAAAAGTCATAATTTTGACTTTTTAAAGTCATAATTATGAGATTTAAAAGTCATAATTATGAGATTTAAAGTCATAATTATGAGATTTAAAGTCATAATTTCGACTTTTTAAAGTCATAATTATGAGTTTAAAAGTCATAATTATGAGATTTAAAGTCATAATTATGAGATTTAAAAGTCATAATTATGAGATTTAAAGTCATAATTTCGACTTTTTAAAGTCATAATTATGAGAATAAAAGTCATAATTATGAGATTAAAAGTCATAATTTCAACTTTTTAAAGTCATAATTATGAGATTTAAAGTCATAATTGAGTTTAAAAGTCATAATTATGAGATTAAAAGTCATAATTTCGACTTTTTAAAGTCATAATTTTGCGATTAAAAGTCATAATTTCGACTTTTTAAAGTCATAATTATGAGTTTAAAAGTCATAATTATGAGATTAAAAGTCATAATTATGATATTTAAAGTCATAATTATGACTTTTAAAAGTCATAATTTACCATAATTTTTTTTTTTGCTGGCCCCAGTGCTCTTCCGTAGAAATATGCCACAATTAATAATTCATTATTATTTAACTGATGTTTTTTTACACTGAGAACCGAAATGGAAAGCTACCATCCTTTCTGCAAAACTATTGAGGAAAGAAGCTGAAATGTGTTTTCATTATTAATGCACTGCAGGCGTTCTGGCCGTGACGGGCCCTACCAGTTCTGCTGTCAACGATGATCGTTTTTAGGCACTTGAGAAGCAATTCCGATGGGAGATGATTTAAGGCAAAGTTAGAGATCAGTAACAAGTGAAAGAACAGCATAGCATTAGCCTGTCAGGACTGGAGATAGACAATCTAAAATGTTACTGTGTACTGTAAGATTCCCTTTCTCTTACCCAGTTTTAAAAGACACACTGGGGCTTATTATACATGGAGCTTAGAGATGTTTTTTCTATAGCCCATCGCTCACGGACATCATCTTGAGTTTATTTATTTTATGCTAGTAAACCTTGTACTACTCTAATGAGCACAAAAAGGTTGTGATCTGATCAGCAACCACCATGGCTGTGCTTAATAATTCAGTGGGTGAACTTTAACTTGTAGAGTACAGGTATGGGACCTGTTATTCAGAATCCTCGGGACCTGGTCCATCCCGGATAATGGATCTTTCCGTAATTTGGTTCTCAATATCTTAAAGGGGATGTAAAGGCAAAAAATAAAATCCTATTTTTACTTTCTTTAATGAAAATTAAATCTATCTACAATATGCTTTAATTAAAAAATGTCCACCGTTTTTATAAGAAACCTGACTGTATGCAATGAAATTCCCCCTTCATTTGCCTGCTCTGACTGCTGCAGACAGGAAACTTCAGATGGTCCCTAACTGCTCTACAGAGAGACAATCATACTTTCAAAAGGCAGGGTGGAGCTCCCCCCAACTTACTTCCCAGAACTTGAGCAGCTTTGTTTGTTTCCCTGTAGAGCAGCAGTGACTGTGTAGAGATTCTGCAGACCTGGTGCAGTATGAATATTCTGATTATTAATCAGTCTTGCTATATTTGTTTTGATAATTTATGACGATCCCTAAGCTTAACCTCCCAACAGAAGACCAGACCACACTGAGCATTTGCTTGGTCTTGGTCTTGCAAAGATGGTTTAAAGTTACAAGGTGACCCCTTTGGCCAACTTTGAAAACATTAATCATTTGTTTAAGTAGGCTTCTGGTGCAGTAAGTTCATGTTTTAGTATACAAAATACAGCGTTTCTAGCATTATTCTATTTTAGACTTTAGTTCCCCTTTAAGTCTACTAGAAAATCATATGTAACACCTATTTGGGCTGCATAGCACACAAATAGTTAAACTGTCCAGCTAGCAGTAGAAGCATGGGTTACATGCGACCTCACACAACAGGGTCAGGGCCTTCGCCAAGTGGAAGTGTTCCCTCTATGGTGTAGTGCAACTACATCCCCCAGGCTACTGTGCATACAACAAACAAATTGGGCGCCAGGAGGTTCTTGCAGTAAAACAGAAACGGTTTATTAACTATGCACGAGGCAAGTGACCACAGGTTTAGTACTCACGCAGGAGCTTGAGGAAAACAGCACATTTCGAGAGTTCACACAGAACAAGGCATTAGGCATTTCTCACAGAGGAAAGGTCTCCATTAGGCATTTGCAGAATTCACACACATTCCCTCCTGGAAGTTGTCAGGCAAGCAGCTTCTACCCTACAGTCCCTCTTCACTGAGGTCCCTGACTGGAGGCAACACACAGAGCCTCTGGGAAGCTACTCCCTTACTGCAAATCCTCGTTGGAGCTTCAGCTGCTCTTTCTCTCTCACCTCTCTGCCTTTCTCTCCTAGAGAGACTATGACAAGTCTGCCCTAGTGTCACTATTCCTCATTCACGGGGTTTACCTGGTCCCCGACTTCTTCTTCAAAGCACATGGGCCTTTCTGGGCCTAGCTGTGCTCAGAGCCCTGAGCACACCCAGCTGGATCACCATCCACAGGCCAAAGAGGAAGTGGCCACTCCCTACACACACTATATAGCAGTGTAGCAGGGGAGTGTCATTCTCTCCTGGCAGATCACTCCAAGAAAAAAGGTGGGGGCCTTAAAGCTGCAGGGCAGATTAACCCATAGCCATAGGGGCCCCTACACATATAAACATTAAATAAAGCCAATAGGCTTGGAGATTAAGATTATTTGGATAAAATAGAGTCTATGGGAGATGGCCTTTCTGTAATTTGGAGCTTTCTGGATAATGGGTTTCCAGATAACAGATCTTATACTTGTTGAGTATTATGTAAAAATAATATATATATAGAGCAGAACTAGAATATCCAGATCTTGTTTCTGTAATTAAGTCTTGGCTGCCTACTTTGGATCTCTTACAACCTGAATGGAAATTAGATGGAAGAAAATAAACAATCCTTTGTTGTTTAAAGGAGACATATTATGTAAAAAATAAGAATGTACAAGTGTATTATACTCATTTAGATATAGAAGAATTGGGCTTAAAAAAGTAGTGTTTCAGGCTGATTTATTGAATATTTCTGCAAAAACCTAATAATCCCTCCCTTCTCTTCCATTTCCTGCTCCCTGAATTCCCAGGCTGTGCAGGGGAGCCGGCGGCTCTCAGCTCACTGTACTGTAGGACATGAACCAATCAGCAGCTAGCAGGACCTGATAGGGAACTGAAGCCTGTCTGTGCTTGAGTGACTGCAGGGCTGTGATTGGCTGTCCCCCTCCTACTGGCAGGGACCGTTAGGACACACCAATCCCTCAATTGAAACACAGACAGGGACCAGAGAACATCTATAAGGAGCTCCAATAAAGGGGCCATTTTTATAGAAAATATAAATTTTTAGCACCATGTAAAATCAACAGCATATATTACTTATAATTGCCTACAAAATTAGGGGTTTTTCATTAATCCTTTATGTCTCCTTTAAGAGTTCTTTCAGTAGAAAACCAAATTAAAGGGATACTGTCATGGGAAAAAACATTTTTTTCAAAATGAATCGGTTAATAGTGCTGCTCCAGCAGAATTTTGCACTGAAATCCATTTCTCAAAAGACCAAACAGATTTTTTTATATTCAATTTTGAAATCTGACATGGGGCTAGATATATTGTCGATTTCCCAGCTGCCCCAAGTCATGTGACTTGTGCTCTGATAAACTTCAATCACTCTTTACTGCTGTACTGCAAGTTGGAGTGATATCATCCCCTCCCTTTCCCCCCCCCCAGCAGCCAAACAAAAGAACAATGGGAAGGTAACCATATAACAGCTCCCTAACACAAGATAACAGTTGCCTGGTAGATCTAAGAACAACACTCAATAGTAAAAACCCATGTCCCACTGAGACACATTCGGTTACATTGAGAAGGAAATACAGCAGCCTGTCAGAAAGCATTTCTCTCCTAAAGTGCAGGCACAAGTCACATGACCAGGGGCAGCTGGGAAATTGACAAAATGTCTAGCCCCATGTTAGATTTCAAAATTGAATATAAAAAAATCTGTTTGCTCTTTTGAGAAATGGATTTCAGTGCAGAATTCTGCTGGAGCAGCACTATTAACAGGATCCCTTTAAAGTTGCTGGAGGGTTATAGTTCAAAAATAACCATATCACATTTCCACCTACTCTCTGCTCTGAGTCAGTGTATAATTTAGTGCATATCTTTGATGATTCTGTGGGCCCCTGATATTCACTCAGGGTAAAGTGTTTGCGTTCATGTCACTGCCTAGTCTAGAGGAAAGCAGAGTCTCATATAAAAGTGTATATTCTTTGATACTGAATGACATGACTTTCATGTCTGGGCCCTAAGTCTCCAGACAGAGCTTTATGTAACAGGCACATTTAATATCTGTAATGCATCACTGCTTTAACTTCCCACACACTTCTTAGCACATCACTGGAAAAGGAATATGGAGATTTGTGGCTTTTTTCAGAGTAACTCCCCAAGGGAAGGAAATTTCAGCTCTTTTCTATTTCATTCCACAAACGAGAAAAACTTCAAAGCAGCCATTACTGTCTGCATCTATGGGTATGAGTATGTAACTGTATCCTAATTAAAAATGAGGTAAAGGATAATTGTGTTTTAAATAATGTAGGGATAAAGAAAAGAGAAAATCTATAATACCAGTATTTGTATGATGCCACCAGAAAAAGGCCTTTTTCTCTTGTGCTTAATGAGAAGTACTTTCAGCTGTGTAAAGAAGAAAGGCAACTTCACTAGATTAATCAAAGGGGGGGTTTGAAGGCAGTTCAGAGCCTTCCTCGGATACGTTCAAAGATTTTTTCTTGTTTCTCTGTTTTCTCAAGTACTTTCATAAACATGGGACTGAGATCTATGTTCACAACTTGCAGGTAATAACATACATTTATATGCCTTTGATATAAATGAAAGGTAATGCAGGGAACTGTAGGTCATCACCTATTAAACCATCAAGCATTGTCTCATTTCTTGGGTCATTTAAATGTAGATCATATATTTATAGCACTGGCTGTCAAGTACTTGACCATCATTGTTTCCTCTTTAATCTATGCCATTCCACCTATCTGGCAACATGTGGTGCAAAGGGTCTAAGTTGGTGCCCAAATGGTTTAATAACCTGGCCATGTAGGCAGGGTTTTGGATCCGCCATGTCGTGCAGGCTGATACATTAGATAGCTTTAAGAAGGGGTTGGATGGCTTTTTAGCAAGTAAGGGAATACAGGGTTATGGAAGATAGCTCATAGTACAAGTTGATCCAGGGACTGGTCCGATCACCATCTTGGAGTCAGGAAGAAATTTCCCCCCTCTGAGGAAAATTTTAGAGGCTTCAAATGTTTTTTTTGCCTTCCTCTGGATCAACTGACAGTTAGTCAGGTTTTATATAGACTTAAAAGGTTGAACTAGATGGACATGTGTCTTTTGTCAACCTAACTTACCATGTGACTATGTGACTCTTAAGAACGCAAAGAAAATTCAGTTCCAATAATGTGAAAAAATTAAATGATTTATCACCTCCATGTAAAGACATAATTTAAGACACTGGTAGCTTGAGTGCAATCACCTTTAATATGGGATCTTATAGGAATTGTTCAATGTCAATTGAACAATTGTTCAGCTTTGCAGCTCTCTTGGTTTCCACTGATTGGTTACCAGGCAGTAACCAATCAGTGACTTGAGGGGGGGCACATGGGTCATAACTCTTTGCTTTTGAATCTGAGCTGAATGGTAAGGATTAATTGCAAACTCACTGAACAGTTATGTCCCATGTGGCTCCCCTTAAAGTCGCTGACTAGTTAGAGAACTGAAAAGCAGGAAGTAGTGTTCTGGCTATTATGTTAGACATCCAGTCACTCCAGCCTTTATACATTACATTTTTGACTAACTAACTATATCAGAAACATTTGTTTATTTTACACAGCCTGTCCATTTACCCAGTTTTACTTTTACACTGAATTGTTCCTTTAAGCTGTTTGCTATGATCTTGCCATCCTGTGAAAATCTTTCATCTGTGACCTGTTTACCCTGATCCTGAGTTCATTGGTTACCTTGTTCCTTTGTCCAATCGGTCCCTTGTCCTCAGCCTTGTTCCTGATCACCCATGCCTCTCCTAGACCTATTTTGGTGGATTTCCTCAGTCTGTCCCTTTATCTGTTGCCTGCCCTTGACTATTGTCCTTCTGGATTCTGCATCTGTCTACTGATTACTACTGTGTGGGCAACTTGGCCAGCAATATTGTTCCACATGTGGGGGGTTGGGGCGGAGAGCAGGAGTATTGGGGCAGTAAGCACGTGCCTCTTCTTCCTACCCATAATTCCAGTCCTGGTTTGCAAGTATATTCATATTACCATCTTCACACCATAGTTGTATTCTCACATTGTCTATTAAAGTTCATCCATCAGTTTATTTTTGACCCCGGTACTGCTGTATTTGATTACACACCCAGTTACCCAGCCTTTAGGCTCCCAACCTCTGCCCTCTCTACAGTGACCCCACTAGAGGGCATGACACCAATTTGGCCACTTACTCGTTAGGCCAAATTAGGCTGATCTGCATCACACTGTGGGCCTTTGAAGACTCATTGGCAAATTAATTTTACAAGATTTTTGTGCCCAATAGATACCTGTCTTATTTTTGTCAGTTGGGCAATCCATTGGGAGTAGTGATGCACCGAATCCAGGATTTGGTTCGGGATTCGGCCTTTTTCAGCAGGATTCAGATTCCGAATCCTAATTTGTATATGCAAATCTCATTACTTTTTGTCACAAAACAAGGATGTAAAAAATGTTTCCCCTTCCCACCCCTGATTTGCTTATGTAAATTTGGATTTGGTTCGGTATTCGGCTGAATCTTTCAAGGGGGTTTGGCTGAATCCAAAATAGTGGATTCGGTGCATCCCTAATCGGGAGATCCCCATACAACAACATACACTAATAAGCTGCCAAAGTAAGCCTGAAGGGGAGTCAGCAGCTTATAATGGCCCATGTATGGACAATTTTAGAGTTCTCTTTACTGATCTCTTATCCAGAACCCCTGTTACCCAGAAAGCTTTGAAGGCATTCTCTAATGGACCCTAGTCCAATTTAAGTAAATAATTATATATTTTTTCATTTATTTCCCTTTTCTCTATAATAATAAATGTACTTGATCCTGTCAAAACTGCCAAATCCGCTGATTTTTTTCCCTTATTTATCAATACATTTTCGCGAAAATTGTGTGGGAAGAAACTCGAAAAAAACCGAATACCTCAACTTTTTCAGATTTGATGCCCGAATACCACGACGTTTTTAGAAGCCCAGCGCAGATCGGGATATCAACAGGATATCTCCCATTCATTTCTACATGAACTCGGCAGGTCTGAGTTGGAGTAGTTTTTTTTCCCGACTTTTAACACCCTTGGGGTTTAATAAATCCCAGAAAAGTTTGTTTTTTTACATGTTTTTCCCCTTTAAAAGGCCAATAAGAAAAAATCGAACTTTAATAAATAACACCCTAAGATAATCTTTCTCAGCCAAGACAATGGTAATAGAGGTATAAAATAATGAAATCGTTTTAATTGACTTAATTTTATGAAATCTGTTTTTCAGCTTGTCCTCAAACACAGTAATTATCCTCCACTTATGCAAAGTAGATCGTGGACTCTGGCTTCTCCTTTCAAAGAGCATCGTTTTCACCGCAGTCCTAGCAACTCCATAGGAAACAACTTCTCGCCCACAGCCCGTGACCTGAAGCTCACTGAACTTTTGAAAAAGTTACCCTCTCCCAGACCTAATGCAGAATTAATAACATCAGGAAAGAGACCTGCATCATGTATCCTTTTAAGATCTGTAACTGGAATTTTTTCTCATCTTTTCATTTTCTGGTAACTTATTTGTTTGCCTCCAATACACTGTAAAAATCTATATTCATATCACAGTTATGAGCATTCAGTCTTAACTCCTTTAAATAGCATACTGGTTTAACCTAGTGATTACCAAGAATTGGTAGATATTCACACATTTGCCTATGTAGACACCTGTCCTTTGCAACATATTAGGGGCCTTTTACAAACAGGATGGCAGTGTGCAAAGTGCAAAAAGGATGCAACATACACTTTGCACTTTGCCTCCCCCAAAGGGGTTGTTCGCCTTCAAATTAATTTTTAGAATGATGTAGAGAGTGATGTTCTAAGAGAATTTTCCGATTTTAATTTTTTATTGTTTCTGGTTTTTGAGTTATTTAGATTTTTATTCATCAGCTCTCCAGGTTGCAGTTTCAGCAATTTGGATTGCTCCCTTTACTTGCCCACTATTCAGACACACAAGTTAGGGAGCAGCAGTGGTCCTTGTACTTACTTCTAGCCCTATGGTATGCGGGGAGAACAGGACTGGCCTGGGGGGCCCACTAACAATGTGCTCTGGCATCTTGCATGAGGTTCAGAGCAAAGCCAGAACCGGGGCAGAAGTATATTGTGCATGAGCAAAAACAAATGCAATCTTGTGTTGCTTCTGCCTCCGGTCTTGTACATGACCTCTTTTGCCTGTCAAACTCTTATGCATGCAAGAATTTTGTAACATCCTATTAGGACAGAAACATCATAACATGATTTTCATGATGTTCAGCTGGAACTAGGGGCAGACAGATGTATTTGGCACAATTGGAAAAAATGTAAAAGTATGTTTGTGAGTCCGGCAGTGAGCAGATGATTGCATACAGGGTGGAGGCTGTCCGTAATCGGATGGGTGGCAGAAAATATGCATGAGCAGGCAAGGGTTGGTTTCAGTGTATAGGGGTAGATGTTGAGCAGCCTTAGGCGCCATTAAAGGAGAACTAAAACCTAACTAAAGAAGTAGCTAGAAATGTTGTACATTTTGTTTTGGGCTTCTGTACCAGCCCAAAGCAAACACAGCCCTTAAGCAGGGGAGATTTGTGTCTCCAAAGATGCCCCAGTAGCTCCCAATCTTCTTTTCTATTGATTCATTGCACATGCTCTGTGCTGCTGTGACTTACTGAGCCTAGGGACTAACTCACCATATACAGTACACATAGGGGCACATTTACATAGCTGGAGTGAAGGATTAGAAGGAAAAAACCGCTGACCTTCGATTCAAACTAAAAATCGTTCGACTATTCGACCATTCAATAGTTGAAGTACTGTCTCTTTAAAAAAAACTTTGACTACCTACTTCGCCTCCTAAAACCTACCGAGCACCAATGTTAGCCTATGGGGGACCTTCCCCATAGGCTTTCTAAGTAATTTCTGATTGAAGGAAAATCGTTCGATCGATGGAGTAAAATCCTTCCAATCGTTCGATTCGAAGGATTTAATCGTTCGATTGAACGATTTTTCCTTCGATCGTTTGCTCGAACTAAATGCGGTGAATCCTTCGACTTCGATATTCGAAGTCGAAGGATTTTACTTTGATGATTGAATATCGAGGGTTAATTAACCCTCGATATTCAACCCATAGTAAATGAATGTGCCCCTTATGAGTATAAATGTCACAATATTAGGCTGATTAGTAAGTTAATACAGATAATTACTACATGGCAGCACAGAAACTGGATTAAAGTTTAAAAGGTGCAGCTGCACTTTAATATTTAGAGTCTCTGTTCATGATTGCATGCCTTGTATATTCCTGGTAATGCCTCCAATATTGTTCCTTCAAGGAGCCTGAATTCGAACAGAGTCTGCAGTGCATTTGAGGTCAGACTGGAAATAGTTGTTTATCTCCCTAATGTGACATCCGCTGTTAATGTAAACTATATCATCTGGCAAGAACTATATACATTTTTTATAGGAGTTTTCCTCTTCAAATACATTTCTTGCTGATCTTCTGCAAGTGAAATAATTGGACAAAAGCCAGGTCTGCCCCAAGCCAAATTGTATTCCACAAACACCCACGCCTTCTATATTTCTGCTTCCAAAATGTCATCTCCCGAGGTTTATTTATTTAGTTTTCTCCGTAACAAACAGCAAATGCAAAGTACAGTGGTGTTCTCGCTGTAACATATTCATTTGTGGAGCTGCCCTAGCCTTACAGTGGAAAGGCTACATAATCTCATGAAGATAAAAAAAATATATTCAAGTTTCATTTAAAATTCCAGGTAAACTTATGATGATTAAAAGTCTGGTTAAATAAATAGTAAGTAAATAGCAGCGGAGCATACATGTTTTGTTTGACTAATTATAAAAGTGTCAACAATTAATTAAAAAGCGAAGTAAGGGATGTGCCAGAAACTCAGAAATGACAAGATGAAGAGACAGAACGAATATTTTTGGCCAGATGTTGTGCAATGGAAAAATAAATGTTATGTTTGTAATAGGTATCCTGTTAAAGCAGAAGTAGGCAGCACACATAAAATAAAATCCAGAATAAGGATATCTCATTTATCCGATACCCCAAGATGGCTTTGTTCAATATCTTAATGTATACAGAGCAGTCCTAAAAGCAAGGTAAATTCCACTCAGTTCTTTGTTTCAACTTGCTCTTTGAAACAAAGAGGAATAATGATAAATCATGATCTTTCCATAATCATAACTTTTCTGCACAGCACTTACTTGATTCTTTGGGGTGCATTCACTTCCATGGCCTCTTCCAAACCAAATAGTAGCCAGCAACTTTGTATGGATGAAACACATCTACATACCATAAACGCCTATAATTCTTTTATTTCTGCAGAAAATGTAGCACAAGCTTACGGGGAACACTCCCTTCACCAGCTACACACTTACTGAAACCATATCCTTAAATACCCTTCTTAATATGTGACAGTCATGTGATCAACTAACCCCTTTATGCCCATAGTCCAAAATTCAGTCCATATCAATATAAGTTTATCCTGTTAATAACATAGTCCATTACCTAGAAAAATACGATAATAAATTATCTTAAAAGGTATCAAACCATTTTTCATTACAAAATATACATTCCCATAAATAATATAATATTATAAAAACATATTACTATTACAAGTACAATATCCATTGATTTTAATTGGATCACCCGTAGTTGGGTGTGCTATAGAATCTCCACGAATAATTTAACTGCAATGTGAGCAGTCACCACAACCAAATATACCCATTGTCAATGGTGCTAATATACCACGTCTCCTGTCTTTTTTTGATATCACACATATAATGAAATCCAGACTAAGAATATCTCATATACTGTATTAATGTATACAGAGCAGTCCTGAAGCAAGGTAAATCCAACTCCATTCTTTGTTTCAAGTTGCTCTTTGAAACGAAAAGGAATAATGAAAAGTCATGACCTATTTTTTTTAGTTATAGTTATTGCTTTGGCATGATGAAAAAAAAGTAATGGGTACACATTTTTAGAGCAACACTTCTAAATACTGCAATCTGTATTTTAACACCAACATTTGCTGACCACCTCTTAATCATCACCCCACTGTGCCTCTGGCAGAAAATTTGAGAGCTGATCATATGAATGCAAATTGCTGCTGTCAGTCCATTAAAATATACTGCCTTGTGATAGGCTTGGAACTGAGAAGGTTTTTTTTATTTCATAAAGCAATTTAAAAGACTGATGTGATGATAAATGTACCGTCTTTGTGGATATGCTGCTAGTATGATGCAGCAAAGCATATTAAAAAAAACATGCATAGTCATAAAAACCCTAATAACTTTTAAAATAGATTGAAAAAAAAGCGCTTATTTGTTTTAACAAAAAAGTCTGCAAATTCACTCAAATTACCTAGTGTTTGGTGCATTGAATGTAATGTGACTTATTAATCATTGAGCTAGGCTAAGTATACTGTATGCCGTATGCACTGAGCACCTTACAATCTGTAGGAGGTCCCTGCTCAGATTTGGCATTTAGAAGCAACAAAGACAGAAACAGGAGGTTGATAAAGAGGAAAGCAGAAATACCTCAATTCATTTTCTTTTTTATACCTTAATTCCATTCCATTGGACTCTGTAATTTAAAGGGATCCTGTCATCGGAAAACATGTTTTTTTCAAAACGCGTCAGTTAATAGTGCTACTCCAGCAGAATTCTGCACTGAAATCGATTTCTCAAAAGAGCAAACAGACATGACTTGGGGCAGCTGGGAAATTAACAATATGTCTAGCCCCATGTCAGATTTCAAAATTGAATATAAAAAAAATCTGTTTACTCTTTTGAGAAATAGATTTCAGTGCAGAATTCTGCTGGAGCAGCACTATTAACTGATTCATTTTGATACATGACAGTATCCCTTTAATATATACCTTTCCTTAATTCCTTATATTGCCAAATATAAATGCATTATGTAAAAAAGTGATCCAGTGTTTTAACCATCATAGTGTTTACCATTGGAAAGTTGGCCAATAAAGGTGGGTAAATCCCCAAAATAACTTTAGTGATGTCTCATGTGTGACTGGACAACTTTCTCAAGAATATGATTCATAAAGCATCATGACTCCATCTCAGCAAGTTCCTATTCTATAGGCCAGTGTTGGGTGTGGTGATATATTTATGAACATCATCATATCTGCTTAAAGTGTTGGAACCATTTAGCTTATGCAAGTATAATTTGGTCTGTTGTATAATATGATAGAGGTTGTGTTAATTTAAAAAGACAATATTTGTTTCTACACTGTAGATCACTTAAAATTAGATCATTTAGTGTCTTTGTGGTGCCATTAGAGACAATAGAGAGAGCTAGGGCACTTCTTCCCGGTTCTGTTGTGACCATAATATAGCTAAAGATGGCTTTATCCAAGATGATGTTTAGATGATCTGACCAGCTGACCCCATGTTAATGGTCCAGTTTAGTACGATTGGCTATTGAGGACTCCTGGACTGATGATAACCCATGCAGGCTCCAGTGAGAGGCAGCTACAGATGAGATTTTGGTTTCCACAGAATACTTGCAATACAATCAATACCAACACAGTAAGCCTAAATTGGACAAATTTAAATTAATGGTGTTGTATCATGTATGGCCACTGTATGGTGTAGGAGATTTCTTATTTTTTTTAAATTTACTGTATATTAGTGCATATTAGCACTATAATGATCAATCTTAATGCTAACCTTCATGCTCATATTTCAACATATTAAATAGCACTGTAGCTTCTATGAGATTTTCCTTGCAGTGTTGCAAGGTCAATGATTCATGCAAGTCACAGTTCTATACAAAATCTTGTCATTTAGCCAGATCTCAAACAAAAACCCATGGATTCCATACACCAATTTATTTCTCTATGGAATATACTGTACCTATAGCTTTCTATGATACCAAGTATTTTATTTTACTTTTAACCATGTTATTCTTTATATAATATTACTTTTAGTTCTGATGAATATGTTTCTTATCTTCCTCTGTTAAGAACATATCCTTTGCTTCAAGTATAATGCCTTCTTCTTAAGTTGCTGAATTGACAGATAACGCTTCTGCCTGTTCAAGTGTATAAATCTTTGTAGCAACAATCTGTCACTTGCTTCCTTCATCTGATGCATTCAGCTATAAAGGACTCTTCATCTGTCCAAAGGAAACCAAAACTATCTCCGATAAGCAAATATATCTCTGAGAGGTAATGAAGCTTGTCATTCAATAAAAAAGAAGATTATCTGTAGATCCATTTCATCTATAGAGACATATACTTAACATAGATACATGCATTTGTCACACTCATCTGCACTAGAAATATGCATATGAATGCAAATTGCTGCTGTCAGTCCATTAAAATATACTGCCTTGTGATAGGCTTGGAACTGAGAAGGTTTTTTTTATTTCATAAAGCAATTTAAAAGACTGATGTGATGATAAATGTACCGTCTTTGTGGATATGCTGCTAGTATGATGCAGCAAAGCATATTAAAAAAAACATGCATAGTCATAAAAACCCTAATAACTTTTAAAATAGATTGAAAAAAAAGCGCTTATTTGTTTTAACAAAAAAGTCTGCAAATTCACTCAAATTACCTAGTGTTTGGTGCATTGAATGTAATGTGACTTATTAATCATTGAGCTAGGCTAAGTATACTGTATGCCGTATGCACTGAGCACCTTACAATCTGTAGGAGGTCCCTGCTCAGATTTGGCATTTAGAAGCAACAAAGACAGAAACAGGAGGTTGATAAAGAGGAAAGCAGAAATACCTCAATTCATTTTCTTTTTTATACCTTAATTCCATTCCATTGGACTCTGTAATTTAAAGGGATCCTGTCATCGGAAAACATGTTTTTTTCAAAACGCGTCAGTTAATAGTGCTACTCCAGCAGAATTCTGCACTGAAATCGATTTCTCAAAAGAGCAAACAGACATGACTTGGGGCAGCTGGGAAATTAACAATATGTCTAGCCCCATGTCAGATTTCAAAATTGAATATAAAAAAAATCTGTTTACTCTTTTGAGAAATAGATTTCAGTGCAGAATTCTGCTGGAGCAGCACTATTAACTGATTCATTTTGATACATGACAGTATCCCTTTAATATATACCTTTCCTTAATTCCTTATATTGCCAAATATAAATGCATTATGTAAAAAAGTGATCCAGTGTTTTAACCATCATAGTGTTTACCATTGGAAAGTTGGCCAATAAAGGTGGGTAAATCCCCAAAATAACTTTAGTGATGTCTCATGTGTGACTGGACAACTTTCTCAAGAATATGATTCATAAAGCATCATGACTCCATCTCAGCAAGTTCCTATTCTATAGGCCAGTGTTGGGTGTGGTGATATATTTATGAACATCATCATATCTGCTTAAAGTGTTGGAACCATTTAGCTTATGCAAGTATAATTTGGTCTGTTGTATAATATGATAGAGGTTGTGTTAATTTAAAAAGACAATATTTGTTTCTACACTGTAGATCACTTAAAATTAGATCATTTAGTGTCTTTGTGGTGCCATTAGAGACAATAGAGAGAGCTAGGGCACTTCTTCCCGGTTCTGTTGTGACCATAATATAGCTAAAGATGGCTTTATCCAAGATGATGTTTAGATGATCTGACCAGCTGACCCCATGTTAATGGTCCAGTTTAGTACGATTGGCTATTGAGGACTCCTGGACTGATGATAACCCATGCAGGCTCCAGTGAGAGGCAGCTACAGATGAGATTTTGGTTTCCACAGAATACTTGCAATACAATCAATACCAACACAGTAAGCCTAAATTGGACAAATTTAAATTAATGGTGTTGTATCATGTATGGCCACTGTATGGTGTAGGAGATTTCTTATTTTTTTTAAATTTACTGTATATTAGTGCATATTAGCACTATAATGATCAATCTTAATGCTAACCTTCATGCTCATATTTCAACATATTAAATAGCACTGTAGCTTCTATGAGATTTTCCTTGCAGTGTTGCAAGGTCAATGATTCATGCAAGTCACAGTTCTATACAAAATCTTGTCATTTAGCCAGATCTCAAACAAAAACCCATGGATTCCATACACCAATTTATTTCTCTATGGAATATACTGTACCTATAGCTTTCTATGATACCAAGTATTTTATTTTACTTTTAACCATGTTATTCTTTATATAATATTACTTTTAGTTCTGATGAATATGTTTCTTATCTTCCTCTGTTAAGAACATATCCTTTGCTTCAAGTATAATGCCTTCTTCTTAAGTTGCTGAATTGACAGATAACGCTTCTGCCTGTTCAAGTGTATAAATCTTTGTAGCAACAATCTGTCACTTGCTTCCTTCATCTGATGCATTCAGCTATAAAGGACTCTTCATCTGTCCAAAGGAAACCAAAACTATCTCCGATAAGCAAATATATCTCTGAGAGGTAATGAAGCTTGTCATTCAATAAAAAAGAAGATTATCTGTAGATCCATTTCATCTATAGAGACATATACTTAACATAGATACATGCATTTGTCACACTCATCTGCACTAGAAATATACAGTATTTCCAAAAAAGAAATAGATTGTCATAGGTACATGCAAAGTATAACTATAAATACTGGTGTAGAGAAGAAAGACGCTGCTCCATGCCTGCAGTGTTTACCCTTATAGTCATGAAAAATGTACTCAGTTCAATAGTTTTTTTTTTTTTTAAATATTTTTATTTGTGTAGTTCTTTACAGAAATATACCATCACATTACATTCTGTTAATATCAAAATGCATACTCCCGATACATTCACAAAACAGTATATACCGGCCATGATACAGAACTACATTTTACGTATAAATGCGAAACACTGTTTTCGTTTCAACAATAGTGTCATCAATTTAACATCTTGCCACAAATCGAAATACAAAACAAACAGAAAAAAAACAAAAAAACAAAAAAAAAAACGGTCATCATAACCTAACTGGTGGAGACCCAGATACCATGGAGTGAGAATGGAAATCAAGTACAGATAGAGTGCCTGACTGCCCCGCTATCGCAACCCATCAAATGGCGCCCGAAACTGTACCGTTAAACCTATACCTAATCCAGGGTTGCCAAATTTTGTTAATCGTCTGTAACCTGTCCGTGGCCAACCCCGAGAGCCTTTCATTCACATATATCCAATCGACCTTATTTTTAAACATAGTGTAATTGACAGTGGGGCTCTTCCAGCATTTCGCTATCGTCTGTCTGGCCGCCAAGAATATGTGATTCAACAATTTGCATTGAATTTTCGGGATATTTGGAGGAGGTAGTCCCATTAAGGCTTCGTATGGGTGCTGCCTTAGATTAATTTGAAAAACCGAAAATATTAGTTGATAGACCCTCCTCCAAAATCTAATAACCCTCGGGCACGACCACCAAATATGCCCCATCGTGCCAGGCATCCTACACCCTCGGAAGCAATGGTTGTTAGAAGTACGGTATATCTTCGCAATTTTAGCAGGCGTTAAGTACCACCTAGTCAAGACTTTATACCCTGCTTCCAAAAGGACTGTGTTAATGGAACTATATTTCAAATTAGACCAGACCCTGAACCATTCCTCCTCCGACAAAGAAGTCCCCAGTTCTTTTTCCCAGTGTTTAATATATCCAAATTAGTAACCTCCTTGGGCGAAAGCATCCATCTATATAGAATTGACACTGATTTTGGAGGTATGGTTTCCCTTGAACACCATCGTTCAAAGAAGGTTTGGGCGGCTGCGCCCGGTTTTTGCAATAGCCAACGTTCTTTAACCCAATGCAGCAATTGAGAGGCTCGAAAAAGTTCTGAGTCTGGTAGGTCTTGTGATTCTCGCAAGTAAGATATTGAACATGGGCCCCGAACGGTACATAGGTTAGCCAATCTGGTCAGTTTTCTAGAAGTCCACCAAGTGAAAGACTGGGAAGCGATCCCCGGAGTAAACATAGGGTTATATAAAATCGGGGCTACCGGGAGGTACGGAGAAACCAAAGCGAACTTCTTGGCAAACCCATCCCACAGGGAGAGCGTATGTAACAAGCTAGGACTGAGATTCAATGGTCTGCTCTTACGAGGGGCCCACACCAGAGCCTCAGCGGAGTATGGACGTGCCAAGAAGTTCTCGAGTTCCACCCAGAGCGGGGGTAAGTGTTGTACATGAAGTGTTGGGATCTGTGCTAATTGAGAAGCCAAATAGTAAGTATGGAAATTTGGCAAACCCAGGCCACCCTCCAAGGGTCTTCTACACAGCGTAGATTTATTCACTCTCGAGGAACCCCCCTTCCATATGAAAGCCAATACACCTTTCTCAAACTGTTTCAAATCATAAACTTTGATATTCGTGGGGAGGACTCGAAACAAATAAAGGATCTTAGGAAGTAATGTCATTTTGATCGCTGAAATCTTGCCAAGCCACGAGATATGATACTTCCCCCAATCCTCCAAAGATTTTAACAATTTTTTGTACATATACGGGTAATTAACTTGGTATAGTTGGCTATAAATCGGGGTAAAACGAATGCCCAGGATCGAAATATACTTGTCACACCAATGAAAATCAAAGTTAATTGACAAGAGTTTAACTATATCCGGAGGGAGGTTCACATTCAGGGTTTCTGTCTTGGAGGGGTTAAGAACCAGGCCAGAGATAGAACCAAAACGTTGCAACACTCTATATAGATTGGGAAGCGATGTAAGAGGGCGAGAAATCAAAGCCGTAACATCATCGGCAAAGAGACTCAAAATATGCTCAGAGGTACCGAAGTGGAGCCCATGAATGTCAGGGTCTGACCTAATTGCAATCGCCAACGGTTCAATCATCAGATCAAACAGTAGGGGAGATAAGGGGCAGCCCTGTCTAGTTCCCCGAGAAATTGGAAATGTGAGAGAAGAGTGTGAACCAATAGTTATTCTGCCCAATGGCCTGTGATACAAAGCCGCAATCCATTTAATAAAGTGACCTCCAAACCCCCATTCGCTAAGAGTACGATATAGGTAAGACCATTCTACGGAATCAAATGCTTTTTTTATGTCCAATTTCAGTAGCATTGTTGGGATTTTGGACCGAATAGCATAATGTGATAGCATAGTGAGTCTACGAATAGCATCGGCTGCCTGCCGTCCTTTTACAAACCCCACCTGATCTCTATGAATAATGTGAGGAAGAATCTCGTTCAGTCGCCACGCCAAAATTTTTGCCAAAAGCTTGACATCAATATTGAGAACTGAAATTGGACGAAAGTTCCTACAGTCAGAGAGATCAGAATGGGGTTTTGGGATGGGGGTAATGTTCGCTGTAAGGGTTTGCTGCGGCAGGGAATCATCCTCCAGTAATTTATTAAACATTTTGGTAAGGTGAGGGGTCAAAACGTGAGAAAATTTTTTATAATAAATAGCTGTGAGCCCATCTGGACCAGGAGCTTTGGAAGGCTTAAGATCTTTAATAGCCAACTTAACTTCGTCCTCAGATATAACTGAGTCGAGCATGGATTTAAAATCGTCAGAGATATTGGGAAGGCGAAGGTCTCTATAAAAGGAGTCTAAACGGACTTGCGGCGTGGGGGAAGGCGAATCCTAAAGCTGCTGATAAAACTTCAAAAATTCCTGTAAAATCTTAGGTATTGCATTAGTCACTTGCCCCGAAGAGGTTCTAAGATTGGTTATAGGAGTGTAGTCAAGCCTATTTCTTAATCTTCTAGCAAAGAGCCTGCTAGGTTTGTTAGAGTATTGATAAAAGTGATGATGGGTCCATTGGTTAGCTATTTGGGCGGAAGTGGTAAGCACCAGATCCAATTCAATACGAGCTTTGTGTATCTGATTAGAAAGATCTTTCCCAGGATCCTTGGATTGAGCTACAACCAAGTCCTCCAATTTTTTGGTCAGCAGATCTCTATCAGTGTTCCTTAGTCTTTTCCGAACCACTCCCAATTGAATTAAATGACCCCTTACCACTGTTTTATGGGCTTCCCAAATCGTAGCATAAGAGGGTATAGAGCCTGTGTTATCAGCGAAATAATCTGTAATAACTTTCTCCAATTGGGCTACATCTTCAGGTTTTTTTAACAAGAGGGCATTTAACCGCCATCTATCGAAGTTTTTAGTTAATGCCTGCAGCTGAACCCGATATGATACAGGGGAGTGGTCGGACCAGGGCACTGTAGAGATTTTAGATGACTGAATTTTGGAGGCCAGCGATTGTGATATCCAAATGTGGTCTATTCTAGTGTAGACTTTATGGGGTGCAGAAAAGTGGGTAAATTGTTTGACCCCCTGGTGCTGTTCTCTCCATATATCCAACCAACCCATGTCACCACACAATTTACTGATCTTACACCCTTCCCGAACCGAGGGCGGTATAACTGAAGTAGGCGTTATAGTGTACGACTGCCTGTCCCAGTATTTATCAAGTACCGCATTCGTGTCCCCTCCAATAATTATATCACCCTCCGCCCAATTAGAGGTAAATGTAACTAACTTGTCAAAAAACTGAGATTGAGCCAAATTAGGAGCATAATAAGTGATCAATGTAAGCTTAACATCATTAAACAAGATCTTAAGAGCCAGAAACCGCCCCGCTGAATCCTCATATTTGTCAATAATTTGAATTGGAAGACCAGCTCTAAGGCAGATTGCCACCCCTTTAGTTTTAGAGTCATCGTTTGCCATATATACTACCGGGAATTTTTCGTGTAAATATTTAGGAAAAGACGTTTTAGAGAAATGCGTCTCCTGGAGAAAGATAACGTCTGCATGCGCTGATGCATAGTATGTGAAGGCTTTTCTCCGTTTCAGCGGGGAATTGAGGCCCTGAGCATTATGAGAGACAAGTTGTAGAGTCATTGTGGGCGACAACAAGCTTCAGCAACACCGTTATATAGAGTGTCAGAGGGGGGTGACTGGCTCTCGGATACAGTGTACATATTAAATACAGGGCTTTAACAACAATCCCACTCCATTTCCAAATGACAGGTCTCCATCCTGTAGACAACAAAAAGAATTGAAACATAGAAATAAAATCAACTTGTCCTAAATTTCTAGAACTAACTCAGGAATGCCTGAAACTTGGACCACACTTCTAGGTGCAGTCCACGTAGTGGATCTTATGCAGGACTCGTCCCGGTACGGAAGTCCCTCACTACCTGGGGGGGAAGCCAGATAAACCCACGCAGCCCAACTCCGAGGAGTAGCCGGCCGCCAGTGAAAATTTAAGTGGAAACCAAAACCAACACAAAAAAAAAAAAAAAGGAGGGGGGGAAAAATTTAAGTTTGCTGCAGACCCGTGAGAGGACAATCCCCTACCCATCCGACCTTATTCACGTACTAAAGGGGGCGAGTATGCGAACATCTCGTAGAGGTAGGGAGAACATACTGTACTTCGCAACCCCGACTCAATAAAGAGAAAAAAAAAAAAAAGGACATAATCAGCAACCCTCTACCCCAGACCTCCGGGAACAGAAACCATAATCAAAATGGACAACATTTGCAACAAACAGTGCTGAGGATAAAGGCAGCTCCAGAGATATACTTATGTGTCCATAGATCCAGCCCAAGGCTTCCCAAACAAACTGTCGTGGTGTGAAGATCCATGGTCTACAATGAATATATCAGGTGAAATGGAACCGTGACCAAAATGGTGGGAAGCAAAACGGTATTAAGTAGCCATGTCCAACTCCTCAACTCCGGATAAAGTGTCCAGAATAAGCCAGAATCCGTCTGGAATAAAGAACACTGACAAGTCAAATTAAAGTACAACAACTTAATATAAAAGGGAAAAAAAAAAAAAAGGATAGTACATAATAAGCGGTCCAAAACTGGAGAAGTAGCAGAGAGGAGACCAAATCATTGGACTAGCAAATTATAACCCAAAGGCACTGTATCCACGTCAGGGAGGATCCGATAACTGCGACCCAGACTGTAGTGTACTAGGTTGGGACGTGGAGATAGGAACCTTGGTCCACACTGGAGAGACACGACCCGGGGGTAACTGCTGGGATGTTGCCGGGGAGCTGGGAACCAAAGCGTCCATTAACCGCAATTTACGTAAAAGCTTGAGACCATCTTGGTGATTTGTAATGCGGTAGGCCTGATTATTAAGCGTAAATGCTAGGCCAAATGGGAACAACCAACGATAACGCAACTGATGGGATTGCAGGATTCTGGTAACTGGAGCAAGTAACTTACGTTTCTGAAGCGTGGCAGGTGGATGTCAGCATAAATTTGAAACTTCACGCCATCATGAAGAAGGGTAGCCGAATGGCGCCGGGCAGCCTGAAGAGCTTCTGCCTGGGTTTGATGAAAGTGAAACGCAATATAATATCCCTTGGGGGATCATTAGGTCTCACTGGTCGTAAGGCCCTGTGAATCCTATCACACTCAAGCCGTTCCTCGGAGAGATCTGGGAGCAAGGCAGAAAAATATTTTTTAGCCAGCTCTGGCAAGTCTGTGTAGGTCTCAGGAATGCCCCTGATCCTCAAGTTATTCCTTCCTGATCTATTGTCTGCATCCTCTATTTTATCCATAGCCTCACGCATCTGCTCCTGTAAGTCACAGATATCTTTCTCATGAGCATCCAGAACCGTGGTGATATCGTCTACCTTGTGTTCCAATAAGTCGGTACGCCGTCCCAGCTCCTGTATCTGCTTGGTTATGTCTGTGGTAATGGCCGTAGCAGTCGCAGAAAGCTCCCTCTGCAATAGACCTTGAAACTTATCCAATAGTGCCGTCTCCCGTTCCGTTTGAGGGTCTGGTGCTGAAGCGCTCGGAATTTGGCTTGGCAGCAGCCACGAGTCTTCTTGCGACGTCATACTCGGAGGGGAAGAAGGTTGCGGCCTAACCAGCATGTCCGCTATGCTGCCGCGTGTCCGCGCGGGTCTGATTGGCGGCACCTTCTGCTCCTTCTTGCGCCTCCTGTTTGCCATAAACTAAGGCTGCCGACTTCCGAAGTCGAATTCCTCTCTCCACCACTCTCCAGCAGTTAAAGCTTGGTGATTAGCCGGAGATTTCGGCTGCGTGGGTGAGGAGCAACCCTAGACTGCGGCCATCTTGTATCGCGCCTCACTAGCGCCCCCCTCAGTTCAATAGTTTTTATAGACAGATATAGTTTATCTTTAAAAACACAGAGACATATGACATTACAGCTTATGGGCTTAACTATAATAAATCTAATTTGTAAGGTTTTACAGTTTCTTCTACTTCGAATAAATTCTCAATTTAAAAAAACTTGAAAACCTAGAGTTAAAAAAAATAGCTTATGTTTTGCCTAGAACAACTCCCATTGACTCCTACATGAACTCGCAAGCTTTAAGCTGCCGAAGTTTTCCATTTAAGTTTTTTGTGTTTATTAAATACCAGTGAGTATTTTTCTGCAAACAAAATTTGAATTGTGGCAAAAATTCGAACCTTGATAAATCATCCTCTATTTGTGCACTTGGAATACACCAATTGTTTAACTGTGTTTGGATAAATGTATGACAGCTGGACTGTCACTTGTCTCACCCGATTTGTTCATAGAAGACTGGTATTGCATTTATTTCAGTAGAAAATGCAGGTGCTTCATGTGTAACTGCAAACGCCCGCACATTGCTCTGTTTATGGCATAAACTAAATTGTACATTCACTCTTTACTTTCTCATACTCACTGTAAATTATGATACAACACAAAAAAACTGAGAGACTCTCGAACAGGTCAGAAAAAACACTTTTGAAGGAATTTCACTGTTCTGGCCTGATCCAGAAAAATACCACCAAAAATCAGCTGCCACTTTAACATCATAGCCGTAAAGTTTCTGGATGACCTTAACAAAAAAAATGTCTGCATCATTAACACCAACATCTGTTAAAAATAATGAATGCATACACTTTGCAAAATCCTCAAACTAAATTGCTCTGCTTTTGTTAGGGGATTCCAAGACTTAAGTGTCCTCTTGTCACTAAAGAGGACTTTCCAAGTCTGGAATTATATCAAAGTACTGAAATATTTATTATATTATTATATCAACATCCTATTTTCTTATTTGGTTATTGGAAGCAATTTGGAAGCAAAACGTAGACATTTATTTATCTACACTGATTCTCAAATTGAACATTGTTTGCATAATGCCATCTCTAATAACATTATTTACATTATCTTACCATAGTCTAATCTGAAAAAAAAAAGTGGTTATCTTGCTTTCAAAGCAGTTCTCCATGTCTTAACTCAACTGTGTGTAGCCTCCCATTGACTGTTATTGGCCTGAAAATGCACTAATGTACTGTAGGTTGCTTGCTTTAAAACACACCTGTACCTTCTGTATTAGGTGGATTCCATTAGGCTAATATGACAGCAAGTTTCTCTTCCAGCTTAATTCTGATGAAATTGAAGTTGCTGAAACAACAAAAAAAGCTGGGGCAGGGTTGAAAATACAAAATCTTGCAATTTTGAAAGCAACTCCCATCTGTGTTTGTAGGCCAAATCCGCATAAACAGAATGTTTTGGACCAACCTTATGTGGACGATCCAGATTCTCAACACAGCACTGTGGTATATCCAGAAAGCAGGCCTATGTCACCAGAGGAACAAGTTTTAGTAATATTGAAGCACGAGGAAGAAATAAATAAAAAAGAAGAAAAGCCATCTGAAAGAGATCTTGAGGTAAGAGATTAAAAAAAAGATTAAAGTTATGGTGCAATATTTGGTGGCTGATTATTTGCTTCTATTAAGCCTTGTGCAAACATCTTCAGGGCTTATTTATAAACTCAAGGCTGCTGAAGCCATCTAGAGGTATTGTACCAAACACCAAGTAAGCAAAAATGCACGGCCTTTCCTGAACCAGGTGTTCAAATGTAATTATGATAAACAAAAGTCCAATGGCATTTGTATAACAGGTTGGGCAGCAAGCAAGTAGTAGTAGTCAAGTGAGGCTGGGTTGCTTCTCTTTGGTAAGTAATTTTTAGCAGTGCAAAATGCATAATTATGCAAATATGGATTATGCAACTGGAGCCCCGTTGGTCTGGAGATATTTCTCCAAAACAATTTTATGGCCCCCAGTGTTCCCAACAGATTCACAGCCATCTTTGTATGATATAACAAATGGCAATCTGGCTCTCAAGACTAATCAGATCAGTAGTAAATGTTGGGCAGCACCAACATATACTAGCAATACAGCAATGAGAAATTAGGAATATATCACTTTTAACTTTATGAACACACTGACAGTGTTGATGCATGCAATAGAAAAACCCTTAAGGCAAACCTTAAATCACGTTTTTGAAAAGTTCGGGACATCGTTATTGTCTCATTAGATTCAGACTTCTCAGGATAACAAGTGCACAGCAGGTGGGAAAGATTCCAGCTTCTATAAACATCACATACAGAAGGGGCTATTATTATCAATGTATTAAACACTAAATAACTTTGAAAATGTTTCAGAGGTATTTCTTCTACATACACCATGGGATTCAGAATGAAATGCTAGCACCCCAGAAGACTGAACAGATGGACAGAATATTAATAAGTGTTCCTAACTACCTTTTGAACAACCCAAGCCTGGAAAAATTAATTCTGAAAATAAAGGAAGAGATTGAATATGATTATTATAAAAGCCTCAGGAGAAGTATTGGTAAGAATTTGCGTTTTTGCAATTAATTTTCTAGAGGGATTGGGCACATCAGCTGTTACATATTTCTTGAGCAAGTGTGTGGAATAAAGTATTAGGTATCTTTTTTGACCATCAAATAATATATTCAATCAGGTATAGTATTTAGGACATTAGATAATTCATATTACTGGGAAAATATTTATTTTAATTAGTGTTTATTTTTTATCCCTCCAACAGGGTGAAATATATATATATATATATATATATATATATATATATATATATATATATATGTATATATATATATATATATATATATATATATATATATATATATATATATAAAGTAACTAGTGTTCATCTGTCTTTTTAGTTGCATTCATACCTGCCATGATGGGATTCGCCACTGTACAAAAGCAACAAATTATTTAACAGTTTAGAAAGTCTTAAGGGCACATTAAGGGTCGAATTTCGAATTCATGTGAATTTTTTTAACTCACATGAATTCAATTGTACTCGAAATTTGATTGGGGGTCATTTATTAAAAATATCAGATATGCCAAACTCACACAATTTTACCGACCTGAAAACTCAAATCAAATTAAAATCGAATTCGACCAAACTTGATTTGAGTTTTTTCTCTGAAAGCTATAAACATCTCCTAATTGGTCACTGGATCTCTCCCATTGACTTATACAGTAAATCGGAAGGTTTTAGGTGGCGAATAGTCGAATTCGAATTCTTAAAGGTTAGTATGATAAATCTTGAAAATAGAATTCAAACCTTTTAAAAAACTTGAATTTGAATTTTCAATTCGACCATTAATAAATCTGCCCCTTAATATAGAAGTAAAACGAGTTATAAATAATAAATAAATATGCTTAGGCATAGAGGAGGGCCAGGCGGTATTTGATTGACAGCTGAGATTTTTAAATGAGTTTACAACAGCTATGAATTCTTAAATAAAAAAAAAGAATTTGGATTTCTTGCTTAATTTTAAAAGGACTTTTATTATACAGATTTTTATGTCTGGGTGTCATGTCCACTTTAACCATAACTGCCAGAACATGTGAAATGTGGAAAGTAAATTCTATATTGCTGGCAGCTAAAGTATTTAAAATTCCTCAGTTTGGGCAAGCAATATGACAGGTCATACTTTTATTTGGGTCAAATATGATAACGTCTTTATGCTTTGTGCTATATTTTTAGTTTTCTTAGGTGAATATAAATTAACAAACAACACTATTTGTAAATATTATGTATTTGTCTTTAAATAAAACAATTGTGTTTCAAGTATAAACGGTAATCATGGAATGTCCCCTGACAAATTAAGAGTGACATGAAAAATCCTGATTGATAACTCAGTTAGTGCATAGGATATATAATTATTAGGACTGGTAAGTCTATATGCCACAAATGAAAACCAAGATATGTGCCTAGCCATGCTAAAAACTCCAGAGTCTATTTATTATTCCCAAAATGCAAATCAATAAAACATCTTTTCTGGAGTCAAGTTAGATGTGCAACAACAAACTACACATAGTTGAAGGCAAACAGGTCTCTCAAATCATATCTTGTTCATTTTTTTTGTATAGTTTATTTAGAAACCTTTATAATCTGCACCAAAATATAATAATCAGGGAGGCAATAAAATGAGACATCTTCTAAATGGGCATATGTTGGCAGCATAGTGACTGTCCCCAAATGAAGGCCATTAGAACAGGTTTTGAGGCCACACTGGGCAAACTGGGCATAGAGAGGCATAACAAAAAAAATAGTATATTTACTATTTAACAATGTAAGGTATCACTAGACTTATGGATTTCCTGCCATCCAGCATTTTATAGACATATTACTGTGTGAGCTCTTGTGCTCCTGTCCAAGTTGGGAAATTCTCCACCTCCTTAAGTTGAAAGTCTGGGGAGTATGCACCAGGTCCACATATACCAGCATTATATCAAACTAGGCAGGACCAGGTTCCAAATCGCCATCAGGAACATGGGGGGAATGAATAAAGAAGTGCAAGAAAAAGGAGGAGAGAGATTTTAAACCCTTTAACTTTTTGACACTTATGTTGGTGCTTAGTATTATTTTTGCACTGTACAGTTGCCCTACAAGTGATCTGATCTTTCATTTCCAGTTGATTATATCCTGATGGATCCAGAAGAGAAAGAAAGACTGTTTATTGCCAACATCCCTCGTCCTTTTCATCATAGATTAATCCGGGCGCCAGTTCCCTGGCATACCTCTTACAATGATGCCCACGGATGGAATGAAGACCACCTCTTCACTGTAAACCCAATGATGCTGTCACTGCAGGAACTCTGGATTAATCAGTAAGTTCCAAAATGTAATGTGTTCAACAAAAAAAGTTTCACGCAGTGCCTCATTTTGAAAACTATTCATGACAAGTGTTTTGTGACATTTCCATAGTAAGCGGAAAAATTCCAGCACTTTGCCCGTTGTCACCAGAAACTTGAGCAACAACAGTTTGGGGGGGAACAATCCCTTCTTTCTTCAGGAATCATTTCCTGGTTAACCGAAGGTTTGTTCCCCACCTAAACCTTAGACAAACTTTAGAAACAGTTGTAAAAAACTCTAATGGTGTTTCGCTGGAGTTGGTGAACCACTTTTTATTGGGTTCTCCATAAAATGGAACATTTTAAATAAACTGTAATATTCATTCCCAGAGATACTGTATTTTTTAAGATGGTGCAGAATATTAGTCGTAGGGGCTGATTTCTGAACTTAGGTGCTAAATTGCACATGTGCTGTTGCTTATAACAACTGATTAATAATTAAATTCTAAAACAAGTTAGAATATTGCAGCAAACAACTGATAAGTGGCTATCACAACTGCACTTGTGTAAGTTAAAAGTTATGTGTATGAGCCCTATAGTCCGTGCTATCTCTAAATGTGCTATATGTTACCTCCCAAAACGTATCCTGTGGACTGCTCACAATAGGTGCTATCCCATAGTTTGATTAAGACCTTGAATTAGAGCTTAGGGTCCTTATTGCCTTTGACAAATAAACACAGATAAAGAATAATTAAAAACACATTTTAAATGAGAAAATACATTTTTATGTGTAGATCTACACATAATTTAAACAGTGACTGCTAGGAAGTGTAGTTTGTGTTTCAACAAGAAAGAAATAGAAAATAAATGTATGATCATATGTAATTACTATAGTCCAATTTAATTTGCTATCCTGTGGTATTCTAATAAGCAAGACTTAACAATGATAAGCATGGCACACAGGCATATGAAGAGATACAGATACATACAGTATAGGTTTATCAAACTATACTTTAACACAGCTGAGAAAATGTTTATTTAAAGACATCTTGGGGGATTTAAAAATAAACAGGTGGGGTATGGGGTGTCAAGGGAAATGGAATAAAATAATATTATTCAGAAAAGCATATGCTAAAGCAGATGTTTTCAACTACTCATGCTTACCATAGTCATTACCCAAACCTCACCCAGTGGAATCAGTAAGACCGAATTTACAGGTAGGTACAGCAGTTTCATCTTACTGATGCAACACTCTTCTAGTATAATAACCAGCTTATTATTCATTATGTGACCAATACAAAAACTATAATTTTTTTTTTAATTTGAAAGAAAATCATGACATAATTCCCTGCTGTGTAAGTACGGAAATAATCATGCATTTTACGTGAATCCAGCAGCCATGCTGTGTTAAATATCCATGTCAGATGATGTTGCTTTATCTGCCAAGTGTTTATTTTTTCACATTCTAACAGCGATAACCTGTGAACATGTTCCATCTGCAGATTTGATGACTTGCGGTTTATCCGTATTAAGGACATGCTTTCTGGATGTTTACCTCTGCTTCCAGATGAATTTGAAGATGTAGTCCAAAGGCATTGCCAGGAAGCACGTACCACTTTACGAAACAAGTAGGTATATGGTGCACATTGCTGGACTTTTTGTGTGTACAACAAAGCCCATTTTTCTAAACCAGAGGTACATGTTTCAAGTGGCTGGGAAGAATATCTGCTCGGATGAGAAGCTCTATGACTCAGTAAGAGGCAGATTTATCAAAATGCGAGATTAGATCTCACCACAGAAGTAAAAGTAGTCCAAGCCATTAAAGACTGAGTGACATTGCAGAATGTGGTGCTGCATTAATAATGAGCCTGTCAGCTGCATTAATAATTGATGGGGAAGGCCAATTATTAGGGAGTTACAGAAATTAATATGCAACACGATAAGAGAGAGTAAATGAAAATTTTGGTAGTAACTTGTGTGATAAACAGCTGGATATCCTTAGGTTTAAGTGACATATGATTGGATATGAGGAGTGAAGGAGAGGGCGGAATAACCAGGTAAGACAACCACAAGGCACCAAGTCTGTGGAGATCAGGATGATAGAGAAATTGTTTATGTTGATAGATACTCAACCCAGAACTCCTAACTCGCGTCTCTTCCTGCCTGTCCACTATCTCTACCTGGATGTCGCAACGCTACCTTAAATGAAACCTCTCCAAAACTGAAATGGTGCTCTTTCCTCCAACTAACACCAGTAACATCACGGAAGTATCCATCATAGTTAACAATTCCACTATCACCCCCTCTCCCCAGGCCCGGTGCCTTGGGGTTATCCTAGATTCTGCCCTGTCATTCACTCCTCATATCCAGTCACTTATTAAATCATGTCCCTTCCACGTAAGGAACATATCCAAAATACATTCATTTATCACCCAAGATGCTGCCAAATTCTTATTCACTCTCTCGTCATATCACATCTAGACTACTGTAACTCTCTTTTAATTGGCCTTCCCCTCCAGAGACTGTCACCTCTCCAGTCAATAATGAACATTGCTGCGAGGCTCATACACCTCAGTAACCGCTCCTCCTCTGCCTCGCCATTCTGTCAATCCGTGCACTGGCTTTCAGAATCAAATTCAAATTAATGACACTGACTTTCAAAGCACTTCATAACTCTGCCCCACCCTACATCTCTAAACTCATCTCTATATACTCACCCAACCGCTTACTACGCTCCTCTACTGATCTGCTACTCAACTCTTCTCTCATTACCTCCTCACATACTCGCATTGAAGACTTTGCAAGGGCTACACCCCTCCTCTGGAACTCTCTCCCATTCTCCCAACCTTTCTGCTTTCAAGAAATCTCTTAAAATGCACTTCTTTCAAGAAGCCTACCCTCACTCTGCTTAACTACCGAACGCAACACAGCATGCAGTACCACATTTCTCACCCACTTAATTTGATCTTGCCCACTCCCACACCTTGTGTATTACTCCCTTCCCTTTAGAGTGTATGCCTATGCATAGAGCCTTCCTCACCTTTTTGTACCTGTATTGATTGTGATGTATGTAACTCCAAATGTTCTATGTATATAATTCATGTCATTTAGTTGTATAATCACATTTACTTTACAGTGCTACGCAATATGTTGGCGCTATATAAATACATGTTAATAATAATAATAATAATAATAATAATACTTATTGAATGTTATGGGCATTGAATGGAGAATAAAGAATCATTTATTTTTTGGGTCATTAATAAACGCACCCAGGCGGATACTCTCCTCTCCTGACCTGACAATATCTGGAATTGCTGCATGTAAAACCCATTACATGCAGCGATTCTGGGTAATCAGCTAAATATTTAAGAGATTACCTTGCTGTCGCATGTGACAGGGGAGGGCATCCAAGTAAAATCAGATGACAAAAACAGGTTTGAGTTAAGAGATTAAGGTCGAGAAGCTAAGAGATATAGGTGTTGTTATTGTTGTTAACTCCTAAAATAAATATATATAATTATATAAAAATCAAGCTTGGTTTATATACAGGTATGGGACCTGTTATCCAGAATGCTCAGGATCTGGGTTGTTCCGGATGAGAGATTGTTCTGTAATGTGGATCTCCATACCTTAAGCCTACTAAAAATTATTCTAACATTAATTAAACCCAACTGGATTGTTTTGTCACCAATAAGGATTAATTATATTTTAGGATCAAGTTCAAGGTTTTAAGTATTACAGAGAAAAAGGAAAGCATATATTTTTTTAATAATTTGATTAATATGGAGTCTATGGGAGATCATCTTCCTGTAATTTGGAGCTGGATATTTCCAGATAACAGATCCCATACCTTTATATAAAAATATAAAAAAATCATATAATACAGTATATTATTGTGACATTGTATATTGCAGAGGAAAAAATACTTTGAAACTCCCCTTTGAGTTTATATATCTTTTCGAGTTTGTGTAAAGTAATTGAGATGCTCTAGATAAATCAGCAGAATATTTGGCATCTCATTCCTCTCTTTGACAATTCTAGGTGGATACCAGCCTGTGCTTCACTCTTCACATCTCAAAAGGATAAATGGATACATTTAGTTCCCCAACATGACAACGATTCCACACTCCAAGTACAAGAGTTTTTTGCCTGTGTTGCCTCTCTAATGTCTCGTCAGTTGCGTGGGATGGTCATCAATTCTCTTCAAGACTTGCTTTCCTTTTTCACTCTGCACCAGGTAATTAGAGGCAGAATAACCATGATACACTCAGCACCTACTTAAACTGCAGCATTAAGAACAAACAAACAAACCGAGAAGCTTGCTCTGTGCGGAGAAAGTTTCTGCCAACATAATGGCCTTGGATGTACCACTAGGCAATGAATAGTTTAATTACTTGTGTTTCTTTTCATTTCTTTGTGCGTTTGAACCTCCAGCACTTACTGAAATTCTAATTTGTGCTTATAGAATTCTCTCCTCATCATCTCTGCTATGTAATAAGCTCCCACAGTAATTTACTGTGACCTTATAATTTTTGACTAAGTATGTCTTGATTGGAGAGAAAGGAAAATGGAAAATGAAAATGCTTTATAATGGGAAATCCAGTATAAGGCACGTGGGGAACATATTCATGAAATCTAAGCAAAGTTTAGGCACTAATGAATTTATTGCTTGGCTCTCTAATTAATACACACATAATTTGTTTTGCATACATTTGCTAACCATGCAGCTACCCTTAACTATTATGCTTTTGGTATGACATTAGAATGGTACGGACACGTGCAGAAAAATTTCCCCGACCGACATCAAGCAACAGCAACTATATCTTCCAGCAGTTTACAAAGTAAACAGTTTTCTAAGGGGTTCAGCAATGCTAGCAGTTCTTCATCAACGCAGAGACACAATTCACTGGAACTATTTCATTGTTATTATAATAATTACAATTTGAATGTGTTGCAAATACAAATATAAATGTTAAATCACCTGAGTCCTGTGTCTTATAATAATTTCTCCCACACCCCCCTTTTTTTAATCTTTTTAGGATGGAAATGATTTTGGAGATACATATGACGAGATGATATTCTGTACTGCTCAGATTCTTATAGTGAAGCTCAGAGTTGAAGAGCCCAAAATAACATTTCAGCCATCCTTGGAAGAATGCTGGGGTTTAATTAAGTGCTGCTTCTTTGAGATACTGAAGAGTGCCGAGGGACTTCCCAAAGTATGTTATGCAAAGAAGCAGTGCCTTCAAGGCACATGCTCATTTTCAGATAGCGTCTAGGATTATTCTTCCAATTGTATGTGTAAAACCAATCATTTGTTGGTTACTTACTAGATAAAAGTTACAGATGGAAAATATCCAGCAGATTTACCACCACCAGCACTGGGTCAGTTCTATTGGTGCCCAAGGCCTAATGTGTAGCCATCCCACCCACCATGCTGCTAGTCTCTTCCAAGCCCTCTCCCCTCCACTACCAAATTCATGTCCCTTGCACTGGTGAGTAACTTACTGAACTCCAAATTGTTCCCCCATGGTATTGTGCCCTGGACAGTTGACTTCCCCTAGTTCCGGCCCTGAGATCCACAGTCCAGCTTGCAGGCCTGATGATTTGGGGATATGCACAAACTCAGTACAGGCCTCTCTTATTTTAAATTCTGATGGCCTGTCAAATAATGTGGTCAAAATTTTCAACCTTCATAACTTAATCTGTGTGTGTATGCCAGCCTAGAAAGCAACATGTACAATTACCCAATGATTCTAGCCATGTCTTTTCTTTTGGATTTGAATCTTAGGATAACTGTTCTGCCTGCACAGTAACACATAACTACCTGCCCTGATGTACACTATGGGGCACATTTACTATGGGTTAAATATGGAGGGTTAATTAACCCTCGATATTCGACCATTGAAGTAAAATCCTTCGCCTTCGAAAATCGAAGTCGAAGGATTTACCGCATTTAGTTTGGAAAGGACTAATCATTCGACCGAACGATTAAATCCTTTGAAACGAACGATTCGAAAGATTTTAATCCATCGATCGAACGATTTTCCTTCGATCAGAAATTACTTAGAAAGCCTATGGGGAAGGTCCCCATAGGCTAACATTGGTGCTCGGTAGGTTTTAGGTAGTGAAGTAGGTAGTCAAAGTTTTTTTTAAAGAGACAGTACTTCAAATATCGAATGGTCGAATAGTCGAACGATTTTTAGTTCGAATCGTTCGAGTCGAAGTCGTAGTCGAAGGTCGAATTAGCCAATTCGATGGTCGAAGTAGCCAAAAAAATACTTCAAAATTCGAATATTTTTCATTCTAATCCTTCACTCGAGCTAAGTAAATGTGCCCCCAAATCTCACATTTAGGTGGAATAGCCCAAGTTTACAATTCTGAAATAAGTAGAGCTCAGCCAGACGTCAGTGGAGTGTAGGGTTCGTCTTAAAGTGTGTCTAGGTACAGTATAACTGGGCGTATCTAAGAACTACAGCATGGCTGAAAATGGCAATTAATGTTAGAAGGTACACATGTTTTCCCAGCTAAAAATGTAATTAAACCATTGAGCACCAACATTGCTTTCCTCAATGTTTAATTTAAGAGGAAGTATATTTACCTTATCTTTAGTAATTTATAAATGCACCTATTCTAAGTCACTTTTCAATGGAACCTTATTATTTATTTTGTTTGCTTTATGATTCAAAAGCCTCCCTATACTGCCTCTTCCCAGTCCACTATTGAAATGCTATCAGATGCCTGGTAACTGCTCCCAGCAACCAAAACAACTGACTGCAAGGCTTGACTTTCTTTGTTACTCTTATAATCTTACCTTAAGCTTTCTACTATTTATCTTCCATTTTGATTTCAAAACTAGAAACTTTGCAACCGAATAACAGATTAAATATAAATTATAAGATATAATTTATAAGATATATAATTATCTTTAAAAAAAATTGTCTTAGACAAATAGATATTCATTCAAACCTCGGACAGCAACAAATAGTTATATTTGCGTATTTTGAAAGCATGCCATGCTATAGCTGCTGAATGTCGCAGTATGATTCTGAGCTGTTAAATTGTTCACTGGTCAGTAAAAAAGTATGGAGCAGATTATGTGAGTTGACGGGTGGTTAAGTGGCTTTATATCTGTGAATCCATTTCTAGGCAGTCTGTAAAAGAGCAGTAACGTGTTCCTTACCAAATGACACACAAAGACAAGGTCTGTCTTAAAAATCTCAGTATTTTAATATGAACGGATTTAGAGGAGTGGTGGATTTTGTTATAATATATGAGATTTACAATTAATTTCTAGCCAAGTTTGTAGTCTGTTCGTACTAAGTTTGTGGTGCTAACCTGCCTACTGTTTGCCAGAAAGCAGTGCCACAACCTCACAGCATAGTGCTTTGAATAAAATTGCATTAAAGGAAGCCATACCAGGGCCAGCCATAAGGTTATCCAATCTATAAACCTGCTGGTCAAAATAGAGAAAATAGAGAAAAAAAGGAGTTACTTTTGCTCCTGTCACTTCCTCATCTGCAGATGCACAATAAATCCACACTGAACCCAAATGCACAATTTTTCATTCATTTTTTTTCTAAAGACATAAAAGCGTTGTGTTTTGAGTAAGAATCTCTAGGAAATTTTGAGGCACCACTCATTATATACACTGGAAATGCTGTAAGTTCTACCTGCCATAGGTTGATGAGTTTCACTTTTAGAAAGCTCAATCATAACTCTTAAGGGAAAATATTCACCGCAATTCCTTTAAAAATGGAATAACAGGTTGCATTAATGTTGTATAGCAGTATATACAGATATATACTACTATATAAAATAATGCAACCTATTATAAATAATAAATGGAGCACTCACACGCAAGACTTAATAATGGTGAAAAAAAAAAGGTTTCTTTTTTTGAAAATTTGGCCTGTGGGGACAAGGTAAGATTCTCCTGAGGGACTGAAACATCAACTAAATGACCCTTAAATTATATAAATATCATCTACTAAGTCTCATGAATTCTTCATTTATATTTATTTTTGTTTATTCAAGATAATATTTCTAGTAGCAACAGGGACATTGCACAGACAAAGTGAAATGTAACTCTTGTTTTATAAATATATATACTTTATTTATTATGTATGTATCATTATATGATGTAGGGAAATTGAATAACTTATAAATCTCTTTTCTGCTGTGGGACTCAAATCTAGTGATGGGAGAATCTAACCTGTTTCACTCAAAATTTACAGAAATGCATTGAAGTCTATGGGCAACAAAATTATTTTTGACTTGCGGGACACATTTTTGCACAACAAATCTTTTTCACCTATTAGAATCTATGGGATTAATTTTCATGGCGAAACTTGGTGAACTATTTTGCTAATCACTAATCAAAGCTCTTTACAGCAAGCAAAATAGGCATTATAGGTGCACTGAGTATGCTGGGACAACAGGCGATTAAGTAACTTGTCCAAGGTCACAATTACCATATGGAGTTGAACCAGAGTCTCTAGCATTTTTTAGATTTAATATCGCTTAACCACTAGGTCAACTGCTCATCCTTGATGCATGCCCTGCTTGATGCATGTTCCAAATGAACACTATGGGGCCTATTTACTAACGTTTCTGTTTTTTTCACTAAAAAAATTAAGTTGTTTTTGTATTTCTGATTTATTAAGTGTAAAAAACACAAAAAAAACCTAATACAAAAATTTGCCTGGTAAAACTTTTCACGGTCCTATAGAAGTCAACGGGAGCTGCGCTGATCCTGTTGGACCATTTTTAACCTATATGGAATTTGGGAGGTTTTAGGATTTCTTTTGCTATTAATTGTCCAAAATACTTTCGAAGTATTAATAGAATTTAGCCCATCGTTCAGTGGTTTTTTCCCGTTCATACTTTTTATATTTGGATCTATTAAAAAACTTTTAAATGAATCTTTAAAACCCACTAAAAATAGACTGTTGATAAATAGTCCTCTGTGAGTATTCAGTTGGCATATGGGAAGTGGCTATTTGATGCTTTGAAATGTCCATGTCATACAGCAATATGGTTCTCTTGGAAAGGGTGATCCCATGGGATATATATGCAGCCTGGTGGTTACAGGTCATAATTGCGCAAGTTTTTAGCCCTGTTTAAGCAAAGCTTGGTGTCAGACTTTTCTGTGAGTTGAGATTAAACCACCTTTCTGTCCCTCTCTGATTTAAAGTCCCCCATTAGTACAGTGACCCTGAAATCACTAATATTGTGGTTGGTACTACTGGTACTACTGGACAGTCTACATTCTAGACACATTCTAGACATGTACATCCTACTTTGTTACAGTCGTTTTTGGAATGATCCAATTTGCAAAGCAGACTCTGTACAGAATGGATTTGCTGAGATAGAAATGTTAGAACCTGTCTGCTGTACACAGAGACCTGAAGCAGTGTCGGACTGGGACACCAAGGGCTCACCAAAAAATCTTAGACAAAAAACTTTAGACCAGGGCCTCACCCTCGGTACAATTTTCTTCCTCTCCTCACTCAACCTATATTCTCCAAGTCTCTTTTCTTTACATTCTATAATCTATTATTCCATCTATTTAGCCTCTTTGTTCTCATAGAAATAGGGAATGGCTATGAAAGAGGCCAAGTGTTTAGCAGCATGAGGGCCCACTGACACCTGAGTTTTCCTGGTATCCCTGTGGGCCAGTCCAACACTGCCCTGAAGTATAGCCTTTCACTGAAACTTGCTGGATTATCCAAGCATGACATTAAGGGGCAGATTTATCGAAATTCGACCATTGAATATCAAAGTCGAAGTTTTTTTTCATCGAATTTGGCCATTTGCGGTTGAAGTAAAATCATTTGGTCGAACGATTAAATCCTTCGAATCGAGTGATTCGAAGGATTTCAGCGATCTATCGAAGGTTTCTCTTTGACTTCAAAAAACGTAGAAAACTGCTCTAGACGGTCCCCATAGGCTAATATAGCACTTCAGCAGGTTTAATTTGGCAAAGTATTGAAGTCGAAGTTTTTTTTAAAGAGACAGTACTTCGATTATCGAATGGTCGAATATTTGAACGATTTTACTTTGAATCTAAGTCATAGTCGTAGTATCCTATTCGATGGTCGAAGTATCCAAAAAATTACTTCGACCCTTGATAAATCTGCCCCTCTATGTTCATATAAATTATGTCTTTCCTCCTAGTGTTTCTCCAATATTTTCATTCATAATTACAATTGTGCATTCTTGTATATCTTGAGGTTGCTAGATCTAAATCTAAAGCTCTTGGGAGGGCAGTTGCAATTTACTTAATAAATGTTGATCTTTGCAGGTTGAGGTTGATCTCTTTCCTGATCTTCAGATGGAAAACCTCACTCTCAGCTCAGTCACGCAAGACGAATCTTTGGTTTCAGACTACATCAAAAAAACCATGGAGGTCTTCAACATGAACATAGTTGGGCCGCAGAAGTGAGCTTTCTTTTTTTCTACTGTATAATGGTTATTGAAGTAGTGAAGTAGAAGTAGATAAGAGATTTTTAAAATCTGGATGCTTTGCTTTTATAATAGGTACTTAAATGTTTACAAAAAATATAATGACCTTCTAAACCAGAAAGCCCAACAGGATATCAATTCATTTCTAAAAGAGGAACACTCTCTCCATGCATTTACAAAGGTAATGGCCCAATTATCTTCTGATCCTAGACTATATCATTTTAATAACATGGGACACTTTATTTTTTATTCGTTTTTGTGGACGGGATATATTTTAGACAGTTAAGTGACACTCTTTCTTTCTTTCTTTCTTTCTTTCTTTCTTTCTTTCTTTCTTTCTTTCTTTCTTTCTTTCTTTCTTTCTTTCTTTCTTTCTTCTTTTTCTTTCTTTCTTTCTTTCTTTCTTTCTTTCTTTTTAAAACATGATCTAGTTATAATTTTGTCACTAATGGGGGGTGGCAGGCAGCAATGAGAGGTCAAGGTCACACATTCATTCAAGAGTCAGTAAATCAGACAAGAATAGTAATAAAAAGCACATTCAAGTGATATAGCCAGACAATTGGCTAGTTTTAATAATCACGATTTCAAAAAAAAATCAGAGGCTGTTGTCTTGCCTGATATATATTGCCTACTGCATAAGCACAATTTCCTGTCACTTATTAGCCTATAATGGGAATTGTATTATTGATTTTCTGTTATCTTAACCATGGACTGGCAAGGGCAACTGATGTCCCTGGGACATTTCCTATAGACAAATTCAACAGTGCTGACACTTGTGTGACTGTGTTAATAGATCCTTTTTGATAACTTTTCCTCAGCAGTTAAATAGAGCATGGAAGTGGGCAGCTAACACTTTCCTCAAATGGCTTTGTCTTCTATTAGAAACAGTATCTGGACTGCAATCTTGCCATAAATCAACCTCACCCCATGCTTTACTCAGTGTCATGTTTGATATGGGCGAATCATGCTTTCATGCTATGGCCCAGCTGCTTAATAAAATAAATGTGAGTAAAATGCAACGAGATGTTGGGGTTATTTACTAAACCGATGGCAGTGCGCAGAATGCAAAACAAAATGCAACTGGACTTTAAACACTCTGGTGTTGTGGAATTGCTAAAGGTATCTGTTTCAAATCATTCAGATATTCAAGTAAGGGAGTTGCAGATGACACAGACTCCAATGGGGTCCTGTCCTTTCCACCTGCCACAGGTTGAGGATATTGCTGACTTGCACCTCCTGACCTTGTGGTCTGCATCTCGTGCTGAAGTGCTTGTTGAATGAGGATTCACTACTGCTCTGCTCTTCTACCCCTTTTTATATTAATTATAACTGGCATCCTTTATAAAAAAATACACATGTAGTGTTCACATTGAATGAAAAAAATGTGCATCTGTGTGGGTCATTTGCAAATATATATGGTATCTTCCATACTCTTCAATTTTCATATTCAATCTCCCATTTCTGTCTTCTGACAACTCAATGTTCTTGCCTCCTTTTCTATATTAACATATCTTACATTTTTCAGAGATTACCTACATTTCACTACCACCTTAAACTGACATTAATTTCTTCAACACAGAAAATCAATAGCATTTCGCAGCTAAGGGGAGAAATTGCCTCCATGCATATTACAGTTCCACTTGCTCTGTTCTGCCTGGATACCTTGAGACTGAATGAAGATCTTTGTGCCAAAGCCCAAAAGCTAAAGGATCAACTTATTCAGTATGTAGTGGAGGAAAATAGAGTTCTCAATAAAAGGTAAATCAAACTAATGGGAATCTACATGGGAAACTGGGGTAATTAGAAATACTTTTGGGGAATGTGCAGTTTATCTGTTGTAATTGGCATGACTAAGCAAGAATGCTAAAACTTTTTGGGGGGCAATTGGCTTAAAAAGTGCCTGTACTTTGTGGATATTTTATTGTTTTGGACTCTCCGTAGGGTGATTATTTGGCATTTGATACATGTTAAAAAAAGTGGGCAAAACACCTGTAATATGTTTGGCCATGCCATTGTTGGTAAGTGAGTCTGACCACAAATAACATTACTGGGAGAAAAAAAATATATGTACTGGACTATATACAAACAGAAAAGTTGCTCTTACATATACTAAATTAAATGCATCTGTTTTTTCAAAGTTACTTCTTCTCTAAACCATATACATTACAGTATTTTCAGGCAAAACCATTTGCAAAGCAAAGGTATTTTTCAGGTATTTTACCCTGAGTGGTTACAACATGTCAGATTCAACACCAGCAATGGAAAGTATTAAGCTGAACAGAATATTTTGTCCACACATGCACACTTGGCTGTTATCTTTTGTTCACCGTATGTTTCCCTTTTCTGATGAGGAAGATACATAGGGGCTATTCAAGCTATGGAATTAGTGCACGGACCTTCGAGAATAGATCAGTGGACTGCAGCCCTGCTATACTACCAACTTGTTATGTACTGTGCTGTTAAGCAGAGGGGACTTCTTATTTTGGCATGCTTATCCTAACTTGTGTTGCTCACAACATACTTGGGGCAAGGTAAAATCAGGGTGTGTAGACTGATGGTTTTTGGCTCCACCTCACCCCAAAGTTTTATTTGCGGGGGGCACTGCTTTCATGTTACGCCACTGCTATTAGGCAACAACCTCTGGTCTGCAGTGCCACCACCTCGTAGCTTATACAGCAAATCACACAACCAACGCAATAGGATAACTGTGGGAGGTGATTAGAAAGATTGTTACACCAAAAGACTGCAAAGCTGGGGTCCAATTTAGTGTTCATGAAGGCCATTTTTATTATTTTCAGGCTCTTTGTATTTTCATCCATTCTGCACCCATAATTTATCATATCCATTGTTTTATTTAACTAAAACACTTTCCATTACCAATGTATTATTATATGCTGCTGTGTTGTTTTCATGGCCTGATAAAACCATCATTATGCAACACATTTCATAGGAATTACAATTTGTGTACACTGCTAATTCATCAGTTTAATGTTATCAGACACACGTAAATTAGTTCTCTTTCTTGATTATTTTTCATGTGACAGTTTAACACATTTTATTATAATGTAATTATGTACATTCCATTGGTGACTCTTGATTGAATTAAATTGCAAGTGTGACCTGCACTGCTCAGCACCATGGGGGCTTTAATGTCTGTAGCTGGGATCTAATCAGTATTGTGCCCTATCTGTGCTTCTAAAACAGATTGAGGGTCATTGTCTTACTGGTTTTCCATGAAGATATTAAAGAAACTGATGCAAAATATAGCATATGGCAGTGGTACAGTGGGATGTCCAAAAACTGGGGGTATGTTTGTGTCCATATAAACACCATTCCACAGCAATATTATATCACGTAGGGCACCCAAGCCTTTGTGGCTGTTAAATATGTCTTTGGAAAAAGTTTCAGTATATAGCACTATGCGAACAATTGAACACTGTACTTATGCACATTATTTATTTCTGCTGACTGACTATTGTGCAAATTGAGGGCATACAAAAACCTGTGCTATATAATAAGTGGTAAACGCTGCTAGAGCTTGCAGGAATATGAGACATATTACGGTGTCCATTAACTGTTGCTGACCGATTGATGTAATATATTAATTAATAATTTTTTACCTTTATTTTTAACAACTTTTTCCAATTCTTTACTCTTAGCATCTGCTCCAAATACAGTCTTATTGCTGATAAGGTGAATGAAGTGCCTTCTACCACAGAAGAACTGGTTGCTTTAATTGACTTTCTCAAAAAGTCAAAGGATGTTACAGTTTATAAGCTGAAAGATGAGATCTCAGAAGCTGCCAGTAGGTTAGCTTTCCTGCTGGACTATGCTACCCTCCTCTGTAAGTGATGTTCCAATCACAGTAAAAAAAAACCCAGTAGAAAATGACTGATACAATAAACTAACAACATTATTACTTTATTCAACCTTTTGCAGATGATGACCTGAAACTTAATAGCACAGTTTTTCATTGGCCGGAACAAATTGAAACAGTGTTTGAAGTCAACAACAATCGGTTAATGGCTAAGAAAGACCAGGCAGAGGATGATCTAAATACAAGGTACGGATAATACTGATATTCTGTCTCAGAAGTGAACAGACACATATTTTTTTTCATTTAGATAACACCACAAGTGCACTCAACATTCTATTGTTAGGCCTTTGAATGCTCTGATTACAATACTTTTTAATTAAACCTGTATTCATGCAATTTGTATTTAGAATGCATTGTGCTTCCCTAGTATTAATCTTTCATTGGTTTTGTTAGTTTTAGCTCCATCAGAACTCTACTACAGTTGTCAGTAATGTTAATTGGCTATATGGTAGCTGGAGATGAAAGCTAAAATAGAAAAGGAAGGCTGTTTAACGAAATTGTTCATAATATTCTTTATGAAGCTCAGTCTATTTTTCAGATCTGCCCTCTCACACTCAAAGGCTGACTCTTGACAGATAATACTGATGTACTTGAGGCATTATTCATTAATACAAAAGTGGAGACTTTGATCAGATTGGGTAAATCGTGAGATGTGCGAGATAGGCTTATTGTAGCTATGTACAGTTTGTTTATTCTACTAATAATCCTGGCTGGGTTTATACTAAATCATCTTTAGATGCTAATAAAACATGGAACATAAGGCCATGCTTGGTACAAAACACAAGGTGTCTAGCTATTGTATAACAAAAGATGAGGATATTCTCTTCATTGTAGGCGTTCTGAATTTGAGAAAAAGCTCCAAGGCTACATTACAGAAATAGAAGCCTTTAAAAAACGTGAGACTATGACTCTGGATGAAATGAAGGCCAATGTTGAAAAACTGAATGAACTAGACAGAAACTTAAATGCGGCTCTTGCTGAATTTGAGGTTGGTAATGATGAGCTATAGAATAATGGGAAATGACTTATTTTGCTATGCAGCTTTTTTATAATACACTTTGAGTAGCTGGGAATATAAAATTATGTGATTATGGTTAATTATTGATCCCAATAATAAAAACAGTACCTTGTTTGTAATGGTAACTAAGCTGCATGAATTCATATTGGTGGATAAAGCAATCCTATTGGCATAACTTTATTGGCTGGGCCTCCTTACAACATTTTCTTTCAGACCACCCCCAAAACCCCCAGATCCATAGTTTTGCCTGGGTTGTGGGTTGAGCATAAACTTGAGGGTCACCTGTGGTCCTCCCTCACAGGCCTCTGTATAGGGGAGGTAGACCTGGTCCTTCCATAGGGTCTACTTCCTCTATAGTTCTGCCACTGGCTGCTGAAAATAAAGTAATTTCTCATATTCTGTTTTAGCTGCTTAACTCCCCTTTCTGCCAGCCCATTCTGTTCTAGATTTTTTTTATTAACGCAGCAATTGAACTAAACATGGATGTTTTTGATTGTGATTTTGCTCCCTTAGTGAGCTTTATATTCTTGTACAATGCATAAAATATCTTACTTGATAACAGAGCCATTATTTTTGTTAGGCCATCAATATAGAAGAGGAGCTTCTGGAATGGGAGAAAAGTCAGTTTCCTTTGTTGCAGACTGCAATGCTTAATAAGGTCCCTTATGAGCAACTATGGATAACAGCATACAATTTCCATTGTAAATCAGAGGAATGGATGAATGGTAAGTAAATTGTTTTCCATTGTTCTAGAATACCTATGGATTAGTAAAGGGCTGGCAGTTTAGTTTACTGAAGAAGCGGGAAATGACAGGTTTCATTTAAAGCTAGGTTACATAGTTACATAATTAAATCGGGTTGAAAAAAGACAAAGTCCATCAAGTTAAACCCCTCCAAATGAAACCCAGCATCCAAACACATACCCTCCATATCCTCACATAAATTATATATACCCATATCTATACTAACTATAGAGTTTAGTATCACAATAGCCTTTGATATTATGTCTGTCCAAGAAATCAACCAAGCCACACTTAAAAGCTTCACAACATCACCCGGCAGTGCATTACACAACCTCACTGTCCTCACTGTGAAGAACTACCTACGTTGCTTCAAATGAAAGTTCTTTTCTTCTAGTCTGAAGGGGTGGCCTCTGGTGCAGTGATCCTTTTTATGGGTAAAAAGGTCCCCTGCTATTTGTCTATAATATACTTGTAAAGTGTAATCATGTTCCCTCGCAAGTGCCTTTTTTTCCAGGGAAAACAACCCAACCTTGACAGTCTCCGCTCATAATTTAAGTCTTCCATCCCAATCGGTTTATTTGCACATCTCTGTACTCTCTCCAGCTCATTTATATCCCTCTTAAGGACTGGAGTCCAAAACTGCACTGTATACTCCAGGTGTGGCCTTACCAGGGACCTATGAAGAGGCATAATTATGTTTTCATCCCTTGAGTTTATTCCCTTTTTTATGTAAGACAAAACTTTATTTGGTTTAGTGGCCACAGAATGACACTACCCATAACAACTGCAAAAAAAAACCCTGGCTACTTCTCAGTTAAGGAAACTCCCAACACACTGCCATTTAATGTATAACTTGCATTTATATTATTTTTGCCAAAGTGCATAACCTTTCATTTATAAACATTGATAAACATTGATTAGAAGGACCAGGGCTGCTATCAGAAATAAATTGGCCCCATATTACGTAGTTATCAGGTCTCATTCAAGGGGGGCAAGCTTATTAGTCCACTTCCTGCCACTGACTATAAAATTAGGCCAAAATAAAGCCTCAATAAATACAAATCTGTTCAAACTAGAATACACCTGACCATGCCCCAGTTCATAGTCTTGCACTTTTATGTCCAAAGATGACCATCCCACAGTAACTTTTCACAAGCTTAGCTCCTGTCACAAGTTGGACTGTTGTGTATGTCTGTAACATTGAAGTTAAAGATACCATATTAGAAGGGAAATGGAACATACTGATCTCACAAGGTCTCACAGGGTATGGGAAGATATTGATAATTAGAGCTGGTAATGTATAGATGGTTGGGCAAACAACAAACAAACAAACAAAATACACTTAATGTAAGTTAATTCAGTGATAGATGATAAATGAGAACAGATTTGGGGCCTCATTTGTTCTTAGGGGCACAGCACTAGGCACAAAAATGCAAATTTAATGACTATAATGTCTTCAACTCTGTTGTCTTGTGATTAATATCAGTTACTTTTTGCACCTACTGCTGTGACGCGAGGCACAGTACAAAGTGACACAAGGAACCTTGTGCCTCGACTTGTTGCCCCAGGTTACTTTACTTTGACATTAAGGATTCCTTCACAGATTTGTGACTATGATTACGTGTTTATTGATACGAAACGCATCAGGACAACTGACTTTTAATGAGATGAAATAAACTTTTCCTTTTTACCTTATCAGCTGGCTGCAGGAGTGCGTGCTTTTCTTCTGATGTTCCTTCACACATTGCCCCCATGTGCATTGATTGTGCATAGCGCCATGCTCAGATGTTTGCTGTGACTCCTTACAATTATAGTCGTACTAGGATTGTGGGAAAAAACATTGCAGAATGGGCCAATTTTTTTTTGCGCTTTGCATTTAGTCCACATTGGTAAATAAAGCTCATTGTGTGGTGGAAGAAAGACCAGCTACTGGGAATTTTTTTGTTTGAAGCCCCTGTTTATTAAACAACTAGTTGTCAGATGTAGTGTTAAATAAGCTGGCCATGCAAATAACAAATTATGATTTTTTTAACAAAATAAAATAACTTTTCCATAATAATAATAATAAATGATTATGTTTCACAGTTAGTTATTGAACATTCCCAGCTGAACAAGAGGAGATAATGATCTCTTGATGTACTCATTAAAATGTATGACAGCAGCATAAAAAATTGTGTCTGAGACTAGTGCTCAGGCAAAGGGAAGACACTCAGAGAAGCCCAGGGCTGTCTTGATTCTAGTTCCTTCAAATCTTATTATTTTAATGTGCTTTAGGCATTTGTGGAATCTTACAAGATGTATCTACATACATAGAATTTTACAAAGGTGAAACGGGAAATGTTGGCTATATTATGATATTTTGTCTGGCAATGAGCCTTCTGATAGGAAATGTTCAAATATGTATGTGAGTGACAAGAAAACAGCAAAAATAAATAGATTTATTTAATTTTTCTGCAAATGCTTAGTAAATCACGAGTATACATTTATTCTGCATATGCTGACTTATTCAGGGGCGTGTTTATATTAACTGATAATGTATTTTGCCACAATGATTGCTCCACATGCGAAGGATGTAATCACATAGCCTCTAATGAAAAGAGTTCCATCTGGTGTTCACATTCCTACAAAAACAGTAGAAAGCTTGCCTTGCTTTCCCAAACTGTAAATTTGGAACCAGCCATTTCACTGTTCTTTTTTGTAATCCATAGATAACCTGCATAATCGCAATTTAATAGTTATGATAAGCCCTAGTGATGGGCGAATCTGACCCATTTAGTTTTGCCGAAAATTCACGAAACAACAAAAAATTTGTCAAATGCAATGAAGTCTATAGGCGACAAAATTTTTTAGGCACAACAATTTTTCACCCATTGGCCGGCTTTTTCGTGTCAAAACCTGGCGAAAATTTTTGTTCATCAATGCTCTTTAACAAATATCTCTGCTGTTCTCCTATTATACTGTAGGTGCCTTCCAAGAACTGAATGCAGAAGACATTACGGAGGAGGTTGGTAACATGTGGAGGAATATGTATAAACTTTCCAAAACATTTGCTGACATGCCTGGGCCCAAGCGAGTGGCAGAAAACATGAAGATCAAAATCGATAAATTCAAAATGCATCTTCCTGTTATCTCTGTCATCTGCAATCGTGGAGTAAAGAAACGACATTGGGAACAGGTACTGCAGGCAGATTTTCTTGCTCTCTCGCCCAACCCAATTTGGGTCACATTAACATATGTTGGGATTCATCTCAAGGGTTACATATAATTCTTCGTGTTCTCTGACCTGTGGCTTCACTCTTTACTGCGATAAACTATTTTGTTGTCTACATATGAACATCACAGCTTGTTGAGCCTTTGAATACAGACGTTTTCTGTATCTATGCAGGATAAGGGGAAGAGCTGTAGATGCAAATTTGACTAATTATTTATTCTACAGATCTAAATTAATCCATATGTATGTAAAATTTACCACATTTTGTTAAATGGCTGTTTTTTTTTACATCATTTACATCATTGACAAAAGTAGCCTTATCGTAGAGTATGATTTAACATAATAAAGCAAAAACTACTAATTATTACAAATTATAACAGTAATAGGGTGCAATATATGAAATATTTGCTCCATATCTGGAAACCCATATCAACCAATCAGATGCTTGCTTTAAAAACTGTAAATTATCCTGTTCTTTGGCTGTTATAAGCTACTAGAACTGGAACCTTACACTTTTTTATTATATTACCCTCGATAGCAGGGTACAACTGACTACATACCAGGTTAGGGTTATGTAATTCCAAGCATGGTCTGGCCACCTCAATCTTGAAAAGTATAGTATAATTAATATTACAGTGAAATGACAGAACACATGCAGACACAGATCAATACCAGCATCAGAATCCAGTGCAGGTAAAGGCATCAATGTCATCTTGATCAGCTTAGTTATGACTAGAGGTTGAGCACCTTCTATCAGATGTAGAGTATCATTTATGTATAGCTTTGCTAAAGCAAATATTAGCATTCATCTCACTATTGAAATGCTGTTCAGCATATTGAATATTAATAAGAGTTTAAACAAATTAATTAGAATAACACCAATGTTGGAAAAATTATGATTATAATTTAGCAAGGTAGTCATGTATTATTACTGTGCTATATGTCCATGGGTGGTCCAGTGAGAGGGTCCTATATCTGTTGTCAGCAGTCTTTGACATTCATTTTAAAATTAAAGTGAATTAAAATTAAATCAAATGAGAGAAAGAGTTGTAATTAGTTTTTACCAACATTTGTTGTTTATTGTTTTGTAACTATATAGCATTTTCTATGTACAGCTTTGTTGTGTGCATTTATTATTAATAAAAAGACCTTTACAAAGGCAACTTAATGATGCATTTGCATGTATTTTTGCTTTAGATCAGCGATGTTGTGGGCTATGACATTACACCAGCTCCAGAAACATCGCTTCTTAATATGTTGGAATATGGACTGTCAAAATACATTGAAAGGTAAGAGTCCATTTTCTATAACTTACAAAATAACAGCATGGGGAAAAATTGCAGCTCTGCAGTAGCCCATAGTAACCAATCAGTCATTAAAATATGGCAACCAGCTGTAGGTAGAAGAAAAAAGCAACATTTTGATTGGTGCCATGTGTTAAACTGCCTGTGTTCGGATTTGCCCAGTGCTGATAAATGCACCACAACTTTTGAGAGCTTAACCCAACTTCTCTTGTTATGCTCCATGGCTGCTGCAAATTGCTTAAGTCATAAGTCATAAGACAAGTGAGCACGTCAAGAAGTTATTCCATGGGCAGATTAGACTTTTCGCTGAGCACAAGGAGTTATTTTATGCTCATTGGCAGTTAAAGGTTTTGAAAATTAACCTTACACGCACAAGGTGAATGATTTAGTCAATGGGCATGTATACCATCCTGACAGTTTTCAATAATGTAATAACCACATTTTGTACTACAACTTCCATCCACTTAAAGGAAAACTATACCCCCCAAACAATGTAGGTCTCTATTAAAAGATACTGAGTAAAACAGCTCATGCGTAAAACCCTGCTTCATGTAAATTAACCATTATCATAATAATATACTTTTTTAGTAGTATGTGCCATTGGGTAATCATAAATAGAAAATTGCCATTTTAAAAAAAAGGGCCGCCCCCTGAGATCGTACGATTCACTGTGTACACATACAAACCACATGTAAGGTCACATGAGCCAATTAACAAACAGAGTTCTGCCTTTTGCTTCCTCACTTCTTCCTGTTACAGTTAGTGTTGTAGTATTTCTGGTCAGGTGATCTCTGAAGCAGCACAGATAGAGTCACGAAATGGTGGTTCAAGGCAAGAGATGTAAAATATATATATTCCAGTTTGGTAAGATTCTTTAATATGTCATTCAATTTGATATAAACTATCTGTTGCTTAAGTATTCATTTTGGGGGTATAGTTTTCCTTTAAACATATTATGGATTATACTGTAGCTGTAAGTCTAGTAAGATAAGAGATGGAATCTTAAATCAGTACTTAAACCAAATCCCCAGGTTTCCATTTTAGGGTTAATATACTCCACAAGGCAATATGTCGGAAATCTCAGGCTAGCTGATGTAACTCCACAGTACCTGCAGCTTTTGGGGATTGTTCCCAAAAAGGTTTATGTTGTTGGTTGCATTCTATGCAACTTATTGCTCTGTGTGCCCTTATTGCAAAGATTCTATTATTTCCCATAATATTGTCAGGGGATTTGTGGCTCCATAGGAGGCAACAGATGACGTATTGGGTGGCTACTCTTATTGGTATGTAATCTCATTACACACTAATAACACCATAACACTAGGTTTTTTTTATTAAAGTCTGAATGCCAAAAACTCAAAAAATTCTAGTTTTTTTGACTATAAAATTTAAATCTTTAGTGAAAAAAAAACCTTTAAATTATACCACAAGGATGGAAAAAATCTGAATACGAAAATCCGGCATCTCAGACCTGCTAAGGTTGTAAATAAGTCAATAGGAGAATAATTATATTATTATTATTATTGATAAAAAAGTGGAAATACTGTACGCATTTGCTTGGAGTATATTTCAGAAAATAATGAGAAAAATTTGGATTTTGATAAATAACCCCCTCAAAGGTGCCAACATGACATTAAACCAAAGGCTATGGCACTCAGCTTAAATTAAAGGAGAAGGAAAGACTTTTTGCACTTGGGGGTGCACACCCAGGTGATTGCATTTACTTACCTGAAACCCCGGGCCTGTACTCCTATCAGCAGAAAACTGCAGTGGCCCAGGGTTATTCCTGTGAGCATCACAGAGCGATCCTCTTCCGGCTTCTTCTTTCTTCAAATTTCCCAGGGCAAATGCATGCACAGTTAAACGAAATAGCCGACTTTTTAGTTAAGTTCGGCTTTTTGTTATACTGCGCATGCACAGCCGCACGAAGAAAGAGGAAGATGTAAGAGTAGCACTCCGTGGTGCTCACTGGTATAACCCCAGCCCATTCAGTTTTCTGCTGGTAGGAGCACCGGCCTGGGGAATCACATATGGCAAGTGACGTTAGTATTATTGTAACAGCACAGGTATCGCTCCTATTGGGGATGGCTTTTAGCAGACAAGTATATAATCTCCTATTATTTGTGTGATACAGATTGGAGCAGATTGGTGCATCAGCCAGCAAGGAATATTCCCTTGAGAAAGCTTTGGAGAAGATGAAATTAGAATGGTCCAACATCATCTTTGTTTTCATCCGATACAGAGAAACTGTAAGTCTAAGCTCCTTGTAGGTTTTCTGTGCAATGCTTGGCACGTGGGTGGTCTACTACTGTGCCGACTTTCAATCACTGTAATTTTAGAGCAACTGTTTTGCCCTAAATTGTTTTAGCATGGTACAGTATGTTCACAGCTAAAATAATTACATAGCCTGTCACTGAATAGAAAGGTATAATTTGTTGTAAACCCAGCTTAGCCCATAGATAGGATATTGACATATACTTTCTTAACAGACGGAAAATAATAGGTTCTGCTTATTATAATATAATAACCAGTTACTGGCACAGCAAAAGGTTATAGATATAAACAAGTATCTATGAATAGGAGAAATTCATGTTTATGTCATAAAAAAAGACTTGCTGCCAAAAAACATGGAGGGCATGTGAGGAACACACTCACCACTTTACTCTCAATAGATGTGGATCTAATCCTACGTAAACCAGAAACATGGCATTTCAACAATGTTACAAAAGAATGTTTATTGATAATTTTTTTTTTATTTAGAACTAGGGCTGGATTAAAAGTGGAGCGGAAGGGGCAGCTACACAGGTCCTCCAGATCTGGGGCCATAGTTGCTGCAAGTAACATTGTTATAAAGGACCGGACTTAACATTACTAGTGTATCACACTGAAGTCAGTGAGAGGTAGTTGGCAAAGTGACCCTGTGCCAAACTGTAAAGATATAATTCAAAATGCATTTTGCTAGTTCAGCTGGTGGAATTTCACAGACAGCTAGCATCAGTTTCATATGCAGAGTGCCAGCAAACTTTGTCTAAATTTCCCTAATAATTACACAAACATTATTTTAGAGGATAATCAATTTTTATTCTGAATTTGGACCAATGTGGATTTTTTCCATGGTCCATGTGATCCTTTAAGGACAAAGAAAGGCTTAATCACTGGGGGATGCCTATTAGACACCCACAAATTATTTTAATCACTAACCTCAGGTGATTATATTTCGTCATATCACGTCTAGACTACTGTAACTCTCTTTTAATTGGCCTTCCCCTCCAGAGACTGTCACCTCTCCAGTCCATAATGAACACTGCTGCGAGGCTCATACACCTCAGCAACCACTCCTCTTCTGCCTCGCCATTCTGTCAATCCCTGCACTGGCTTCCGCTACCTTTCAGAATCAAATTCAAATTAATGACCCTGACATTCAAAGCACTTCATAACTCTGCCTCACCCTACATCTCTGAACTCATCTCTATATACTCACCCAACCTCTTACTACGCTTCTCTACTGACCTGCTACTCAACTCTTCTCTCATTACCTCCTCACATGCTCGCATTCAAGACTTTGCAAGGGCTGCACCCCTCCTCTGGAACTCTCTCCCACGGTCTGTCCGACTTTCTCCCAACCTCTCTGCTTTCAAGAAATCCCTTTAAACGCACTTCTTTCGAGAAGACTAACCTCACTCTGCTTAGCTACCAAACACAACACCACACCACATACAGTACCACATTTCTCACCCACTTAATTTGATCTTGCCCACTCCCACACCTTGTGTATTACTCCCTTCCCTTTAGAGTGTAAGCTCTTTCTGTATAGGTCCTTCCTCACCTTTTGTACTGGTATTGATTGTGATGTATGTAACTCCATATGTTCTATGTATAAAATTCATGTGATTTAGTTGTATAATCACATTTACTTTACAGTGCTACGCAATATGTTGGCTCTATATAAATACATGGTCATAATAATAATAGTAATTATAGATTGCTGTATGGCATACCTGCCATCTCATACACCATTCTTGAGGATGCCTTGCTTTAATTTGCAATTACATTAGCAACTTTTAAACTATTGAACATTTTTTATTACCGTATTTTGGAAATTTGCTTAAAATCACATTTTCTCCTGCAAGTAAATATTCGGGTGGAAACCATCTTAAAACTCCCTATGCTTTGGCAAAAAATAGACATAGCTCTATTAAACTGTGTGAAACAGTTTTTTGCATAATAAAAAAAAATGGTAATTCTAAGCAACATTTTGAATATGCATTCAAGTGGTTTAAATTTGTTTGTAGATGTAATTGCAGTTGAAAGCAGAATGAATTTATCCTTGTTCTCTGGGTCTGACTCATAAGTCATGGTGTTACATAAGTCAGGTCTCCTTCTGCCAGGAGAGCAGAGAATATAAACAACCAGACAGTGCTTTTGATAGCAATTACATTTATAAGTAACAAGTTATATTTTATTAATGAATGCATATTAAAAAGTTTCTTGAATTAAATTTTTTTTTATTATTTGCATGTAAACCCTCTTTAAATCCTGTACTTAATTCAGGAGAACAATTGGGGAGTAAGGGCTCTGACAGACAGGGCTGTTTATTGCCCACGGGAAATCTCTTTCCCAACATGCAGTGAAGTGCCTAAAAAATGACCTGCCCCTCTAAATCCATTTGAATTACCACTTACAAAACATTTTACGTGCGCCAACTCTGGGCAATCACACAAAAATGCCAAAGAAGGCATTTTCATGTGATTACTTTGGATGTGGACAGTTAGGCATTTTTCAGTGCTTTATCACACAGAAGGGGAGATTTCCCGTGGGCAATAAAGCGCCCATCAGTAATAACACTAATTGATTACAATGAAGCTGTGGTGTTCTCTGGTATATCTATACCAGAGAACCCCACAGCTTCATTGTAATCAGCTTGAAAAAGGAACTAAAATGTTCTGAAAGCTTGCTATGATTATATTAGTTAGCCAATAAAGGTATCGCCTTTATACCACTTTTTTTATTTTTTTATTTTTTTATTTTCAAAAGGGTTGCCCTGTAACATTTTTACTGGCTAACACGGTACAGCAACTTTACCTGCAATTACAAGGGTTGAATTATTGAAACTTTTTTCAAAAACCCTGCTAGTTCCGTCCATGTGTTCCACTTTCTGCAGCCTCCTTTCCCAGGCTGTGGAAGGGAGCTGGCAGCACTCTGCTCTGTAGGATAAGAAGCAATCAGCAGCTATGCTGACCTGATAGGAAACTGAAGCCTGCCTTTGCTTGTGTGACTGCAGGGCTATGATTGGCTATCCTCTTAATGTGCTTCTGGCAGGGACCATTAGGACACACCCATTTCTGATTTTAAACAACGACAGGGACTGTACCAGATCTATGGTGAGCTTCAATAAAGGGGCAATGTTAAGCCCAAAGTGAAACCAACACCATGTATTATTCATTATTGCCAACAAGATTAGGGCAATACTCACCCCCAGCTCTCTGCCAGTCACATCCGCTGTGCATGCTTCACCTAAGGAACATGCCTTGTATGCCTACTCCTACTTATGGGTCTGCAGCTAGTACAAGAGAAGATGCAGTAAATAAACTGTTTTTCTAGCCCATTAATAAGTGCGTCTGTGCTGTATTAAGAACATTCTGTGAGAATGACAAACAATGCCATTTAATACCCTTACTCTCTCTCCGTCCTAGTTTTAGCAAGTCACGTCTTTTTAATAACTGAGTGATGACAGCTTGTTAACAGACTTCTGCACAAAGACTGCCTTAAATGAGCCAGCACTGCCTGTTGTCTGATACAATCCTGCTAATAGATCTGACTCTTAATTTTTGTTCTGGGAATAAGAAAGTGCTGGAAGTTGACTATTTAGTTTTCTTGGCTTGACTGAGAGTGAAGAAACAGCTGACAGTGAATGGACGACTGGAGTGTGACATACAGTATCTAATGTGGAAAGCACTTACCTATGTCTGGTAACATAAAACATTTATGGGATCTGTTATCCGGAAACCCATTATCCAGAAAGTTCTGAATTATGGAAGGGCTGTCTCCCATAGACTCCATTTTATCCAAATAAAAAATGATTTCCTTTTTCTCTGTAATGATAAAACAGTAGCTTGTACTTGATCCCAACTAAGATATAATTAATCCTTACTGGAAGCAAAACCAGCCTACTGGGTTTATTTAATGTTTGGATGATTTTCTGGTAGACTTAAGGTATGGAGATTCAAATTACAGAAAGAGGTTATCCGGAAAGCTCCAGGCCCCCCGAGCATTCTGGGTAATAGGTCCCATACTTGTAGTTACATAACTAATAGATCTGAGAAGGGACTCAAGTTCAGCAGAAACAAGTTTGCTTCAAGGTTCTACTAGGTTTCTGCTGTATGTTTAAGGCTAATGCCACACAGGGACTGATCTCGGTCTGTGTTAAAAAGCTGCCCCTACGTTGGCAGCTTATTCTGCTCCCAGAACTATTACATTTGCCCGGGTGCAGGTACATGCAGTGGATTTTGCCATTTATTTGCTGAAATCCACCTTGTTCGACTGCATAATGGCAGACAAAATTGTTATGGGTGCAAGTTACGAAGAAAAGGGACGCTTGGGAAAGGAAGGGGAGATGTTAACCTTAACTGGGACGGGCATTCCCATTACATCGCAGTGTGCTTCTGGAGCAGTAGGAGTCTGTTGAAGGGATCTGGTCATTGTTTGGTGGAGATAAACATGCATAAATACTTTATATGAGGGTCAGCAAATGAATCAAAATAACACGGACTTACTGGAAATTAGAGATGCACCACTGAATGCTCTCCCTCAAAAACACAAATAACAGGAGGCAGGACACTCAAAGTATGAAAAAAAAACCCAAAAGAAATGTAGTTGCATAATACCTAACGTGTTTCAACTCTTCAAAAATAATTTTGGTCTCCGTCAGGGACACAGAAACATGAGGCCTGCCTCCCATTATGTTTTAGGGGTACATACATATGTACTTTTGGTTTATTTCATACTTTGAGTGCCCTTACTTTATTTGTGTAACACTTGGGGATCTTACAGGAGACCACGGCAGTGAGCACCATGATTGTGTTAATGCATTAAGGTGTGCACCACCAATTACTATAGTACTCAAAAACACAATCCTGAAATCTGTTATACCTCTTTTCTGCTCATCATAGATCTAGACTGCAAGCTTGCCTACATCTTTCCTCTCCATGTGCACGAATAACAGAAATAAGGGGAATTTTATTTATGGGGTATCAGCAAAGAGAGAAAAAGTTATTATTTCTAACACAGCAAATTAAATTACTGCTCACTACAGACACAATATTTAGCCAGGGATTCAAAAAAAATCTAGCACCGGGTTAGAAATTTGCCATACAGCCCAATCAGTTTTGAGCATGTGTGGCCCTTTAGCCTAAAGAAAGAAAGGCACTGGGCACAAATAAACAGAATATACAGTTTAATTTCCCTTTTTATGAAAGTTCTCCATATTCTCAGTCAATACAGGAAAAATGGTTCTTTCAAAGGAGAGCTCTGCTGACACCAGTTACAATGCTCGTTCAATGTGCAGTTGTACTGGAGCCAAAATATTTCCATCACTTTCTTAAATGTAACCAATTTACAGTATTTCATTATATTCCACAACAGAGAAATAAATTGTGTGTCTAATACAAAAGACTGAATAATTCAGTAGCTTCTGGCTGGAAACAGCTCTGCATCTTTAGTCTTTTCAACCCAGGATTCCACTGCAAATTACAATGTTTAAAATAAAACCATCTGTTAACAAAAAAGTAAGATGGGTGCTTTATGCACAATTGGCTTGAACAGAACTGGCACTAAATCCATTCTGTATGAAAGTACAGGGGGCTGCTCAGTTCAATTCTCAGCACAGCTCTTTCCAAGTAGATATGAACTGCATACAAACAGATTTATCCACAAGCACTGGAGAAATTAATGCTCAAAGAAATGTAACAAGAGAGTCAAGAGAGAGTCAAGAGTGAGTTTATTGTGATTTCATCCATATACGTTTGTACAGTACACAGTGAAACAAAACAATGTTCCTCTAGGACCATGGTGCTACACAACATAGATGTACCGGACAACAGACAAAAAGTGCAACAGCAACGTACTGTATGCAGCAGATGCAGGAACACTGCAAAAGGTCTTTTCATTATCTTTATTCATATATAACTCTATTACTGTAAATAGAAGGACCTGTGTTTCTTTGAGACAGGGGTATTAAATGAACCATCATTTAAAAATGTAGGAAGATGCAGCAAGCAGAAATGGCACTGAGCTTTTCCATAATACCCTGATCATAAAGCGCCCTCATCCTAAAGGAAACATTATCCCTCTCATTTAAAAAACAACACTTTATATTCCAAAAATGTTTAGGGGTTGTAAAAAAAGCTGAATAGAGAAGTATAGCGTATAAACTAGATATTGTATAATTTGCCCAAGGATATACACTAAATATACCATAGAAACTATTCAAAAATCAGGAAAATAATTATGCATGTATCTATTTATATTTACATAGACAAATACAAGAGGTCCTCTGCACTAAACCCATTAACAATATATTAAGGACATTGAAACATTGTTCCTTAAGATACTTAAATGCCTTAGTCTTTAAACAAAGCCGGGATTGTTTGTCCATACATTGCAATATATTTAGGATGGCCAACTACGTCAAAGTCATCCCCAGTATGGCCAGTCCTACACTCAACTTTCAGTCTGACACTGTATCATTGGTATGCTCCATGGGCTCAAATGAATGTATGGGGAGGGGTGGCAGCCGGAATTTTAAAAATGTTTTTTTATAATTTTAATGTTGCTATGAAAAGAAGGGTCTGATAGTATTTTGGAACCTTGAAAACAAAAAGTCCCGGAAAAAAAGACTTGAATCTGAAAGGTAAATTAAAAAAAAAACAATAGTTGCCCTTTAGACTTAACCTGCATGGACCAAAAATCCATTGGAGCAAAATATAGAACTCACTTTTTTACCTGGACCTGAACCTCTATTCATAATAAATGTGTCCCATAGGGTCATACCAAAAGTATGTCTTCTGAAACACCAATCACTGACTGTAAACAATGTTGATTCCAGCAAACTCAAGTCGCTAAGACAATTATAATCACCTCTAAAGTACGCAGCTCTAAGCTGGAAGGTATGTAAAAGCAAATAAAGCTGGCATTGTACATTCCATTAACCCAACTGTTTTAATCTAGCTTCTCACCACTAGCGAATGTGTGACCTAGAGGTATTTAATGATATATAATCACATACAGTGGGTTGTGAACACTGTAGGTATGTGACACTACTTAGCTTGCATGTGGGAGAGTCAAGAGACTATTTGTGCTGTTTAGCAGAAATGATATTAATCCAGGCAATTTTACTGTCAGTATGATTTCCAAAGAAGCCTTAGTATTTAAAAAATAAACAGCTGCTCTTTTCTCTTATCTATGCCACAATGTTGTGTGATGGTTTTCATGTCTAAAAGGAATCCAGTTGTGAGCAATGCCATTGCTATTGGTAGTTTGGCCCAGGGCAAAATAACCTGTAGCTTTCCAACTGAACTACAACTTTCAGTATTCCCAGACAGCTGATGGATACAGTAATATGCTCAGTAGCAGCTACTAATTAACTTTTAGTATGATGTAGAAAGTGATATTCTGGGTCAATTTGCAATTGGTGTTGCTTGTTTAATTATTTGTGTTTTTTTTTAGTTATTTATCTTTTTATTCAGCAGTTTGCTATTTCAGCAATCTGTTTGCTAGGGTCCAAATTACCCTAGAAATCATTCATTGATTTGAATAAGAGACTGAAATATGAATAGGAGAGGCCTGAATAGAGAGACATGTAAAAAAAAAAAGTAGTAATAACAATACATTTGTAACATTTGTTTTAAGATGGGGTCAATGACCCCCATTTGAAAGCTGAAAAAAGTCACAAGAAGAAAACTATAAAAATTGAAAAGTTGCTTTGAATTAACCAATTTATAACATAAGAAAAGTTAACTTAAAGGTGAACCACTCCTTTCAGGCATGTATTTAGAAAAGACCAGGTCCGAATCATTCCAGATGGTCCGTACCTGTATGAACTGAAGAGAACAATATTTATTTACTCTCTTTGTGGCCAGTAGGCATGACAGAATAGGTTTGTCAATGTGTGAAGTGGATTATTGCTAGCAGGTAGTGAGTCTTGGGTTGATGCAAAACCTGTGGGACTCATGAGTTACCAATGGGTGACTTGGATTTGGGATAAAAGAGTATGATTGCAGATCAAGTACAGGTGATGTCATGTGTTTATTCTTCCCTTTCCCTCAATGATGTCACCACACATATTGCAACCCCCTGCAGTGACAACACTAGACCACCCTCCAGGGACATCTACACCTATAACCCACCTACAGTATATGTGAGGTCACCAGTAGGGAAAACTTTGGAAACCATTGGCTCATTTAAGACAGAATTCTAAACAAGGAGAAGTTGACTTATATCTCCCAACAAAATGATCAAGTTCGATGACAAAATAAGTTTTTCTGTACCAATAACTATGGGAATAAACTATGAATTTTGGGAGCTGGGACTCTACAGAAATGATGCATGTCCTGTATTTTATTCTCAGAGCACAAGTATCCTGTCTGCTGTAGACGATATCCAGTTATTGCTTGATGATCACATCATTAAAACTCAGACCATGTGTGGCTCTCCTTTCATTAAACCTATTGAAGCCGAAGCAAGGGTAAGCTGGAATTGTATTAGCAATGACTTCATCTGATGCACTTTGAAATGTAATTGTTTTTAATGAGAGCACTTACACTCAATTTATGAACTGTTTTAAAATTGCAAATAATGAATTTAAAGGAGAAGACAATGCTTAAATTAAGAAAGCTTTATCAGAAAGGTCTACATAAATACACCAGTAAATCCTAAAGGTAATGCTACTGTGAGTCAAAAGAAACACCACATTTCTTTCCTTCTATTGTGTACACATGGGCGTCTGTTGGTTTGACACTGGTTTTTACGCAAAAACACAAATTTTACGTTGTTTACGGGTGTCAAACGTGAAAAATTCCGTTTATCTCACGACAATCCGAAAAAGTTCTGGTTTTTCAAATCCAATTTTCTCGAATTTTTTAATTGATAAATAAGGGCAAATCATGGATTCTAGTTTGGTAGGACTTTTTTTGTTTCAAAAAATCAGAAAAAATTTGGATTTTGATAAATAACCCTCTTAATAAAGAGCCAGTAGAGCTTGAAACATGTGTAATAAAGCACTTTAAGCAACAAGCACTGCATTGTGGCTTTCTCTCAGTGGCTTTACTTAACAACTAACTTGGATTTTACCCAATTTTTTTGTTCATCTTCCTTACAAAGTTCCTCAATGGAAGATCACTCAGCAGATGCAAGCCCTTTGATACCTGGCTCCTGAAGGGAGGCAAATGAAATGCAATTATATACTGTATAAGGAAGAATTGTCATTTGTTAATCATAGGAACAACATATTAGAACAATAACAAGTGTTGTTCCTTCTAGGAATGGGAGCAGACCCTTGTTCTGATTCAGGAGATTATGGATGCCTGGTTAAAGTGTCAAGCAACCTGGTTGTACTTAGAGCCAATATTCAGTTCTGAAGATATTATTGCACAGATGCCTGAGGAAGGACGAAAGTTTGGCATTGTGGACAGCTACTGGAAGAATATTATGGCAGAGGCAGTAAGTATTGTTTCCTCTGTAGATTAGGTAGTTTTATCCAATTTTGCCCCTCTGTCAATATGATTAACAAGACAATAGGGGTAATTCATCAACACTGGGCAAATTTGTCCATGGGCAGTAACCCAAGGCAACCAATCAAATTGTTGCATTTATTTTTCTACTTGCAGCTGGCTTTAAAAAGTGAATCACTTATTGGTTGCTATGGGTAAATGCCCATGGACAATTTTGCCCAGTGTTGATAAATGAGCCCCTATGATAGCATTATATAGACATCAGACCCTCTTTAAACAAAGCATATCCTAGAAAAAAAGACTTCTAATCTTTAACCTTCTAAGACTTTTAATCATCTAAAAAGGCTCTACAAAATATCTCATGTATCACTTTATTTTTCAACATCTAAATGTACTTTGACTGACAACTTTAAATTACACTTGACAGCTTATTCAAAGCTATAATACTTGATGGAGATGATTGCTAAAGTGTGTACCTTGTTTCAAAACTACAACTGTGTGGTTATGGGCCTGGATGGTCCTTAGAACATCTTGCCACTTACACTATATCCTAGGGTAATGTTCCCAAAATGTGGGGCCATACAGAAGACAACGATGGAGAAATGTGTAGCATGCCTATTTAGTCCTTTAGATACACCTGGAAGCCAAGCCTGAAGGCCAGGTAGATTAATATTTGTGAGTGAACAGTTTTATTTTTTGTATTCTTATATGTTAAAGGGATACTGTTTTTTCCAAAATGAATCAGTTAATAGTGCTGCTCCAGCAGAATTCTGCACTGAAATCCATTTCTCAAAAGAGCAAACAGATTTTTTTATATTAAATTTTGAAATCTGATATGGGGCTAAACATTTTGTCGATTTCCCAGCTGCCCCAAGTCATGTGACTTGTGCCTGCACTTTAGGAGAGAAAGGCTTTCTGGCAGGCTGCTGTTTTTCCTTCTCAATGTAACTGAATGTGCCTCAGTGAGACATGGGTTTTTACTATTGAGTGTTGTTCTTAGATCTACCAGACAGCTGTTATCTTGTGTTAGGGAGCTGTTATCTGGTTATCTTCCTATTGTTCTTTTGTTTGGCTGCTGGGGGGGGGAAAGGGAGGGGGTGATATCACTCCAACTTAAAGGACAGCAGTAAAGAGTGATTGAAGTTTATCAGAGCACAAGTCACATGACTTGGGGCAGCTGGGAAATTGACAATATGTCTAGCCCCATATCATTTTCAAAATTGTATATAAAAAAAAATCTGTTTGCTCTTTTGAGAAATGGATTTCAGTGCAGAATTCTGCTGGAGCAGCACTATTAACTGATTCATTTTGAAAAAAAAAATTTTTCCCTTGACAGTATCCCTTTAATGTCAAGTAGACTTCAAAATAATGTCAACTAGAATAAAAAAACACAGAAATCATTGTTCTAGAGCTTGCCCTCTTTAGTGCTCAAGTTCCAGGGGCATCAAGATCAGACAATAAACAGTTGCAAATGGTCTTTAGGATAGGATCCCAATTCACTGCATTGGACTCCTGTAGAGAGGCATGTTTACCAGTGTCAAAGTCACAACTTGCAGGTAAAGTATGCTAAGACTCCTGTTAGACAAATGCTGCAAGTTACCTTGGAGCAGAGAAGCTGACATCTATACTCTAAAAATAGCTCATTATACTAATCCTAAAGTATACTGGCAATGAAGAAACCAGATTTAATTATCTGCAAATTATCTTCCTGCTAATTGCAATCTTGTGTAATATAAACAAACACTGGCTCTCTAATAAAGCAACAGAAGTGCTTGCACACTAATCAGTTTAGTACCGGCTACTGAAAGATAATAACCTATTCTCCTGTAGCCAAGCTGTCGAACAATAAATATCCAACTCCAATGTTCCAGAGCAAGTTTAGAAGGAGGGCAAATAACTGGGCACCTTTGTTAAAATGGACCATGGATGCCAGACATGATATCATTATGTAGCTGCTGTGCTCTTCCTTTTATAATGATCCCATTCAAAAGTGGTGAATTTGTCCGGCATAATTATTTTTTTTGAAGCTTATAATTTGAGTTTTGGTGCCTCGCATTGTAGGTAGGGAATATAGACATCATCTAGACAAGTTAATGATGAGTTCAATAAACTGTATTTGCAGAGACTGTTTGTTCATATTATTAATTATACAATGTACACATACAGTAAACTCTTTTTTCATTTAGTACCTCTCAATGGACTATGGTAAGTAAGTAAGGGTGGAGGGAGAGGGTAATAATTTCACCTCACTCTTCTTTGCAGTTCATCCTGCTAAGTTATTAGTTCTTTACCTGATAGAGCACAGGTAGTGTAGAAGTATTGTGTAGATCACACTGCACTTCGTTAATAAAGAAACAGATTTGGAGCAGCATAAATTAGTTTCATATTATTTAGTCAGTTTGTATAAAGTTTGGTGTGTTTAAATGAGAAGGAAAGTAGGCTAAAAATGCTCTATATTAACATTTTGGTCAACATTGGGACCTTTATGAAGGATTTCAACAGAAACATTGGACACAAGTGTCATGTCAAATAAAGGCACTTAATGCAAAAGAGTGCTGGTCCTTACCAAATGTGTGTGTTGCTAAGCAGCTCTAAAGGGTCAGCTTTTATGTGACATGTAAATTCATTTTCTGCTTGATGAATTACGATAACCCCCATTGCCTGCTTCTACATTGCCAGAGAAATGACAAAAAATAAATCTCCCTCTTAGAGTAGAAGTAACTTGCCCTTTAACAATCAGTGAAAATTTTGGATTAAGCAAAAAAGTTCTCCGCACTGCCTATTCACTGCGAATGCATCAAATCCTCTTCTCGGTTATCCCAGCTTCAATTAGTCAAAACAGAACAATACAGGCTTAATGTACCCTCCCTTAGTTCACCCTCAAATTCCTAGTGGATAATTAGTCAGGAAGGTGTGTCTTCAAGTTTAAGAAAACCTTCAAACAGTTATCATATAGAAAAAAGTGTTTTTGAAGACACACCTTCCTAATTATCCACTAGGAATTTGATGGTGAACTAAGGGAGGGTACATTAAGCCTGTATTGTTCTGTTTTTTGATACACTTGAAAAAGGGTATGTAAGACCCGAAACATGTCGTGTAGCAGTCTTTAATAAATCACAGCATTTAGCTACTTTGGAGTGCTCTCCTCTTACTTTATTAATTGACTAAGTGAAAAATATCGTTGTGAAAAAAAATTTTAAAAAATGGAAATTGTTATTTATTTGCAAACCATCCTTCTGTATTCAAATTGAAAAAATAAAAATAGGATATTAAATATGTTCAAGTAACATCATCCAAGAACATAAAAGCTGTTCTTGCAGTAAATACAGTAAATATGTTGATATTCTGGATACATTTTTATGTCCATTAAATGAGTGTATTACTTATAATAAGTGTAGGCTAAAAACATGCTAATTCAGTTGAACTGTAATAAGCTGGAGATTTTGTGCCCTAATCAGCTGAGTAGCGTATAAACCAAGTCATAAATAAGACTTCCAATTTATATAGCAAACAAAACAGATTATTGTGAGAGGTTGGTGGCAGGACCTTCCAAGGTAAACTGAAAGGATAAGTAATTCCAAAACATTATGGGGCAGATTTACATAGGGTCAAATATCGAGGGTTAATTAATTTCCTACGATCGTACGATTGAAGGAAAAATCGTTCGATCGAACGATTAAATCCTTCAAATTGAACGATTCGAGGGATTTTAATCCCTTGATCGAACAATTTTCCTTCGATCAGATAATTGTTAGGAAGCCTAGGGCGACCTTCCCCATAGGCTAACATTGATGTTCGGTAGGTTTTAGATGGCTTTTTTTTTAAGAGACAGTACTTCGACTCTCGAATGGTCGAATAGTCGAACGATTTGTAGTTTGAATCGTTCGATTCAAAGTCGAAGGTCGAAGTAGCCCATTCGATGGTCGAAGTAGCCAAAAAAAACATTTGAAATTCGAAGTTTTCGAATTCCTTCACTCGAGCTAATTAAATGGGCCCCTAGAACTAAACAGATAGGGTCCTGTAAATCTTTCCTACCTACCATTGCAATGACACTGAGAACCATCCATACATTACATTTCAATGCAATTGTTGCTTGCCAATATTACACTGTAATCAAATACGATACAGACAGATATAGGGTTAAAGTATTATTCTCTTACTGGAGGATCTTCTTGCACTGAATGCACTACTGATCCTGCATGACTTGGAAATTTTTTTATCGTCCATTGTTACTTTTAAGGTGGCTATAGACGTTAAGATTTTTAAAAGATATTTTCGACCAAGCTTATCTTGAAACGATTGTTTAAATGTACAATTGGTCCATCATAAAAACGTCCATTTCAAGCGATATTGTCTAGTTGAAGATAGGCAAACTGCGAGTAACTGCCTGCTTGGCCCTGAAAACAATTGGACAATGGATAGATTTGTTACTGTGAGGGATGATTAAGAGCATGGAAATATGGCTGGACCAACACTGCTATGAAAGTTATTTCTATCCAGTACATGCTATACTTGATGAGGAAATCCTGTTTGATAACAGCAAACAGGATTTCCTCTTCAAGTATAGCATGTACTGAATAGAAATAACTGGGGACCTTAACCTTTTCATAGTGGTGTTGCTCCAGCCACATTTTCAAACAGGATTTTCCTCTGCACTTCCCCTTAATGGCTGACAGTTGTATTGTATCAACTAAGAAGTCATCACTTGTGATCTAAAAATTGAGTTTAGGATTAATGATTTGTCATTTATTTTAATTGCTGTATTCTAAAATTGATATATTTATTAGCTGCTTATATTTTGCTGTAGGATTAGTTTCACAGTTCTAAAGGGGAGGTAGACTTTCTGGTTTCACTGTTGCTCAACCATGGGATGCCAAATGGCTCTGGGCTACATGTAAAGAACAGAATTAGTATAACAAGTTTTGCTTTCAGTACCAGGGAATCCAGAACTGCAGAGTTCAGTGCAGTGAAGGGAGGCAGCTATAAAGGTCAAGGAAAGTAAAAATCATTGAGGGGGTACCTATTTGTCAGGCTCGCCTTAGTGATTAGAATCTCTATCCTTGTTCATCTGGCAGGTGCTCCTCTTTGCTGAGAAATGCACTGGCTTGGTGTATACTCCTAACAGCACCATGCCACCATCTTTTGACACTATCCAATGGCTCTTTCAGCTGTCTGGAACCATGAACTTCATAGTAAAATCTCTGAATTTAACTGTATTGTGTATTGTGGTCATCATAAAACCTCTATTGACTTTCTTTCTTTAGGTGAAGGATACACGAGTGCTTATTGCAACTAAACAGGAAAACATGCTAGGAAGACTTCAGGAATCTAATGTCCTGCTCGAGGATATTCAGAAGGGTCTTAATACATATCTGGAGAAGAAAAGACTATACTTTCCAAGGTAGACCATTCATTGTTTACAGTAGATTGCAGGATAACTAAAGCTTTATGAAAAAGTAGGATAGAAATGTTACACATCAGGTTTTTGACCAAGGTAACCTTTAAGACTTTAACAGTGAACTGCTATAAAATATTCACCCAGTAAAACACCTTTTTCTACTGATTTACAGCACGTGCTCTGGGCTGATGACAGTTGCCTGAGCTTAGGGGCCCACTCACATTGTACAGTGTATAGAGTAGGGATGCATCAAATACACTATTTTAGTGTGTATAAAATCTGAACCTTAATTTGCATATGTAAATTAGGGAAACAAGGGGGAAAGAGAAAAATGCACATAGTTTTGATTTCCTTTTTTTGGGTAAGAAAAGTCACATGATTTTTTGGATTCAGATTCCGTTCGGCCAGGCACTTGGATTCGGCCGAATCCAAATCCTGCTGAAAAAGACAAACTGAATCCTGGATTCAGTGCATCCCTAGTATAGAGTTAATTAATAATTTCATCAGATTAAATTAAACATGGCTGCTCAGAAACCAATGCATTCTGCTTCAGAATTTAATAATCAACCCAGCAGCATCTGTTTCAGTTGACCTTTTGGCCATTTTCTGCTTGGTGGTTTCCAGTAACCCCTAATATTAGCTACTCAACAACAGCTCAGAGCACAGAGAACATGTGCAGTGCTACTGACTCTGAAAAGATGACATGACTAAATGCTGAACTCTTGTTATATGGCTGATTAACCTCTCTGCTGGTGTAGTTGAGAATATAAATGATAGCATTCCTAGCCATATTCATTTTTGGGCTTTAATTTTCCTTTAAGTTCAGTTCTTGCACACTTACATACAGACCACAACGTCAAAGGGCATTGCTAACTGTACTGACAGTAGCACAGTGGTGTATAAACATATACATATGAATGACCAAGTTCAATGAAAAAATAATGCAAAATTATTTTTAATAACTGATTTTTACCATGGAAGTTAGTTCATAAAGTAGGCTCTACATATATTTACAACTTTAAGTGCTTAAGGCAAGAACTGAACCTAAAACGCTAACAGAGGTGCTGCTAACAGAATTCAGTAGTGTTCATTGCCCCAGCCAAGCCTCTATGGCATTACAAAGAAGGTGTTGGTAATAATTTAAGTGATGCTCAATAATGTACTGGTGTTTTTTCCTTTTAAAGATTTTTCTTCCTCTCCAATGATGAGCTGCTGGAAATCTTATCGGAAACCAAAGACCCACTGAGAGTGCAGCCTCACTTAAAGAAGTGCTTTGAAGGGATTGCCAAACTGGAATTCACAGAAGATATGCAAATTACCGGAATGATAAGTTCAGAGAATGAAATCGTTCCTTTATCTCAGAAAATTTACCCAGCGAAGGCAAAAGTAAATGGTTACTGGCATTTTTTTCCTGGCTGCTCTGCTGACTGCTCCTTTTAAGAAGCAAGCACATTATCCCCCTTTTTTTCTGTAATAAACGGTTTATTGAGGAAAATTCATTGGTTTGGGAAAACTCTTATGTAGTGCCGCGCCTCCAATTCATTTACCATTCCCAGGGTTTTCTTGTGCTAAACGACACTTGTGCATACATAGTGCACAAGCAGTAAGTAATATGGTGACGCAACACTCATTTGGTTTTTCCCAGGCTGGTGAAGCATATGTTTAGGTACCTGTTTAGGTATTTAGTGCTAGAAAATTGAGTTTAATGCCTCAATCATGGACAATGCAACTGACAAACAGAAAGCAGAGTATACAGAGGACAAGCATGATCTTCAATGGAGGATACTCTAGCAACAGTTTCTGGCTTTTAAGTTCTTAGAAAAACTGTTATCAAGGAAAATTACTTTAAAGGAAAACTAAACCTCCCCAATAAGACAATACTCTACCTACTACTCTACGTAGTCGCCCTCTCTGCTCCCCCCCTGCATAGTTAGTTACACCTGGAATTGAAATCGGTGCAGAGTAAGTGCAGTGGAGCTTGTGGGCGCCATCTTCCGGACCTCCGTCCTTCTTCTGTAAGTGAGCGATCTATTGCCGGACATCGCAGGAAGGAAGGAAGGAGAACCTGAAGAAGATCGGAGATCTGGAAGATTGTGCCCATGAGCCCCGCTGTGCTTACTCTGCACCGATACGTGAGCAAGCTTAGGTGCAATTTCAGGGGTAACTAACTATGCGGGGGGGAGAAGGGAGGGGTACTACCTAGGATAGTAGGGGATTTTCTTATTCCCAATGGCCAGCGTGCTTTAAATGGGGCTAATATGCATACTGAAATGATAAAGGCCATTGTATTTATACCCTCACTTCTTATTATTATTATAATCATGCTTGCATACTATTTGGTTTTGCAAAACACGCTTTTGTGTGGAGGGGCCCTTTACAGTTCTGGAGGGTACACTTTATGTAAAGTTGTAACTGAATGTATTCATCTTATTTTAGGGCATGGTTGAAAAATGGTTGCTGCAGGTGGAGGAAAATATGCTGTCCAGTATGAGACAAGTCATTCGAGATGGTATAGATGGATATGTAGAGGTAAGCACTCTTCAACAACTTCAACAAACATTCTTATAACGCTAGAGATTTGACCATCCATGCCTTTGGTATAGTGAGCTCATCTTTATACTGTATATGAGCCTGACACACACAGACAATAATTAGTGCAATGGAGGGGCTCATTATACCCAACCCTTCATCTCTTTTTAGCTTTAATGTTTACAGGGGATTGAGACATGGCATTAGAGATAAGTACAAAACAATCCCACATATTCTTTTATTAAAAAAGAATAGAAAAACACATTCAATGTAAGCCATATTTTTGTGTCATAGCGAGCATACGTAAAAAGTGCCCCTTTAAAGTATTTTAATGTCACTTCTTCTCTTATTAAACCGTTAAATATATAGATATATCATTGTGACAGTTGGCACCATTACCCTGCATATCTTTGTAATGGAGATCTTAAAATTTTGTTGGGCATCCACTGGCTGCATTTGGGATGTGCTGAGAAGTGCAGTTTAACAACCTCAAGAGGACTATTGGTTGCCAAATCCATTCTAAAACCTGCAAATTGTTTGTCATGGAGTTCCATCCCTCAATGAATCAAGTTCATACAGAGAAGTGGCTTTGGCATCCTATAATGAAAGATGTCTTTAAGTAAAATCTGCTTTTACTGTTTTTGCTTCCTAAAAGCAGAGAAATTGAATACATAGGAATATAAATAATTATATATTTATGAAGCTTGCATTTGGCAGATAGTTTATTTATAAGGAACAGGTGGGATGTAGGTGTCTCCATTCCTACCCTCTACCTTAACATGCATTTTAAGCATTTTAACATCCTAAAGTTCAGGAGCATCAACAAGTGCAGTCTGTAGTGGAGCCCTGGACTTACCACCTACCATAGCATGGGCTGTATTGCACCCGCCGGTGCCACCTATTGCAGGATTTTCAGTCTGGTACTAGGTGCAGAGGACAGCCAGACCTGCACAATGAGGTGCACTTTTGTGCTATTTACTTTTTGCATCTGTGGTCAACTTTCTGCATCCATGGTCAACATTAATTGCCCCTAACAACCTAGCAATGCATATTAAGCAGAGTTTCAGATACAGACCTATATTTAATTGTGATTTGCATACCTATCAGTTATGCGTGTTTGGCAATAAAACGTAAGCAGGCTCCAAAATTTTTTTTGTGTTTTCTGCTAAAGGTTCCTCGGAAACAGTGGGTTCTACAGTGGCCTGGCCAAGTGGTTATTTGTGTCTCTTCTATTTACTGGACAAAAGAAGTATCAGAAGCAATTTCAGAAGGAACATTACCAGTAAGTTATTGTGTCTCTTGGATATTTTTGAAGTGATTCAGTAGCATCAGTACATGTAGAGGTTGTAAACAATTTTGAAGAAAAGTATATTTAGCATCTTGATTTGATGGTGTCATGGAAACTTCACACAGCATAAAGTTGGTCTGACCAGTTATTTTTCTTCCGTAGGCTTTTCTGGAGAAAAGCAATCAGCAAATCGGAGAGATTGTTGAACTGGTGCGAGGGAAGCTTTCTAGTGGTGCAAGGGCCACTCTTGGAGCACTTACTGTCATTGATGTTCATGGTAAGTGATAATGAGGAATTAATATACATGTTTTGTGCTTGCATGTTTGTCTTAGTGACTGAATGTAAAGGGGCAATAAAGTAAAAAGAACGTACTTGAAATTTAAAAAAAAAAAAGGAACATTTTTATAATGCATTATGATTTTTAATGTGTTTACGTTTTTTGTGATTTGATGATTTACAGTCCCTTATACCTATGCTTTGTCCTTGTACTCACTGCACTAGGCACCTGCATAGTTACATAGTTAAATCGGGTTGAAAAAGACAAAGTCCATCAAGTCCAAAATGAAAACCCAGCATCCATACACACACCTCTCCCTACTTTCACACAAATTATATATACCCATACTTATACTAACTATATAGTTTAGTATCACAATAGCCTTTTATATTCTGTCTGTCCAAAAAATCATCCAAGCCATTCTTAAAGGCATTAACTGAATCAGCATCACAACATCACCCGGCAGTGCATTCCACAACCTCACTGTCCTGACTGTGAAGAACCCCCTACGTTGCTTCAAATGAAAGTTCTTTTCGTCTAGTCTAAAGGGGTGGCCTCTGGTACGGTGATCCTCTTTATGGGTAAAAAGGTCCCCTGCTATTTGTCTATAATGTCCTCTAATGTACTTGTAAAGTGTAATCATGTCCCCTCACAAGCACCCTTTTTCCAGAGAAAACAACCCCAACCATGACAGTCTACCCTCATAATTTGTTTACCACACCTCTAACCAGTTTAGTTGCACTTAGTTTCTGCACTCTCTCCAGCTCATTTATATCCCTCTTAAGTCCAAAACTGATTAACCATATCAGCTAACTGATCAAAATCCATTCAGTCTGCTTCCTACACTGTATAAAACTGCAGCCCTGCTATGAAGTTTGTTTGGGACCCCCTGCAGTACACTGCAATCTAATGTGTGGGGCCCATTAGCATCTGTGTGACTTTCTTCTCCACCTTGTAAATTTGCTTGATCTTACCTCTGCTTATGTTATCCTGAATTCAGTTACTTAACTACAGAGAAAGTAAGAACAAACAAGATAGCTCTTTAGAAAATAGCAGATGTGGAAAAACAAATTGATGGTCATATATAACATGCAAGGCTGGGTGCAAAGTTGAAAAAAGGGGCACAAGCTCCTTTTGTACTATGTGCCCTGCCTTCTCGTCTAAATAAATTGCCTCTGGACTGTTTGTGGCCTCCCATGGATAAAGTGCTGTGTTTGGCAATGATGTAATATGTAGTTGTCCTCCCCTACCCTACCCTTGCACATCAGTTGTGCAAGTTAGGCAGCTGCAATAGATGCAGCCAGCAAAAGGGCCTTGTATTTACCACCTATCTTGCCCCTCTAAGAACAGGTATGACCTGCACCCATTGTGTTCTGCACCTCACACTCTTGCAAGTCTGCTCAGGGCTATAGTAAATTACCCACACCTCCCAACTATCCAGTTTTTCGTGGGACAGTCCTGAATTTGACAGCTCAACCCGCAGTCCCAGGTTTGTTACTGAAATGTTCCAACTTTCTTTTTGATCTCCTGCACTGAACAGCTAGAAAAAGATACAAAGTTTCTAACCTAATTGGGTATTGGCAGAGAGCCCAGAATAGATACTTAGATCCTTTTGTAACAATATAAGATAGGCAGGTCTCTTAGGAGAATGTAGACTCACAGCTTAAAGTGCAATTGACCTTCATTAGCAAAACTGTAATAACACATAAAAAACACAGAAACGTGTTCAAACTTTGTTGTCCTGCCAAATTTTGTAAAATGGACATGGTAATTAGGGAATCCCTCTTTATGTTTCTAAAATGTTGGGAGGTATGAATTACCCCTTATATATTACAAGTTCAACTGTAAAAGAAATTAGCCCTTTATAACAGAAATGAGTCCTGTATCAGAAACACAATAAAAAGACAGGCATTTAGGCAACACCAACCCGAAATGCAAAATGTGATAGAAGGGCATTGCATTTGGGCATTAAAAAATGTTGACTAAAGTTTTCTTTGACCTAATAAACTACATATCACATCATTCTGAGTAGCTAATTATTTAGACTTGCTAAACTTAGAGGTTATTGGAAATCATCAACATATTAATAGAAAGAGATGTTTTTATCTGTTGAAGAAGCTGATGATACAAGACTGACAATTTATCAGTTCTGATACTGAATGCACTGGTGTCTATGCCACGTGAATCTGAAATCTTTAGAAGCACAGATCCTCACTATGGTCACCTGGGGTAGGTGTAGAAAACAGGCATTGTCTAAACAGTCAGGTTTAGGAACTTCAAGTAACAGTGACTTGCAACAGCTGCCTTATAAGAGAAAAAAAATACCTATAGGCAACATGTACATTACAAAGAGACATAGAAATTAAATGAAAAGTTCTAGTTTGGTAGGCATAATGAATACTATATTGTGTTTGTTTTACTTTGGGCTAAAAACTATCATTATCTTCAAAAATAGCCCCTTTATTGGAGCTCCCCAAATATGTTCTCTAGTCCCTGCTTGTGTTGGAAATGAGGGGTGGGCATGTCCTAATGGTCCCTGCCAGAACAACAGTAGGAGGGGACAGCCAATCACAACCCTGCAGTCACACAAGTAAATACAGGCTTCAGTTCCCTATTAGGTCAGCCTAGCTGGTGATGGATTCATGTCCTTGAGTATTGCTGGCTCCCCTGTACAACCTGGGAAAGGAGGCAGCAGGAAGTAAAACAGATAGGCGGGACTAGTAAGGTGCAGAAATTCTCAATAAAGTAACCATAAACACAACTATTTCAAACACATTCCTTCTATATCTAAAAGAGTTAAACACACTGGTATCTTCTTGTAGTATAATATGTCTCTATCTATCATGTGCATAGCTGATTCTTAGTGCACAAAATTGAGTCCATAAAGCATTAAGGGGTTAAATCGAACAAAGATTCCTCTCACTTAATATCCAGAGAACATTAGTAGTGAGAACACAGGCTGGAATTGGTTTATGCAAAGTTAAGTAACAGATTTATGAACAATTATATATGCAAGGACCAGACTCAAACCTCTAGATAAAAGAAATATGACAATGAACAAGAGCAATGGAAGGCAAATGGAGAACAGGGATTCTGTGTGTCTTTAGAAATTCAGTTAAGGACAATTAAAAAGGAATTTATGTATTTCAACTCAAAGGCTAATTGATATGAGAAGCTAATGTCTGTACATTATTGATAATATTGGTGCATTTGTAGAGCTTCCAGAAACTGACATGGGAGGATTTTTGTCTTTATGTGGCCGTTACAAAACATTGAACAGTGACGGTATTGTTTATGATCAATGAAAATAAGTGTATGAGCTGTATGTGACTGTGCAGCTAACAAGCAATTAGAATGTTACTACATGTGTTTTGGCCAGAACTGCAGTTTGTTTGATACTCAATAAGCCTGCCAGTGTGATGTGAGGAAAAATATCTTGGAACTTGTTATTTCTAACACATACATGAACATTGTAGGGGTCATTTACGTTACAGAAAGCAGTGTGCACAGTGCAAAAAATTGGCTAGTGTCTAGTGTTGAACTGGGTATATGTATGTATGTATAACTTTATTTGTTAAGAGTTGTAAGGACCTGCAACCTAGTACAATATATAAAAGTATACAAAGGGACGACAACTAAAATATTAAATATAAATATATATACAGTACAAGTATGGGATCCGTTATCTGCAAACCTGGTATCTAGAAAGCTCAAAATTATGGAAGGGCTGTCTCCCATGGGGGCAAATTTACTAAGCGGTGAAAATTCGCCAGCGGCGGCTTTGCAGGCAGCGCAACGCTTCACAAGTGAAAAATTCGCTCAGACAATGCTAATTCACTAACATTGTGAAGTTGCTAGGGATGTAGCGAACGTTGGAAAAAAAGTTCGCGAACATATTCGCGAACTTGCGCAAAAATGCGAGCGGTTCGCGAACGGTTCGCGAACCCCATAGACTTCAATGGGAAGGCGAACTTTAACATCTAAAAAAGACATTTCTGGCCAGAAAAATGATTTTAAAGTTGTTTAAAGGGTGCAACGACCTGGACAGTGGCATGCCAGAGGGGGATCAAGGGCAAAAATGTATCTGAAAAATCTGCCTGTGTGTGCTTGGAAGAGATAGTGTAGGGGGAGAGCTGTTAGTGATTTCAGGGACAGATGATAGTAAGTTTGCTGGCTAGTAATCTGCTTGATACTGCTCTGTATTGGAACAAAAAAATAAATAAAAGCAGTCCTTACAAGGACTACTGTTATTGCAGCAGTCAGCAGATGAGATCAGAAGCAGGACAGCTGCCCACTGCAGCTACATACAGAGCACTGCAGTAGAAGGTAGATTACTAGCCAGCAAAGCTACCTAAGCTTAAATGTCCCTCAAACCCCTGCAGACTTCTGTCCCTCCAATAACAGAGCAGTATCAAAACGATTACTAGCCAGCAAACTTTCAACTGTCCCTGAAATCACTAACAGGCAGCAGCTCTCTCCCTACACACATCTCTTCAGCACACACAGGCAGAGTGAAAAAACGCTGCAGGGCTTCGGTTTTTATAGGGAAGGGGAGTGGTCCAGGGGAGAGCTTCCTGATTGGCTGCCATGTACCTGCTGGTCTGGGGTGAGAGGGCAAAAAAAAGCGCCAACAATGGCGAACCCAAAATGGCGAACGTCACGAGACGTTCGCGAACTTCCGGCGAGCGTGAACACCCGATGTTCGCGCGAACAAGTTCGCCGGCGAACAGTTCGCGCCATCCCTAGAAGTTGCGTCCAGGGCGCCGATCGCTGACGAAGTTGTGCTAGCGTTTATTCGGCAAGCAGAGCGAAGTTGCGCTAGCATTGGCTAATTTGCATACTGCGGGAAGTTAAAGTTGAATGGACGTATATGTTGCAGCAAATACATTATACTACACAAGCCCAGGGAAGCTTAATAAAAGAAAATAGAGTTGTTTTATTGCCAATAGATTAGCTGCAATAGTGCAAGCTAGAATGCTATATTTATTCTGTAGAATGTTCTACAATACCTAAGTAAAAAGCTCTAGAACTCTGTTTGCTTAGCATAGCAGTTGCAGTATTAGCTTGGTGTGACATCACTTCCTGCCTGAGTCTCTCCCTGCTCACTTATATCTCTGGGCTCAGATTACAGCAGAGAAGGGGGGGTGGGGAAGAGGAGCAAACTGAGCATGCTCACGCCCGGGGCAAGTAGGTTTAAGCGGAAGGCAGGAAGTCTGATACAGAAACCCATGTGTACACAATAGAAGCAAAGCAATGCAGTATTTCTTTTGACAGAGCAGCATTACTTTGAGGGTTTACTGGTATATTTAGGTGGACCTTTCTGATAAGGCTTACTTAGTTTTAACCTTTCCTTCTCCTTTAAAGTGGCAGAAACTAGAAAGTATTGATGGGTAAGGGTTATTATAATGGTGGGTGTGGCTTATATTTGTGGGTGAAACAAAAATTTTACCTTGCATCGCTACACACACTGCGCATACCATTCCATCCCAATGAAAGCACTGTACAGGTCCAATAGTATTTAGGCCAGCCAGGGCTGGATTTGTCTTTCTGGCGCCCCTAGGCAGGCCACAGTGTTTCTGCTCTGCGCCCCCCCGCTTCCCTGCCCACCTCCCCCGTCTGGAAGGATATTTGCCATGCATGCAGTCCTCAGTGCCTCCCCTGAAATCTTGCTGCCCTAGGCCCGGACCTTTTTGGCCTTGCCACAAATTCAGCCTGAGGCCAGCAATTACATATTCACCCCAAATTTCATCCTAACTGATATTTAAGCTGGGCATTCAGGTGTCTGTAGTCGAGCAAATGGCCATTCTTCCCAACAGAGATAAGGATGTGGCTCCTAATCCTCATTTATTCTGCGACCCTCATTTGTGAAATAACTTGCAATTCTCCTTTTTGCTGCAATATTACTATTACTTAATAGTACTGCAGAACCTGGTTTTTGAATGAAAATATTGAGTTGAATATTCCCCTATTAAAATAATGTAAATATGAATCCACATTTTTATGAGCCCATATGGCAATAAAGGTTTAATATGCTGAGGCTAAAACAGTTTGAAGTCTGTGAATAAGATCACTTGTACTGTATTACTAAACCAGAAGCTTTTCATTATGCATAATACTATGGAATTAGGTGGGTGGAAATACTTTCAAAATCAACAGCTTTTCAGCTTCTGAATGCCGTTTGAATATATAACAACTCATTCTTTTCCAAGATAATCTTCCGAATTCCCTCTATAGATAAAACAGTCAAGTGCTTAGGGACTGGCTTAATAGCAAGACCCCTGCTTTTAAAGTGAAAATAATTCAGCGTCAACCTCTCTTTCTTTATCGCCTTCAGTAAATAATATGTTTTTTTGGGCTTCGGGTACCAAAGCAGGAACTTGCTATTTAGCAGCAAAACAAACTTATACTGTACATGGATAATCAGACATCTGCACAGAAACTATACAAAATATTGTTTCTTACTACTGTGCCCCAATGGATAATTGGTACTTTATAAGTATATGAAATCAAATTCCTCCCAAATATTACAGAAATTAGTTTGCAACATAGTAAGTTAGGTTGAAAAAGACACAAATCAAGTTCAAGCTTTTAATTCTATTTTAACCTGCATAACTGCCAGTTGATCCAGGGGAAGGCAAAAAACCCCATTTGAAGCCTCTCCAATTTGCCTCAGAGGGGAAAAAAAATCCTTCCTGCCTCCAAAATGGCAATCTGACTAGTCTCTGGATCAACTTGTACTATGAGCTATCTTCCATAACCCTCTATTCCCTCACTTGCTAAACACCATCCAACCCCTTCTTAAAGCTATCTAATGCATCAGCCTGTACCACTGATTTGGGGAGAGGATTCCAAATCTTCACAGCTCTCACAGTAAAAAAAACCCTTCCGAATATTTAGGCGGAAACCTCTTTTCTTCTAATTGGAAAGGGTGCCCTCACGTCAGCTGGAAAAACCTATTGGTAAAAAAACATTAGAGAGATTATTATATGATCCCCTTGAATATTTATACATAGTTATCATATCACCCCTTAGGCGACTCTTTTCCAGCGTGAACAACCCCAACTTAGCCAGTCTTTCCTCATAGCTAAGATTTTCCATACCTTTTACCCGCTTAGTTTTAACTTTTGTTTGACTCAGACCTGGGGACATCTAATTACACAAGCAGAATCTTGCTGTTACACATTCAAGTAACATACAGGGCTCATAGGAGTAACTGTGAAGCCCATTTTTGCTAAGTTATAAGGACCCTACCCTAGAGGCCCCACATTTTAAGCCCACTAGTCACCTGGGCTGCTGTACAATGGGGCCTGCCAATAACTAGAATGAAGCCCCCCAATCCTCCCAGCCACAATTAGAATGGAACCCTCAATCCGCCAGGCAACAGCCAACAATGACAAAACACATCCATGATACAACCAAAACGTCACCCATTCCCTAAAACCCTGCCTCTATGCTAATCACACCTTTAATTCTCTATGGACCCCCCTCAGCCATAGTGCCCTTACTGGAATACGTCATCAGATGATTGCTTTCAGTGTTCAACCTGCAGCTGACTGAAAAAAGATAATCACTGATTGGTTGTTATGGGTAACTGCCCAGGTGCAAATTTACCCTGTGTTTATAAATGACCCCCACTGACTAGTGGGATATCTATCACCTTTTACCTATTAGAATGCATTTATTATTCTTTGCACAGCGTTATAATCCTCTTTCAGTCCTGCTTTAGCATTTCAGTGTTTGACCTTCACTTCGAAATAAGATAATATTGCATACACTGTACATGATCAACTTTCCACAATAAACTGAAGCAGCTAATAATGCATATTTCAACAGCCCGCGATGTTGTCGCAAAACTGGCCCAGGACAAAGTGTCTAGTTTAAGCGATTTCCAGTGGATCTCTCAGTTGAGATATTTCTGGGAAGGCCAAGATGTTATGGTCAAAATGATCACCACAGAAGTAAAATATGGATACGAGTACCTGGGAAACTCTCCAAGACTGGTTATTACACCACTGACTGATCGGTGTTACCGGTATGATAATTTTATTTTGTTTTTTTAGTGATTAATACATAAAGAAATAGAATAATTTTCTAAACAATTGATTTATAGCAATAGCAAATCTTTTGCAAAAAGCAGGCCAAAAATGAATAAATAGATTTTATAATCACAGTCATGATGGTTATCATATGGTATGACGGATTCTTTTTTGCTATAGGACCTTGATGGGTGCTCTAAAATTGAATTTAGGAGGTGCTCCAGAAGGACCAGCAGGGACTGGCAAAACAGAAACAACTAAAGATCTAGCAAAAGCTTTGGCCAAACAGGTACTATTTCATGTCTGTAAAAAGGCTACACTGTAATAAAAAGAAATTCAATAAAAAGGGTTGAAATAATATTCTATATTATTCTTAGCAGAAGAATTACGTGAACACTAGCTTCATCAATACTGCTTTCTTATTTGTATTTTTCTATATTCTTTGTATTAGGAAAGCACCTCATCAAGGATTCAGTTTAGGACTTAGCCTTTTTCAGGATTTGGATTCAGGCGAATCCAAGTGTCTGGATGAACCAAATCCAAATCCTTATCCTTAAGATCACATGCTATTTCATCACACACAAAAAGGAAATTGTGATTATCTTTCCCCACACGTGCAGTTTGTGGTTCTTTTTTATCAATTTTGAGTTTGGATTTGGCTGAATCCTTCATGAAAGATTTGGAATGCAGCAGAATGCCAAAATAGTGGATTTGGTGTATACCTATCTCCATTAAGTCCATGCTTGAAAAACAAGGTATTTATTTGTAATTAATAAGTTAGGAGTGTCTCTCTAACTAGGAAACAAAGCAGGAAGACTACAGAGCTCTTTTATGGCAACAAATGGATATGTGTATCGAATAAATTCATTACACTTGATTCAGATACTTGTTAAAAACTTGTGTCTTTATGTGTCTCCACAATTGGAGCCACACACCATTGTACGTACCTGGCTAATCTGTTTGGATAAATTGCTGTTGAGACAGGGGAAGCCTGAAGCTACTGTCATCTCAAAGGTAATTCCAGGGTTCCTACCAGGGTTGGACTTGAGCCTAGGGGGCCTACCAGGGCTGCAAAATGAAGGGCCCTCCTGACAGTCCCCTACAGACCTCCAAATTCTCATCTCAGCGTGCATATGCGTGAACGCAAGTGGCACCAGGAGTTTCTGGGGCAGTTTTGGGAGCTGGTCTGGGCCGGCAGGCTTCCTGCTATGGGCTTTTTCAATACCGGTAGTACACTTGTGCCTACAATAAAAATGTGAACATCATTATGATGCAGGGTAGCAAATTATGCCATCCTCACTCATAATGAACTAAATTCATTTTCACACATCTGTGCAAATTGTATCAGGTGCAACTGCCCCTCACTACCACAGTGGTGGTGAAATTGTTTTGTGTAAGAAGCCTGTCTGTTGAAGGAAATTGTAGTGGGCCTGGGGTTGCTGTATCCTATTGTAATGTGCAGAGGCAGGAATTAAGTGTAAAGTCTGGAGGCTGAGCAATCCCCCCAGACTTAGAAGTTATGAAAGCAGCTGTATTTTATTTTTATCGAGCAGAAAGCATTACTGCTGTGTGCTAAATAAATTTGATGCACCATAAATCAGCCCCTAGGTCACAGAACAGGGCTAGAAGCAAACAGCCAAGATTTAGAGAAATACAAAAGCCTACAGGGAGAATGGGTTATACAGTACTTATATAAATATGTAAATGTATTTATTTATTTATGAGGATTCATTAGTTTAATCAAAATATACCTTTATTAAAAGGTATTGACAAGTCTACAGTAATATCAAACATGTACTATAACAAATACAAAACAAAACTAAATCTATGCAGTATGCGTGCATATATATATATATATATATATATATATATATATATATATATATATATATCCCAAATATATGTATAAGCATAAGGACATCCACTAAGCTAACCTATGATTAAATGTCTGAGGGACACAAAACGCATAAGGCTTGAGATGATTGTTTGAATAAAGATTTTTCTACTTTTTAACCAACAACATTTGGTCTGATTGATCTACATGTGTCTTTCTAGTGTGCCCTAAACCTTTTCATTCCCCAGCTAAAATTTGACCCATTCTTTGTGAGTTGGACATGACAATTCAGGACAATAAAAGTGTCATCAGGAGGACAAATGATTTGCACCAATGCTTTGTGGTGTCACTGACCTCAGCAGCAAAAAACATTCTCAGTTAGGCTCCACTTTTATTGTTACTTTTTATTAATTATATTTCTATTCACCTTTCATTCTCCCATTCAAACCAATACTGGGTTGAACTGATATACTTTTTTTTTATCTGATGCTGTTATTAATAATAACACAAATAATATTTATCTATGCTAGAATTCTTTACATATATTGAAACATAAGGCAACAATCTTCTTTCTCCAGTGTGTTGTATTTAATTGCTCTGATGGCCTTGACTATAAAGCTATGGGAAAGTTCTTCAAAGGGCTTGCACAATCCGGAGCGTGGGCTTGCTTTGATGAATTCAACAGAATCGAGGTAATGTGAGCAACTGGTTACTTGCAAATCAAACAGCAAATAAATAATATAACTATTTAGCTTGTAGAACCATATGGCACAAACCACTTATTCATCATGTCTTTACAAATCAAGCTGGCATAGTTGGAAAGTTCCTAAAAGCCATATTCACGAATGAGCACCTCATTGCAAAGTGCAAATTGATTAAACTGACACAGACTGAGCATGCTTGTATTCTATTAAGAAAGCACTTATACACCCCTCCAACCTTCTCAGATGAATTACATACCAGTCAGTCAGGACCTGGTGATAACCCCAGGGTATCCTAAACACGTAACAGTTATGATCTTTCCTGGAACCATTGGTCATTTATATTCAATACAGACATGATAGAGCTGATTTGTCAGAGATACAGGAAGAAAGAGCTGGATTCTACCTGTATTTGACAATTCAGCAGTAACAGTGGGCAATCAAAATTTTCCAATCAGCCTGATCGATGAGTCGATGAGTCTTCTGCTTGTCTTCTGCTCGTCTCTCGTCATACACGCACCAAATATCATACAAAACTTTGTTTCATTCAATATTATCTGTACGTCTATGGCCACCTTTAGTCAATATCTGCAACTGACTTGTAACATAGTAAGTAAGGTTGAAAAAAGACACACGTCCATCAAGTTCAACCTTTTAGTTTTTTTTAATCTGCCTAACTGCTAGTTGATCCAGCGGAAGGCAAAAAAAAAACAACCATCTGAAGCCTCTCCAATTTGCCTCAGAGGGGAAATACCTTCCTGACTCCAAAATGGCAATTGGACCAGTCCCTGGATCAACTTGTACTATGAGCTATCTTCCATAACCCTGTATTCCCTTACTTGTATAGTTAATCAAACTATTTGAACACAAATGCAGTGAATAAAATGTGTTGTACAACCATTGCAACTTTTGGCTGATTTGCCTGGTATAATTCAGTAAGGATTTCCAGGTGCAGCAGTTACATGTCTGCTGATAAAAATACATTGTTTTATGCAGGTTGAGGTACTGTCAGTGGTGGCCCAGCAGATTCTGAGCATCCAACAAGCAATCATCCGAAATATGAAAACATTTTTCTTTGAGGGCACTGAGCTGACTTTAAATCCAACCTGTTCTGTGTTCATTACCATGAATCCTGGATATGCAGGTCGAGCTGAGCTTCCTGACAATCTAAAGGTATGTACTTATGAAATGTGTATTTGAAGGATGGAGAGATGCACAACAATGCAATGCAGATGAATTACAGTTCATCTACATTAGGAGTATTTCCTGATGCATTTTGGGGAATACTACAGACCAGTTAAAAGTTAAAAAGTACTTGTATTATATAGGGCAATACACATATGCATTGCTGTGCATTCAGCAAGATGTTTGATCAAAATAATGATTCCATTATCTGCACAGTATTTTCTAAGTTATATTATTATATTATTATAATTAAAAAACAAAAAGAAAATATTCTGCTGCTCAAAACCAATTCGTAAAAATTAAAAATTTGATTTAAAGCATATTGGTTAATAATACATACAGACTCCATGGTACTCTGCCTTACACATTTCATACCCTCCGGGACTTATTCAGAGGCAGTGCCTAGGTTACAAATATAGGAGAAAGATGCTGTGTAAGACATTCAGTAATGGTTTCCATATTACCTAGTACAGCAAATAAGTTTTCACCCCAAACTCAACCAAGCCTAACATCAAGCTGGACTTTCAGGTGTATTTTAGAGAGCACAATGGCACTAACTGGCCTTTAGGAAGAGCTGCCCAACCACTTCTCCACTCTCCTGCTGTTATGAGGTGGCAACCATACAGTCCACTGGTCTAGAGCAAGAGCAGAGATTCCACCTGAGGGCTGTTAAAGAAACAGTAATACCAAAAAAATGTAAGTGTTTTAAAGAAATGACAATTTATTGGACTGATGTCTTGCACTGGTAAAATTAGTGTGTTTGCTTCAAAAATGCTACTATTGTTTATATAAAAAATTTGCTGTGTAGCCATGGGGGCAGCCATTCAAGCACAGGATAAACAGTTGATAAGAGTTGATAAATTCTGAAGAATCAAATTGTATACTACCGAGCTTATCTGTTATCTGCTGTGTATCAGATTTGAATGGCTGCCCCCATGGCTACACGGCAGTTTGTTTATATGAACTATAGTAGAGTTTCTGAAGCAACTACACCAGTTGTACCAGTGCAGAGCAACAGGAAGTTATATTTTTATTACTTTAAAAAACTTAAATTTTTTGGCATTACTGTTCCTTTAAGTATAGTCTATGCCTTAATTCAGATTCATCAATATTTTTCCCAGTTCGTCTAAAGGCCAATGGCATGTGTTTTTACTCATGAGCATAATTTTCCCCAGTATTTGTTGGGGCAGAGCATCTAAAATCAGTGTCAACGTGGTCATCCCATGTATGTTGAAAATGGAGGCTATCCTGAAATAACTGTCCTGCAAGAAAAGCTAAAAAAACTTAATCTAAACCTAAATTATAGACTTTTTCTTTAAATTGTTCTGACATATGCCTATCATTTCCCAAAATGTCTTGATATGTGTGCTAAAAATAACAAAGGGATTCAGAAACAAATTCATATGCATTGTTTTATTTGTGAAGAGAATTTAATTATTTTCTGGTTGGGACCCTTTTATAAATGCACTTGAGAAATAAATAACATGTTTTGCTAACTGCTGCACACTTTTTCTTTATAAAGCTTTGTTACAGCTCTGAGAATAACTATTTTATTTTCAAGCTCAAGTTCTAAAGATCTAAAATCTAAAGCTTTTTTTTTCATTTTAGGCTTTATTCAGAACAGTTGCTATGATGGTGCCTGACTATGCTTTAATTGGAGAAATTTCTCTTTACTCTATGGGTTTTCTGGACTCTAGAAGGTAAATGAGCATTTTGTTCTTTATTTTGTAGCACTGAATTGCTTATTATATAATAAGTGAGGTAGGCGACAGGAATCTCTGGCTCAGGTATTATCTTATTCTATTTTGGGAGATTAGTCGCCCAGTGACAACGCTTCTTCTTCGGGCGACTAATCTCCCCGAACTGCCTTCCCGGATGGCACTCTGAACACTTTGTTTTCCGAAGTCGCCTAAAGTTGCCTCACAAGGAAGCTTCGGGCGACTTCGAAAGCCGAAGCTATCTGAGTGCCATTCTGCCGGCGATTTACATTCTATCCAGCAGGAAGGCAGTTCTGGGAGATTAGTCGCCCAAAGAAAAAGCGATTTGTCGCTGGGTGACTAATCTCCCATAATAGCAGCATGTGTATCTGCCCTAAGGGTGCAGAGGAAGGGTTATTTTGATAAGACCCTTCTGTTCAGAGCAATCACATTCACACACACACACGTTGCTGATATGTTGTGTTATTATAACAGTGACAAGTGACTAAATACTCTTTAGTGAGCTAAAGAGTAATAGTTGGGTCTCATCACGTGATCCATCATGACCAATCATGACCAGTTTGTTCATTCAGCAAATAAGACTGTATTAAATTTCCCAGTTCAGAAGTGTTTGCTAGAATTTTTATCTATAACTAAAGCAACTTATATAGCTCAAAGTAATCTTGCTATTTCCCCACAATAGTAAAATAGCTTGGTACATGTTGTACAAGTGCAAACCTCAGCATACCTTGTAGTTTAGGTGTAGGCCAGCCTGAACCCTGTGGGTTAGGCAGGTTTGGCCTGATAAAACACTCTTACAGTGGGTGGCGGGCCAAACTCTGTCTATGTCATGCTCCAATTCAGCTGGCATTTATTTATTTTATTGTGCTTGCCCCATTCCCTCCTTTGACATCAGAGGGGCAGGGTGGGTGTTTGTATAAAAATAATGATGCAGCTCCAGACCAGATTGGGAAAGGGTGGGTTAGGGTTGGGCACAGGTTGACTTATTGGCATCACTAATACCTTGGGCTAGTTCAGGAGGGGTTAATGAAAATCATGCCAGATTTATTCTATTAGCCAACTGTAATGATAGAAAATGAGAAATTGATGTGTCCAGTGTTAGGGAAAGTCTGCTTGTAGCAATAACTGTATCCATAACATGAGACTGGGGGAGGAACTTGCAAAACTTGCTCCTATCTGAACATGGAAAATGTAATTGTTCATTGTTTCCTGTGCCCAAAAAAGATCACATGCAGTGTTGTATGTAAAGAAAGTTAGTGCCTGATCAATGGCAGGCAATAAAGGGCTTCCTTACTTATGATATGCTCCAAACATTTGCACTGAAAAGATATCAAGATATTGGAATGTTTCTTTAATGTTTTTTTCATTCTTATGTGGAAGCTTTCATGGGCAGCCAACCTATAGGCTACACTGGAGCATTGGGCAAACAACATGAATGCTAAAATATAATTTTCTGGCCCTGCCCCTAACTTAAATCTGTTTTCAAACTAACAATATTGTACCAAATGTTTCCTGTATTGCTTGTTCAGAATGCTTAAAATAGCTGTATGCTTAATTGTATATATCAGCTCACCTTCTGCTGGAAGCCAGGACTGGACATTTTCTAGTTAATACCAAAATGCAGTACAGGTTTGAAATGAAAGTTCTTTCTGGAGAAGTATGTATTTTGGAATTTGTAGAAACAACAATGAACATGCTACCATCATGCAATTCACAACGAGGCACGAGTACAATAAACATTGTTAATAGCTATCAAATAAACAACAGTACATTGCAAAATGGAATCGCTAGGCGATTTCGAGCGACAATAGAAAAAAGATCGCCGCGTGTGTTTTTACGCTGGCGATTTTTCGCGATTCCCCATAGATGCCAGCGCAAAAGTTTCCCCAGCGATTGCGGCTTAAAAGTCGCGGCGAAAAGTCGCCGCGAGTCAGATCGCGGCGCTATCGCCTAGTGTGGCCTTAGCCTAAAGAGTGACTGAAGTTCATCAGAGCACAAGTCACATGACTGGGGGCACCTGGGAAACAAAATGTCTAGCTCCATGGCATATTTCAAAATTAAATATAAAAAAATCAGTTTGTTCTTTTGAAAAATGGATTCATGTGCAGAAGTCTGCTGGAGCAGCACTAGTAACTGATGCATTTTTAAAAAAAACACATTCATAGTTACATAGTTACATAGTTACATAGTTAAATTGGGTTGAAAAAAGACAAAGTCCATCAAGTTCAACCCCTCCAAATGAAAACCCATCATCCATACACACACCCCTCCCTACTTTTAATTAAAATTCTTTATACCCATACCTATACTAACTATAGAGTTTAGTATCACAATAGCCTTGGATATTATGTCTGTCCAAAAAATCATCCAAGCCATTCTTAAAGGCATTAACTGAATCAGCCATCACAACATCACCCGGCAGTGCATTCCACAACCTCACTGTCCTGACTGTGAAGAACCCTCTACGTTGCTTCAAATGAAAGTTCTTTTCTTCTAGTCTAAAGGGGTGGCCTCTGGTACGGTGATCCACTTTATGGGTAAAAAGGTCCCCTGCCATTTGTCTATAATGTCCTCTAATGTACTTGTAAAGTGTAATCATGTCCCCTCGCAAGCGCCTTTTTTCCAGAGAAAACAACCCCAACCTTGACAGTCTACCCTCATAATTTAAGTCTTCCGTCCCTCTAACCAATTTAGTTGCACGTCTCTGCACTCTCTCCAGCTCATTTATATCCCTCTTAAGGACTGGAGTCCAAAACTGAACTGCATACTCCAGATGAGGCCTCACCAAGGACCTATAAAGAGGCATAATTATGTTTTCATCCCTTGAGTTAATGCCCTTTTTTATGCAAGACAGAACTTTATTTGCTTTAGTAGCCACAGAATGACACTGCCCAGAATTAGACAACGTGTTATCTACAAAGACCCCTAGATCCTTTTCATTTAAGGAAACTCCCAACACACTGCCATTTAGTGTATAACTTGCATTTATATTATTTTTGCCAAAGTGCATAACCTTGCATTTATCAACGTTGAACCTCATTTTCCAGTTTGCTGCCCAGTTTTCCAGTTTAGACAGATCACTTTGCAAAGTGGCAGCATCCTGCATGGAACCTATAGTTCTGCACAATTTAGTATCATCTGCAAAAATAGAAACAGTACTTTCAATGCCCACCTCCAGGTCATTAATAAACAAGTTGAAAAGCAAGGGACCTAGTACAGAGCCCTGCGGTACTCCACTAACAACACTGGTCCAATTAGAAAATGTTCCATTTACCACCACTCTTTGTAGTCTATCTTTTAGCCAGTTCTCTATCCAGGTACAAATACTATGTTCCAGGCCAACATTCCTTAATTTAACCAGTAACCTTTTGTGTGGCACTGTATCAAATGCTTTAGCAAAGTCTAAGTAAATCACATCCACTGCCATCCCAGAATCGAGGTCTCTACTTACATTCTCGTAAAAAGAAATTAAGTTAGTCTGGCAAGATCTATTACGCATAAAACCATGCTGGCACAAACTCATAGTATTATGATTTGCTATGAAGTCCAGTATCTTATCCTTTATTAACCCTTCGAAAAGCTTTCCTAATACTGACGTCAGACTAACTGGCCTATAGTTTTGAGGCTGAGAACGGGATCCTTTTTTGAATAGAGGCACCACATTAGCAATTCGCCAGTCTCTCGGCACAATGCCAGATCTCAATGAATCCTGAAAAATTAAGTAAAGAGGTTTGGCAATCACAGAGCTAAGCTCGCTAATTACCCTGGGATGAATACCATCTGGCCCTGGACCTTTGTTAATCTTAACATGTTCTAGTCTCTTTTGAATTTCATCATGTGTGAACCATGCATCATTAGTTGTATTACTAGAATTGGGAGTGTTAAGAAGGAAACCTTCACTTACTGGTTCTTCATTTGTGTACACAGATGAAAAATACGAGTTCAGAATCTGCGCTTTTATTTTGTTTTCATCAACCAGCTGACCCCCCTCTGATAGTAAGGGTCCCACCCCTTCCTGCTTCATTTTTTTACTATTGACATATTTAAAAAATAATTTTGGATTTTTTTTACTGCTTGCTGCAATATCCTTTTCTATAGCAATTTTAGCTTGCCTTATAGCTTCTTTGCATGATTTATTGGCCTCCTTGTACCTTATAAATGTTTCGGTTGTACCAGCTAACTTGAAAGCCTTAAAAGCACGTCTTTTCTTACCCACCTCAACACCAACGCTTCTATTGAACCAAAAAGGTTTTGCTTTGCAACGACGTTCCTTGCTTACAAGTGGAATATACTGACAAGTATATTTATTAAGCAGCATTTTAAAGACTTCCCATTTTTGTTCTGTGTTTAACCCTGTGAAAAGCATTTCCCACTTAATATGTTGCAGAGATGCCCTTATACTGTCAAAGTTTGCACGTCTGAAATTTAGTGTTTTAGTTACTCCCTTATAGAATTGCTTCTGCAACAGAATCTCAAAGGAGACCATGTTATGATTACTATTACCTAAATGCTCACCCACACAAATGTTAGAGATGAGTTCAGTATTGTTAGTTATTACAAGGTCCAAAAGAGAGTTATTCCTAGTAGGTTCTTGAACGAGCTGGAATAAAAAGTTGTCATTCAGCATATTTAGCAACCCCATTACCCCAGTCAATGTCTGGATAATTGAAGTCACCCATAGCAACAACTTGACCCAGCTGTGAAGCCGCTTGTATCTGCAAGAGTAGCTCGGCTTCATACTCGACACTTATACGAGGTGGTTTATAGCATACACCAATGATAATTCTTTTTGATACTGTTTGCCCAGTCGAAATCTCTACCCAGAGTGATTCTACACCCTCACCAGTGCCAGCTATTTTTATTTCTTTAGCGCATGGCTTTAATTCAGGCTTTACATACAAACACACTCCTCCACCCTTTTTAATCCCTCTATCCCTCCTAAAAAGGGTGTAACCATTTAAATTCACAATCCAGTCACATGTTTCATCCCACCAGGTCTCAGTGATACCAATTATATCATAATTTTTAGAGCATGCAATTAATTCTAGGTCTCCCATTTTACCTGACAAACTCCGTGCATTTGCCAGCATACAGCGGAGGTTATTACTTTTACTTTTGAAATGTGCATTACTTGGTAAAGAATTATACGTTAAGTTAGTATTATTCTGTTTTCCTTGTAACAGAGGGACCTCCTTAGCTGGTAAACTGTATGCCCCCCTCACTCCTCCCCCATGACCCCTTACTAACCCCACTGCCCCGTCTACACTAGCTTCCCCATAATCCTTTCTCTCACCCACCCCCCCCTTGCCTAGTTTAAACACTCCTCCAACCTCTTAGCCATTCTTTCCCCTAGCACCGCGGACCCCCTTCCATTGAGGTGCAAACCGTCACGGCTGTATAAGTTGTACCCCAACGAAAAGTCAGCCCAGTGCTCTATGAACCCAAACCCTTCCTTCCTGCACCAAGACTTTAGCCACGCATTAAGCTCCCTAAGCTCCCGCTGTTTTCCTAAACTTGCACGTGGCACAGGCAAAATTTCAGAAAAGATTACATTGGAAGACCTTTCCTTGATCTTAGAGCCTAGATCCCTGAAATCATTCTTTAAGGTCTTCCATCTACCATTTATTTTGTCATTAGTACCGATATGTACTAAGACAGCTGGGTCGTGCCCAGCCCCACCCAATAATTTGTCTATCCGATCAACCACATGCCGAACCCTGGCACCAGGTAGACAGCAAACTGTTCGGTTGTAGCGATCCGGACGACAAATTACCCTATCCACTTTCCTAATAATTGAGTCCCCTACAACCACAATCTGCTTAGGCCTGACTCTACTCTCCCCCCCACCACTACTAGAGAAACTGGTCTCCCGGCTGTTAGAGAGATCAGCCCCATCTAGAATTGCCAATCCAGAGTTCATACTCCCATCATCTTCACACAATCTGGCAAATTTGTTGCGATGTATAATCTCCGGATCAGCCTCCATTTTCCTTTTGCCCACCTTAGATTTTCTAACTGTCACCCAGCTAGCTGCCTCAACATCCTGCTGCTGTTCTGTTCCCCCCAAACTATCTGACCCCGCTAGGTCCTGCTCAGTGAGCAAAAGACTCCTTTCAAGATTGTCAATCGACCGCAGTGTTGCAATTTGTTGCTCTAGTGCTCTAACTTGAGCCTCCAAAGTGGCAATTTGCTCACAACCACCACAGAGGTAAGCATTTTGGATCTCTTGTTCCAAATCTGCATACATATGGCAGACTGTGCACTGAGTCAGACCTTCAATCTTGCTAGCACTCATTATCCCAGTTACAGATCAAAACAGGAAAAAATATAAATAAATATATAAAATAAAAATGAGGGTTTAGAACAAAACTTTTGACCTAGTTTGAACCTCCTTTAGTTTTCAACTCCGGTGTTTGTAACTCCACTTACAGAACCCCCACTTAACTCCGGTGTTTGTAACTCCACTTACAGAACCCCCACTTAACTCCGGTGTTTGTAACTCCACTTACAGAACCCCCACTTAACGAGCAAACACTTAAGAGAAGCTAACACTAGAGCAAGCTCCACTGGAGTCCCAGGGGTTCTATTTATACAGTCTGTTCAGGTGCAACTAATCAAACCCCACCCCCTCAAACGGAGGGAAAACTGCAAAGTAAAGCAGGTTGTGACAAACTTGCTGTAAGCACACTAGCACACCAAACTTTGCTGTTTAGCACCCAAGACAGAAAAAAAAACCTTTAAAAAAAAAAAAAATTAAACCACAGTAGTTAAATATAAACCTTAATATAAAAAAGCAGTTAAGAAATACTTATCCTTTTCAGATGATTTGTTTGCTTTAAGTTGCTTTAAACCTGTCAGCAGCCTGATTCAAACAGCATTCAGCATTCTCCCAGGTCTGAAATTTTTAATTATTATTACTATTATTTAAAGCCTAGGCCAACATATTTCAGACTGATGTACAGTTGAATGTTGTACAGATAAAACATACAGATAATGACTGATACAGGAAGTAAATAGGGTCCAGTTTTCTCCATAATTTTTTAGAATTATCTATGGAGACTTCTTGTTGTAATGAGATAGATAGAGAATAGCTATTCCATCTAGCAAAAGCCTTTGCCTAGAGATTATATTCCTTTTCTACAAAAGTGCTTTCACAGAGATCAAAGATGCCAGCAGTTCTCAGCCACCATATAAAGAATGTGCTCTTCCTACACATAGGGGACTTAAATATACATTTGAAAGCCAAATGGAAACAGAAACAGATTCACGTACATTTTTTAAAACATACTTCTTCCTATACATGTTACTGTGTGACCTTATTGTCATACTCCTACCCTCCCTTTATCTTGTCCCACAAATCTAATCAATTCTTGTTATAAAAAGGTCCCATGAATAAACTAATTCTGTATATGGACAGTCCTTTAACCGGTCTTTTTTTTATCACTAAGGGAATATTTAAGTCTGTTATGCAATGTATCTTTCACCTTACATGAATCTTGGATATTGTTAAATAATTGTTTATTTAGTCCTACCCTGAACGAAAGAAAAAAATCATTACTATGTATCCAAACAAAGACGAGGTTCTGTACACTTAAAACTATCAATATATATATAGGACATTAAGGGTCAGATTTAGGTGAATTTTCGAATAAAAAGAAAAAAATAATTTAGAGCTATTTTTTGTGTACTTCGACTAGGAAATAGTCCAAATTCATTTCGAATTTGAAAAAAAAATTTAAAAATTTGAATATCGAAATTTATCATGTACTGTCTCTTTAAAAATTCTACTTTAACCATTCGCCATCTAAAACCTGCCGAATTGATGTTTTAGCCTATGGGGGACCTCCTAGAACCTATTTGGAGTCAATTGGTGGAAGTTATATTTTTTGTAATTCCTACGATTCGAATTCGGCAGAATATGGACCTATTCGATTGAAAACAGACATATTCAACCAAAAAAATATTTCAACTTAATTTCGGTTGGTCTTTTTGAATTAGAATTTCAAAGTTTTTTTCAATTCGAAATTCGACCCTTGATAAATATGCCCCTTAGACATTTTGTTTAAAAAGCATGCAGGTAGATGTAGTTCAAACACATCTAGGGAACCAGAGTTAAAGGGGTTGTTCACCTTTAAATTAACTTATAGTATGATGTATAGATTTATATTCTGAGACAATTTGCAATCGGTTTTAAATTTTTATTATTTGTGGTTTTTGAATTAATTAACTTCTTATTCAGCAGCTCTTCAGTTTGCAATTTTAGTATTCTGGTTGCTAGGGTCCAGATTACCCTACCAACCATGCATTGATTTAAAGAAGAGACTGGAATATGAATAGGAGAGAGTCTGAATAGAAAGACGAGTAATAAAAAGTAGCAATAACGATACATTTGTAGCCTTACAGAGCATTTGTTTTTTGATGGGGTCAGTGATCCCCATTTGAAAGCTCGGAAAAGTCAGAAGAAGAAGGCAAATAATTCAAAAACTATAAAAATAAAAAATGAAGGCCAATTGAAAAGTTGCTTAGAATTAGCAATTCTATAACATACTAAGGGGCAAATTGATCAAGGGTCGAATATCGAGGGTTAATTAACCCTCGATATTCGACTGGGTAATGAAAATCCTTCGACTTTGAATATTGAAGCCGAAGGATTTTGCGCAAATACTTCGATCGAAGGAATAAACGATTAAATCCTTTGAATTAAAGGATTTTAATCCAACGATCGATGGATTATACTTCAACCAAAAAAATTTAGGCAAGCCTATAGGGGGTCGAAGTTTTTTCTTAAAGAGACAGTACTTCGACTATCGAATGGTCGAATGATTTTTAGTTTGAATCCTTCGATTCGAAGTCAAAGTCGTAGTCGAAGGTTGAAGTAGCCCATTCGATGGTCGAAGTAGCCAAAAAAACACTTCAAAATTCAAAGTTTTTTTCTTCCATTCCTTCACTCAAACTTAATGAATGGGCCCCTAAAAGTTAAAATAAAGTTGACTCACCCCTTTAAAAAAACAGTGCTTTAAATTGTCAAACATTTTTTGAGATCTTTTCTGTCCCACATCAGGTGGCATACAGGTTAGCTCATCTCACAGTTAATTTGAATTTACCATCATAGACTATTGCAAAAACAGAGAGCTAATGATGCTTGATTTTATTTGAGCTGGTAGCACCAAGGCTATATTATAGCATCTTTACTGATTAAATATTTACTGATTGACATGGACATTTTTCTTGTTTTCAGCTTGGCCCAGAAAATTGTCGCTACATACAGACTGTGCTCGGAGCAACTGTCATCTCAGCACCATTATGATTATGGAATGCGGGCAGTAAAATCTGTCCTGACTGCCGCAGGAAACCTCAAACTGAAGTACCCAGAGGAAAATGAGAGTGTGTTGCTGCTGCGGGCTTTGCTGGATGTGAACCTGGCTAAATTCTTGGCACAGGATGTACCCCTGTTCCAGGTATGAACATGAACATTGCATATAGAGTAAATCTAGGTATAAACAATATTGACACTTCACAGTAAACATTAACTTACTTTTCTTTTGGATGTATGACAGTGGTATTGTGCCACAACTGAACAAATGGCAAACCATATTAATCCATGACCCCCGTTTCAGTGTGAATGGCTTCATGAGCCAATTAATTGTGACTTATTTTTTTTTTTTATAAGAAAAAACAACGACAAAAAGGAACACCTACACTGGTGCCGAAAATTGGTCCTAGGAATTATGCCCAGTCTAGCCACACTTACACTCAAACTTCTACTGGTGGGATTGTTCCTTGACTTCTCTTTGTCTAGTGCTGATTTAGAGCAATGGGTTTCAATTCAAGCCCCACTTGAAGATGCAAACATTCATTAGGACACCTCATAGCTCATGTAATTAGTACAGATATAGGAAAATATAGACAGCAAATAAACATTTGCCCCATATCTTCAAATTGAGCTTTTAGTTGTCTCTACCTATCTAAAACTAAAATTGATCTATACAGCCATTCTAACTAGTTCTCACATACCCCTATAACTGTTCCATGCCCTCAGTTTGTGAACCAGTTATCTAGAGCAGGGCTGTCCAACTGGCGGCTCACAACCCCCCCTTCTGTGGCCCCCCACATGCTGTGTCTGTGTACCATATGTAAAATTTAAAAGGTATCACTACAGAGATTAACTGGTCCCTGCATTGTTCAAACCTCAAATTCAGACTGTAATCCCCTATATTGTTCACACCTGTGATCTTCCTGCATTGTTCACACTTCTGACACCTCTATTACAGTGGCCTGTACTGTTCACACCTGAGATCCAGACTGAAACTGTGTGCTGATTGTGTGGGCCATTCTCTGCTTGCCCAGTGTTGCTTGTGTGTGCCATTCTCTACTTGCCCAGTGCTGCTTGTGTGTGCCATTTTCTGCTTGCCCAGTGCTGCTTGTGTGTGCCATTGTTGTTAAGTGCCCCCAGGGCCGGATTTACATAGAGGACGACCCTAGGCCTAAAAAAACTATTGTTTCTCCAGCGCATCCCCAGTGTTTTTGAACCAAAGTGGGTGTGGTTGGGCATCATGCCGCCCCCCTAAAATCCTGCCGCCCTAGGCCCGGGCCTAGGTGGCCTTTCCTAAAATCCAGGCCTGAGTGCCCCTAAGGTGTTTAATCATGTGTTGGGGGGTTGTATTATCCACAGGGGAGGATGAGGCATATGGATTTAAGGTTAGGTTTTAACATGACTTAAATTTTTCACATATGAGTGATGAGATTTCCCTGCAGTGAGCACCAACCATTTGGGTTTTGGTGTGCAACCACCATTCATGTAGCTATGATCTTAAAAGTTCTTGTGGTAACATGGGTGTGGTTTACAGTGGGTGTGGTTTAAAAAGGGGAGTGGCCAACACTGACTTCTATTATCGGCCCTCCACCACATAGGCCAGTAAAATGTTGGCCCTCGGTACCACAGAAGTTGGACAGCACTGATCTAGAGGGATACTAAGTAATGGTCTGTTTTGGGACCTTGTAACAATCAAGGGTGCAATTATAATTATTTTTGTAACAGTATTTTAGTATAAGCACATGATCATATAGTACATGTACATTATGGCAAAAGAAGAGTACTATCAACAGTGAAATTGTATAATCACCTGTTAACTGTTTAACTGAGAAATAGGCACCATGGTAATTAAAATATAGCTATTACTGGAATAATTGCTGTAAAGACAAGAAAATTACTGCTGACCCTTTTAACACTGTTCTCAAACCTATAATTACCCACAAGCCAGTGATTATGTAGCATGTTCCAGATTTTGCCTTTGTTTCTGTGACAGTTTTTCTTGGACTTCATCTTGAAAAAGAAGGGCAAAG